>JALGBA010004285.1:2870000-3587500 GCA_023970755.1 Azemiops feae | reverse complement strand
TTGAAACTTCAAGTGGCTGTTAAGTTTAACCCTGTCAGACAATGTCTGGTGGTGCTTTGTGTTGATGTGTGTTTTGTTTTATATATGTTTAACTCCTAGAATGTTACGCTTGGACTTGGAATGGTGAGAAAAATAGGAGATGGTTAAAGGGCCCTATAAAAACCACATGTTTGGTTGGAATCATCTCATGATTTTTCTCGCTTCTTGCAGGACAAGCCATATGTCTAAATAAATGTTGTTTTAATGGTATTTGTGTATATATGTCTGTCTGTGTTGTTCTGTGTTATTTCCAAGACTTGGAAAAGGGTCAAAACCCTCTTTGATAACAACAAACAAAAAGGCCTTGAATAAAAATGGAAAACGTATGAAATGAAATATTTGTATGTGAAATGGTGTAAGCAAACAGAATGGAAGTGAATGAGTTAATTTGCTGGTGTAAATGTGTGTGTGTTAGCCCTCACCCCTCCACCCATCCCATGCTGTGAAAGGAACAGTAAAACTGTAGTTTTTATTGTTGTAAAATGGGAACGCAATAGCAAGAGTTTCCATGAGAAAAGTTTTATGGAGGATCTGTGAAAGAATTTCTAGAAAATGCATGTGAATTTTTTTAGTGGTGAGATTTTTGTAAAATTTATTTTTCTTTTCCCCCCCTCCTCACTCTTTCGTTTTTCGCTGGCTGTATTGCTTTAAGAGCGAAGGAAAAGCAGACAGAGGAGGGGGGGCAGTTGTTCGTTTTAACTATTTTTTTTCTCTCTTCTTCCTCTGCCTAGAAGTCTGGGTTGAGGAAGGGGGGTGGATGTGAAATTTAATGCCCACTCTTGCAGTTTCAGCTTGCAATTTTTTTTACTGAAAGAGGAGACAGTAATTGTTGGGCAATTCTTTTGCAAATTTTTGAGTTTTAAATTGTTTAGTTAGACATATACATCCATCAACCATAAGAAATGACTCTGAATTGTTTTGCTTAGATTTGTAAATGTTTTCCCTATTTCATGGAAATTTGTTTCATCTGAATGGAATTTGATTAAATTGGAACCCCAAAAATACAATCTAATTGGCTTTTTGAAATACAAAATGATTCAAGTATCTATGGATTGCAAGTTGCCTTGGAAAAGATACAGTTACACTTTATCTTTATTTAGGGCATAAAATGTTGCAATCTTATTCTGTTCCAGTTTTTGTTATAAACAAGAAATCAGGCAAATGGCGTTTCCTCCATGATTTACGTACAGTGAATGCTGTTTTACAACCTATGGGAGCACTGCAATACGGCCTCCCAAACCCAAATTTAATTCCAAAAGATTTTGACTTAATGATAATTGACTTAAAGGATTGTTTTTTTTCCATTCCTTTGCATCAACAGGATAAACATTTATTTGCTTTTACAGTGCCTGAGTTGAATAATTCTCAACCAACTCAGCGCTACCAATGGAAGGTTTTACCACAGGGCATGCTAAATAGCCCTACAATGTGTCAGTTTTTTGTTTCCCATGTTTTGCAACCATATCGGGACCTTCATCCCTCCTTTTTGGTTTACCATTACATGGATGATATTTTGGTCGCAGCACCAGGCCCAAAGGGTACTGTTTTTGCAACTTTGCCAACCCTCACAACAATTTTGCAAAAAGGAGGTTTGCACATTGCTCCTGACAAGGTCCAAACCTCCCCTCCTTTTCAATATTTGGGCCATAAATTATTGGCCTCCCATGCTGCACCACTTTTTCCCTTATTAAAATTACCACACCAACCAACTTTACTTCAATTACAGCAATATTTAGGTGCTATTAATTGGATTCGACCTTATATAGGTCTCACCACTTTTCAATTATCACCTCTTTTTTCAGCCTTAACCAAAGGCAAACATCCTGCAGATGTTATTCCACTGCAGGACAGTCATTTAAAAGTGATTCAATTGGTCAACCAAGCCCTACAAATTCAGTGGGTTGACCGAATGACCCCAAACATTCCCTTTTCTCTTTTATTGTGTAATACTATTTCTTTACCTACATGTGCTATTGTCCAAACTATTCCCTCCTTGCTGATTCTAGAATGGCTTCACCTCCCTCACACTCCTAGAAACACAATTAGCCAAAAACCTTTTCAATTTGCCTCTCTCATCTCTAAGGCTCGCCTTCGAGCAAAAGCCCTTGCAGGAATAGAACCTTCTGTCCTATATGTACCATGTTCTCTCACTACATGGGAAACCATCTATTCTAACTCTGAAGCCTTGCAGCTTGCTCTCACTGAGTGGCCTGGAAAGATATCCTGCCACCCTCCTGCTGATCCTCGCATTCAGCTCCTACAAAATATCCCTGTTTCATGGGATACCCAATTACAACGCTTTCCCATCCCACATGCTGTCACACTCTTTGCAGATGGCAGTAAACAATTTGGTGCTTGTGCCTGGTATATTCATGACCAATGGCACACAAAAATAACGCCACCCAACGGTCTGCTCAGCGTGCGGAACTAGCCGCTGCCATTCTAGCTTTTCAAACATTTTCCACTCAATCTTTAAATCTCATTCTTGACAGTCTCTATGTCACTCAAATTGTCACCACTATTTTTCAATCATACCTCTCTCCCTCCCTGGACCCTGATTTAACTTCTTTATTTTCCACCCTACAAACTGTAATATCCAACAGGAAACATCCTTACTTTGTCACACACATAAGAAGCCACCAGCCTTTTCCTGGCTTCTTGCAAAAAGGAAATGACATTGCAGACGCTGCGGTCTCTGCTACCTGCCTCATGTCTCTTTCTCCTGTCTCCCCTTGGGACAGTCATGCTTATTTCCATCAAAATAAAAAAGCACTTGTGAAACAATTTGGAATAACCACTGCAGAAGCAACTGCTATTCTCCAGCAGTGTGCCACTTGCAGCAAGCAGGCTCACTCGCTCCCAATGGGGGTTAACCCCAGAGGAACCGAGTGCTGCCAAATCTGGCAAATGGATGTTACACAATATGCCCCATTTGCCCCATGGAAATATCTTCATGTTTCCATAGACACCTTCTCTGGCTTCATCATTGCAACCCCTCAACGGGGTGAAGCCACTAAGCATGTCATTAATCATTGTATTCGTTCATTTGCAACGTTGGGATGCCCAAAAGAACTTAAAACAGACAATGGTCCTGCTTACACAGGAGCAGCTTTTGCTGCCTTTTGTAATCAGTGGCCAATTGTTCACAAATTTGGAATACCTTACAATTCCCAGGGCCAAGCTCTGGTTGAAGGTGCCAACCAGACGTTAAAACATGCGCTGGAAAAATATAATCAGACACAGGGGAAAACCCCCTAGCCTCCCAGCTTTGCAAAACAGGCTTAACCTGTGTTTATACACCATTAACTTCCTGAACCTGACGGGCACTCCTCCATCATCCGCAGCAACTCGTCACTTCTCTGCTTCTTCTGCTGCAGCAACATCCAAACCACTGGTGTACTTCAAACGACTTCCTGACCCCACCTGGAAAGGCCCTGCTGAACTCATCACATGGGGACGAGGTTACGCCGCCATCCAAACCAACGGTGAGACTTTGTGGGTCCCTGGTCGACACATCCGTCCCTATCATTCCAAAACAAAAACAGAGGACCTTTCCCCATCTGACGTTAACAACTTGGGTTAACTGGTGAAACCATACCATGGCAAAACGAGTGATGTGCCTGGGTCTAGGACTGACACTGATCATGAAAGCCCTGATGTATAAGATGGATCTGAATCAAGGAATTCCTGAGCAGGGAGCATGGCAAGATAACACCTACATAAAAGACATTGGTCAACTGGCTGTGGCAATGAACAAGACAAATTGCTGGATGTGTATGCACATCCCACCACAAGGAACACAAGGTTTGATGGTGCAAGCAGTCCCTTTGAATAACGCCAGCTGGCTAACCTATGACAACACCACACAGCCCATTAAACGATTATCAAACAAGAAAGGGATGGTTCTAGCGATTGGTCATAGGTTGCAGGAAAAGGCAGAGATTTGTTTTGAATACAAACCTGGTGATAGTACAAACAGCATCAAATTAGGGGTTTATCCTTTTTGTAATAAAGTCATACAGATTACTTCCCAAATGACTCGTAACGGGACTAACCCCAATGGAACAGTAAAAATATTAAAGGAACAGATCCACAACTACACACAGTCTCAATGTATATATCAGATGTATACTTGTAATACTGGAGTCCAATCTGGAGGAAGTTGCTCTCCACCATGCCCTGTTAACACCTCAGCCAATGACATGCTTCATAAGAAATGCGGACAATATAATGTTTCCAACAGCAAGGTCATGACATGTCGATGGATTTCCTCTATAGTCAAGTTGATTGAGACATCAGATAACTCCACATTTCCTATCATTGATCATGGACTATGGTTTTTGTGTGGCCGACGAGCATATTCACATGTCCCACCAAGGTGGTCTGGCTGTTGTACCTTGGGATATGTATTACCATCTCTGCTGGTCTCTGACACCCTGCCTGTTGGACGTCTTCGCAATAGGAGGGAGGATGTTAAGTCTCCATTAAACTTAAACTGGGGCGTTGCTATTGCTCGTGGGATGATACCACCACTAGGGATCGCTATGAACTATAGGGATCTGCATGCTTTAAATAATTGGACTGTTGTAATGTTTAATGATACCATCAATGCACTCAAATTAGTAACTAAGGAATTGACTGAGGTTAGAGAAGTAGTATTGCAAAATAGGTATGCCTTGGATTTTATGTTAGCTTCTAAAGGTGGCGTCTGTGCACTGATCCACTCCCATTGTTGTGTATACATCCATGACTATAAAATGAATATCACCCACACGATACTACACATGGAAGACATGATCAACAACAACCCCCTTCAGACCAACGGCCCAGATGCCCTGGACATATGGGGGGCATTGTGGTCCTGGTTATCGGACGGCTCTTGGCTGCGCTCTCTGATTCCTACAATAATAACCATAATCATTCTTCTGGTTATGTTGTGTTGTTGCATTCAATGTCTTCCTTCCCTACTGCAGACATGTAAAGGTCTTTTACCTTCCCAAAGAAAAGATATGTTTATAGCCGAAAGACAATCACTTTTAAGCCTTGAAGGCCTACGTATTGAAAAAACAAAAACAGAGGAGATGTGGGAGTAATGTCCTTATAGCCCACGTGTAGGCTGCCATGCAGCTGAACCACATGGACGGAAACAGGACAAAGGAGAATATTGAGCAATCATCCCATTGAAAACTCCTCCCAGTCACAAACGGCTTGGAAACTGTGCTCAACCTCACGTACTCATATGTTAATAGGTAATCCCTCCTGCTTGCTTCCTGTACACACCCACATTTTGCTGAAGCTAATAAAAGAGATTCCCTGACTTTGTTCTGGGTCATCTCATCCCGAGGAAAAACTCTGCGTGGTGTTATTCCTTCACTGTTTCGGCTTTATTTCATGAGAGGCCCTCTGGACGCGGAAAAACCGCAATTCTGACTTACAAGGTTCTATTATTAGCTATAGTAATACTACTACTATGGTAATACTAGTACCGTTATAGTAATGTTAGTTATTACTATAGTTTCAGTAAAAGTACCTTTTGCTCTGTACAGGTAGTCCTTGACTTACAACCACAATTGAGCCAAAAATTTCTGTTACTAAGTGACATGGTTGTTAAGTAAGTTTTGCCCCATTTTACAACCTGTCTTGCCAGAGTTATTAATCACTGCCGTTGTTAAGTTAGTAACCCGGTTGTTAAGTGAATCTGGCTTCCCCATTGACACTGCTTGTCAGAAAGTCGCCAAAGGTGATCACATGATCCTGGGACACGGCAACCATGACAAATACATGCCAGTTGCCAAGCGTTATGCAAAACGGCCATAAGTCACTTTTTTCAGTGCCATTGTAATCTTGAATGGTCACTAAATGAATGGTTGTAAGTCAAGGACTACCTATCTAGTGTCTATTTCTTTGTCTGGTTTACCGATAGGGCTGACAGCAGAAAAGTTTGAAGTCTTCATAAATTCTGAATTACTACCTTTGCTTCCTCAGAAACTGTCAATTATCTTACATGGCTGTTGTTTCCCAGAGTACAATAAAAATATAGTTTCTAGGGGTGTTTATCCCTGTCTCAGTGGGACTCTGATAACATGACAATTTGACAGGCCAATAACAGAACACACATTTTGTAGAAATTTTTAAAAATGTTATATGTCTTGTAAGATGGCTCTAATACACCCTCCAAATATGTACTAGTTTCCTTCAAAAGCCTCTTCATTTCCAGCTACCTCTTCACTGTGCAGGTAAGAAATGATGTGATTTATAGCCCTAATGCATCTGGAAGGATCAGGTTAGGAAAAATCTGGTTTAAGGATATAGAAGAGAGACAGCTCCATCTTTTTTTTTTTTTAAAAAAAGGCTAGTTACATTTAATGGTTATCAATATTTTACAGGTATAAGACAAAACGTGTTCAGCCAAACTATCCTGACAAAAGAAAAGTTTGGAACCCATTATCCCTTATTGCAAAAAGGGGGGGAAATGATGTTCGTTCATAGCTCAAAATTCTGGGCCATTAATACATATTTTTTTCTCTACAGTCCTTGCTATGTACAAGTATTTAATACAATTTCTTTCAGAAATGTCTGCGTGTAACCCTGGAAAAGCAGAGGTTTACTCAAATCACCAATGCGGAGGAAATGTGCCGTACAAGCCTTGCTTCCAGGCACACGGTTTTCTCATTCCAAATCAAAGACTTAACACCGAAGAAAAGCAGGTTTCATCCCATCCAGATGGAGACTCTTCACCCAGATCTCAAAAGACTAATTAGTTCATGCTTTGTACTTTTCATCCCCTTGCTTTAAAGCTTTGTAATAATGAGTATAATCACGATAGAGTTCCTTGAAAACCTCTCTCACACCTGCTGGTAGAGAGATAGTTAAGAATTTGATGTCCCGTTCCTTGCAGCGATCTATGATATGATAGATCCCTTCTGTTAGATGTTTCTTTACAGCTGGATGCAAAGTCACCTAGGGGGAATATAAATGGCTTTATTAAAGCTTGTTACCAGTGATTAATGACACACATACACTCTCATTAGGGAAAGCACTGAAGAGAATCATTCATTCATTATCCCACTTGCATTAAGACAAAGATTGTGGAGGTATAAAACATAATTAGAAGAGGAAAAGATCTGTGTGGTTTCTTTACCAAACGGTAGCCTATTTTTATTGTCAGTTTTTTTAAAATGTATTTTTATTCCTCTGTGTATATAATGAACAACTTCATTATTTAGCAGCCAAAAATGCATAACAAAAATAAATATCGCTATAGGAATGCCTGGATGTATTTGTTCTCCTTTGAGAAGACTGACACATTCAGATATGAAAGCATTTTTTTCTTCCAATTTTATCAGTTTATACCAGAGAGAATGACAGAAATGCCCACATCAAAAGTACAAACGGTAAAAAAAAATGTGGATAAAGCAACAGTAAAACATCTACAGGCATACAAAAGTAGTTCTCGACTTAACAACAGTTAAGTTACAATGGCACCGGAAAAAGTGACTTATGACCATTTTTTACACATGTTGCAGATGCCCATGCCCTCATGATCAAAACTCAAGACGCTTGACAACTGACTCATATTTATGACGGTTTCAGTGTGCCGAGGTCATTTGCGACCTCTCATAAGCAAATGGGGAAGCCAAATTCATTTAACAACTTTGTTACTAACTTAACAACTGCAGTGATTCACTTAACAACTGTAGCAAGAAAGGTCATAAAATCGGGCAAAATTCACTTAACAAATGTCTCACTTAGCAAAATAAATGTTGGCTCAGTTGTGGTCGTAATGAGAGGACTACCTGTACAATAATCAAATGGTTCAGTGATTGAGGATAAAATGTGCCCTAGATATATTGCAGATAGACAGGAAGTAGATCAGGATCTTAGTAGTTGACCCCTGGATCATGTCAGATCCCACAACTGAGAAATTTTGGCAAAGGTGGACACATTCCTACTACCATGGACTCTTATGAGCAAGTCAGTCTGCATTGAGTCAATTACAATACTACATTCAAAACTCAAACAAGTTTTAAGTTAAGCAAAAATTTTATTAAAAAAGACAACAATTGGGATACTAAAACCTACCTGACCAATGTTCATTTTTTTCATATGCGGGCATGGATTAATGTTATATGGATTACTTAATGTAACATTGAATAACATACATTAAGTAAGAACACTGCCATGCTCTTTCAAAAGCATAAGTTTTACAGCATTCAGGATTGTTTTACAAAGATTTGCAGATTATTGAGCAATGATGCATCCAAGTATACACTCAGTCCAGGAATTGATTACTTCCAGAACCGACCTCAATTATTATTATTTGGGGGGGGGGGGCTTTTTCTTTTATAAATGTAACTTTGAAAGCAACCATTAATTGCTGGGTTTCTCACACAGGAAAGACAAAAGCCCTCATCACTCTACTCAAACCATCAAGAATTTGCCAAGCACTCTGCCCCCTCAGCTGTTAATTCTCCTCTCTAGAGAGTTAGGGGATTCCTGAAAGTTTAGGGAGGAAGAAGAGGAGGAATCTGCAATGTATCATTTATGAACAAAATCTCGTTATACATTCCCAGATGTCTAGCTTGAAATCAAGCTATTCAGTTGGCTCCTCGTTTGTCTACCGAAGGACTCCTAATCTAGGTAGTTATATTGGGTCCATTACATTTTGTTGGATTAATTTTGGATTGGGAAAAAAATATTCCCAAAACTGCGGTTGCACTCATGGTTAGCAACTATCTGGGAAAGAATCCTACTAAGTACTTATCTAAGTCTATCAAATTCAATCAGGCTTTTTAAAAAAAAAAACAAAAAAAAAAACACTCTTTCCAGTATTAGTAATACTCACCCCCTTTTATCTTTATCTGCTCAACTGAGAAATTCATTATATATTTCTTTGTAATCCAAAGTTTTCTTATGCAGTCCAAAAATTTCTAACGGTAACATCACCAAAGCTAAAGACAACTCTGGGAATCAAACCTGCTCTACATGACTCCTGGCTATTCCTTTTGAATTTCAGGACCGGAGGCGCCATCTGAGTAAAATGCCAGCTCTGGCAACATTTTCCTGCTGTGGCTTCCTCAAGAGGCAATCTTGCTATTTTTACCACCAAACATATTCCCTCCCTCCATGTGCCCAAACCCCAGATTAGTCTCATGCTGCCAGACATGCCATACTAACTTCCTAGGAACAGAAATTAAAGGAAGGGAGTTGTCATTTGCATTAACGCTTTTTCTTCTCTTCTTCAGGCAAGTAATAAAATGTTTTTCTGATGAATTAAATTTCTAATTGCTATGACAGCACAGTGGGGGAAAAGAAGAATGTCAGTATAACATCCGAGGTAGCTGTGTTTCGAACCCATTCACACTGTGAAAATGGTCCACTTTTCTCACAATTTTTAACAAAGTGGTATCATCCATGTTAACATAAAACCAGCTTTAAAACCAGCACAATGTTGTGTAAGGATCCTGCTGTTAAGAGTCTTCAAGCTGCCTGCAGGAAAGCTCAAATGGGTTTACCTAGAGTTTTTTAAAAGCTTTTAAAAAAAGTAAACTAAAATTTTGCATGAACTATTGTTTTACTACTAAAGTCTAATTGATAATGCAGGTAAGGTAGAATGCATTTAATTTCTTTATCTAGAATAGCGCCCCCACCCAACCTTTTGGGCACCAGGAACTGGTTCTATGGAGAGAGGTTTTTCCACGGACTGTGGGGAGGGGGGGGGAGAGATGGTTTTGCGTGCTGCCTGCATCCCGTGGATGGAGCTTTTCTTGTTTGCCTGGCCCAATCTCTGACACGCCATGGACTGGTCCCGGTCCACAGACCGGGGGTTGGGGATCCCTGATCTAGATTGGTCTGAGTGCATTGGTTTGCCTGCTTTATATAAGCATTACAGTAATAAAAGGGAAGTAGAAGTAATGCTGAGAAACTAGAAAAAGACAGATTTAGAGTACGAGGCCTCTAAAAGAAATGCAAAGAGCCAACTCTTGCACGCTTGATTCTTTAACTAGTGTTTATGCAGAAAAATCTCATTTATTTTCCAGTTCTTTTATATTTATATAATTATATTAATATTTATATTTTATATCTTACATATATTTTACATCTTTTATAAAATATATTTCGTATGTTTCCTTTACATTTGGTCCAGGCTGCCTGATAAACCAATTCATCCCTCAGGGGTAGGCAACCTTGGCTCTTTTATGACTCGTGAACTTCAGCTCCCAGAATTCCTGAGCCAGCACAGCTCAGCTTGGAAACCTCTCCCTTTCCCCTCAGCATGGCTGGCTCAGGAATTCTGGGAGTTGAAGTCCACGAGTCATAAAAGAGCCAAGGTTGCCTACCCCTGCTCTAGGACAAGCCCACCCCACTCATGCCAGCACAGAGGACCTATTACGGATCCCATCGGTCAAAGAACTCCAACCAGCGGGATCCAGAAGAGCCTTCTCTACTGTAGCACTTGCACCTTGGAACATCCTACCCTCCCAACATGAGATCTACCTTCACCCTCCTATCCTTCTGTAAAAACTTGGAAGACCTGGCTCTGCCGATTGGTCTGGGGATCCAATGGAAGAGGACCCACACAGGAGGTGGCTACCAGATTATTAGTAAACCCCACCTGTCCCCTGCTTCCTCACTCATCCATCTTTTATTCTCATATTGCTCTATCATGCTGCAGTATACAACAATATGAGAACAAATTAATTTTGAGAACAATTTAATTTTGTTGTAAGCCATCTAGGCAAATACATTTAAGAAATAAATAATTTGCCTCAGTGCATGAGTGTTAGACGTTTGCCCCTAGTCAATGAGATATTATACTGAATCCCCTTCTTCAACGTGGTTTTCTAATAGAGACATCATGAAAAACTGGGGCAACTGCAAAGTGAGAAAATATGGGAATGAGTCAGAGTGCATGACAAAAGGAAACGTGCTGATCTGAAGCACATTCCCTCTGGCCAAACTAATGCTTTGCCTAGGTTAGCAAAACTGAGTCATTTTCTGAAATGCCAGCTGAAGAAAAAAGCCTGAACAATACAGTACGAACTATGTTAAAAACTAGAGTCATTTGCAGTGATTAATTTCTCATCAAAAGAAGCATTTGCCACTCATTAAAAAGAATGACTGAGAATTTCGATTACCATAGGGCCAATCGGGAGGAATCCAGTGAGCAAATGAAAGCTATTTTGTTTCTCACCAGGTGAGAAGGATAAGGAAATTATTGCTCAACAGAAAAATAAATAGGGTGGAGCAATCAGAAGTTTTGCAAAGGAAGAATTTCCTTTCTCAAATAGATAAGATTTTAGAATTAAAAAGGTGTCCAAGACAAGTGCCTATTGCACATATCCTGCATTTTGACTTTAGGCGCACCTTATGAAAAACAAATCCTACTGATTTTAGTAAAGCTGATGTCCAAGAAGTGGGGATGAGTATATTTAAGCTGCTCTGCTCCACTCTAAGTATCTTGGAAGTACCATAGACTCAGATATCCTAATCATTTTTAAAACTGTCTTTCGATATTCTAAAATACAACTTCTCTAAACCTAATACACTTCAGATACATTATCGTCACTAATATAACCACCCAGATTCAGGGGTCTTCAAACTTGGCCCTTTTATGACTTGTGGACTTCAACTCTCAGAACTCCTCAGCCAGGCACGCTGGATGAGGAATTCTGGGAGTTGAAGTCCACAAGTCATAAGAGGGCCAAGTTTGAAGACCCCTGACCCAGATCATGACCCCTCCCAACAGACTTACCAGTTGAGGATGATGGAAGCTATAGTCCAACACTGCTAGAAGACTTGGATTTGGACAGGACGTCTTGTGACACGAGACTCAATAAAGAAACGTGTCACGTGTTTTTTCCCATGCATCAGTGTCAATGTATTCCTCACTTCCCATTTCTTAAAACTAAGAACTATTTGTCTTTTGGCTGAATAGAGGGGTCATTACCTTCTGCAGCTCTGTCACATATCGGGCCACAATGAAGGCTGACAGCAAAGTGAAGTCTTCTGTTTTTGCAGCAATGTAACTATACATCCGCTCCACCAACTGAGCACATTTCAATATAGCTTCAAGTTCATCCACAGACCCTTGGAAAACAAAATATATTGAGATTTACTTATTGCATTGCAACCTCGGCTCTTTTATGACTCATGGACTTCAACTAACTCCCAGAATTCCTGAGTCAGCATAGCTGACTCAGGAATTCTGGGAGTTAGTTGAAGTCCATGAGTCATAAAAGAGCAGAGGTTGCCCTGTGTTATACGGAGGGATGAGAGGTAATTATGTTTCACCCATCCCTCAGCAAATCATAGGAGCAAATAATAGGAGCAAATACAGGTAGTCCTCGACTTACAACAGTTCATTCAGTGACCGTTTGAAGTTACAAGGGCACTGAAAAAAGCGACTTAGGACAGTTTTTCACCCTTAACGACCGTTGCAGCATCCCCATGATCATGTGATCAAAATTCAGATGCTTGGCAACTGACTCATACTTACGACGGTGTCCCAGGGTCACGTGATCACCTTTTGGACCTTCTGACAAGCAAAGTCAATGGGGAAGCCAGATTCAATTGACAACCTTGTTACTAAGTTATCAAGTGCTGTGATTCACTTAACAACCGTGACAAGAAAAGTCATAAAATGGAGCAAAATTCACTTAACAATTGTCTCGCTTAGCAACAGAAATGTTGGGCTCAATTGTGGTCGTACGTCGAGGACTTACCTGTATATCGATGGTCATATGAAAGCTTTCTATAAGCAGCTCCTCATAGTTCTGGGCCAGTTACAGCCTGAAGTAACACTTAACAACTTCCCTGGCATGCTAATATGAGAAAGAAGAGTGTATACTTTTGAGGGTAGTATATGTATAATTAGATCCACTGTATTTTTTTTCTGGTTGCTGAATTTATCCTCTTACATTCGCGATACCAGCAGAATACCAGTAGGAGTCAGCTCTGAAACTCAGGGGATGTAATAACAAGTAGTAATTCAATATGGAAATATTTTATTTTCTATAAGCCTTACATAGCAAAAAATTAAAACATAAGTACTCATAGGAAATATTTAGGGGGAAAAATCACTTTTACTGTTATGTATATGCTTATTCTGTTCGGGGAAAATGACTTGTGCAGTAATTGGCCTCCAAATAGTGCCTACAGCTTTTATCTTTCCCTAATGTTTAGCAATGCAGGAAAGCACTGCACGGTCTAGATAGGTTTTGATCCAGTCATATGGATTTTCACTCAGAATATATTGAATGGGCTTTATTTCTAAGGGTGGGAGTTAGGATCACAGCTATAGGTTCCAATCATACCTGGTTAATAACTGATGAACTCAATTCAAACCCAGGGAGACTTACACACAGAACAACTATAAACCTCAAATGTGGCTAGGTAGACTCTTCCAGACGTGCAACATAATTTCACAGTCAGGAAAGGACATGAGTGCAGAACAAGATGAAAATGGAATGTAAGATAATATATGTCAAACCTTTGTCTCCTTTTTGCCTCCCTTCGTGCATCACAGAAATAACCAATCGATGAAAACTGTTCAGAAAAGATGGAGCTGCTTTCAGCATCACCTGCATAATAAGTACATTGACATTAAAATGCAGAGATTCAAAAAATCCATACTCACAGTAAATAAGAGAGACTGAAGGCAGGGTTCAAAGCTACGTCTGGCTTTTGAGGATTGCAGAAGGAATAGTCTTTTTTACTCATGTAACAATAATCCATAATCACCTTATCATCTATATCAAACATCAGGGCAGGGTCCTACCAGCCTGCAGCCACAATGGCAGCATCCACATACATGAGAAAGATGTAGTCAGATTGAAGAAATTCCAAGACATTTTAAAAAAAAATATTGCAAGGGAGATAATCCAGAATACTCTAAAGAGTGAAGCAGCAGGGACAAGGAACTGGGAAGCAGAGGAGATAGGTAGAAGATGGAGGCAGAAGTGGAATGGACTTTATTGGTAGAAAAGGACATACAGAAATATTAAAAGGATATGCAAAGAGCCTTCTCTTGTTGGGCTATGACTCAGGGGTAGGCAACCTCGGCTCTTTTATGACTCATGGACTTCAACTCCCAGAATTCCTGAGTCAGCATAGCTGACTCAGGAATACTGGGAGTTGAAGTCCATGAGTCATAAAAGAGCCGAGGTTGCCTACCCCTGGGCTATGTCAACTTCTGGCTAAGGCAAACTATTTTGAAACATCCGAAGGATGGAAACAAAGAGACACTGATAGAAATGGATGAAAAGCATACAATATGTTTAGATAGCTCCGACTCATTCTAAGCTAGTTCCTTAATTAATAAGAAGATGGAAGGCCTTCTAAGTCAAATTACCAAACAAACGCAGGGTTTTGTTTTACAGCAATTGTATTTGGGATGAAGGGAAATGCCTTGGGAACTAGGTGATCATGGCTACATCATCTTTTTTTTTTTTTCAGATCCAGGATTGCTCCTGGATCTTTTGAAATGTGCCAGGAACCCAGGGCATGTGAAAAGCAGGATTTAAAAGAGAAAGTGGCTCTGTTCAGAATAAAAACAGCATTTGTCTTAATCTCCATCCAATAGTTTCCATTAAACTGATTTCCCCCACTCACCCACAACTTTGTCCATCCTAAAAGCCACCAACTTTCATTTTCAAATTATTTTTCTAAACTTGAGGTCATTTTTAACAGAAGGTGAACAATAACAGAAAAAGCCTAATGGGGAGGTATACAGCTTTATCCCTCAGGCACTAGATCGTGTTTGATATTTTTAAGCCTGCTCCTTACCTTAGGATGACACTGCAATATGGAAAAGAGCACTTCGTGGATTCCCAGAAAGATGCTGCTATACGCCCTCTGGTCAAGAGGGACAGTCAAAAGAATATTAAAAACAAGAGTGACATGATGTGGATTGGAGAGAATCCCTTCTCCCCGCCTAAGAAGAAGAGCTGCTGCCTCCAGGATAGGCGCAGAAAGAACAGGGAGCAGGACTGGAGCTTGAGAAGCCTCTTTGATTTGCATCTACATTAGGAGGAAGGAAACACAAACAGTAAGACACACACTATATGCGTTGAGGCGTGCTTCTCCAGCCTCACAACTCCCTCTGCAAATCACACAACTGCTATGTCATTTCCAGTATGGTTTTCCACAAAGGCAGTAACGCCAATAAATCCGTGCCTATCCACCATCCTTCCCTGCCACTGAAAGTTTGCTATACAGGTAGTCCTCAACTTACGACCACAACGGAGCCGAAAATTTCTGTTGTCAAGTGAGACATTTGTTAAGTGAGTATTGTCCCATTTTACGACCTTTCTTGCCACAGTTGGCAAGTGAACCACTGCAGTTGATAAGTTAGTAACCCGGTTGCTGAGTGAATCTGGCTTCCCCATTGACTTTGCTTGTGGGGAGGTCGCAAAAGGTGATCATGTGACCTTGGGACACAGCAACCGTCGTAAATGTGAATCAGCTGTCACATGATCATGGAGATGCTGCAAAGGTCATAATTGTGAAAAACTGTCATAAGTCACATTTTTCAGTTGTAACTTTGAACGGTCACTAAACAAACTGTTTTAAGTTGAGGACTATATTGTTGATATCTCTGGCTCTGGCCTATGCCAAGGACATAAGACTATGTATTGGAATGAAATTTAGAACTCTTCTATACAATCGGGTTTTTTTGCTGTTATTCGTTCAGTCACTAACTTATATCTGACTCTTCATAACCTCATAGACCAGGGGTCTTCAAACTTGGCAACTTTAAGACTTTAAGACTTGTGGACTTCAACTCCCTGGGAGTTGAAGTCCACAAGTCTTAAAGTTGCCAAGTTTGAAGACCCCTGTCATAGACCAGAGCATGTCAGACTCCCTTATTGTTCATCGTCTCCCAGAGTTTGCCCAAATTCATGTTCATTGCATCGATGATACTATCTAACCATCTCATTCTCTGCTGTCCCTTTCTCCTTTCGCCTTCAACCAAATCAATTTTTAGCCGCATACAATTTATTCTTGAGTACAGTTCACCTGCTTCAAGACTGCACACTGAGTATAGAGTTACTGGATGAGGGTTTTTTGTTTTTTAAACCTGGACAAGCATCAGGTTTCCCCAAAAATTTGCTTTGGGGTTGACTAGTTGAATGGGCATCAAACGAAGCAACCCGAATGGTATCATATCACTTAATGATGCCATTTAATTATGTAATTTAATTCTCCTTGTGTTATTTTGCAAAAAAAGCAGGTAAATAAATATAATTATACACATAAATATAGCGTAGTGTAGATGAAGCTTTCTGTGTGTGTGTGTGTGTGTGTGTGAGAGAGAGAGAGAGAGAGAGAGAGAGAGAGAGAGAGAGAGAGAGAGTCATAAAGTCATAAACGGGCCAAGTTTGAAGACCCTTGGTCTAGTGGTTAAAACATCAGATTAGAAAGCAGAAGACTACGAGTTCTAGTCCTGCCTTAGCCATGAAAGACCGCTGGGTGACTCTGAGCCAGGCACACTCTCTTAGCCCAATCCACCTCACAGGGTTGTTGTGCACAAAATAGCAGGAAGGATGTGTGTTGGATATGTTCGGTGCCTTGAGTTATTTGTAAAAATAATAAAGGCGGCACAAATAAATAAATAAATATTCCAGTGCCAAGGAAGCCAGGAAGTTTGGCCATACAGGAAGCTCTTGGAATAACCAGACTTAGAAAGCATGGAACACTGAGATAGTGTTGATATGAACTATTTAGTTTTTGATCCCCAGGCTAAGACTACAATATGAAAGGTCTATGCTTCTTTCTCATGCCTGTGTCTTTTGGGGGGGGGGGGGTGTCAATGCATAAACATAAACAGTGACCTAAATTCAGTAGCATATGCCTAATCCAGCAGCAGAGGTACTTACAGCTAAAGCAGTCATTATCTGGGGAGTAGAAAACCAGAAAACTTTCTCTTTCTCTCCACTTAGAAGACAGTTGAGTAGTACTTTCAGTAAGGTAACAGCTGATAATACTATCTGTACAAAACATACCAAGAAAATAAGAGTAATAAGCAAATAAGAAAAAGATACAAGATACAAGCAAAATGCAATGTAGAAAATATTAGGTTAACCAAGATTGTGTAAAAGTAAATGAAATTTAAATATACAAAAAACATGTAGAAGTGAGTCCCTTAAAATGTCTGTACACTAATCATATTTAAAAAAAAAAAAAATTCTGAAGCTTGCCAATGCATAGACAATTGGATAGATAAGCAATTACTTAAGCATTGAATCAACCGATTAAGACTGCAACATTATATTTTTCTGAATGGTGCAATTATTTTTGGTCATGCACCAAAAATTAGCTTACACAAAAATTCTTAAAAAATAGCCCTCATGTAACTCAGGAACTACCTATAATATAAGATTTAGGGGCACAGCAGGCATTTTGTACTCAGAAAGTTTCTGGGTTTAATCCCAACTTCCTCATGCAGAGGGCACAATGGCTCAGCACTTAAAAGAGGCTCAGCTTGTCAGCTGGAGCTGTTCAAGATCTGAGTGCCTAGCAACAGGGTGAAATCCCATTCCTACCCAGTTCCTGCCCACCTAGCAGTTTGAAAGCATGCAAATGCGAGTAGGGACCACTTCAGTGGGAAGGTAACAGCATTCCGTGCACCTTTGGCATATAGCCATGCTGGCCACGTGACCATGGAAATTGTCTTCGGACAATGCTGGCTCCCTCAGCCAAGAAACCCTTGACCAAAGACCGGTACACTCCTTCTATCTGGGATGGTCGTCCTCTTCCACCGAGCGTGCAGCTTCGGGAGGGACACACATGGAGCGGTGAGGGAGGAAGGGGACACCCGCCTAGCCAGACAGATCAGCCGAATCAACCCTGGCGATCAATGGGGTGACAGATGTCGCAGCCAGATCGCCCTCACATCCTAGCCAAGAAAGAGAAGATGAGCACCACCCACTAGAGTTGGACATGACTAGACAGGGAAACCTTTAACTTTTACCTTCTTCATGTAAAAAATACTCTATGTAAAAAATACAAAACAGAAGACCTGTTCAGAAACAAAGTAATTCAAAAGCATGGAACTGGATGAAGGCAAATACTAAGCACCAAGGATTCAAATACATTTTAAAAAAAATAAATTAACATTGTCCCTACTTCAGGATTTTGTTTCCAAAGATTGCAAACATTCAGTCCCTCAATCAGTAGCCTCAACATGGTAGAAAAGTCATCAATGGTAGCATTCTCCACCAGCTGGGCAATCAGTTCAGTCAAGGGAACATCTAGATCTTGAATCAACTGGCCTGTGACTTCAGGACCTGCAATAGTTCAAGAGAAACCATCATCCAAACTCTTAAGGCCCACAAACTGCTGACAGAGGCCAAACCATTATAGCGCAAAACTTTCCCTTACTTTTTACCCTTTACTTCCCTTTACTTCTCCCATTATTTGTCAATTATTGAAATGACAAACCAACCCATTCTTTTTCTTTACAGTGCAATAGACTTAACAGCATTCCTCACACACCAACAACAGTATCTCCTTTTCTGCATCCAGAAGGCAGGAGAAGGATGGAAAATCTAGCCTCTCCTGTCATGTGTACGTCTTGCCAAAATCTCAAATTATTTCTATCAATAGAACTTCTTGTAAATTATAAAATGTATTAGCAGAATTTCACACAGTGGAATAGTCACACCAGGCAGGAGACAGCACAATGCCACTAAAGCTCCTTTTCCAAGATTAATTTTTAAAAAAGGTAATTCTGCAGATACTGTTGAAATACCATGCTAAATATTCTTTATCATAGGCCATGATGGTAGAACTGCCAAAAACTGCATCTAGACAGCCCTTGATTCCCCCCAACTTCTAAATTAGGCAAGCTGCTACCATTATCAGGTAATTACTGTATTCCACACAATTCTCTGCTTCTCTCCCAGCCAGTATGGCCTGTTTTGGGATACAGGAGGATAGAAGGGGAAACAAGAAGCAATATTTTTCACCCCCAGCAAAGAGATCTAACTAAATAACATCTCCAACCCTATCAGGCAACAATGGAGAAGCCAATGAAATCTTACTGCTGTCATCCAACAGGCAGCAATCAACTATTTTTTCAAAGAAATTAAAACCTAAAATGTATGATTTTAAGTAGGCGCTTTTTGGTGGCCTCAGTTTGTGTTTCAAAAAAAATCCCCAACAGCTCAATTATGGTTCCCAGAGTCTGCCCCAAAACAGATGGGGTCCAACCTTTTAGAACCAGTTTTTGTACTAAAGAGAGGGGATTAGGATGTCTTTAAGGAACCAAACATTATCCCCTAAAACAGAGGTCTCCAACCTTTTTGATTTGGTGGCCTGGAAAGGAACCGCTACGTGTGCACGTGCAAATGGGCGGGGCGGTACTAGCACCGGCGGGATGCTTGGGGCGGTGTTAGCGCCGATGGGAAGCTCAGGGGCAGGGCAGCGCTAACGCCGGCGGGATGCTATGGGCGGCACTAGCACCGGTGGGACACTCTGGGTCGAAGTGGCGCTAGTGCCGGTGGAACGCTGGGGCGGCGGTAGCGCGAGTGTGGGGGGGTGAGTGCCATCCCTTCACGCAGCCTTGTGGCCATGCGGCCGTGGCCCAGTAGTGGGCCGTGGTCCACAGGTTGGTGACCCCTGCTCTAAAAATTCTAGGAACCACAAGAAAATCAGGCAGATTGTCCAAAGCCCATCAAAAGTACACTATGGTGCACTATGGTAAATTCATATCACTGAATGTGTTTCCAACAGGCCAGGAAGTACATAAAGGTAAAAAGGATAGGATTATAAACAGAAGAACACTGACACTGACATCCCCTAATCTCTACTGAAGATGTTACCTAGCCTGGTAACGAAACATTTCGAAACCAACCCACAAGCTCGGAGAATTTCACCCTCATTTTAGAGTCACGTCACAGCCATGATAGACAAAAGCATGTTTAGAGATGCCATTAATCTGCCATTGCTGGCCATCAATAATAATTCTGACCTGTCACCTCTTTCATAATCTTTATTATTCCTGGGTGCTGTTTTTTGATCCTTGCTCAACACTGGCTCTCTGGAACTGTTTCTAATCTATCATCTCCCTTCAATATTTAGGAGAGGAGTGAAGAAATAAGAATTGCACTTCCTTACCTGCGAGTAGTTTTCTGACCGAATTAAATACTGCAATAGAAGTTACGTGTGGTGGATACAGTTCCGGCATGGAACAGAAAGCAGACAAAAACTGCAAAGCAGAGTGAAGGAACTGGAGGTTATCATCTGCCAAGTCAAGTTCTCTCAATATCTGCACACAAAAGCTTTGATATAGTTCCCTGTGAAAAAGCTGACAGTTTTTGCTTGACTTCGTGGGATCTTGTAGTTCATTCTCACCAGCTGCAGGAACCACAGATTGAAGACAAGATGAATCCGCTTTGAGAAGAATAGTAATGTGCGGTATAAAAGCCAAAGGTAATGGCTGGCCTTTTCTGTTGTTTCTAAGGCAGAACTTGACAGTTGTTCCTGTTTGCAACATGGCCTGTTTAAGAAAAACAGGTAGCATTCCTGAAATCTGTAGTTTTCCACCCGGCTGTTGTTGCAGGTACGTAGCCAGAACATGACACAATGAAATTAATGCCACTAGAAGAACCTGGTCAGCTTCAGGGCTCCGATGGTCAGACTGTCCAGAACTTGTATCGCATGGTTGGCAACTTGTTATGAAAGACAGGAAGTTTTCCAGGTTCAGTTTCACGCTCTGCCTCCTTTCTAGGACGACCTGAAGATAGTGTTCCAAAAAGACTTGGAGCTCATGAAGAAATCCATCCCAAGCATCAATCTTCAAGACTCTGTCAAAGGTCTTGCAGACTGCAAACACAGAGGTGAGGAGAGCTTTGAGAACATCACTAGCGTACAAAACCTTGAAGGATGAGTTTGCATGTCTTCCGGCCTGTAAGCATGCTAGAAGGTGGAAGCAGGCTGCCAAAAACTTTAAAGATAAGGCTTTGTTGCAAGAAATGCTTGCCCTGGTATTAACTGTCAAAGAAATCAACAGAAGAAAGCATCGTGTGAAATCCAAAGGAAAGAAGCTGTCTACATTCAGTGCTGAAATGACCTCTAGTATACTCAAGAGCTCTTTGATATGTTCTTCTTCCAAGGTAGCGTAAGATCCGTCTTTCGCTAATGACAGTATATTGAGAGCAACTCTCTCCATAACTGCCCATGAGACTGAAAAGTCATTGCTAGACCTTATGCTGGCCGCATGACCAGAAGGGATAGCTTCACACCACGGAGTATCTCCTGCACACAGCCACTGAAGAGGCTGATTGGCAATATTTGGAAATGTAGGCGAGAGAACACTAGCACAGCGCTGAATTATTTGGCTTAGGAAAAAACAGTGCAGCATCTGCAGCTCTGGAAGAAGAGAGCTGTGCAACAAATCCTTAGACAGGTTCTCCATTGTGAATAAGAAATCGTCCTCATCAGCAAAAGTTACCTGGGTTTGCTTAACCAACAGTGTTTTCAGGAGCACCTCCGCAATATGCTCTGTATCGTTCTCAGAAAGATAGGGAAACAGGACAGGAAGATTTGAGACTACCAGGTGCCAATGTGCCACTGGGTAAGTAAGAGTAGTTATACTACTTGCAATACCATCCCAGGGTTCCAATTCTTCTTTGTTCAGGGAAGCTCTTCCAGACTGAAGAATGAAAGCCGCAGCACTTTGCAATGTCCGATGCAATGCCTCTGTCCAACTGGTGGTGTGCATTAGCATCTTCTTCATTTTTTGAAGCACCAGCCATTCAGTACAGTAGCTGCTCATTGGGGAGGAACACTTTGCCAGCTTATCTATCTTCTCCCAACACTCTGCGTCTAAACCAGGAAATAGGGTTGAGAAGTCCCAGTTTTCTTCAGAAGAATCATCAAGCAATGGGGCTAAGGGAGAGCTATACTGCTTGCAGCTTAAGACAAAAAGAGTATCACTTTCTACCCAGGCACAAGCAAGAAGAAGAGCTGAATTACTGATCTTCTCTGTCCAAAGCTCAAGTTCTGTTTTTTCTGCCTCAGAACTTTTCAGCAGGTCAAATAAAACTTGGATGACATTCTTCTGCATTGTCTCCAGGAGGTTCTGGGTGCGATGCACAACAGCCAATGGAGTGGAATCATCTAAACTCTTCATGTGGAAGAGAACAGAAAACAGCAATGTGCTTATGGACAGAAGCTTTGAGGCCGTGTCGAAATCCCCCTTGACATAAGGAATGACAAAAGTCTGATATTTCTCCATCGTGAGGGCTACTATATCCAGTACCTGATTGGATGGCAGATCCAAAAGACACTCGCATAGCTTGGCCCTGATACCGGCTGGTAACAGTGGGAGTCTTGACTCTTCTGCAGCAGGACGTAAAATGACGGATAAAATTTCTTGGAAGAGATTTTGGAACTGGCGCAATTTGGTGTAAGTGGAGAAGACAGTGCTAACAAGGGCTGTCTGAGCTTTCTTTGTACGTGGTTCAAAGACCTCTGCATCAATCCAAGCCAAGGCCACTAAGTCATCCAAATCAGGATCCACAATCAAGTGATTTAATGAGATCAAGGCCTTGAGACATCTAAACCAGGCAGGTATGGTGGCCTGCGAATGATTCATCAGCAACTGTGCTAACTGACGGTAAAAATTAAACTGGACTGCCTTGTGCCGAATCCGATCAGCAGCCACATTATAAATATTATTGCTCAGCACCCAATTGAGAAGCTGCTCCACTGCAAGCAGCTCCGAGCTCCATTCTGATGCTGGGAGCTGGTTCTCCCAAAGATTCCCTCGCAGGCAAGAAATCCGTAAGCAGTCGTAAAGTTTGGTAAGCATGTGAAAGCAGACCAAATGGTCTTCCGGCTTATTATAAGTATCTAAAAAAAGCTTGAAAAGCAAAGGCACTGAATGCGCTACCACTTTTCCATGAAGAGCTTGTTCGCAAAAGGCGGCGTCTCTTAAGGACGTCTGGATTGAATTGGTTGGGAGAAGCAGATTTTTCAAGCCTCCTTTCTTTGTGCCAACAGATTCCTTCTCTGGCAACAGCTCCTCTCTGTAGGATGACAAGAGCTCCTGTTGGAAAATACCAGCCTTGAGCAAAGTCTCTACATGATTTCGGACTTCCTTGCTGAGATGTGGATGAAGACGATCATCAGCTGCATCAGTCCGTACTTTCACTGTTAGCAAGTATCTAAGCAACAGGCATGGCTGCAGCAGTTGTTGGATCACTTGTCCAAATACGCGATTTGCATTGGTTTGCTGCCGCTGGATTAGAAGATATTGCCTGAGGCTCAGTTGAAGGACATCAAACAACTGGAGGGATACAGGATTTTCTGATGATAACTGCCAACAGGTTAGCCAGGACAACTTACTCAGAAGATGTACCAGAAGTTCAAATTTTGCAGTATAAACTATTGAAAGAGGAGGTTTGGAAAGGATGCCACTACAACAGCTTAGCACTGCCTTGACATTCTTCAGTGTTTTTTGATTGTAAGCAAGAGAAAGATTTTCATTTATGACCTAAAGATGAGACAAGGTACAAAACAGAAGTTATGTTCAAGGATCTGTATCTAAATTAAACTCAGTTTCTTCTTGTATATTTATTATTATCTGATAAATCACGTGATATAAACAATTTTCTTTCCCTCCTTTTACATTTTACTCATTTAAAAATTGCACTACCATCTGTTCTGGCTCTTTGTAATGATAGTAATTATGGAAATTCAGCCTTATCCTGAGGATCCAAAAGCAGATAGACAAAACATCCTTTACAAATGGATTATAGATAAGGAAGGTTCTATAAAGGTGAAAATCAAATCAGGCAATGAGTTTGTAAAAATTTTTTTATCATACTAGCACAATCTGATTTTTAAAGCAATGTGTGTTTTAGTGGAATTTCACTCAAAAGAAGCATTTCTTGTTGTCAAGCCCCACATTGTTGGCACCTACAAACAAAGAACCACACCAGAATCCAGAAAGGCAAATTTAATACCACTCAGAGGTAAAAATACAGGTGACTCTGAGGACACAGATAAACCTCCAAGTGGTCTCAATGACTGCCAGAAAGAGGGCTAAGATGACTGCAAGAAATATTAATCCTTCCATTCTCCACCATTCAGTCAGAACTGAAGAAACTTCTTGGATGAAAAGCAAAACATATTCAAGCAAAAGCAAAGAAAGTCCAGTTGCTTTTTGAAAAACCACTTTTGGGACAACCATGTCTTGAATGACTGAAAATCTCCACAGACATTCAGGTAAAAATATAAGCTTGAAATCTTAAAAGTACCTAGGCAGTCTGGGAGCATCTCTCTCTCTCTCTCTCTCTCTCTCTCTCTCTCTCTCTCTCTCTCTCTCACACACACACACACACACACACACACACACACACACACCAATATCAAGGTTGTGCTGCCTTGTTTCACATCAGATGAGTCCTCCATTTGCTTCTCATACTCTTTCATATTTTCTCACTAAAAAACAAAACATCTTTTATCTATCTCCGGAAACCAAAAATATTATGCTCTGTTAAAACTTTACAACAATTAGTGAGATTTTGTTCTTGAATAACATGTAAATAGTCAATTGTAACAATCAATATTCTTTAGCTGGGAAGATATGGCATCTAGTATGTACATTTAAAAGTATAATGTATTGTTCTAAATTCTCATTCACAATTCTATCTCAGGAAGATACGTATTAATTCTTTTAAAAACACCCATATCTATAGCTACAATGTACAATAGTGATACTAAGTTAAAATGTCCAACTATTGAACATACTGTATCAGACAATATTCCTGCGAGTACCAATATATTTCTGTGTGCTGAACATACATATCTGCTTATAGATATTTATAAATGACTGCTGGATTGCAATAGTATTGCCCAAGCTGGCATCTTCCAGATGTGTTGTAACAGCAAACAATTCCCTGGCTGGAATTCTTTGAGTTGCAACCAAGACACAACTGGAGACAGCTAAACTAGGAAAAGCTGTTCATAAAGAAATATAGCTTCCAGAAAGTATCAGATTATTATGGGAGAGTTACAAAAAAAATTTGCAACAGAAATTGTGATTTAAAGAGAAAAGGTTCAGCAGATAGTCAGCAAGATCTCAAAGCAATCTGAGCACTATTTCCAAAGGAAGATGGATCTATGTAAAAGTTTATTTTTTTATAAACGTACCTGTGCAATTGTAAAACGCAGAGTTACCATTTTTCCATCCTTGAAGAGATTCTGCAGCTTTTTGCTGTGAATGATGCCATCCAGGTAAATCCAAAGCTTCTCAATTATTTCATCTGGCAATTCAAGTTTCTTATTGTAGCAAGAAACCAAGCTATGACTCACCCAATCAAGTAAGACCTGTATCCACCAAAATATCCATGCATACATATTAACAATGATTATTTTAGATAGGATAGGGACACAAAGCAGTTTGAGGCAAATAATGTGATTCCTAAAAATAAACAGATCTGTTTCACTAATACAGGAGACATGGAAGGGCAACTCAATACATATGTATAAATGGCAGGCTTCCAGTATTGTGATTAAAGAGATGACAATATCAAAACATACAGATTCATTCTACTTCCTTATTAACAGTCCTCACCACCTTATACATCTGTTATATAGCTTGCAACTAAAGCTGCCTGTACCTGTAGGACTATATCTGGGCACACATGATCTTTTTCTTTTCTTGTTCTTTTCCTCACAATCAGAGACGTCTCCCAATTTCCAAAACTCCCATCAAAGATTATTTAAGCTTAAAATTTGGATTCTATATGTATTGGATGTGGGTGATGTGACCCTTCCAAAAACACACTAAGGCTACATTTTCACATGCATGGAAATACTAGGAACTTCAGTGGAATAGAACAATACAGTTAATTTTACATGACAAAGAGAAACGTAGTAGATAAGATCTACTAGTATATAACTACCGTGTTTCCCCGAAAATAAGCCCCACCCCGAAAATAAGACCTACCCTGATTTTTGGGGGTGGGCCCAATATAAGCCCTTCCCCCAAAATAAGCCCTAGTTAGGACCCCGCCCACTCTGTCCCACCTCGCTGCTGCAATGGGGCAGGAAAGCGCGTGTCGTGCCACTGCCGCTACGAGGCGAGGCAGGCGGAGGAGGGGGTGGAGCTGCCCCATGCACCCTGCACCCGCTTCCTTTAGGGCCCCCCCAGTCAGGCCATTCCTTGCTCGGCGACCTTTCCTTTCACTCCTCTCCCAAACCGGACTGCCATGCTACGGAGGATGGGTGGGGTAGGCTTGGTCCCCCTCCGCCATTTTGGAGCCAGCGGGGAGTGATGGCTAAAAGCTCTGCTGCTGCTGTGTACTGCAGGAGGGGCTTTCTTTGTGCTTCACCCCACAGATCACCTGCCTGGCGGCAGTTGCTGCCTCCTTCTCCTCCACCAACTCTCCCATGGCTTGCACCGTGACCGGGCAGCACAAGCCTCCCCCGCCGCCTCCCTCCGCCAGCCCTCAATCTGGAAAATAATGAATTATTCTCACAAATTACAAAAGGTTTTCTGCTACTAACAGACCCTTAACTGTAGATAAGTTGCTATGTACAGACTTAACAAAATCCAGTCCTTATATAGCATACTAAATCACATATCTCTGGTTTCAGTCAATGTTGGTCTACTGTGCCCAGGGATATGTCCCATGTTCCCAGTAATATCAGAGGTGCTACCATATTAGGAATCCTTAATTGTGACTAGATGGCAGAGTTAATAACTTTTTAGTTTGGTTTCAAAGGGCAGTGTACAATTTTTTTAAAATAAAGCAATAAGATCTACAGTATATCTGCATGGATGAAATCCAGTGTTAGGAGTATGTTTCTGCTTGAGTTACAGATCTTTTCTTTCTCCAACCTTCTGCATGTCCTCAAAATCTTTTCAAGAAGCAGCTGCAAAAAGGCAAGGAAATCTCCCTTTTCCCCTTTAAAAATCCACCTAAAATGTGGTCAAAATTGTTGTCCTCCAAATATACTCTTGTGTAGGGAAAGAAATATTTTTAAGAAAGACAATGTAGCCTTAAAAAGGTAGGTAAACTTTAAAAATGGTGAAAGAATGGCACTAGATGTTTACAAAAATATCCAGTACTGTATATTTACATTTCCTTCAAACACAATTTCAAACATTACAGAAATATAGTAAGAATGGTGTGTTGTGATAAAAACGTCCTCTCATGAAAAACAAAACAATTTGACATTTGTGCTATTCAAATGCTTCTTCGAGTATCAAATTAATTCTCATCCACTGTCACTTAAACTTGGATAAAATAAGTGATTAAAAAGTTTTAAATAACTAAGCTCCCTTTTGGTTGAAGAAAGAGTGCCAAGCGGGTTCAAGACTTCCTAATATAAAAACAACATGGAACATCTTTTAAGGCAGAAACTTGGCTCTTTTATGACACGCTGGTTGAAGTCCACAAGTCATAAAAGGGCCAAGCTTGAAGAGCCCTGTTTTAAGGGAAAACATATAATGAAATACATTACTTGTTCTTTGTTTGGAAGGAAACATTGATGAGAAATCCATGCAAACCGGGCCAACTTGAGTTTGTCCTCCCAAGATGTCTTTGAGCTTTTCAGCTTCAGATGAATGCCAGAGTAAATTGCAGCCATGGGAGGAGCACCTGAAAATTATTTAAAGCTGAATATTAATTATGTTTCTAGCCAAATTTTTATGACAGCTCCTTAAAACTGCTGCATATCCGTTCCGGTCTGCAATATAGTTGATACCGGTTGAAAAAAGCAAGTTCTATAATTCAATTCTCATACCTCCTAAGAATTCATTGATGGTACAGGTAGTCCTCAACTTATGACCATAATTGGAACCAGACTTTCTATTCCTAAGCAAGGTGGTTGTTAAGTGAGTCACGCCCAATTTTACAATCTTTTTGCCACAGGTTTCCCCATTGACTTTATTGTCAGAAGCCAGATGGGAAGGTTGCAAATGGCAATCATGTGACCCTGGGATGCTGCAATCCTTTGTAAATACATGCTGTTGCCAAGTGCAGAAATTTTGATCATGTGACCACAAGGATGCTGCAACAAGTCACAAGTGCAAGAATTGGTCATAAGTTGCTTTTTTTGAAGCTGTTGTAAATTTAAACAATCACTAAATGAATGGTTGTAAGTCAAAGACTATCTGTAGTCATTCACAAGTTTGCATTTACACCTCCTGTCCACCATTGTAATATTGGGATAAAATAAAAAACAAATGCTAGTCAACTTTGAAGGGTTACTCTGGGGGACCTTAAATTCCTTTTCTGGTGCTTAAGAAATAAAGAGAATATCTGCTGAAGGAAAAAATAATCTAGTGTTAAGAGATGCCTAGATTTCCTTTCATAAGCATTTCAGCAGAATAAACAATGTTTCGGAGGATCTGCTCTTTCCTAATTAGAATCAAGCTGTAAGACAAGGGTAGGCAACTATGGCCCCTTTATGACACATGCACTTCAATTCCCAGAATTCCTGAGACAGCCATTCTGGGAGCTGAAGTTCACAGATCGTAAAGGCGCCATAGTTGCCCACCCCTGCTGTAAGCTGTATACCCAACAGATAATAGAGTTAGAAGGGACTTTGGAGGTTTTCTAGTCCAGTGCTTTTCAATCCGTGGTACACGTACCACTGGTGGTACTTTGGCACCTGGCAGGTGGTACATGTACAATGGGTTGCAAAGCACTGTAACAAAAAAAAGTGGAATAGAATAGAATAGAATAGAATAGAATAGAATAGAATAGAATAGAATAGAATAGAATAGAATAGAATAGAATAGAATAGAATAGAGAATAATAACTTTGTCACTTTGAATGTACACTAATCGGCATACATTAAAATGAAATTTCGTTGCATACAGCTCTCAAAGGGTCACCACCTCCGATATACACTACATAAAAATGACAAAAATAAATACCGAATTATGCATATACCCAAATATTATATGACAGTGAAACAACAGTCTAGTTTGGGTTATGTATACATGTGCAGAGTATAGTGCTAAAGGAGCAGCAGCGCCGCACAGGCCTGTGGGAGAATCAGCTGTAGCTGCTGTGTTGCCGGGGCTCTGCTGAGCGCCCAGGATCTGTGTGCGGCTCCGGCTGATTGGCGCTTCCAGGAGCAAAATGCAGCCTGGGGCAGAGGAGTCAGCTGGAGTTGCACTGAAGAGAAAAAGAGGAGGCAGGGAAGAAAGAAGAGGATATAAAAGGAGGTGGTTTTGGTGGGAAAGGGAGAGAAAGAGATAAGAAGAGAGGCTTCTTTTGAGACAAGCAGAGGGAGAGAAGGGGATAGAACAGTGCAAAGATTAATGACAGAGAAACAGGCACAAGTTTCTTGTGAAAAGTGTGGTAAGTGGGTCTACAGATAGTCCTCAACTTATGACCAGACCACAATTGAGCCCAAAATGTATGTTGCTGTGAGAAATTTGTTAAATGAGTTTTGCCCCATTTTATGACTTTTCTTGTCACATTTGTTAAGCAGTTGTTAAATTAGTAACACAGCTGTTAAGTGAATCTGGTTTCCCCATTGACTTTGCTTGTCAGAAGGTTGCAAAAGAGGATCACATGACCTTGAAACACTGCAACCATCATAAATATGAATCAGTTGCCAAGCATCCGAACGTAAATCACGTGACCCTGGGGATGCTGCAACGGTCATAAGTGTGAAAAATGGTCATGTCATTTTTTTCAGTAAGAGTCACTAAGCGAACTGCTGTAAGTTGAGGACTACCTGTACTTTATCACTTTTTTCCTTTTTTTTGGTCAAGTTTTTGACACCTTCCTAGGCGACTGATGGTACTCGAATATTGCCATATCCCAAAAGTGGTACAATCTGTGAAAAGGTTGAAAAGCAGTAGTCCAACCCCCTGTTCAAGCAGGAGACCCTATACCATTTCAGACAAGTAGCTGTCCAGTCTCTTCTTAAAAGCCTCCAGTGATAAAGCACTCTCAACTTCTGAAGGCAAGTTGTTCCACTGGTTAATTGTTTTCACTGTTAGGAAATTTCTCCTTAGTTCTAGGTTGCTTCTCTCCTTGATTAGTTTCCATCTATTGTTTCTTGATCTGCCTTCTGGTACTTTGGAAAATAGGTTCAGAGAATAGTATCAGAGAGTGAAAAGGGCAAACTGGCACTGTTTAGAAAACGAACTAGCTAACCAAGTGCACCTAAGCATAGTAAGTCATGTTAAGATTACCACTTCATTCTATGACAGCCTTCTCCTACCTTTTCCTGTTCTTGTAGCAGCAAGGTGTGTCCTCAATGAGACTGTGCATAGAGATTAGATATATATCAAAGCTGAGCAGCACTTCAAGTGCACTGTCCAAAAAGGGTTTGCAGCACCCAGGAAAAGGTACTGATTCTTTAAGGTAAAGATAAGCACTACATTCATTTTCCTGCACATACCATGCAATTATGGGGATATGACTGTTTCAATAAAAACTGTTCAAATCAATAAAGTGTCTCGTCTCTATCATTGCCAAACCTGTTTACTATTAAGTTTGAATATGCATATTAACTAATCAGATTCTTACTGATTTGCTGATTGCTTACTTATTATAGACTTTATTATAGATTTACTATAGTGTCTTCCCCCAGATATAGAAACAACCTACCAAAATGGTCTCTCATTTCCAAATTCATGTAAGAAACACTTCAAACACCCTGCCTGTAGTTCTCATACAGCAACCACAATCCCACCTCAGTATCATTCAGTTCCAATGCTAACATCAGGATTTCAACACAATGCCCCATGAAAACATACAATCAGCAGGCATACTTGTGCCTTCTATGTTTTAGACTATAATTTCAATCCAACCTAACTTTGCATGACTTACAGTTAAAGAAAAGATTGAACAACCATTTGTCTGAAATGGTTGGACTAGAAGGGGGTTGGACTAGAAGACCTCCAAGGTCCCTTCCAACTCTGTTATTCTGTTATATCTAGCATATGCCCTGCTAAGGGTCCATGCCTCGCCATCAACTGACCCCCAACCAAATTAAGAAGCAGTAAATTCAGAGCAGACTATATAACTTCCAGGAAAGTTTGCCTTTTAACACAAGAAATAAAAGGGCTTCCCCGTGGTTTCCTCCTCAGAGTCGCTTATCTGAAACGTTAAGTTTGCAAACCGAATGAGAGCTGCTTACAAATCAGTCTGCAAAAGACCGGCTTCTAGCTGCCTTCCAAAACTTGCCGCTCTGCCAGATAACAGCTTCCAGAGTCCCTTGAATAAACAGAACTGGCTTCACTTCCACAGTCCACCTATTGCTTAGGCACAAGTTACGTTAGCGAGAGGATGCGGAGGACTGTAATCCAACCGAGCTTCAAGGCTACTCTGATGGCCGGCGCGCATTTGCACAGTCCCGCGGACACTCCGGCAGGCTTCCTCCGGCCCGGGACGGCTGCGGCGGGGAGGACACCTCCTCTTCCCACGAGCTTCCCAGATGCCCCACGCACGTGTTCCTCCTTCCGGAACCTCCTCGTGCTCTTCTCGGTCACCTAATTATCCGGATGAAGGGAACCGGGCAGGCCTTCCTAGCTGCGCGTCGAAAAGAAAGAGCGCCTTCCCATTGGCCAGAAGGCCACGCCTGCGCAATCGCCTTTCTCCCTGCCTTCCTCCCCCCTCCCCACCCCGGTTTCTCCGAGTCAGTTCCGTCAGTCATGGAGCGGCGGTTTTCAGCCGCGACAGTCATTGAGCTCACGCCACCAGCCCTTGCAACGCAGGACGTCCGAGCCAGCTTAGTTTGCAGAAGACTCACCCAGGAGGAAAAACTGCTTGCGCCACCACCGGAGTCCGCGATCTTCGCAACCACCAGCAGCAACCGCGGCGGAGTCGTCTCGCGCGGCTGGGCTCAGTGACTGACGGCGCGAACCTAGGAATTCTGCCGCGTGCCTGCATTAGGAATCACCCACGTTCGCCGCGGCTAGCGCGCTCCCTTTCTCTGTCTCTCTCCCTTCTTCCATGCCTGCAATGCTCCAGTGAGTATATCTCTTCCACGCGGAGCAGCTCCTTTGCTCGGGCGGGTGGAGAGTCGAGACAAGCCGAGCTGCGCGTGGCGCGCCGAAGCGCTCTCGGGCCCTCCCTGGGTAAAGTCGGGCTCTTGGCTTCGGTTTTTCCCCTCTTCCCGCCGGTGCAGCTGCCGGAGCGGCAGGAAGAGCTGGGTGTCTTCTCGCTGTGCATGCTTCCTGATCATCTTTTTATCCCTCTTTTCTTGCCTTCCTCCCCGTGTTTTTGCAAGTGCTTTCCCTGGGGACGGATGTGGCGGAAGAGGCATAGAAACGGGAGATCGTTTGTACATCTTGCCTTGTTAAGGTTTGGAGCATGAAGCCACAGTCCGTGAAACTTTTGAATAAGTGGACTTTATATTTGCCCGCCGTGTATTAGGTTATGTTTCATCTTTTGCTTTTTTGATACTGAGCAAATAGAAATCCGCTTGGAGTTTAAATAAAATAGCCACAGTAGGGATTAGCAGTAATTTTAATTCTATTGTACTGTTCGAAATACCATTATTGCTTATTGTACAGAAACAGTTGACGACCCAAGACTATTGGTATGTCAGGAGTAGTATTTAGGGGGACATGTCTCTGATTGATGGAGAAAAAAATATCATTTGCAGGCTGAACAAATTAGGAGGGGAGGCAACAATTCAGCCAGCATGGTAAGTTATGAAAGTTATGGAAAGCCACAAATTCTCCACCTATGATATCTCCTGGAGTATTCATAATCAATAATACTGTATAATGTTGAAAATTGTTTGCAAATAAAGATTTCCAAGCAATTTAAATTTGATGGGTGCCATGAAATCTAAAAAGTTAGATTCTCAGTGAACACAGCGATTATGGTTTATTTGATCAATAGACTGGTTAAAAACATTGTTCTATGTGATGTATAAATGAAGCCAGTGACAATTTGAAGTTTTCTTTGACAAAATCCTTGCCCAACGTTTTGTTAAGGTTTTATTCTTAAAAAAAACATAATAAGCCTAAAAGTATTTCATTGTCATAAATCCTATCCATCTCAAAGTGCTGAAATCTAAACACTACCTTCTAATATTGTATGAGGAGTTCTGTCGGATTGAAATATGGTAGAGACTTGCAGCTTACAGTAACTATGTCTTAAGAAAATTCTACATAAAACTCATGATTTTACTGTTTCCTTGCAATTAAAATTCTGCTCTTTCTATGAAGGTCATGAAACGTGTACGCACCGAACAGATTCAGATGGCTGTTTCCTGCTATGTCAAGCGCAGGCAGTACGTAGACTCGGAAGGTCCTCTGAAACAAGGATTGCGCTTATGCCACACAGCCGAAGAAATGGCAGCTAATCTAACAGGTATGCAGAAAGGAACAATGAAATTATTTTCATAGTACTACGAAATGTCTAAGCATTTACTTTGAATATACTTGGGAAGAGACTGAACCATAGTGAATCCAATTCAGCATTCGGGTGGAGTGGGGGACTCAGAAAAGTCAAAATGATAGCCAGGAATGCTTGATCAAAGTCCTATCCTTTTTTACACGCATTGCATGAACAATGCACTTAAGGAGTAGGATTTTTATTACATAGTTGCAACTACCATCTTGACTTATTTGATATCCTCTGCAGACAATCTGTGTAAGCAGGATTGTAATTGAAATGGTTTATTTATAAATATTTTCATAATTATAATAATTAAAAATAATTTCATAATTATAAAAATATTTATTTTTTATTTATTGTATTCCATCTTCATTGTTTTTACAAATAATTCAAGGTGGCGAATATATCCAACAGATCTTCCTCTTTATTTTCCCTCCAACAACAATCCTGTGAGGTGGGCTGGGTCAGAATGAGAGAGAGTGACTAACCCAAACCTGCTAAGCCTTTTTCATGGCTAAGGTGGGACTTGAACCCAGGGTGTTCTGCTTTCTAGCCCTGTGCCTTAATCACTTGACTAAACTGGTTCTTTAACTAATCAGTTAATATTTGCAAGGAAAACTTGCTAGAGATTTTGAAATAAGAAGATATAATGAAACATCTGCTAATGCTGAATGTTTGAAAGTGACTCATTTGGGAACTGCATCTTTCAATTATTACTTTATATCTTGAAATGTTGAGATAAACTGCATTTTTATTGATTTAGTTAATTAGTTAAATTAACCACTGAATTGGAACATTTATTTCATAAGTGAAATTAAAATTATGGGAGGTTGTGTGGTTCAGAAATGTATATTATGTTCTAAACCTATGAGCTCATACATATTTAAAATCTTGGTGTGGTGATTCTGGGTTCTATGGATATCTTAAATTAATCTAAATAACTTAAGGATGTTATGTCATTTTGGGGCAGTTCTATAGGAAATAATTGCAGTTTAAAACAGCAATAAAGTGTGCAACTTGAAGTTATGATTGGGGGGAAATACCAGGGACCATACTTATATAAGCAACTACATTAGTTTTTTGCTTGAAATCTATGTCGATCTATCTTTTCAGGTTATATGAGAGGACAGCATCTCTATGCAAACATCTTATGTGTTTTTTCCATGAATGTGTCGGAGGCATTATTAGTGTATTTGAGTGTGTGTGTGTGTGTGTCTAAAACAGTAAAAACAACTTCATAGGAAAAAGGATATATACACTTGCTCATTCTTGTTTGCAGTGATGCTGGAATACATGTTAAATTACCTTAGCCAAATCTTCAGAGCTCATTATTTTTGTATAGCTTGTGTAAACCCACAGACAATGAATGCAAGACTCTAATTAAATTAATAGAATTTAAATTAGGTAGGATTTGCATGGCACAAGCTGATTAAGATATATTCCTAGTTCCTAAAGTGTCTTTTTTTCCATTTTTGAGAACTATTAGCCAACGTAACTGCAAAGGTTGCTTCTAGATTTCTTGTGGGATTTTTATGGGATGCTAACAGTGAAATTTAGGTTTCCAGCTTGATAGGAAACTAATTAATTGTAGAGGTTCCACTATAAGCAGAATCTGTAGTGATGCTCAGCCACAGATCTAGCCATCCTGAGGGGTTATTTGTAGACATAATCTAGAAAATTATTTCAGTCTCACAATGAGATGATGAATCAAACCAGTGCTCAGGAAGGAAAAAGGATTTTATCCCCTCTGGCCCTCCCAGTTCTTTGCTTGCCCCAAAGGTGGAGAGGATTTGCTGAAAGGGATAAGCTTCCTAAAAAAATCAGACAAAGGTATATTTTGCTAGCAGGAGTTCTGTGATCAGAGTCTCTGTCTTTGATTGCCTGAAATAACTTTGCATCTCTCATGCCACAGTACTGCATACAGAAATGCCTCTGGAATTTCGAGGACGGGGAAGGTCTCTTTCCTTCATTCCTCTTACCCATGTTTCTTTTAAAATTGTGTAAGATCACAGTTAGTGAAGCCCTCTTTGGCTTAATTGGGATTCTAGATTGCATAGATAGCTATACTCAAGGTAAAATTAGTCTGAGTACAGTTCTTCAGATTTTATGGTGGACATTTAGATGGACATCTAAAAATGATAATGGATTATATGGTTATTGAATAATCTCCACTTAATTGAGGGATGGGCCTAGCTCAAAGGAAATAATGTATTCCGACATTTCATGTGCCATCAATTTTTTGTGATGGTGGTTTCTGATAAGGTATGCTAAATACTGATTTTTGTGTTTGTGTGTGGCATGGTTAGTTTAGTTACATATGTGAATTCATTCTATATCATGAAAAAAGTAAACATGATTGATAGAAATATAGGCCTTTACCTTAACAATCTTAACTTGTAAACTTTACATACAGAGAAGAAGTATACCAAGAATGGGGGATTATTTTCAACCTGATTAGTAGCCTTTCCATTTGTCCTATAAAAATAATGGAAACTGGTGTTTACTAGATTGTTTTAAAAATGCAAAAGTTATGTATTTGAATAAAAAAAGCAGCAAGTTACATTGCAGCATTCAATGCCTTTGAAAGCCAATTGTCTTCATTTTTGTTTATTTTTTTAGTACAATCTGAATCGGGTTGTACAAATGTGATTTCTGCTGCGCCCTGCTTAGCAGAGCCCCAACAATATGAAGTACAGTTTGGGCGGTTGCGGAACTTTCTGACAGGTGGGTAAAATCCAGATTGGAGTTATAGATTTGTTAAGTGAAAAGTTCCTTGACATTGTATGCCAGATTTAAAGGTCAAGCAGATTTCTCCAGCACTGCATGTATGCTTTTGTAGATAGCTGCATAACTGTTGTATTCATACATTTGCAAATGTTAACATTCTGGCTAGGGAACACTCAAACAGCAATGCACAGAACAAGTCAGATCAACCAATCAGCATGCAGGACGCACACACCTGCATGACATGGGAAGTGTTTGCGTTGACCTGTCTGCAGCCATTTGCAACTTACACTTACCCATCAACCTCTTTGCCATGTAGTTTGCCATGGCAACCTCTTTGCCATGCGGTAACGACTACAGGCAGTTGCGGGCAACTCTAAACCAACCTTTAGTCATTGGGCCAAGAATGTGATTTTTCAAATGCCATTTGAATGTTAGTCCCTGTATCTTCCATTTCTAACTCTTATCTCTACTCTGATGGCATGTTATTCTCTACCACAAATGCCAAAACAAAGTAAAGAAATTGAGTACCTTCCCTGAATGGAGTTCCATAAGGGCCAGAGTGTAACTGGCTACTTAGACTGGGTTCCTATGTGAGTTTTAAAATTATCCTGTATTTCATAATGAACAAAAAGTAATGTTGAATATTCCCTGATTTGTTTTAAAAAATATTATCAAAAGGCTATCTGTAAAAGGGGTGGGAGATGGCTTGCTTAATTTTCACTCTAATATCTGCTGAGCCCTCAGTGAGGAAAAAGTGATCTTTCTTTATCTTCGATGTTTAGATTCAGATTCCCAGCATAGCCAGGAAGTGATGCCTCTCCTGTACCCTCTCTTTGTCTACCTCCATCTCAACATGGTCCAAAATGGCCTAAAGAGCACAGTGGACAGTTTCTACAGTCGCTTCCATGGGATGTTCTTACAGAATGCCAGCCAGAAAGACATCATTGAACAGTTACAAACTACATTAACAATTCAAGACATCCTGTCCAACTTCAAGCTTCGGGCATTTCTGGACAATAAGTATGTGATCCGCCTTCAGGAAGAGAGCTACAACTTCCTCCTCCGCTACCTCCAGAGTGATAATAACAGTGCTCTCTGCAAAGTCCTATCCTTGCATATTCACCTAGATGTGCAGCCTGCCAAGAGAGTGGACTACCAGCTTTATGCTAGTGGTGGCTCTTCACGCAGTGAGAGCAATGGCCTAGAACCTACTGACATGCCTGCTTCCATCCTGCAGAATGAGGCAGCCTTGGACCTCTTGCAAGATAGCATTAAAAGAGTCAAAGATGGGCCACCATCCCTTACTACCATATGTTTCTATGCATTCTATAATACTGAACAGTTGCCGAATACAGCAGAGATCTCGCCAAATAGCAAGCTGCTGGCTGCTGGTTTTGACAATTCCTGTGTAAAGCTGTGGAGCTTGCGGCCCAAGAAGCTGAAATCTGAGCCTCATTTAGTAGATATTTCCCGAATCCACTTGGCCTGTGATATCTTGGATGAAGAGGTCAGAGAATCTTGTTATCCTGAAAATTTTTGGAATCATGGGTAGAATGTATTATTTTTATGTTGAAATGTTTTATGTGAGAGATTTTAAAAATTGTCATGTTCTCACAACCAAATCAAAAGCAAAATCTGCCTCACACTGGTGCTTTCCTTCTACCTGTTAGTCATATGGGTAGGCTGGGCAATGCGAAATGATAGTGAGCTAACAATATTTTGTGTGGGTAAAAACTTATGTTAAAACTATCCATATACCCACCTCTGATAATAGTAAAACTGATCAAATACTTGGCCTTATTTAATTGCACACTTCATTAGCCAATTATAACTGGTGGCAGTTTCATTCTTCATTTGCATTTACAGTAATACAGCTCAACTTTTCAAAGGCACAAATCAAGGTGAATTATAATATTTGAGTCCAAAAGGGAGACTCAGAAAGTGCTTTAAGTTATAATCTCAAATTCGCTCATTGGAAGGAAAGTTACTTATAGGTTGCATGTACCCCAATATGAGCTTTAAATGTTCAGGGTGATTTTAAGATAGAATTCAATAAGATGCATGATTAATCCAGCTATTATTTCTACCTCTACTGTAAGTGGCATAACTGCTTAAACACAGCAGTATTAACAATTGCCTAAAATAATTCCTAAAGTAGTCTTGTGTCACTAATGCCTAAAGCAGATTGGTCAATGATCAAAATAAATGACTTCACTTTCAGTATAGATATAATTTTATAGATTTGTAGTAGAATTGAGGGTGACGGCAGGAGCACCTTATTGAAAGTAAGGAACTGTCTCTTAGTCTTCTGATTGTAGCACAAGATTTGTATATTTTATTATTTTTCTTTAAAAACCAAAGGTACAAAATCTTTTGCATCATACAATTTTCTGTCTGCAAAAAATGAATAATATAAGGAAGACCCAGTTACATGTTATTATACATCCAGCTGTTAACATAATCCAAATAATATATTTGCAGAAGATGCAAAACATCTTAATTCCTCCAGCTCTTTGTGTACATCTCTACAGCAAGTTATTATGATTCAGTAACATATGTACAGAATTCTTTTTCGACCTGTAAGCAGTTTTAATATTCCAGCCATGGATCAGATATAGAAATATAGAATATAATAGAAATAGCAATGCCTGTTTCCGTCCCTCAGGTACATTTCAGATGGTCCTTCTTAGACACAGTTGCTCTTCGAAATAGCAGTTATTATATGGTGTCCCTTGGGACTCCATATCATTTTCAGTGCTTCTCAACATCTGCATGAAATGGGAGAGAGCTCATCAAGAGATTTGAAACTGAGTGTTACAGTATATTGTTGACACCCAGATCTATTTCTCTCTAAAAACATTGGGTAATGAAATGATTCATGTAAATGTCTGCTTGTTATTAATACTGGTTGTTGAGAGCAACAATATTGGATTGATTATTCACTGAATGAGGTACTAATTCCATGTAAGTTACAGTTTTAAATTTCAATAGGCCTACATTCTCCCAGAAAGAGGATCGGCAGAAGCAGATGCACTCTCTATGCCATTTCTTGGATAAAATGATATTAGTGGTACATAAGCTGAAAATTTCTAAGCTTGATTTCTCTACATAAGGCTGCTTTTGTATTTGAGCCACAAACTTTAGTTAGTGTAGGATTTGGCAGCCAAGTTGGTCTTTGAGAAGGACTCAAGAAGACCACATTTTACAAGCACTTGGGAGTGTTTCACTGACAGCCTATTTATTTCTGTTAGTTGTAACTGGTAAAAATTCTGGAACATTTTGACAACAAAATGTTGTCCTGTTATTGCTTTGATAAAGACATTAAAAAAGCAAAGCCTAGAGAAAAATCATCTGAAGAAACTTCTTTATTCTCTTTACAGGCTGAAGATGATGATGATGTAGGAACTGAAATGAAGTTATTAAGAGGGCACTCTGGACCAGTATATAGCACACGTTTTTTGTCAGACAGTTCAGGATTGCTGTCATGCTCTGAAGATACAACTATTAGATACTGGGATCTTGGATGTTTTACAAACACTGTCTTGTACCAAGGACATGCTTATCCGGTGTGGGACCTGGACATCAGCCCTTGCAGTTTGTACTTTGCTAGTGCTTCTCATGACCGTACAGCAAGACTCTGGTCATTTGATCGGACGTATCCCCTACGGATATACGCGGGCCATTTAGCAGATGTCGACTGCATCAAATTTCACCCAAATTCTAACTACTTGGCAACAGGATCTACAGACAAAACAGTGCGCCTCTGGAGTACCCAGCAAGGAAACACAGTACGTCTGTTTACAGGTCACCGGGGTCCTGTCCTGTCCCTTGCCTTTTCTCCCAATGGTAAGTATTTGGCCTCAGCAGGTGAAGACCAGCGCTTAAAATTATGGGACTTGGCATCTGGAACTCTTTACAAAGAACTGCGAGGGCATACAGATAATATCACCAGCCTTACTTTTAGCCCAGATAGTAGTTTGATTGCTTCTGCATCAATGGACAACTCTGTTCGGGTTTGGGATATTCGAAACACTTACTGCAATGCTCCTGTAGACGGCTCTTCCAGCGAGCTAGTTGGAGTATATACTGGACAAATCAATAATGTACTGAGTGTACAGTTTATGGCCTGTAACCTTCTTTTAGTGACCGGAATTGCACAAGAGAATCAGGAACATTAGCCTTTTTGAAAATGGGACAGAAATGTTATTGAAAACTAGAGTCTATTATAAACTGAGATTATATATAATTGACTGTGAATTTTTCCCTCTTCCTTTGTTAGACATCCAGAATGATGGAAGTACTGTATTTGAAAGTATCTTTTATTTTTGTAAAAATGATAGGAAGGGAGAGCAATAGAAGAATTTCACCGTAGTTCTACATTAGTGCAAAGTTAGGAAGCAATGTAATAAAATGAACAGCCCAGAATATTTCGGTATAGGGGTAGTCCAAAACCTGGTCCAAACAAGTAAAAACATCACTGGAGCATTTGCACTTAAATATCCTGCGTTGATGGGAACATCCTACCTATTTCTACTAGTGATTTGTCAAAATAACAATTATGTAGTACAGGTGACATCACCTTGGGTAGAAAAATATATTCTGTTCTGAGGATGTTCCCAAATATATAACATTTCAGTAATGTTTAAAGTAACACTGAAGGGCAGTTTCCCAGCTCAGCATAAAATATGTTTGATTAGATCTAAATAAATTTTAAAAAAAAACTTCCTGTCCATGGATGTTTTGATCCAACATAGAGAACCTGATGGGTGAAGAGAAAAGGCTGTTTTCCACTGTAATCTCCCGTGATGTCCCAGAAAGTTTCCCAACCTTCTGCAGTGGACTCTTGAGAGAGTAGAAGGGGATTAAAGGGGAAAGAAAGTGTTGCCATTGTATTATTTTTTTAAATATATATGGCAGTTGTCACTACCAAATATATAAAATGGTTTTAATTCTTTATATGGACCACAACATTTGTAGCTATTCCTAGATCAGAAATTTGGGGTTTTCTCTCATCTGTTTGCACTGTGATGATGACATAAAATACTAGAAGATTAATCGATGAAATAATACATTAGCTGTGGAAGGAACCAGCAAAACATGGCCGAATGTATTGTAGCACATTTCAACTCCATGTAGAAAGACAATTCCTCTCTTCAGAAACATTATTTGCAGACAATATGAACAAAGATATCCAGGGAATGGAAACTAGTATCACTAAATCATTAAGTATTAGAAGATGCAGCTTTGTCAATATGTGATGTTTTCCACTGAAATAAACATTTCAGTAAATTTTCATATACAAGTGTCAGCATGCAAAATGGAGCGGGAGGTGGGAACAGCAACTTTAATTTCTTCATTCTAAGAGAAGATCAAATATTTCTGCTTTTGGAAAAAAAGATTTTGTATTTTTTTAATTAAAATGTTTAGTTTAAAGAGAAAAGTTTGGCATCTCTGTATGGAATTCAGATTTTATGAAGTAGATAAAATCTAACTTTGTCACATGGGTAAGGATCTTTTTGTATCTTGTCCATGTCGGTCTAACAAATATACAAAAATAATCTCTTCAGAGTTCTGTACCATTTTGCAAATCTTTTTTTTTTTTTAAACTAAAAACATTTTTGTATACAACTTTCCCTAACATATTTTTTACACATCTTGTATGCCTCATTTCCCCAAATATATTAATTTTTGTATATGTCTTTTTCAGCCAAAAATACTTTAAGCCAGATGTTTGCAGGCTCTGAATTTTATGTCTGTTCACATTGTGGACTCTATGTTGATGGATTGCATAACTTTGCTTGAAAATAAATCCATGACAGGTTTCTCTTACCCATATACATGCTGCAAGCACTATTCATGTTTTTATGCACTTAAATTTGTATATTTTGCAAAGAAGTGGAGGCTGAAGGAAGCAGATTTTAAACAAAGCTAAAAGTAACATGTTTTAAATTACTGATTACTATTTTAAAAAATACAGTAAAATGAGCAACCATTTCTTATCAACTTTAATAAAAGTATACAAAAGTTTCTGGTGCTTTAAAAAACCAATGCAATGTAAATAGCTATATCCAGGAAGCAAATCTAATTCAGGTTTTCTTTCAGGAATATATGAAAGTTTATTCAGTCCTCAAAACCCTCTGAAACTTTGTACAATTGTAAGATATTCCAGAGCAGATTTTGGACTACTCACAGAATTGCAGAGAAAAGTAGAGGAATTCTGTTACACATGTGAAAGTACACTTGCACAATGTTGGATGTTGTTTTTATATTTCTTTAGGATGGAATGCTCAACTTTTGAGAAGAAAAGTATTATAATAGAGACTCCAGTTTGAAAGAGAAAGGGAGCTGTGACAAAGGACATAAAACTTCATTACATTTAAATTAAAGACAAGTACTTGTGCATTTAATTATTTTCTACTTCCATCACTTTAAAATTCAGTTCAGTAGCAATTATTGAAGAAGCATGAATAACACATCTAAAAATTGTCACCACAACATGACCAGTAAATTAACTCAACACTAAGGAAATACAGATCAAAAGAAAAAGACAACAGATCTTGTTAAGATGCCAAAGCCTGTTGAAAAAACATCTTCTAAATGCCAGATATGATGGTGCCAGGACCTTTTCTTGGGGAAGTATGTTCCATAGTGTGGGGGCTACCATTTTAAAAAGCCTCCATTCTGATTAACATGCCCCTCTTAGCTCTTGCAGGGGTGAGACTCTGAGCTGATTGCTTCTAGCTGTCCATACAGGATGGGCACACACAAATAGAAGGGAAAAAACAAAAGAATTTCCAAATCAGAATGGCAGCAAAATTCTTAAGAGATCTCCTTATTATTGATTATTGAGATTAGGCTCAAAAAAACCAAAAACCTACAGACATCCATAACAGGAAGAGTATGCCACAGACAGCAAGAATTAAGCTGCATTGATCTAAAATAGCACAATTGTTTAAATGCATAGGCTTATGTTGTTAAAGAGGCTGAGCTGAATCGTAATAAATACTCTACGAACAGAAAGCCTTGTACATTTTGTGTTTTGGAGCTGGCTAATACAGGTATTATCTAAGGTCACAGCTGGCATCCAAGAAGACTTCCTTCAATCATTTATAAATCTCAGGAAGTATTATGAGTTGCCTTATGGGGGAGATGGGTGGCATATCAGTTTAATTAATTAACATATTCTGCATTGATCAGATCCTATCTCAAAAACTATTGAATTCTGGATACAAACACTTTTTTAAAAAATAGAATAGGTTCAAAGAAGAGCAAGGAAGAAGATGATGATGATAATAATAACAACAATATAAAAAATAATGTTGGAAGGGACCTTGGAGGTCTTCTAGTCCAACCCCCTGCTCAGGCAGGAAACCCTATACCATTTCAGACAAATGGCTGTCCAGTCTCTTAAAAACTTCCAGTATTGGAGCATTCACATTGGAGGTAGGTTGTTCCACTGATTAATTGTTCTAACTGTCAGGAAATTTCTCCTTAGTTCTAGGTTGCTTCTCTCTCTGGTTAGTTTCCATCTGTTGCTTCTTGTTTTGCCTTCAGGTGCTTTGGAGAATAGCTTGACTCCCTCTTCCTTGTGGCAACTCCTGAGATATTGGAACACTGCTATCATGTCACCCTTGTCCTTCTCTTCAGTAAACTAGACATACCCAATTCCAGCAACCGTTCCTTATATGTTTTAGCCTCCAGTCCCCTAATCATCTTTGTTGCTCTTCTCTGTACACTTTTTAGAGTCTCAACATCTTTTTTACATCATGGTGACCCAAACTGGATGCCGTATTCCAAGTATGGCCTTACCAAGACATTGTAAAGTGGCATTAACACTTCACGTGATCTTGATTCTATCCCTCTTAATGCAGCCTAGCACTGTGTTGGCTTTTTTGGCAGCTGCAGCACATCTAGCAGTGTGCTAGATGTTCCTAGCTAAAAACTATAAAAAAGATTGAGTGAGGTAAGTATGTTTAGCCATGAAAAAAAGATGACAGAGAGAGGACATGATAGCATGTTGAAGTACAAAGTCAAGAATGTTAACTATAATTCCACCACAATTGATACTAATGGATTTAACTTACATGAAGGTAGATTCTGATTGAATGTTATTTAAAATAGTATACAACTACTAAGAGCAATTTGACAAGTGAAACTAATTACCAGGATAAGTGGAGAACTCCCTGTGGTTGGATATGTTCAAATAGTATAAAGCCATCATTGTGGATGCTTTCTTTGGATATATGTCCTAAACAATGCATTGGACTGAGTGGCTTACATGGACTCTTACAGTTCTATATTATTATTCTATGAAACCATATAACATGTAATAAGGGTCTAAATTGCGTTATCTTTCCACTTCAGAATTAAAATTGTCTCCCTAATGTTTGCTTCTGGTTGGCCTATAAACAAATGTAAAAGGCGTTGCAGCAGTTTACATATGCAACTTCCTGGCCATCTTTTCTATGTCAACAGCTTTTTAAATACATATAAATGCAGTGGTCTTTCTTTTGAGTCTATATTGGTTATTTCTAATCCATTTCTATCCAAAAATGGTCACTTTCTACAAGCTGTGATTTAATGTTATGCTTACAAAAAACCTACAGGAAAACATAACTTTCCAGTTGGAATTGCTTAGTTACTGTCTCAAGATCTTTATAAAAAAAGAGATGGGATAGAAATTTTATTAGAGATCACAAAATATTTGAACAAAAGGAAATATCCTTACTGTATGTATAATTTGAGAATATGCATTAAAGGTTAGACTGCAATTATGAGATTATATAGAGAAATAATAACAAGTAATCATAAAAGTTTAAGTAGCACCACATTCAAATGCTTGCTGCAGGAACCAGCATATTTCTACATAAGAGCAGAAAGCTCTTGAAATACTATAGGTATTTCTTCTGGAAATTCCAATAAATTAATTCTGAGACTGTGTGAAGATTTTCAATCCAACTTGTTCTTCAGTCCAGCAACTTCTCTGTTTTCTCCCATTCTGCTCTAGTTCTAAAAAAAATATATACAAATTTTCCTTTCTGGGCAGGTTAGTGGGATTTCTCAGTGCCAAAGCACAGATAGTCCTCAACTTAACAATCATTCTTTTGGTGAGCAAAATTTAGATGCTTCATAACTGACTCATATTTATGACGGTTGCAGTGTCCTGGGGTCATGTAATCACCTTTTGCGACCTCCTGACAAGCAAGGTCAACGGGGAAGCCAGATTTACTTAACAATTACGTTACTAATTTAATAACTGCAGTGATTCACTAAACAAGTGTGACAAGGTCATAAAATGGGGCAAAACTCACTTAACAAATGTCTCACTTAGAAACAATTGGGCTCAGTTGTGGTTGTAAGTCAAAGACTACTTGTAACATACTTACTAGTGCTGGAGTGTGTATTCAGACTCTGATCCTGTTTACCTGTAGTCATAACTTGTTTTTTAAACTCAAAACAACTGTGCTTAAAAACCACCATTAAACAAACAAAGATTTGTATTATTCGTAAAGGCATTTATTATCTGCTGGCAAATAATTCTGAGTTCCGGAATTTCTCACTCCAACAAAGGCAGCACCAGCGTTTCTGCTATTCTCTACCATAATATATATTTATTTTTCAACTGCAACTTTAAAGACAAGTTTCCTTAACATCACAATATAAATATTTTTTGGAAAGTAGAAAGAAAATCATTTGTTTATAGTCTACATAAATATAAGCATGCATTTATACAGAATATAAGCAAAGAGATAGCCACAAGAAGCCAGGTAAAATGCAACAATACATTTTAAAGTTTAATAGGTAAAATATACATATAAAGATATTTAGAGAATAAGAAAGGGTTTCCTGGTACTGTAGCCAGCATTTCTCACTGGGAAAGACATTCAGCCTCCAATCAGCAGTCTCTCCATTATCTTTGTAAATGAATGATACAGTACATTTCCTATCCTAACATTTACATTTTTTTTACATTTATACAGTAACTTGCAAATCCTCTATCTTAATACCATTGTAAGCTTTACTTCAGAAATGTTCTTTGGCGTAATTGCTACATCTTGCAGGACCACGGGCAAAAAAACCCAGCTCAATTATGGATACTTGTAAGCCTGGCATATCTAAATTGTAGAACTATTAATTACATTACTTCAAAGGCTGTTGAGATAGTTGAATTCTCTATAATTGGTTTGTACCAGCTAATTCTTAGGCTGGCTTCGAGTACTCAGAACTGAAGAGTCTGTAAATATTTGAGCACATTTTATTACTAATGCAATTACTACAGTATGTGAGGGAATGTGGTTTTTGAGATGCAAAATTTGTTCTACAAACTTCCTTAAAGAGTTTTGCATACAAACCTACCTTTCTTTCTAGCGTTTTCCCGCAAGTGCAGGTTCGGATTTTTTTTCCCCGGATCAACCGAGTGTTGATCCATTGGTTGCGACAGGAACTGACCGACAGGCTTGTCGCCGGAGCCTGACATCACGTGGGTAAGTGGCCCAAAGTCACCCAAGTGATTTCCGATTGAAAGCCTTGCCGTTGATGATTTCTATTTCATTCACAAGTTAAAAAAAAAAAAATCATTTGGACGCCCCCTCCCTTGTGTGGGTGACACTGTTATAGGAACACTTTTGGGGAGAGTCAAAAGAATGGCCGGAAGATGGACTGCCATTCTCTTACTCGTTGGAAGATGGCGCTGTACAATTCAATTTAGCACTTTGCAGGCTAGGAAGAAAGACTTTCAAATACGAGAGCGATATTTCATTTTATTCTTATTGAAGAGGTTGAGGCCAAAAGCTAAGCAGGATCTTGGGAGTGACAGGCACGCGGCTTAGCCCGTGAAATCAAACATCCTAAAAGAAAGCGAACACCAGTTCTATGCTGGTGCCAAGCCAGTTGAGCAGACAGGCCTCAAGAATCCGAGCTGGCTTCGATTCTTACTATGGAATAAAACTGGTTAAACAAGGTCGGCCGGCTTGCACTCAACACGCCGCGCCAACTCGGCCACTGTGATGTAGAAACCGCGGTTTACGGCTTGCTGTCTTGGCTGAACGCTCGGCGAGACCCGGAACAGTAGAGGGCGCCGCCGGCTTCCGAGCCTTGGCCCGGGATCGCTGGCGGTCGACTGGAAAAGGAGGAGGAAGCCTCGGCGGGAGCCTTATCAGCGGACAGCAGCGAGGGCTGGGCTGCGCTTCATGGGGCCGCGCCGACCCAGCCCGTGAGGGGCCGCCCTCTGCCCGCTCGGCCAGAGAGAAGGAATCGCCGCGGGCTTAATGGCGGGCTTGGCTCTCCGCCTTCCCTTGGTGGTGCGGCTGTGGCGACGGCAGAGCCTGCGGAGCTGCTTCTGGCCTCGGCTTCTCTTTCACCCAGCGGCCCCCGGCGGCGCGGCATGGACCGCGGAGAGGCGCGGGGTCGCTGCTTTGCCCCCCGGCACTCTTCGCCACGTGCCGCTCTTTGCCCGCTCCGCCTCCTCCTGGGCAGCCGCGGCCGAATCCTCGCGGAAGGAGCCGGGCTACCCTCAAGGAACCGAGCGGCCCCCGGCGGCAGGGCCCGACGAGCGCGAAGTCTCGGACGCTAAGAGGCTTTTGGCGCTGGCGTATCCGGAGCGCTGGAAACTGTCAGGTATCTCCTCCCCGGGTCTCGCCTGCAGCTCTCGGGTTGCAAAGCGCGCTGCCCTCTCGCGCGGGCCGGTTGATAGATTGATTTTACTCCTGCAGTGTACCTCTCCCCTCCCCGAGAACTCGTAACCAGGTAGCAAGGAAACGCTGCTAGCTGCTGTTCCTGTTCCCTTCCGGTCATCTCCCTGTCCTTCGCTCCACCCCAGCGTGGGCTCAAGCAAATACCCACCGTGGGGGATGCCCTCGCGCTGCTCTTGTCTCCTTTGCTCGCTGTCGCCTTTTCCTCCGCAACGCTGGTTCATCTCAGCCCCAAGTTCTTTGATCCTAATGGGGTTCTACTCAATAAATCAATCAGAAAAGAGCTGGAAGGGACCTTGGAGGTCCTACCCCTTGCTCAAGTAGGAGACCCTATTCCATTTCAGACAAGTGACTGTCCAATCTCTTCTTAAAAACCTCCAGTGATGAAGCACCCTCAGTGTCTGACGGCAAGCTGTTCCACTGGTTAATTGTTTTCGCTGTTAGGAAGTTTCTTCTTAATTCCAGGTTGCTTCTCTCCTTCATTAGTTTCTGTCCATTGTTTCTTGTCTTGCCTTCTGGTGCTTTGGAAAATAAATTGACCCCTCCTCCTTGTGGCAACCTCTCAAATACTGGAATACTGCTATCATGTGCCTCCTAGTCCTTCTTTTCTCTAGACAGGCCATTCCCAAATCCTGCAGCCATTCTTCGTATGTTTTAGTCTCCAGGCCTTTAATCATGTAAGTTGCTCTTCTTTGCACTTTTTCCAAAGTCTCAACATCTTTTTTGTAATGTGACCAAAACTGGATGCAGTATTCCAGGTGTTGCCTTACTAAGGCTTTATAAAGGGGTACTAATAGTTCACATGATTTTGATTCTATCCCTCTGTTTATACAACCAAGGATTGTGTTAGCTTTTTTGGCTACTCAACATCTACATGGATTTCAAACCCATTTCTGTGACCTCCTCGCATAATCCTGGCATATTGGACTAGAAAACCTCCAAGGTCCCTTCCATCTCTATTATTCTGTTATTCCTGCTCCCACCGTATCTGGATCAGATTTGCAATTGCCTTTCATTTGCACACTGCAGCACTGTATATATAGTATTCAGTACTCCAGTTTACAGGTAGTTTTCTACTTACAACCATTCGTTTACTGACCGTTTGAAGTTACAACGGCACTGAAAAAGGACACATGACCATTTTTCAGATTTACGACCATTGCAGCATCCCCATGGTCACGTGATCAAAATTCAAACATTTAGCAACTGGCATGTATTTATGGCAGTTACAATGCCCCAGAGTCATGTGATCGCCTTTTGCGACCTTCTGATAAGCAAAGTCAATGGGGAAGCCAGATTCACTTAACAACTGTGTTACTAACTTAACTACAGTGATTCACTTAACAGCTGTGGCAAGAAAAGTTGTACAAATTCACAACTGTCTCGCTTAGCAACAAAAACTTTGGGCCCAATTGTGGTTGTGAGTTGAGGACTACCTGTAGTATCTTCTGAAAGTCTTGAGTTATAACCGTCAGCATTTCATCCAGACTTCTCAGCATCGTTTACTTTCTAGAGGGAGCTCTGCTACTTCTTATTTTTCTTCTATACCTCTGAATAATAGGAAGATTTTGGGGGGCCATTTGAGGGGTGCTAGGACAATCAAATATAGGCTGAAAAAATCTGGACAGTCTCTAGATGACAGCAAATGCTGTGAATAAAGGAAACTTTGTTGGCTGCTAGCTCTTGGCAATCCTAGATATGAGGGGCCTGGTCTAAGCTAAGGATCCCCAAACTCTTCAGCTTATCAACGCATGAAATTTCAGATTGTTTATTGACCCCCAAACATTTATATGAAAATGATTTATAAATACTACCTTAATAGTACTATTAATAACAATAAGCGATATCCATATGAATTGCTAACTCTCCTCCTCACTCAGGCTATATTCACATGGTGCACCAGAAAAATAGGTTTTGATTCTCATTTTTGCAAATCCAGAGAGTTGGGAGTTTTGAAGTAAACTAAAGCTCAAACCATTTTCCCACTGTGCCCTATGTTGGCACAAATTAGTACCATTGTCACAAACCATTGGATGTCCAAATTGCCACTCTTGCCTTGTATTTCTTGGGACTTCTGACAAAATCTCTTGCTGATTTGATATAATGCCTGTGCATCAATCATTACAATAATACTATTTGGTTTTCTTAGGTATATTACTAAAGATACTTCGTGCTAGATACTATGCCATATTGCAAAATCAAATTACATAATATCCACAACTGCACCCACTGCAAAAAAAAAATTTATTTCGAGATTGTGGTGAAACTGTTCTATTTGCTGCATTAAGAATGTGATGAAACTTGAATCCATATATAGTTCAAGAGCTACATAAAAAAGAATGAATAGGGATTTAGCTCAGGGAGTATTTTGTTTTTGCAGCAGTACTGGGGCAGGGTAAATTGAAAATAATCAAAGTTTAATGTGAATAATTTAAATGTATTTAAATGTAAATAGAAAGTAAGTAGCATTCATAATGTAGTTCACATATATGGGATTGTAAAATGATCCCTTATATAATTTACAGGTAAAGATACTGGAAGTTTTACAAAAGTGGGGTTTGGTTTGAAGTCCTTTCAAGTTGTTATGCTAGGTTCCTTAAAATAGTGACCTGGGTTACAAATAATGGCTTGTTTGATTTTTATTTAGCATAGTGTCAGCTGAGTCATTAAGCTTTGTAAATTGTGGTTTCTGACTTTCATCAATGTAAATCCATGTGGCTTATTGTGTAAACTAGGTTAATGTGAACTAGATCACTAAATTGGAGTTTTGTTCTATGTATCTGATGCATTGGATTTTGGTAATATTATGCCATATTTATTGTTTTTTAAGATGCAGTCCTTCACACAACCACACTTACCTGGGATTATGCTAAATTGACAATCAGGAGATTATAAAATACCTTGCATTTAATGCAAAAAACCAGTAAGGCTACCATTCACAATTTTCAATTTAATCCACCAGAATAATGTTAACATTCAAAATATTTCTTTGAATTGTTTCTATAAAGAGCTTAAGTATTTCATAAAATGCTAATGTAAAACTTATATTAATAACTAAAAAGACGGTATGTTTGTTCCCCTTAACTGTACACAGCTGCTGTTGGGTTTTTGGCTGTTTCCAGTGTCATCACTATGTCTGCCCCTTTTTTCTTGGGGAAAGTTATTGATGTCGTTTACACAAATCCAACCGGTGAACTTGCAGAGAACCTATCCACACTCTGTGCCTTATTAACTGGAATATTTATGCTTGGTGCCGCTGCCAATGGAATACGTGTCTACCTCATGCAGATTTCAGGTAATTGGGTGTAAAAATACATAGTTTAGTGAGTTATATAAGCCAGTGATAAATAAGATATTCAAAATACAGAGCCAGATACAGAGCGAGCTTCCTGCCAATGAATGGACAGGCTGCTCCTTTTATCAGAACAAGGGTGAGCCATTTGTAACCTGCCATCCACACATGACCTGAATTTTTTTCCAACCATAGAAATTGTGCTATTGAAACCAAAAGAAATTACAGCATAATTTCTATGAAACAACCAGAAAAAAACAAGACCAAACTGAAAGGGCTTCTCAATTTGAAATGCCGTTTTCTGCTACAAAATCATGTCCCATAAATTGTTACCAAGATGCACAAAACAAAGATCTGCAGCTAGTACTGTACTCCTGAAATTCAGAATAAGCAATAGGAAGGGTGGAGGAATATGATGATCAGGGAAGAATGCAATAATCTTATCCACATTTGGTTTCAGACAGTTGGAGCACATCCAATGTGAAATCCTGCTTAGGCAGTTGGAAAAAGATGCTCCCATAGTATCACCCATAGTTGGGACAGATGAATAGATCTGAAGGACATCAGAGTATAAGCTTGGATTATTGCAAATAACTTTGGTGAATGCTCATGCTAAGGTTTTTTAAAACATATTAAAATCCTGTCTATTAATTGCCATACTTCTTGACTGTTTTAGGGCAAAGAATTGTGAACCGTCTAAGAGCAACAATATTTTCTTCTCTTTTGAAACAAGAAGTAGCTTTTTTTGACAAAACCAGCACTGGAGAGCTGATTAATCGCTTGTCTTCAGACACAGCTCTCTTGGGCCGTTCAGTCACTGAAAACCTTTCGGATGGGTTAAGAGCTGCAGGACAGGCCTCAGCTGCTATTGGGATGATGGTATGTGCTTGCATTGTTCTCCTTCCACTTCTGCAGATCCTTTGGTACAACACTGTTTCCCCACCCCCATCATCCATCTTCATACCTTTACTGCAGGGGTCTTCAAACTTAGCCCTTTTAGGATTTGTGGACTTCCAACTCCCAGAATTCCTCAGCCAGCGTGCCTGGCTGAGGAATTCTGGGAGTTGAAGTCCACAAGTCATAAAAGGGCCAAGTTTGAAGACCCCCTACTTTACTGTATTAGAATAGATAGATGATAAATTAAATAACTAGGTCTGCACATTGCATTGAGGAGCTATTTTAACAATGCTTTGTTGAAAAATATCTAAACTACTGGTGTGGTGGTTAAGAGGTTGGATTTGGATCAGGGAAGACCCAGTTTTGAGCTTACTAGATGACTGTAGGCCAGTCTTTCTTTTTCAGTTGCATCTACCTTGCAGTGATATTGCTAGGGAATTAGGGAATGCATGTCTCATTCATACTATGAATTCACAGAAAAAAGAGACATAAATACCGTAACTAAATATCACTAAGCCATAAACCATGATTTACTAGCTATAATGACATTCTTCAACCAAAGACAACGTGGTTTAAGTGCATATCTTGAACTAGATTTTTATATAATGCAAATATTAGAACTATATCTAATTACTTGTTAGGAAAGAGAAGGTAACTCAATGGACAAAAGTTACCGCATTCAATTTATACTACAGATTAATAGTTTCTATAATAAAAGAAAAAACATACCATTGCAGCTTCCCATCAGTAGCACTATAATAAACAAAAATATTACATTACATATGATTCCAAATGTCCTTTTTTTTTTCTTCCTAGGATTTTCCCACAAGTGATTTGCAATTAGTTGCAACAGGAATTGACTGACTAGCTTGTCACCCAAGTTTGATGTTGTGAGCTGAGAGAGAGAGGGACTGGCCCAAAGTCATCCAGCCGGTTTTCATGCCTAAGGCAGGACTAGAACTCACAGTTCTTGGTTTTTAGCCTGGTATTTAACCACTCTGCTTTCCTAAAGGTGCTTTATATATTTAGCAATAAAAAACTCTAAAGGGCTTTGCTTTATATGAAAGATGGTGGAGAGGTCACAACATATAAAAGAGAAAAGCTAAAAAAATATATCATTGTATCATGTTAGTCTGTCTTCCTTATATTTTGAGTTGCATCTTGTAGATTGGATGATAAAAGTGAGTGGAACTGATGTTGATATCTGTATCCTACACAATAGTTGTTATTGCTCATAATAGTTACGGCATAACTTCAGATAAATAATTCAGCAATTATCAAACACAACTATTGAATTCAGTGACTAAGAAATGAGAACTTTAAAACAAAATGCAAAAAAATTTGAAAAGAAAATAGCCCAACTTTACCATGTGACCCGACTCAATTTTACAACCATTTTTATGACAGTTGTAAAGCAATTTCACTGTGGTTGTTAAGCAAATCATGTCATTAAGTGAACTACGTGGTCATTAAGCAAATCCATTCTCCCGAATGGGTATTTTTTGCTGCATACTTGGCAAAAAAAACCTACCAGGAACTGACAAAAACGCTGCAAATTGTAGTTTGAGGGGTATGTGTGCAGCAGTCATAACTTTGAGGGCAGGTCGTAAGTAACTGTTTTTAAATCTGTCATAACTTCCAACAGTCTTTAAGTCAGACGTCCCCAACCTTTTGAGCACCAGGGACCGGTTCCGTGGAGAGAGGTTTTTCCGTGGACCGGAGGGGGTATGGTTTCATGTACTGCCTGCATCCCACGGATGGGGCTTGCTTGTTTACTCGGACTGGTTTCTGGCATGCCGCGGCCTGGTGCCGGTCCACGGACCGGGGGTTGGGGACCCCTGCTTTAAGTGACTGGTAGTTAAGGAAGGACTACCTGTACAGATGACCCTTGCTTGCCAACCAATCATTGAGCGACCATTTGAACTTGTGACAATGCTAAATGAGTGGTATTTACAATTGATCCTCAGTCATGGCAGCTCCCCCTTAGTCACGTGATCACAATCTGGGCATTTGGCACCGGGCTCACAATTACAACATTTCATTGTCATAGGGTCACTACTTGCAACCTTCTTTGCTGGCTTCCTATAGGCAAAGTCCATGGGGAAGCTGGCAGGAGGTCACAAAAGGTGACATCCTCACTTAACAATGGTGTGGGTTTGCTTAGCGTCAGCATCTAGAAGCAACCAAAATTCTGGTCCCAATTGCCATTGTTAACAGAGGACTACCTGTATTTGAAATATTTGATTTATAAATCTAGCAAAGCCTCTGTAAACTGCATTTAAAAATTAATCACTGCTTTTTTTTTTTTACTTCTAGTTTTTTGTGTCTCCCAAACTTGCTACATTCGTCCTGACTGTAGTACCATCTCTGGCTGTCATAGCTGTGATTTATGGAACGTATTTACGAAAACTGGCTAGAATGACACAGGATTCCCTTGCAGAAGCCACACAGGTAGGTTCTCAGTTGTTCCAATGGGAATGCCGAAAGATAGTGCTGAACTGCTCTGAGCTTTTCTCTTTCATGCACATCCCCCACAGATTCCCGCTAGGTTCTGACTGGAGTCATTCCCGCGTAACCATCCTTGTAATTCTCCAATCTGAAGTCCTCTTTTTCATAGAATCACATCTCAAAAGTATCTTATAGCTCAAGATGCTTGAAGAATTTGTTCTTTGGGAATTCCAAGGTGAATTGGCCTAATCTGATTAACGTGATAATACAAATTAAGCTGCCCTTTTAAAAGGATTTTGCCTTTCTCTTTGCTTATAATGTGCTGCCAAATGTATTTAGAAATGCACACTGTTAGATAAAAGACGCTTTGAAAGTATGCTTTAATTGTGGCTGGTTTAAAAAGAAATAGCTCATTACGGAAACAGTTTTAATATAGGTTTGTGAATGGACATAAAAAATTGACATTCTTCCCTAGCCTTATAGGGTATTATAGGGTGATAAATGCATCTAGGCTATATAAATAGTATAGTAGAAAAGATCCAGTGTTCGTCTAATAAAATGTGCAGGGAGGGCAATCCAGGAAGGCTTATGGGAAATACCTTAATTTTTACATTTTGTTTACTGCAGTTAGCAGAAGAACGGATTGGAAATTTAAGAACAGTTCGAGCTTTTGGGCATGAGTTAACTGAAATGGAAAAATATGAGAACAAGATTCAGTATGTGCTACAATTGGCCAAAAAGGAAGCAATAGCTCGAGCAGGATTCTTTGGAGCAGTAAGTATATGAAGAAGGTGAGGAATCATCTGTGTTTTTCTGATGAATGTTTCCTTGAACAATTAAATGGTTATTTTGATATATCTGTAGTTGCATATTCTTTCATCATGACCATCAATAAACTAATGTACTAAACAGGTTTACAGAAATATTTATAACTAACAGCTTATAAATATATTTTTATGAAGCTACTCCATTTTTAGATAACAGCATTATTTGTTTTATTGTTTTATTTATCCCATTTTTGAAGCATCCATCTCCCTCAGTTATGCAGAGAGCAGGCAAAAGACAAGAAGTGCTAAGCCAAAAAAATCAAATGTTAAGAAAAAAATTACACAGAAAAGTAAATAGAACTGAAATTAATTTATAATTAATTTACCGTTTTTCACTGTACCTCTCCCTAACTTTCTACCTTTGTAAAACATCTGCCTTCTACCACGTCTGTATACCGCTTCAGATGTTGCCTTTTGTCCTCTAAAGTTCTAACCTCTCTCTTTTTAACCATAACTTTTTTAGTCCCCTTCCTCCTAACCTATTTATTATTCCTCATGTTATTTTTTTTAAATCAACCAGCATTGTCTGTGCACAAAAAGATACATATGTTCATGCTCTTGACAAGCATACTTTTCCCATCACCACAGGCATTCCTTATGTTTTGAGCTACCGATGCATTGAACAAGCAAAGAGACATCACAGCTGGATTCATGCCTAAAGTAGGACTAGAACTCACAGTCTCCCAGAGTCTTGTCTGGAGCCTTAACCATCACTTTTACCACATTCCAACCTTCATCTCCATATTTACATAGCATTCCAGAACTTAAGCCTATTGAGTTTCTCATATATTTTCTCTAAATCAACAGATGCAAAACAAATATTCTTTTTTACATGGCCTGGAAAGCAGAAAAAAGTCTCATCTGTATACCCCTTGCATAAAGCCTCGCAGTACTCCCCCAAATTGTCATTGTCATCTGTTGACACGTTTGAGTCAGAATCCTACCACTTTCCCACCAAATTAATTGCCTTGTGGGTTTTTCCCTTTGTATAAAGGAACATTTTTTCCAAACATCGGGTACTGATTTAGTCTTCACAGAGAAATTAAAATGTTGCACAGCCACTCTATGAGCAAATCACATATTTTAACATTTATTCCATTACACCGTATATTCCTGCAATTTTAACCATTGTCAACTTTCTCATAGCATTTTTCATCATATTTTTTGGGGGGGACAATAATACTGGAAGTTTCAGTTCCACCCCTCATTATACCATAGTCATTCTCATAAGAGATCTCTCAAATACTATATTCCTTCTAGCATTTCCTCATTTCAGTAATGTCCAAGATAATTTTATCTGCCATTCACTCTGGTAGAGATTCTTTGTTTAGCCCTCTTCATCCACTTCTGAAATATCCATTAAAATTGCTGTGCATTTTATTTGTCTTATTTAATGTCCTTGCTCTCTTTGCAACTATCTTTTTTTCTCTCTATACACATTACAAAATGTGTTTCATCATTTTTTGCAGGAATTTTCCTATTTGCATTTTTCCTCATCCAGTTTCTTTTACCATCATTGTGCTAAGCATCCTTTTTCATATGCCACATTAATACACTCCATATATTTCTACTATACTTTTAAATTATTTCCAGATTGTTTTAAACAGCTTCTACACGCTCAGTTCTTATATGCACATTCCATTTATTCTCCTGTTTTATTCAGATTCTTTTTCATATAGTATTTCCATTTGTTCTTCCTGCAATCAGTCTACTTGAACTACTGTGCTGGGGGTTTTTTCTACCTTGTTCCTTCCATGTCCCTTATTTTCTCCCAAGATCTATTTTTGAGATTACCAAGAAATGGTCTTTCTCACATTCAGTGTTCTTATCGCCCTTGAGCCCTTCATTAAGTTTGAAAGGCAGTGAAATTTACCACCCAGGTGAGCACAGAAGCACAGGCACGCCCAAGTAGTTCATCCTGTTTTATTGTGAAAAGACAAGTGTTTAGCTATAAATCTGAGGGTGGTGGTGGGATGAAGCACTTCATTACTAGCTAGCTAGTGATCATTAATTGGCTGATATTCTCTGGGCTCAGCTATTGGCCAGAAAGTTAAAAACACTGGTTGTCTGGTGCTTCTAGAGTTCTGTAAGCTTACAACCATGTAAAATACACCTATGATGTATTATATTTAAAAATAATTAAAGCATTCCTAGGTGCATTTGAAACTGGATTCTGGATCAGATGTTGAAAATGCTAGTCATATAAAAGTGTCCCAAAATCTCTAAAATATAATCTGTATTAAAGGATTGGTGTTTTTAATTATGGAATTCTAAATACTAAGAGTACTATTAGGATAGATTTCTTGATCTTCTTTTAGGCAAAGATCAGGGATTGCCTGTTCTTCCCTCTCTCGCAACATTCATCCATAAATCTAAAGAATTACATTAAATCCTGAAATCAGCACTTTTCCCTTTTCTTTCTTTACAGACGGGGTTATCAGGCAATTTGATTGTGCTTTTTGTTCTCTACAAAGGAGGATTACTGATGGGTGGTGCCCATTTGACTGTTGGTGAACTGTCTTCTTTCTTAATGTACGCTTTCTGGGTTGGCATAAGCATTAGAGGTAATATAGTCTTTAAAATATATTTTTTTTAAAAATAGATAGACAAGATGTCGGATCAGAAGGCCAAAAGATCAGCCTTCTCCAATTTCCCTTTCTGTAGATATATCAAGTACATTTCCCAAAATTGCTAGCTTGTCTGTCCTATGTTAACCCTCTCCTTACAGAACAGCTCTTGTTGCACCAAACTGACTAAGCAGTTCTTCAGATGCTAAAGGGCTCAGGGATCAGCAAGAGCATTCATCCAACCCAATGTTTCTCAACCTTGGCAATTTTAAGATGTGTGGACTTCAACTCCCACAATTCCCCAGCTAGATGCTGGGGAATCTTAAAGTTATCACAGTTGAGAATGGTTAACAAATTCCAGCTCTGATGAATGTGAGAGATAACCTACTCAGAGACGTTCTGCCAGCCATTTTATGGATCTTCCTTATTAAAAGGAAAAGGAAGCAGATAAATAGTTCCAGGCTATGTGCTTACTTTCTCTGCTGCTAGGGGTGAAAATGAAGGGAGAAAAGCAGAGCCCCTGCCCAATTTCTGTTCCTGCCTTAAACAACCTAATCTTAGGTTATGCTTTATTTAGCTGTACTAGCTGCCTGTTTGAACACTGATTGACATAGCTTATTTAACAAACATGCAATACCTGTTTTTGAACATGTATAACAATAGGGGTACTTTTTTTTTCTTTCCTAGGATTAAGCTCTTTTTATACTGACTTAATGAAAGGTTTGGGAGCAGGAGGTCGTCTGTGGGAACTTATTGATCGAAAGCCACAACTACCTTTTAATGGTAATGTTCTTATATTTTGCAGTTGTTTAAGATGGTAAAATATCCATACATCATGCAATATACCGTAAAACAAAAACTGACATTCTCATAAATTAGAAGTAATTCTAATAAAGAATGTAAGCAAATTACACATTTAATATCATAAATGATTCCAAAGAATATTCATTTGATACAACAGAATACATAAATTGGTTATGGTGCAGGCTTTGTGAGTACCAGCCTTTTAAACAGTTAACATTTCTGTAACTTCCACAAATTACTTTTCACATCTTATGACAGTTTAAAGTCCAAACTAAATTTCCCAAGATGAAAATAACTATAGTGTCATTATGTTACTGGCTATAGCCTCAGCAGCCCTCTAAGGCTATTTTATTGTTATTGGAGGGTGGAGTGGGAACATACATACACATACACACACAAACACACCACATACACACACACACACACACACACACAAACACCACCCTCCAATAACTAGTCTGGCTGCAATAAAGCAGAATACAGAATGCAATAAAGCACAATAAAAGTACCACACTTATGACAATTTGAATAGAAATTGAAGTGAAGTTAGCACTCTGATCAGTAACATCATAACATACCATAAAGAGATGATTTAAGACTTGATAATCCCTTGTCAGGAATAGGAGTGGTTTCTATTCTAGCTGTGACATACAGTCTGTGCCATTCTACCTTTTCTTTCATAAATCATGAACCTTTTGTTTCCTATTCTCCATTATGATCACTTTGTTGCTATTATTAAAAACCTGATCTAGTTACAGGTAGTCCTCGACTTTCAACAGTTTATTTAGTGACCGTTCGAAGTTACAACGGCACTGAAAAAGTAATTTAAGACTCTTTTTCACACTTAACATTGTTGCAGCATCCCCATCGTCATGTGATCAAAATTCAAACGCTTGGCAACTGACTCATATTTATGACAGGTGCAGTGTCCTGGAGTCGTGATCACTTTTTGCGACCTTCTGACAGGCAAAGTCAATGGGGAAGCCAAATTCACTTAAAACGATGTCACTAACTTAACAACTGCAGTGATTCACTTAAAAACTGTGGCAAGAAAGATCATAAAATGGGGCAAAACTCACTTAAATGTCTTGCTTAGCAACAGAAATTTTGGGCCCAATTGTCATAAATCAAGGACTACCTGTATATTATCAATTCTGGGGTGAAGTAAGAATAAATGCCTTTGGATCCAACTTGACCATAACTGGCAGGTCTTACAAATGTTATGCTATGGGGCACCAGGAAAGTAGCTGTTTCATTTCCTGAATGTACCAACAGTTGGGATTCATGTTTTGTTCTATAAGCAGACAAGCCCAAATTGCTGGATGACTCATCTTTAAGAATGCCCAGATTCATGTACCTCTAGTTTACAGAATCTTAGTCAAATGTCATATTGACCATATTTGTTTTCTTTTAGTAAATTTTTAGTGTAAATAATTGGATTTGTGTTTACTAAAATATGTTTGAATGATATATTATTGATGTTACTTTCATTTTTGGATTGTTTGTCTATTTAGAGGGAACAGTATTAAGCCAGGATGCTTTCAGAGGTGCTCTTGAGTTTAAAAATGTCAAGTTTGCATATCCAACACGTCCAGAAACATTGATTTTTCAAGACTTTTCTCTCAGCATGCCTGCAGGCTCTGTCATGGCCCTAGTAGGCCCCAGTGGATCTGGCAAATCAACAGTTGTATCTCTTCTCCTGAGGCTTTATGATCCCCTCTCAGGTATTTATATGTCTTTGTATGTATATGTTTGAACATCTGTTGCTGGGTATACTTCTGATTAGAAATCAAAACACAATTTGCTCATGGAGAAGTATAACCTTTGTAGAATCAGTTGGAAGACTATTTACAAGGGTGTTGAGATAAAATGCATCATTGTCATTATATAACTTGAGCTTTTCCATTCCTGAAAAGGGAGCAATATATACAACAAATTCATATTTATGTTTCACTCATCTTGTATTTTTACAGTTAAGGCAATATTTCAGGCAATGTATATATAAGCTGCCCATTCCTACACTTTTCTAAATTGATAGGATTTGACATGAATGTGCTGGAATCATAATTTCTTATATTAGAAACAGAAATGTCTCTAGAAATCACTTATTCTATGCAAGGTGAAATCAGTTCTTGCCTAGAATATATATTTTTTTAAATTCTAATTTGATAGAGTGTCATTATGTATACTTTTACTCTCTTCATCCTCGTTGTCTAATATATTATCTAACATTCTCTTAATTTATTGAAGGAAGTATTACTGTTGATGGGGTTGATATCTGTCAGCTAAACCCACTATGGTTCAGGACTAATATTGGAACAGTAAATCAGGTAAAAGAGAAGCAAAGTTTTCTTACAGTATTTGCTGATCCTAATTTCTTTAAAGATGTCAGGATTTTTATTTTTTTTTGCCCCTCCACTTTTGAATTTGCCTCATGCCCCTTTAAAGCAATCGTACTCATCACTGTTTATCACAAAAAGTGTTCCCTTTAATCTCTATGGTCACATGTTACTTATTTCATTTATGATCTCATCTGGGCATATGTGTACCTGTGTTGCCATATTCCTTATGCTTTTCCATACATTAGGAACCCACTCTGTTCTCATGCTCTATTGCTGAAAACATAGCCTATGGTGCAGAGGATCCATCCACAGTAACTCCTGCAGAAATTGAGAGAGTTGCCAAAATTGCAAACGCTTCTAGTTTTATCCAAAATTTTCCACAAGGATTCCATACCTTAGTTGGAGAAAAAGGTGTTCTTCTCTCTGGTAAGACTACATCATTTAGACATCTAATTTTTGTAATTCATGCTGTTATAGAAGGAATTACATTTTCCTGTCTCATTCTGCTGCGCATTTCATTTTGCTATAACACAAATCTGCTCTAAACAGACCTTTTGACCTTCTTCTGACCTTCCCAAGGGATTTCAGGGATAGGGATATACTGACCATATGTTCTTTATTATAAAGGGCAGTCCTTTACAAGTAGTCCTCAATTTACAACAGTTCATTTAGTGACTGTACAAAGTTACAGTGGCACTGAAAAAAGTGATTTATGACTATTTTTCACACTTACGACCATTGCAGCATCTCTCTGGTCATATGATCAAAATTTGGATGCTTGGCAACTGACTCATGATGGTTGCAATGTCCCGAGGTCACATGATCATCTTTTGCAACCTTCTGACAAGTAAAATCAATGAGGAAACCAGATTCACTTAACAACCTTGTTACTAACTTAACAACTGCAGTTATTCACTTAACAATAGTAGCAATAAAGGTCCCAAAATGGGGCAAAATTCACTTAGCAATAGAAATTTTGGGCTCACTTATGCTCACAAGTCAAGGATTACCTATATTTCAGAAAAGTGTCCTTTAGATTTATTTTTTCAAAAACTTTGTCTTTTATTTTGCTCATTTAATTTTTACTATGCAAATTGAAGTTTTTCACATTTAGTTGAAAAATGTGGAAATTGAGTTGTCTTTTTAAAATAAGATACTCTTTGATTTTAGATATTTTTATTACAATAGGCTTTCTGGCAAAGTTTTCCTTGATTTTACTCCTGATTTTTCCTTTGTAAAGCATAGTTATAAACATAAACGATTTTTTTATCCTTATCAACCTATTTCAGATTTGCCACTTTTTCAAGTTTGTCTTACTTTTTTTCCCCCCAAGAAAATGTGGTCGGGCTAGTTATGGGAGATGCAGAAGGGGAAAGAAAGAATTCTGTTCTACTGACAAATACTATTGTCAGCATCTAGACTAGAGCAATGTTTCTCAACCTCAGCAGCTTTAAGATGTGTGGACTTCAGCTCCCCCAAATCCCCTGGCCAGCATTCTAAGAGTCTACACGTCTTAAAGTTGACAAGGTTGAGAAACTTTGGTCTAGACACCTTTTCCTAGAACTGCATGTGCTTTATTGTACTGATTTCAATGTCATCTCTTGAACTTTATTAAAATACTTAAAATAATCTTGTTGTCAAACTGCAGTGCAGTAATTATTTTCTCCATTAAAGTCCGATTTTCCATAGGTGAGAGAAAATAAAAAAGTAACCTATAAGTCATTTGTTTTGAATGGCAGAGTACTTTTTATAAAAATAATAATAATAATAATTATACATAAAATGCATACCATATATTTTTTATTATAGGTGGGCAGAAGCAGCGAATTGCAATTGCTCGAGCTCTTCTGAAGGTAAGCCTTTAAAAAGATAAAAGGAAAATATGTGACAAAAATGATTTAATTAGCTGAATTAAGAGAAATAACTCACACATTCACTGCATTTTAGGATAGTTCTCATACATTATTCTTTCAGTATACAGTTTATTATGTATATTTTAAGAGTGTTACTTTTCTGTCATTACATCACTTTTTTTTTGAACAGTAGTAAAACATCTTATAATTATTGAATCTTATTCTAGTTTTTTTCTAGGACAACCAGGTGTGGAAACCCCCACTCATTAACCTAAGAAGGCAATAATTTTAATTATGGTTTTAAAAAGATTCTTGTTCTTTAAGTGGGATGGTTGGCTATATAATAGTAGTAGAGTTTGCAGATTATTTTAAAGATGCAATGTCTTGAATGTCTTATAGATACTAAAGTTTGACCAAGCTTTTACATAAAAGAAAAAGGCTTTGAAAAGATAAGTCTTTTCTAGCTTGATTTTCTTTTTTTTTTTCTTTCTTTCTTTTCTTTTTCTTTTCTTTTTTCTTTCTTTCTCTCTCTGCCTCCCTCCCTCCTCCCCTTCTTGTATTTTGTGACAAAATAGTTCAGTAATTTATTAGTATTGCTTTAGAGAAAACATCTCTTGATGCCTAGTAAAACCTCTAATAAAAGTGGTGTTCCTTTAAAAATAAATCTGCATGAAGTAAATTCTAATCTCAACATTTTTGTATTCATTCTGTTTTTAGAATCCCAAAATTCTTCTTCTTGATGAAGCAACAAGGTAAATAATAAAAATTAGAAAAATTATGGGTAGCTTGGACAATGCTGAAATTGTTCCTTATTAAATTAATATCCAACTCCCACCCGCTTGAGGCTTTCTGGTATCTTTACTATTGATTTTGTGACAAAACATTGCTCATATTTTCCTCATTATGGAATATTCTTTTATAGCTTCCATTTTTTTTTCTCCTGTTATTCAGATACCTCTCTTCTTTTCAGCATCCTAGATACCAAAAGAAATGTGAACAACTTTATGAAGTTGTGCATTAATTGGTGTTTTGTGACCAGCCATGCCTTCTGGGGCAATGCCTTCTGGGGCAACCATTTTATTAATAGGAATCTGTCCCACAGCAGCTATTTTGTTCCATGTCAGAACATCCTGCCAGAATTCCAAATGTGCCTGCCTAAGCACACATAATGCTATTCCAGATGTCTTTTCATGAATTTGAAGTTGTGCATACATATAATGCTTCTAGCCAACTCCATAGAAGGGGTTTGTAAGAGCGTGCTCTAATATGTTTGGATACTTGCAGGCCAGGCTGATGAACTACTTCATCTGACCCAAACCAAAGGATACAATTCTCCGGATAGATGTAAATTGAACAGACTTTATAGCTGGATTTGTACAAGTATACAGACTTCCTTGCTTTCTGGAAGACTGCATATGTGCTACAGGTAGTCCTCCACTTACCACAATTGAGCCCAAAATTTCCATTTGCTAAGCAAGACAGTTTTAAGTTTTGCCCCATTTTACGAACTTTCTTGCCACATCTGTTAAGTGAATCACTGCAGTTATTAAATTAGTAACATAGTTGTTAAGTGAATCTGGCTTCCCCACTGACTTTATCAGAAACGTAATCACATTATCCTGGAACACTGCAGCTGTGATTAATACAAGCCAGTTGCCAAGCGTCCGAATTTTGGTCATGTGACCATTGGGATACTCCAATGGTGAAACATGGTCATAAGTCACTTTTTTCAGTGCCAATGTAACTTTGAACACTCACTAAATAAATGGTTGTAAGACGAGTAGTATCTGTACAGCACAGTATGCTAGCACAGAGGTCCCCAACCTTTTGGGCACCAGGGACCGATTCCGTGGAGAAAGGTTTTTCCATGGACCAGAGAGTGTGTGGTTTTGTGTGCTGTCTGCATCCTACGGATGGCGCTTTGCTTCTTTGTGCGGACCGGTTGTTGGCATACCGTGGCCCGGTACTGGTCCATGGACCAGGAGTTGGGGACCCCTGTGCTAGCACAGTCATGCTTCCCTAAGTCATTTCTATTTCATGAATCTATAATACTTCTTTACGCTCTAATGAGGTATTTAAATTGCAGATTAAAAAAAGAGAATGTCTTAACTCAGTTTTGGGGACATCATTTGTGAAATATTGGGCTCTCTTTTTTGAAATCAAATCTCTCAAAAATTAAAATAATTGCTTTTGTTTAAAAATCCCGACACCATTAAATGTTTTTTTTTAAATCCAAATTTTAAATGAAAATGAAATGAAAAAAAAGTTATGCAGGCAATTATGCTCTAGTAAAGTCTCTGCATTCAGATTAATAATGGGAAGAATAACCTTTTTTTTTTTTTCATTCGATTCATTAATTAGTGCTTTGGATGCTGAAAATGAATATCTTGTCCAAGAAGCATTAGACCGGCTGATGGAAGGCAGAACTGTTCTTATTATTGCACATCGACTCTCCACCATTCAGAATGCTAATTCTGTTGCAGTTCTGGACCAAGGCAGAATAGTTGAGTGTGGAAAGCATGAAACACTGCTTGCAAAACCAAATGGACTTTTCAGCAAATTAATGAAAAAGCAGTCTTTTATCCAAAATATTGAACATTTTGCATCTAATTGAAAAATATCCTTTTTTAAAGGAATGAAAAGGTATAACTAGTGAAGAAAAATGTAATATTTCCAAGAATTTAAATTATGATTCAATAAATGTGTTGTATATATTTTTCAGTGTACTTCAGATATTTGCAAAAAATTATTATCTTAAGCTTTTTATTCAAAGCATTTAAGTAATTATATTGTGCAATCCAAGAGTGAATTGTTTTTAAGATTCTACAGTTGCTATGTGATTAATGCAGGGATAGATACACTTTCCAAACCCAGGTGCCGTTGTATAACCTGGTTACCTCCTTCCCAAATCAAAGAAATTTAAGAAGTTTGCCAAGTTTTTGTAAAGGATCTACATGGAGTACAGTAAGTACCATACTGCTGATCCCTAGATTAATAGATATATCACGAGTGCTTGCAGAATTTAATTTTATGATTTGGCAGCCTACTTTGAATTTTCAGCTAGTTTATTTTCACCCCAAATATCTTTTCATACTTTGTCTTCCTATTAAATCATTATGATTTTAATAATTTTATCATTACTATGAAGACAAACTGGAGTCACAAAAACAAAAACCCTCATGTTTTGGTCAACATTAAGGCAAAGAAGAATATTATTAGTCAAAGTAAATTCTATCACATACCTGCTGTTAAAATGTTTGATTTCTTTTAGGTTCCTGACTGTGTATCAAGAAATAACTTATCCAGCAAATTATGTTTTGCTGATGGTATCTTGATGTATGTTTGTCTTTTGTCTTTCAAACCACTCTATTCCATTTTCCCTTTACCCATGTCCTTTTTAAAATGATCAGTATTTTGTAGCACAGAAAACATAAGACCTGTTCTCTTTGAGGATTCTCCCCTTTAAGGGAAAACAACAATAATGCTTTAAAAAATCATTTTAATTACTGGCAAACCTGGTCAGTCTGTTGCTATCTAGCCAATCTACTGATATATATAAATAGTTAGTTTATTCATACAGAAACCCATACTGCTTCCCACCATATGCACAGATGGAGGGAAAGGATCATCAATATTATATTTTCAATAGTATTCAGCTAAACATGGGTAAGAAAGTGGGAAGTGATAGTATTACTTAACGTGCCACCAGTAACACACAATGAATTGAACTTAGAATTCACTGAATGATCTAATAAATGTATAAAATGGAAGTATTGTAAATAAACCAAAGATATGACAAGTGTTCAAAGAATATTAACTGCAAGAAACGTATTCCCATAATTTCACTTTATATTTGGTTAATATGGTATACAGTACTGTCTAAATTGACAGTTCTCTCTAAATTGACTTATCAAAGGTTGATTCCAAAATGTCATAGTTACATTTTCTAAGTAAGTTGAAGTCATGAATCATATTGAGAGAAGGGGGGAAAATGATGTAACTCTAAATGCACATATACTATGGGTTGAAGTCATATTAGATTAGAAATTAGAACACTTATCTATTGGATGCCCAAAAGCTGTCCCCAAGCTTTTCCAAATTTTTGTCTGCAAGCAAACAACCAAACTCAGCACCAAGGACCCCATAAATATAATACTATTGATTAGAACAAAATGGAAATTTCATGGAGCTTTCTTTCCATGAGATTTCCATTGTTGGAATGTTGGTATATAAATGAAACTTTTCACAATTTTCACAAATTATACTGATCATAATGATCAATTATTTTGAAGAAATTCAGTTATTTTCACATTAATTTCAAATATTGTAGAAAAACTGCTGGATTTTTTCTTCACTAACAGACTTCATTATCATTGGTCCCTCCAATATAGTGACACATAAAGTTGAAACTGTAATGATTTATGTTCCATAAATGTTTCATTTATGTTCCATTATAGCGATGAGGGCTTAATTGGCATCATGCTTATGGCTCTCTAGTTTTTTTAAATCTCAATTATCTTAATGTTATTTAATATAGGGGGTATTTTGCAACTGACCAGAACAAAAATAGTTTTTTAGTCCTGCAAAGAATCAGTTCTTTACCATTCTTAATTCCTGGTTCCGAGGGGATACACAGTGAGATAATGAAGTATTTAGTAATGCAGTCTAAAGCAAGCTTATCTAATTTTGATATAAAGAACATTTTTGTACTCTTTGTTCCCTAGTTTTTGTCAGTAATATTTTGTATAACAATAAAATGTATTAATAAACTATATATGACATTTTTCCATTCTTATTTTTATCCTGTTTATCCTTATGTTTTCTCATTATTAAAATGAGTAATAGTATACAGGGTACCAGTAACACATTGTGATATGAAAAGTGCAGTACATGCAATGTCATCATGTAAACACTATGACATATGCATGTTGTGGCATATGTAGGCTTAACATTTTTCAAGAAAGACAGTGTTCCCTTGGCACTTATTCTGGTCTATCTTCCCATTTTCCTGGGAATATCAATTTTTCTCCTCAAACTTTCCAATAGCCTGTCTTTCTATTGGAGCAGACCCCAAGCAGATCTGATTTGAAGATGTGTAAAAATAAAAAATAGATCATTTGGAGCAAAAGCATGTCTCTTAAATACACATATTCCATTGATGTAATTGATATTTTATCATGCTATACGTCAAGTTATATCATGTTATTATACAACTGTTATTGAGACAATATGAATTATATTGATTTTCCAATGTTTCAGAAATGGTGAGGTTGTCCACTGTTTGGGAATGAAATCCAAAGTTCAGTTTTGCCCTTTACATCCAAAGACTGTTGAATGATGATCAAGAAAACTGAGGTTTCAGAGTGCATGTACAAAACATTCCAATTGTTAATTAAGCATTCACACAGTTTATTGGACTCACATTCCCCCCCTGAGCCAAACTAGCCATATGAGCTGGATTTGTACAATATACTTGGTCATAATATGTTGCTGTTCTTCATTCCTAATTCTGGAGCATGTGGATATAGCCAAAAAAAAAAAAAAGTGTGTGCATTACAGCAGAGGTCCCCAACGTTTTGGGCACCAGGGACCAGTGCCATGGAGAAAGGTTTTTCCGCGGACCGGAGGGGGTGTGGTTTTGCATACTGCCTGCATCCTGCAGATGGGGCTTTGCTTGTTTGTGCGGACCGGTGCCGGTCCACAGACCCGGGATTGAGGACCCCTACAGTGCCCACTTCTGATGTAGTGAGGTTATTTGGTCTATTAAAAAATAAAATAATTTACAGAGCAGTTATCTTCCAGCCAAATTAATAAGGCAGTCAACAGGTTTCAGAGCACTCTTCAACTAAATGTTACATTAAAAAATTAAGAGTTTGCGTCATGGTTGAAAACCCCCATTGTAGGCCATAACATAATTTTAGAAATGTTGAAAACATCTCCAGATTTTTTTTAAGTGTTTGATTCATAATCTCAGCCCACACATTTTAAAATTATAGTTTTGATTTACAAGTCAGTTTCTTGCATCTACACAGTGTAAACATGCTGTGCAAAAGTATCTGCAGGATTTAGATGCATCAAACCATAAGCTCTACCCTTTTTATATGTGGACACAACACAGTGAAAAGAGCTAGAGCTTGCAGCATGATGCTGTTCTTGCCATTTATCTACACAGACACCTCTTATATTGTGGAAACATCCTTTTCCTATTATAATCCCATAACTTTATTCTGGAATAGCCTTTTTTGGAACTCAGACACACACCCTCCTTATAGTTCTTTGGGAAATTACTGAAAAGTGACAGCATTTCCTTAATTTTATTTATTGCACATTTTCAGTTATTACAATTTTCTTTTAATTTTATTGTCATTTATGTAGTTGTTTTATGTGAATGCTTTAACCGTCATTGTAGTATTCTTTGTAAGCTGCCAAGAGTCAATTACAGTGGGATACAAGTCAAACCAATCAATAACTTTGCCCTCATCTTGTTCTCACATCATGGGCAAGATTTAAGTTGTTTTCAGTTAACTGCCACTTGTTCACTTGAATTTGTGACAGCATTGAATAAGTAGTAGTTACAATTGGTCGTCCTTCTCACCAACATAGCATTCCCACAGTCATGTGATTGTGATCCAGGTGTCTGGCAACCAGCCGACATTTCCAACTATAGCAGCATCCGACAAGCACATAATTGTTATTTGCAACTTTTCCTGCCAATTTCCCGCAGTCAGTGGGGAAGCTGTCAGAAAGTCAGAAGTTGTAATTATGCAGTCTATTAACCAGGGATTGCTGGAATTGCCATTGCTCACTGTCACATCATGCTTTACAACTGCATTGCTTAATTCTGGTCCCTATTACTATTGTTAACTATGGACTACATGTAGTAAAGTAGCTTACTTATTCCAGCATTTATTTAAAAGCAGGAATCAAAGTCTTGGGCAACTGAAGTGTAATGTACTGTGTTGATGAGACAGTAGGTGCAGGGCGGGAACCAGGCGAAGCCAGTGGCCACGTGGTCGCTGCGGAGACTGGATGTCTGGAGACCCGGACATGCTTGCTGTTTGCACGGGAGAACCTCGTGCAATGATTGGTTACAGTTGCCCAGGGCTCCTTGTATAAAAGGGCGGAGCCAGATTCATTTTCTGTTCTGTTTTCTGTGTGTGATGAATAAACAGTGTTGTTGTATTTGCAAGTCTCTTCAGTGCCTACCATTCTAAGGACAGAACATGAAGGATGAATGACAAAATATTCTTCATGACACAAACTTCATCTCCCTTCAAATTTATGTCATGATGCTTGCATCATGGAATTTACATCGGGAATATCATGATAGATTTCATCATTTTGACATAAGATCCATTTGCTGCAGACTGCTGCTGAAGTATCTAATGTCTCTTTGAACTTTTGTCTAGCTGGCAATCAGAAGACAGGGAGTGGCTGGGAAATGAAGTAATAAGGATCCAACAGGGACATAAGACTTTATGCATTATCTACATTAGCAGCAACACACATTTGGCTTTCCCAGACAACTGTCCGCGTGACTGTAGAAATGGATCAAATAAAAGAATACATACAGGTTGTCCTCAATTTATGACCACAATGGAGCCCAAAATTCCTGCTCTAAGTGTGACATTTGTTAAGTGAATTTTGCCCCATTTTATGACCTTTCTTGCTACAGTTGTTAAGTGAATCACTGCAGCTGTTACTAGCACGGTTCAGTGAATCTGGCTTCCTCCATTGACTTTGCTTGTCAGAAGTTCACAAAAGGTGATCGCATGACCCTGGGAGACCCTGCAGCCCTCATAAATACGAGTCAGTTGCCAAGCATCTGGATTTTCATCCTGTGACCATGGGGATGCTGCAACGTTGTTAAGTGTGAAAAAAGTTCATGTCACTTTTTTCAGTGCTGTTGTAAGTTTGAACAGTTACTAAATGAAGTGTTGTAAGCCGAGGACTATCCTATTGGGAGGTTCAAGTTGGGCTTCTCGCAATCGTCCGTGGGTCCAATGAAGAGCCGAGGAAATACAGAGATACATTATCATAACGCCAGGGAGAGCTCGTCACCTGGAAACTACACACACACACACACACAAAACCTTCCCGCTTTTCTGGGTCGATTGGACCAAGCCAAGGAGGGCGGAAAACCTTCAGCCAATCCCGTTCTTGGAGGAAATATGACGTCATTTAAATGCGCCAGTTTTGCTTTACGAGACAAGAGCAACGAGACTTGAAAGGCTTGGGATTATTTTTTTTTTTATAACGGCCCCTCGGTTTTCGTACCGAGGCGACAATGTTTCTTTCCACTCCCACCTCGCCTCACACTCCAGGCGGCGGCGGCGGCGGCTCGGGCCGAAGAAGCCTCCGCCCCGGAGGTAAGAAGAGCCAAATGCTGGTGACCCCGTCCGTCTCTTCCCCAGCCTTCTTCTCGCCAGCAACGAGGAGACACCTCGGTTCCCTCTCTGCGCGGTGAGTACCCTGCCCCGCCCATCGGTGGGTGGAGCCTAACGGCCCTCCCTCGACGCGATTGATGCAAAAATTTGCAAAGGGCGTCCGGAGAGGAAGGCGGGGGTGCTTATTTTCGGGCACAAAAAGTGCTGTTTTAATAGCAAAAGAGCAAATGATATGTATTGCGGTGGGGGGGGTATCGCAATTACTGGGGTCGTCCCGGTTGAGGCGGAAATACGAAGGCGTTTTCAAGGAAGTTCGCTCCCCTGAAAATTATGTATGGCCCCTTCAAATGCACTGCTGCTTTCAGAGGAAAGGAAGGATTGAAGATTTTCTTCTATGCTGCAATCTGTCATTCATGGGTTGGGTGGCACTCTTTAAGCTGCCACTCACATAACCCAAAAAAAAAAAAAAAAATTAGTCGCATTTTTATTTCTCCAATGCTGGATACTCCTTGTCAAATGGTTAATAAAAATATACCTTTTATTTCTTGTATTTAAAAAGCACTGTAAAGAAAACGTATCCAAGAGAGGGGATAAGAGTTAAAGTTACTCTGTTGATCAGTTTTGATCATGTGAACAATTCTCATATTTGTACTTCTTGTGTCCATAGTGAAACATAACTTCTGTCAAGTTCTGATTTTCAAGCTTATACAATGATACATTAACCAATTATTTAATAATATTAAATAAAGCATTCAGTATAAAGACCACTATTTTTATGTGCTAAAAGCAAAATACTTTTTATTCCAGAATACTTTTGGTCTGGCTGACCCTTCTTTCAGATTTTCTCGATATTGAGTATACCTATGATTTTATTTATTTTCATTTTTAGTTTATTGTATGACAGCTTCTGAATGCAATAAATGTGTTGAAAAGCTAATAGATATTGTGTGTTTGTGTGTCCCATTTCCTGTTCTACTGCATTGGTTAAAAAACATTTAAAGCCTTGAATTAGTATTCCCAGTTAGATCAGGACTAGATAAACCCATGGTTTGACTTGATGTAAAACAATTTAAAAATTGTTTAATTTGAATTGGTGAGCTTAGGCTCAATGACATTGGAAAGGATTCAGAAGTGAAATCTGTTTTGCATAGTGCAAATTATAATAGTGTTTGTTAGTGTTGAAATATGCTTAATTTTGCATTTAGGTTATTTTATTTAATAGAATATAGATAGAAAATTATAGTGAAAAACAGTACATGGAAGTAAAAAAAAAGTTATAATGATGCTTTCTGACTTAACTTCCTTTCTTCCTACATAATCACTTGCAAATTTTCCAACATTGCACTCATATTAACTTTGATTATTAACCATGCTGATTTTTCAACAATGAAGTGGGGAAGTATGTTTTGGCAGTGATCAAGCCGGTTACATTTTCAAGTATATGTGGCTCTTGCTTTATTTGTGATTAACAACACTCCCTGACTTTAAGCTTTGCCTGATCTTTCTTCTCAGCTTGATTATAAATATTTCAGTGTTTATCGACAGCTTGGGAATGTGAATAGACAAGAGTAGTACTCAGTTTCTAAAAGACAAACAAAGTCCAGTTGCTTTTGAAAAAGCACCAAAGAGAAATGTTTTTGTTAACTATAAGAAAGGTGAAGGAAAATTAATAGAAATGAAATATAATATTAAAAGCAAGTGTCTTTGTATGACTTGATAAAAGCACAATCTACAGGCAGTCCTCAATTTATGACCACAATGGGGACCGGAATCTTAGTTACTGAGCAAAGCGGTCATTAAGCAAGACACCGTACGACTGGTTTGCTCAATGACTGCAATCCCAGCACTTCTGGTGGCAGTTGTAAGCGATCTTGCAGGATGTTAAGTGGACGGAGCCATAGGTAGGAGCGCAGGGGTGCCTCAGGGAGGTGAGGAGCCTTGGGAGGTTCGGCACAGGCTGTACATGAGGTGGTGTAAGGCTTCAGCCTCTGTCCCAGCCAAGCCCTGCAATGCAACAATTGGAGGCAGTACCAAGACTGAGTCTGAGGTAGGGGCTTGGGGCATTCAGCAGTCTCAACCAATTGCAATTGCTCCCAGGCCTCAGCTTCAGTCCTGGCACTGCTGTTGTCATTGAGAAATGCCACCTCACATTGTTCTCCAAGGCATGAGCCTTGGGGAATGGTGTGATTGCCCCTGCCATCCAGCACACCCTAAGATCTGCTATGCACCACTCACCTTCAACTGAGAGGCAGCTTATCGAAGACAGCTCCTGGTCATGCCAGACCTTCTTTTTCGAAGCCACTTCATGCCATTCCCCAAGCCTCTCATAACCTGGAGAATGGACTAATGAAGGACTCAGTTTGTAGAATGAGGCTTCCGAAGGAGTATGAGAACAGACTGCATTCTCACAGTGCTTCAGAAGCCTTGTTCTCCAACTCATGCGAAGTTTTGGGAATACGGCTTCTGAAGAATGCCAAGCACCCAGATTTTGATCACGTGACTTGCAGCAGCCATGATGTCAATTCCATTCAGTGTCATTGTAATTTTGAATGGCCAGTGAATAAATGGTTATAAGTCGAGGACTACCTGTTGTTGAAGGAAAAGTCTTCATCATGGTTTGAGTCCAAGCCGGGAATAAACAACATGGCGACTGCTTTAAAAAGAAGGTTGCAGTTTATTGAAGAGGAGAGCCAAACAGAAAGATGGCTCTGGAAGAAAAGAGAGGAGCACATGTAGGGAGTGGGTTTTTATACCTTCTTGAGCCTTTTGTTTGGAGTTGTTTCTGTGGCATGAACTTTGACCTGAGTCTGAGTGTGCCTTTCTGGTATTCTGATGGTGGTGGGTTAATCCTGTTATGTCCCAAAGGTCAAGCCTGCTTCCCTGGGGCTGGGGCTGATGACTCTTAGATTTTTGGTGTGAGGGACTGTTGATTCTAGGGATCTTTCTTCCTAATCCCAGTTTCCTGACAAGATTATCACATCTGCAATTCTGCAGACTTGGTTTCTGTTTGGGACAGAGAGACTTGGGGGCGGGATTGGTTTCTGCTTTTAAAATCCTTTAGGGAAATATATTCTGCCTTTTAAATATTTCCAAAAATATTTCTTTCTCTAGGGGGGGAGGGGGAGGGCTGACTTCCCACACTGTATTCAGTTTGTTTTGACTTCAACTGCTGGATAGCTGAAGAATTCATGCAGTGATGAAAGTAACAAAACTTAAATCAATGCTATTAATTTCATTATTAAATCATTCATTTTTTTCTGCTTAGGTGTACACCTACAAAGGTTGTACATCATCCAACAGGAAGTGAAACCATCAATTATGATGTAAAAAAGTTTGGTTCACCTTTGCCAGTAAAAGTTGTAGAGGCTTTGAGAATGGCTGATGGTAAGTTTTTTTTTTTTATTTGATCATACAAATAAATGATAATTCTGTAGTGGAAAAATAGAATTTAGAATATTAAATAGCATGATTTTTGCTAGTATCTGTAAATTAGCAAGACAGCAATGTTGCTGTTTAAGGACTTATAAAATCAAAATGATTCAAACTGTCCTGAATGGTTTGCATTTCCTCTTGAAACAAAAATACTTGGCTTGGAAACCATAACTCATTATTCTTATCTGAGGCTCAGATAATTCTGTTTTTGAAAGTATCTTTTATCAGCTGTGCTTAATTATTTCTAGCAACTGAGAAGTTTCAACAGTTACAGTTAGGGCTCGGATTACAACAGCAATTGAAATTTCCATTGCTAAGTGATGTAGTCAGAATCATTTACAACAGCAATTGGGACTGGAATTTCAGTCATATAGCGATGGCCATCCTGGTAGTCCCAGTGTTGTAATCGTGAGCCAGGCATCCAAGCAACCCAACGGTTACCCTGTAACCTGTAGCTGCAACTTCGCGGACTGGTTGTAAATCCCCCTCGTTCACTGCCATTGTAATTTTGAAGGGTCACTGAATAAGTGGTCATAACCTGAGGACTAACTGTATGAAATAGAATGAAGTTATTTTGTGAAGTTGACCACATATATTAGTTTTACGAGAGTGTTACTGGTTGTCAGTTTTTCCCTGCTCTTAACATTACTCATTATCAAAAACCTATATGACTTGGGTGTCTAATGAAATTCTTTTTTCCCTATGAATCTACTTACTAACTTGGGCCTTCCTCAGAGAAGGAAAGCAAGCCTAGATTTTTTAAAAATTTATACTTATGATTTATTTTGGAAACTATTATTTATTATAGCTGAGGACGATTTGAGCGTGCTGCTAGATGAAAGTGGATGGGCTTGGCTAGTCCATAAAGATAGACTAATTATTTGGAAGATTGGTCAATCATCAATTGCTAAGGTAAAGTAATAGCAAAATTAAATGTATTTAAGCAGGTTTATAATGATGTATATGTTCAAAATAAAAATGTAGACAAATAAACTGCCTCAAATCAGCAGCATTTTTCTGGACTCTTCTGAACTTGGAATACATTTATACTACATGCTTTCTGTAACATTTAGCCTTTATATTAATAAGGAAAGTTCCTCAGGTTCCTTTGTTCCTCAATGTTCTGTTTTTCCCTCCTAGAATGAGGCAATCTGAAAATTTTAAGAGTGTATCATACAATTGGCACATTTAGAGATGGAATGGAAACAAACTACATCATTCTACAAATAATAATTTTATATTGGATATTTGATCATATCTCTTCCAATAAGTTGATATTTGAGGTAGTCTCAGTAAATTTTCATTAACTTGTGCATTATAAAAGAAATTATACAAGTTTTAACTATTTTTAGTTGAAAAAAGGCTTTTTTGATTCTAGTAGGCTTCCAGATAAGTATGCTTAGATTGCAACCAGCATCAGTGAATTGGGAAAAAACATTCTGCTTGTAATATTTTTTAAAAATTGAAATTAAAAAAAGTCTTGAAAAAGTCAAACAAGAAAGATCCATATTTAGTTGTTAGCATCCACTGACAACAAATAAACATTTCTCATCCAAGAAATTTCTCGTACTCCATTTATGTATTTATAGATTTATTTGTAATGCTAGGCAGATAATACATCAAATTATTCTCTATCCATTGTTGTTGTGGGGGGGGGGGGTTGCATATGGTTCACATGATTTAAAAAATTAAGTTTTAATGCTGCAGTTCTTTGACAGTTAATACATGTTTTTTAAACATTGAGCTCAGTTTAGAATACATTATCTTTTTTTAAGATGCATAAGAACATATTTGTCAGCTTTTTAAGGAAAAAATAACTTAAAGAGTTGACCATAGAAATCCAAATCCAAACTTTTCTTTTATTCAAAGCATGAAACATTATAGCTGACTAATATAAATGCAGAATATTAAATTAAAGTGTATTAATACTTTTTGTATTACAGTGTTCTATATGCAAAGAACTTCAGTTGCCACCCAGTGACTATATTTGGACTGCATATCTAGTAGCAGTATGCTGTCTTAATGTTTCTGGTGAAGCATCTTCTTTACAGGTTAGGAACATTTAAATATCTTTTGAGGACATCATTATACATTCAATTTATGACATTTTCATGGTCCATTTGGAAATTATACTTACTGTACAGTCAGTATACCACACAATTGTTTGATCTTTAAACATGATTTTAAATAAAAGGGGAATTTTCTGGGGAATTTCTGTGTTCAATATAACAACATAAATATAAAAAATAAGCTTTAATGACTTGATTTATTGCATTAAGTACTGTTCAAAATTCTTCCTCGTATGGTAATGTTGTAATTGAAAACAGATAATTGTATCAATACACATTTACTGAAATCTGAGGCAATTGTTTGCAGGGCAGGAATGTTTGTCTAATATATATTCACTGAATTAAGGCAATTTGCTAATTAAAAGTGCTGAAGTCATATAATTTTAATTGTTTTAGAAGTGTTCACTACCCAGTGTCACTTGGTTGAGATGACAGCTATGGAAATCAATTAAATTTATTTATTAAACTTAGATGCTGTCTATCTTGCTATATATAAATAAAAGATGTCAGCGATTCAGAGCACTATTTTTGGGAATTAAAATAGTCATTCTGTTATGTTATTTGTGGTGCTCTAAAAACTATGGCCTAGGATGAGTATTAAAACATTCTTATTCTAAGATGCGAATGAGATATTAAGGTTAAATTAAACAGCTTAAGAAAAACTTCAATCCATACTAATCCTCTGCTTCAACAATCATTCTACTTTCCTTTTTTCTTTAAATTTGTCTTGTTTTTATTCTATAAAAATATTTAATAAAAACTAAAAAAAATATTCCACTTTGGCTGGTTAAATCACTAAATAAAAAAAGATCTATTTTTGTATCTGATCTCCTAGGAAGGCAGGGGAGGGGGCATTATAGCTAATTACTGAAATCACTTAGTTTAGCTCATTTTCATTGACTTTTTTCATAGAGAAAAACTCAGTTGATTTATTGTCTCTGTAAAGTAGTTGTAGTTTGTAATGCATCTAAAATCTGTATTTCTACATTTAAAAAACCATTTAGGCTCAATGGAGGATAATATATTGTAAAATCTCTCTTAGGAGACACCGCAACACAGATACAAATTTATACTGACAAGTTTATAATTCTCAGCAGACAGAAATTTATTTCTTCTTACATTATGCTACAACAGACCTAGTTTTTTAGACTCTAGACTAATGTGAACACTAAATAATTAATAGAATTAACATGTATGTATATATATTTTTTTATATTTGCAAGTCCCTTATGGTAATGGCTGCCACTCGTGAAGGAACAATACGTTACTGGCCCAGCCTTGCGCACGAAAGTTCCTATACTGAGATGAATATGGATTTCGGTGGTGCTCTTTATAATTATCTTACAGCTGTAAAGGTACATTAAGGATGCTTTGTGGCAACTTAGTAAAAGCTATTTTTTCCACTATATATAAAGTGAAATAGAATTATAATCTTGAAGTTGGTTTTAGCAAGTCTATTTTTAAAAATAAAGTGTTAATACAGTTTTTCCAAAAAAGCTGAACTGAACTTTCTTTTAGGGCGGAAGCTTTATTTTATCCTCAGCAAGGAGTCAGTTTATCCGACTTACACCTGATAATAATGGCAAGATTTATCAACATGGTTTATCTCAAGGACAAGGCATGTTTTCTGGAATAGGTAGAAGAGTTTCTTCGCTGCTTGGGATTCTGTCACCTAGTAATGATGAAGAAGTAAGTTTTAAAAATAAGTAAAATTAAAGTAAAGGTTGCTTTTTTGGACTAATTCAAGTTTTATGGGGTTGTTTAAAGATGTGGGGGGTGGGGAGTGGGAAATCTTGGGAAGGAAACCTTTCATGAACAATCCTCATCCCTTCTCCCACTCCTTGAAGGCACCAGGGCAATAATAAGGGATAGTTTTTCAGATTAGGAAGCTTAAGGATGGGAATGTAACAATTTTTCTCTGAAAGACCTCTCACTTCTAATTCCAGTTTATAAAGTCCAGTAGCTAAGGCTAGAATCAGAAAAAAAGGTGCAAAGGTGCCCACTTCTACTAATTCTGGTGATGTCACAGTATTATCGGTTCAGAAGCTGAGTTATGAGCCTAGTTTTTCAAATGATATAGCAATAGCACTTAGACTTATATACCACTTCATAAGTGCTTTACAGCCCTCTCTAAGTGGTTTACAGAATCAGCATATTGCCCCCAACAGTCAAGGTCCTCATCTTGCTGACTTCTGAAGGATGGAAGGTTGAGTCAGCCTTGAGCCGATCAGGATCGAACTCCTGGCAGTCAGCAGAATTAGCCTACAATACTGTATTCTAACCCCTGCGCTACCACAGCTCTTACAGAAATATGGAATGCTTCACAAATTTGCGTGTCCTCTATTTCTGCTCTAGAGAGTTTAGTATTTAGGAGATTCAGATTGCGATCATTGAGCAAGGTGGTCACATGGGTGTCTTTCTTAATGACTGCAATGACTTACCAAAATTCCAGGTTCAACAGTCCACCCCCGCCTTCAACTGCCTGTTCTTCTCTCTTCTATGAGATATTGGGAGGTAGACAGCTGTCAGAATCTGAACTGATCACTTGTTGGTGTTTTTGAAATCAGTTTCTTAAGTTCAGTGGTTTTGTAGTTTTATTTAAATACTAGCTTTAAAAGCATCCCAACAATATGCTGATAATATTAATGTATATGAATGTCATGAATTAAACTTTGGATTTTCTCATAGTGAGCTCTATTTAATCTAATAGAATCACATATACTTGCAGATTTCTTCAGTGGTAGTAATATTAATATTTGATGCAAGAAAGTTTATTGTAGAGAGAGTACTTCTGATTTTTGATACCATATTTTCCCAGTATTTGCATAGTATTTTAATACAATTTTGATCGCTGTCTAGAATATATTGCAAGATTGATAGAATAATTTTGTGGTACTCTCATATTTGTGCTATTTTTTAATTTTATTCTTTTATAATTCTGTGCTGCATTTGTCATTTTTTTGAACTGGAGTTTAAGCTTTTCTGTTTCCTTAACTTGAATTTCCAACAGAGAACTGCAATATATTAAACACTGATATTTTATCCCTAATTTATATTTAACTCAGCTTTCTAGTGTTCTTTGGGATGAAGATGGTTCAAGATTTTATGCTGTAACCAACTCAAATCTTTATAAATGGGAAATAGAAGACAATGCAGAACGTCAAGTTCTAAACTGGGATATAAACAAAGTACTTAAAGAAAATATCATGGAATCAATATGGGTAAGAAGCAATATGTGTAATATATAAAATTATATATTTGCCTTATTTCTGGCACTTTTAACAATTTATTATTTGTACAGGGATCAGAAAGCAATTATGGGGACATTAAAGAAGATATTAATGTGCAATATTTGGATTTGCAGCAAAATTGGTAAGTTCCTATCTAGAAAGTGAGCTGCTTTACAAATTCATGTACATATTTTGCAAATAGTTTGGGGTCTTTTACTAGTAGTATTAGTAATTCAGACTGTTCTAATCAAAATATTATCTCCTTATCCACACAATCAGGAAAAGATAATCAAAAAAGTAATTAAAACACACAGGAATGAAGACCGTTTGTATCGTTAAGCAAGAGTGAAAAAAATCCATCAGTGTTCATGTGATATTTATTTATTTAAATTTATTTAAGCTGCTGGGGGACTTTGGGCCAGTCGTTCTTTCTCAGCCCATCCACCTCACAGGGTTGTTATGGGAAAAATGGGAGGAGGAAGAAATATTATGTATGTTCACTGCCTTGAGTTATTTATAAAGTAATACAGTCAGCATAAAAGAAAAATCTAAATAAAATATTTTATTTATATAGCCGCCCATCTCACATGGGGCTCTAGGAGGCTTACAAAACCCCCCCACAAAATATGTAACATAAAATAAAAAGGCATATTATCTGAGCTTCATAAAATAACCATCAGCAAAGCCAAGAAGCAGATTCTATCACACTTAAATAAATAAAATACAATTTTAAATATAGTAAACTGGGCTTATACACCATGTAAAAATCATAAGATAATGTTTTTAAAGTCGAGCAAAGATCTTAATATGTGTATTTGAAAAATTACTGTTTCGTTACCTGATATTTCTGAACAATTTGTAATTATGATAATTGTCTTTTCCAATGAGTAGTGATGGACTAGTTATTTTGGCTGCAGCCTGGCATCTTGGTGACAGTCCCTGCCTTGTTTACTATACTTTGATAACTGTAGAAGATAATGGTTATCCCACATCTGATAACGTGATTGTAGAAGTCACTCAGTATAACCCACCTTTCCAGGTAATTAGCATTATGTTTAAATGCTTTTTTTGATGCTTCTGATTTTAAGCATGCTTATAGAATATCATTTGAAGTGATTGGTTGTGAGGGTGAAAAAACTGATTGAACTCTATCAGGGGTGTCAAACTGCCAGCCCGCAGGCCGGACGCATCATCCGGAAGCCGCGCCCACCCCATTGCCGGCAATGGCAAACCAGTCCCGATACGTTGCGCGACGTCACGTGACATCGCGGGTTTGACATGCCTGAACTATATCCATAGAAACAAGCTATTTCACTTCCTGTCTTGTAATGTTATTTCAATAATATCTGATTTTTTAAAAATAACATAACTAAAGATTAGTAAATATTTTAATTTACTCTGTAAAAAAAGAAATTGATGCTACAAGTCTTTGGAAATTGAACTCTGGATAGTTCAATTTTGGAAATTGAAAATCCTGATTAGATATGTACTGATATATACTATAAAATAACTCATGTATCAGATTGGATTACATGTGCTCTAGAAAAGGATTTATCATTAGTCTGTATTCTATACACATTAGCAAAAAGTATATATGTGTAACAATAAAATTGTAGAACAATAAAGAATATAAGAATGGTGTATCGTTATGAGAAACTATAGGATTGTAATTTATAACCTCTTCCTTTCCCTGCATCAAATTTGTCAATATTTTGTATATATGTCAGGCCTATCTAGAAGATAGTATTGCTGCTCTTAGTAATGCTTCATTCCTAAATATCATAGTTATTTCTTGTAATATTTAATGCTGTATTTTTCAGCCTGAAGAACCGATGTGTCATTTAATAGTCCCAGATTTTACCAGCCATTTTGCCTGTCTTTATACTGAAAATGAGGTATTTGCTTGTTCAACTGGAACAGGAAGAACCTCTTTGCCGCAGGAGAAGATTATTTTCAGTGCTCAGGGTGAGAATCTTAACAAATGTAAACTGTTTAATACAAGCTAATGAAACTATTTGGTCTTTCTCCAAAACTGCAGCAAAGATTCTTGTTCCACTTACCATTGACTAGTGATTAAATTTGGGGGGGGGGGGGTAAATATAAAATTTAAAAATAAAACTTGTTGCATTACTAAGTGATTCTTATGGGTGTAGATTTTTCTTTTCCTAAATATGTAACTTCCATGATTCAAAGTCAAAAACAGTGGAGAAGGAGACAGCCACTTACTGCTTCTAGGCTATGAACAAACAAGAGAAGCTTTGTCTTGTGGGGGCATCTTCAGAAACGTTCAGCTGCAGATGTTGATGTTTTAGGGCAGTGATGGCGAACCTTTTAGAGACCGAGTGCCCCAAAACCGCCCCCCCACCCCTGTCCCCGCTCCGCCATGCCCGCTGGGCCACCCACCACCTCCATGGCCCACCACAAATCACCCAGGCAGCCCAGCACTGCCATGGCGGCCACGCCCTCCGCCCGTGCCCTGCAGCATCATCTGCGTGCGACAGGGCGCAAGGGCGGAGTCTTGTCCCCGCTGCCCGGCTACCATGTCCTTGGCTGCGCTGCTTCACGTGGGCCATGCCCGGAGGCGACTCTCCGGGGGGCTGCTGGTGAGGAGGGGGCCATGGGAGGAGGCAGGGCTGGGGCGACGGTGCGTGTGCCCACAGAAAGGGCTCCGAGTGCCGCCTCTGGCACGCGTGCCATAGGTTCGCCAACACTGTTTTAGGGATTATTGTAGAAGAAGCAGTTATTCAGTCACTCTTAAGCCATTCTAGGCCTTTAAAGGTTAGTACCAGAACATTAAAATGTGAGTTACAATGCAAGCTTTTCAGTACAACCATCATGTGATTCTTGCATTTGCACCAGTTAGCAGTTTAGCTGCTGCATTTTGCACCAATTGCAACTTGCAGGCAGTTTTCAAAGATGGCCATATGAATAGTACAAGTAGTCCTCATTTAATAACCCTAATTTCCATTGCTAAGGGGAGTAGTCATTAGGTGAAACATGACATGGCTGCACCAATTGTGGTAATTGTGGTAGTCTCCTTATGGTCATTAAGTGAGGTTCTCACATTTCGCCAGCCCTGCCTTTCAAGGACTACTCATAACTGCCATTTGTTCAATGTTGCCATAACTTCAAGTAGTTGTTAAAGGAGGACTACCTGTACATTACAGTATCAATTTGGGATATAGATAAGGCATGGATAAACTCTTGACTAGTTTAGCAAGGGTTGTAACTCCCATACTAACCATAATTCTGGAGACTTGTTCCTTGTCACAATCGTTGCGTGAAAATCCAGTGACAGTTGAAGATCAAGGAGCCCTCAAATGCTGACGCCCTGCTCTCTCAAGTACTACTTTCTACTTTCATTCAAGTAGAATAAATTGCCACCCAAAACATAGTGAACCTTGGTCAAAATGATGTTGATGATGTCTACCCTTTTTGTTTTTCTATTTTAGGAGATAAAATTTTAGGAGCAGGTTGTTCTGCTCAGCTTCCCATTTTTTTTGTTCAGAAAAGCGGACTTGTAACTATATGTTCCAAGGAAACCACTTCTTTACTTCCTGAAGACATTGAGGATTCTTTAGCCTGTTCTGTAGCTGAAACCAATGATGAGGTAATAACCAGTTGGAATCCTGAAAGAGAAGATGGGAAAGAAGGAAAAGTATTGCCTGGCATTTACTTCCTATTAGAATCTTTTGCCAGACTTTATTATTATTATCCTTTATTATCAAAGTATAACATGTATACAGTGAGATTGGCTGAGCCTCCCTCCGTGCCCCACCACCACAACTCACAGTGACTACAAACCCCCAACTTATTACACCCTGTGAGCTAATTGCACAGAACGCCGGCCGTTTTGTTATTGTTTTTATTGACTTTTTTTTTGTAGTTGAACAATCCTTCAACTTACTTTTTTTCCTACTTTTCTCTTCTAGGGCATTGGTTTTGACGGCTCTTCTAGAATGGATATTGTAGCTCAAGAAGATAAAACTAAAATGCTAAAATCTTCTTTCTTACAGTTTTGCAGGTACTGACTATACAAACACTATATTAAATAATTAAATCGTCAGTGGTATAAGAAGAGTTTTAATATTGCCTTTTATTGAGTTTTCTGTAAACTTAAAAAGTTAAATCAGGAAATTTATTGTTTATGAGTGGTGAATGAAAAAAACAAGATTTATCTTCTAACTAGAAAACCCGTGACCCACTGAGTTATTGTTTCAAAAATATTTCCTTACTAAATAGAGAAACAGAACAATCAAGGCCAAATACCAGTTGAAGCAGGAGCAGCTTCTGACTTCCAGCTTGATCACAGCTGACCAATCTCCAGCAGCCCATGGTGGGATCTATCTACCCAGCCTCTGGAGGGCTAGGGCAGGATCAGTCTACCAGATCTCCATCAGCCAAAGGAGGGCCAGTCTACTCAATCTCTAGAGGGCTAGAGTGGGGCTAGTTTATTGACCCTTTGGATGGCAGCACTAAAACAACTACAAATTTGTGAAATTGAAATCCCATGGGACTATTCCTGGATTTTGGACGCATTCTGTAAATTAGCACATTTGTAGTACCTTGATTGAAAAATTGTTGCTCTATGATACATTGTTTCACCCAGTTAAAGGTTACAGACACAAGAGTTTTAGTAGTACATAGATTGATTGCAGTCTCAAAACCTTAATGTATTACATATAAAGTAATAAAGGCAAAATTGCATTTTGGGGAGATAGCCTGCATCTGTATAGGATTTCTTAGTCTTGCTACCACCCTCAAACCCTTTTCTTATTTCTTCATGCCTTTGAATGAACATGACTAAGTAGAACATGAGGAAAGTACAGTATAGGATGACCCAATCACTTTTGTAACATTCAAAGAAACAAATGAACTTTTATTAAATAACTTAAAATGGATGGTAACTAGGTTCACTTGACATTACAAACTATCTGTAGTCTGTCAATATTTTCCTTTCCTGTTACTAGCTATATTCATAACCGTCGTTCTTCACGGGTAAAGATTTTCCTAAGATAGGACTCTGAGCATCCTTCAGATTCCTCCTTCCACGCACACCATCCAAATTGTCTCTTCAATTTCTTTTCTTTCTTGACTATTCAGGGAGATATTCTGCCTTGTTAGGCTTTTATTGGCAATGAGTCAATTATCACATTCTTCCCTCCTAGCCCAAGCTTAGCCTCATATAAACGAGATATGTCTGAGCATTGAGGATGACACTTTAGAGCTTTATTTTACAGAATAATTTAATGTTATTCCATATATTTACAAGATATGTTCCATAGTCAGGGTTAAACTGCTGAGAAGCAGTTGAGGCAGGTGAGGACATATAGCTATTCCAATTCCCAGGGGCTCCCACTTGCAGAGTAGACAAAAGACATTTACATTTTTGTAGCAGCCCCTTGCTTTCAGTGTAGCCACTAATTTTTCCTTTCTGTAGACTTTAAAAGTTTATTTTTAAACTATTGCTATACATTTTGACTTATTTTTGGCTTAGTCATCAATTTGGAGTCTGCCTTTTACCCGTCTTAAACTGAACATGGACATGTTCTAATAGGAATAGGCACCCATTCTGATCTTGATGAATAAAATGGGGAAGATCACATCACCTAGAAGTTTTCCATTCATGCAAAAATGTTTATTGTATTTGTCATTCTGAATTACATTTTGAATGTGGTCTTTATAAAGCTCTCAACAAGTGTTCTACATGTGAAAGAATTCATAAACAACAAAGATAGTTTGCATAACAGTTCCTTGGGGTTTGATAGCAATATGACATTTGGGATGTAGAATTTTCTTGTGCACCAAATGTAGTAGTCCTTTAGATGACATTACCAACAATTTCAACTGAGGGCTTCAAAATATCCCATTGCTTTTCATTAATGCAGTATATGAAATGGGAAGCTCAACTAGAAAAGAGTATTATCACCATTAAGTTACCCTAGTTAATATTTCATTTTAATGATTGGCTTACAGTGCCTTTTTGTTCATTGCAGGAAGGATGTGAAGGGTGCAAATGCCACAATTGCTGAGCTTTTTCCCCAGCAAGCAGATTTAGGTCCTGATGCTGATCTTGATAGAGCCGTAACACAAGTCAGTGAAGAATTAATAGATGATTATCCTACATCTGATCCACGGTGGGCTGAATCTGTACCTGAAGGTATGGATTCTTGCATATAAAAAGCGGAACAATCCATGTTTTTGTTTATATTGGATTAAGTATATTTCAAGGGTGTGCCGCAGGCCGGCAGTTTGACTTGCCTGCAATAGGGGATAAATAGTTTTTGGGGAAAAATGTGTACATCAAATATTTACGTTAACTGAAAAGTAAAATTACATTTTCAACGTTTAACTGCTCTTGATCATGTTTTTTTCCAGATGCAGCAAATTTTACCAACTCATCCATCATTATTCTTCACCAGCTGGATAATAAATCACAAGCACATTCTATGTACATTGATTTTCTTCACCAAGTAAGTTCCTAATGCTATTGGATAAAAATATGGATAACAGTGTGGCATACATTATTTTTATTTACAATTATCTCTATCTAAGGTTGATCTCTTTGGACGACTGGATTGTGTTCATGTAAGAGGCATGCCAATGGCAACTAGATTACTACTTCGTGAACATGCAGAAAAATTAGCAGCAGCTATTGCTCTCAAGAATTATCATTACAGATTGCCAGATCTCGTGACTTCTGCAATACAGATTGCTTTGAACAAAAGGGAAGATGACATTCCTTCAGGTCTAACACCTGCTGATGTTTTCTTCAGAGAGGTAAGAATTATTTGATATCTAGAAATGCATGATTTTCTGCATGAACAGACCTCAAATATATGAGGAGTCTAAAAGCATCCTAGTTATAATCCAAATGGCTTGGAACAAAGACAAAAAGTTAATAGAAGGCAGTCATGCCTTGATAATGAAAATTGAATGGAGACATAAAATATGCTATATCTGCAAGACTGCCTACTCCGGTGTGATTTAAAAAAAAAAAAAAATACAACCCAATGTCTTCAATAAATGGAGTACCAGTGTGACATTCTTTTGTTTTTCAGGTTTCTCAAGTAGATACTATTTTTGAATGCTTACTGGAAAAGGAAAAACAAGTCTTGAAGGATACGTCGGTTCAGTCTGAGGAATGGGGTGAAATAGTTGTTGATGTAAACAATATCATAAAGGTATGATATCTGTGTTAATAATTGTGACAGAAACCTGCAAAGTTGATTATAATTAATGTTACATAAGCAGATTTCTATCCATCAGTGTGACTTAACATTTTTTTTACATCTCTCTCTATTTCTGTACATATGTTCTGAAGGACTCTATGTTTCTATGGAGCACATTTATGGACTGTGCAGGATAGTAGAGTGGAGTGAAGTTGGGGGGGACTCTCACCAGTAGCATCCTGGTGTCCACTTGTTTATATTACCCAGAAATTAAGCACATTTTAGATTTACTAAAGTCAGAAAATATTTTAGATCTTGTGATTTGAGTAGGACAAGTAACTGTATGATGAAATTTCTTGAACTGACATTGGAGGAATTTTAAACTGCTTAATCCACTATTATATGAGTTTAAATATGGTGGTTAAATAATTAAAAGCAGGAATTTGATCAGTCCATTAAAAGTCAATTGAAGTGTGATTTGCTTTGTTTTGTTTTTTGTTATATATCATAAAAACCATAGTAAGTATTAGTTCAAAGAGCAATGTATTTTACACACCAAGCATCTTGATGAAGAGACATACATAGTTTCTACCAGAAACCTTGCAATCACATGATATGCCTGGAGATAATTTCATAGTTGGAAACTGTCACCAAGAATCTCCTATGTCAAGTTTCCAAATTGTTTAATTTGTGGGTAATTAAACGTAATGATTGGACCAAATCATTTTCGGCCAAAAATGATATGAACACAAATCTTTAATTTTCCCCCCTAAACTATCTGATTTTTATATATAAATCAGATAGTTATATACATGTCAGATAGTTATATACAAAATCAGATACACACATACACACACACACACCCTTGAATGCACTGTTGCTAAAAATGAAAGCAGTATATGAAACCTTTTTCATTTTAAAAAAACTTCCAACTCAATTATATTAAAAATTACTTGGCTTTTGTCTAGAGGCATTCATCTTTCCATATGCATACTTCCCTTTTATCTGTCTATAATCCTTATAAAAATGACCATGTGAGTTCATAATAAGAATTATATTCATTTTAAAAACCTGCCATATTCCATAAGATAATTTTGACAAGATTCATTTTCTTTCGGTTTTTTTGTGAAGGATATGCTAAAAGCTGCCATCCAAGATCGCCAATCAAAAATTCCTTTATATAAAATAAGAGATCCTACTAAAGTTGAACCTGAGAATGTACCTTGGACAGGTGAGAAAAATTAAAATGGCATTTGTGATGTTTTGCTGCTAGTTTATAATGTGGCATTAGTTTTACCAGTCTTACACATACCTGGTGTTATATTAACCTTTTAACAATTCCCACCGTTTTGTGTATTTCATCTGATAGAGGGAGCTGTGTGTTTCTGATACCTGTGACAGTTTTCCTATGGATAAAACTAAAAGTTTATAAAAAATGTGAATTGCTTTCATTTCTTAATTCCACCTCCTGAAGTTTAAGGTTGACATATTAATTTACTTAGCAGCAGTCTGACTCATGAGTTGGGAGTAATGCAGTTATTCATATACCCTAACTTAAGCACTTATTTGATGGGGCAAAAGTATACTATGATGCTGATATTTGTACTGTGATGCAGTTATTTGTACAAGAAACCTAAGGGAAGAAACCTAGAAGAGCCAATTTGGTCTAGTGGTCAGGATAGAAACCAGAAGATTGTGAATTCTAGTCCTACCTTAGGCCTGAGAACCAGATGGGTGACCTTGAGCCAGTCACTCACTCTCTCAGCCTAACCCACCTCACAGGATAGTTGCTGTGGGGAAAAGAAAAAGAGGAAGGAGTATTATGTTTACTGCCTTGAGTTACTTACAAAGTAATAAAGGCAGGATAAAAATCTAAATAAACAAACCTTGTTTGAATGGGTACAGGAGCATAAGTGGATCGTTTTGAGCTCTAGAAATTTTTCTTTTCTTTTATGAGTACAGCTTTTTCTGGTTGTTTTATGCCCATTCTTCTTCTCCCTGCTGGAAAGTCTGTCTGTCTGTTCTACTGAAAAATGCTGCTTTGCTTTACAAACAATGAATTCATTCACGTATGTATTTCCATTTTACTTGTAACTTATCTATGTACGTAAGTGGTAAAGTTTCAATTAGCAGAAATGTCAATAAAATGTTTTTATGGTCTTCTCAAGCATCTGTTGGTGTGCGAACAACAATAGTGCAGCAACATGAAATCATTCTGAAGAAGGTTTATCCACAAGCTAATAGTAAGCTTCGTAGCACAGTGACAGAACAGCTGGTGGCACTGCTGGATTGCTTTCTGGATGGCTATGTTTCGCAGCTTAAATCTGTGGATCGGCCTGAGCATCAGGAACGTTATAACAGTCTGCTTGTAGAATACGAACAGAAAAGAACGGAATTATTGTTACCATTACGTAAGTGCTGATGTTTTTGTACAAGCTGATGTTTAAATTCCTAATAATAGTTTGTAATACGAAATAAAATTAATGGTAAGGCATAAAAGACAAGAGTGATAAGAAGAGCAGAATTGCTTTAGGTTTATAGTGCCATATGAAAATCTGGCATATGAAACTAAAGCAAATACTCCCAAGGTGTACACTATCTTTTCAGTTATTGTATGTTTATTCTAAAGTTGAAGATGTTTTTTCTTTAAAAAAGAGATAATGGGCAAAATTATTTACAAGAATTATTATCTATTATAATTTTGCATTCAGTCACAATTATCAGATGCTAATTTTTTAGTTAGGGCAGAGGAGCATAACTTTTTTCAGATAGATGGTCACAGTGATATATCAGGAACTGCTTTATGCAAAATAGGCAAAAACTGCATTTGATTTGATTTAAATTTAATCAGATGTAACTTTATGAAGCCCAGCAGATGGCAGCATGTATTTGACTTTGGCCTATCTCAAAAAGCTATGCAGCCTAAGATCTACTTATCATTTAAATTTGAATATTTATTAATTACCCACTTTGCTTACTGTCAATCTGTTGTATATGGATAGAATATTATAATAATAGCAATCTTGGCTTTTTCATGTTTTATTTTGATTCAGGTTCAGTATTTTGAGACTGGTTACAGTGTTTTAATTGTTGCTATGCTTATACAACTGCCAGAATCATATTATATTAAAAGATCAATCATATAAATTTGTTAAATGTAAAGAGAGATAAAAGCCAAAACTGGCTATAGAAAGAAAAGATACTATCTGTCTACTTCGAGGCAATGTAATGTCCACATATCTGATAGATGCTTCATGCATAAACTATATTATGAAGAAAATCTTTTTTTAATTTGACAATTAATACTGTCTTATCTACAAGTGATTACAGGATAGACATGTATGATCTGTTGTGTTTTGTGTTTTTGTTGATTTTTGCACAGTTGTTCTCAAACAATATCAGCAAGCTGCTGCTCTTGCAGAAAAATATTGTGACTTTGATATTTTGGTACAATTATGTGAACAGACTGATAACCAAAGCAGATTACAACGCTACATGACCCAGTTTGCTGATCAGGTGAGATATTAAAATTTTACCATAGTGAAGTTTTGTCATTTAAGTCAGTGGTGCCTAAACTTTATGGCTTGACAGACCAGGGAGAGACAAGGGAAATGTGCACCAGCCAGCCGCTCGCATGGCCTGCCTCCGGTAATGGGCCATGGCCTGTAGGTTGGGGACCCCTGATTTAAGTTCAACACTTATATAATTTTAATTTCAAAAGATACTTTTTTCCAATAGTTAGAGCAGCAGTTCCCAACCTTTCTGGCTTGGCCTCCCAGAAAGGGAGGGGGGGTAGGTGCTCCATTTGTGTGAGCAGCGGATGCACGTACTTACCGCTTGCACAAACGAACTGTTACGCGCAAGTTCAAGATGACGCTACTCGCGCAAGGGGAGCTTTGTGCGCGAGGGCAAGTGGGCGCCGCTTGTGGGAAGGGAGTTTTGTACGTGAGGGCAAGCAGCCGCTTGTGCGAGAAGAGCTTCGCATGCACTTGCCCACTGCTTGTGCGGCCTGGTTCTGAACAGGCCGCGGTCCAGTAATGGGCTGTGGCCTGGGGATTGGGGAACCCTGATCAAGAGGATTATCTGCCTAAAATGTCCTATATTTCAAGTTAATAGAGCGTTATGGAGAAAATTGTCAGTTTTACCTTTATTCAAAAAGCTATTGTTCCAGTACTTGAACTGAAGAAATATGCATTATAAGTCAGGGTACAGATGTGCATTCTGCAGATATGCTAATTAAGCAAATCAAATCTCATGGGAACTTTTAGTATAACATAAGAAGGCAGAGAACCAACTTGTGTTCATCTGCTTCAGGGTTGCATTGTCTATTCCTGCTTTAGAAATAACCACTTGATAACTAGCACTGAAGCAGAGAAGCAATTGGCAGAGCAAGCTGGAAAATAACGTTAAAGCAGGACAACAGTTTGCTGTTTGCATGTTTGAAGATATATTGAGCATTGACATGAGGGATTAAAAATTTCAGTTTTCAGACTGAACCATGGTAGTTAGATGCTTGTTAGGAGCCAAGCTGTAAAAAAAAAAAAAGGAATGAGTGTTTTACACTTTTAAAGATCTATACCTCTGTTTCAGAAGAAGACCATACTTTTGCAAAGCCAATCCTTTTGCATATGTAATTTTATTTTTTAGAACTTTTCAGATTTTCTGTTTCGTTGGTATTTGGAAAAAGGAAAAAGAGGAAAACTGTTGTCACAGCCAATCGCTCAGCATGGCCAGTTGGCTAGCTTCTTACAAGCGCATGAACATCTCAGTTGGCTACACGACATCAATAGTAATGACATGGATAAGGTATGCTTTAAAATAATACAAGCTTCTTACTTTTCCCTTAGCCAAGGGAATGCCTGCCATGTGCATCCTTCTTCCCTCTGTCTTGATCCACTTGCGAAACAAATAGAAATTGGTAATATAAGGAACAAGTTAGTAACCTTTGTGTAATCATGCAAACTTTTTGGTTGGTTATTTTCATTTTTTTAAAATGACGTTTCTGTAAATTGGGGGGGGGAGGGGAGGTTGCATTTATAGGAGGAGCAAGTTTCTTTCATGAGGAAAAAAAAAAGTCCAGAACTCTGCTTGTGTGGATTCACTGGATCTTTACATAGAGCTTAAATTTTGATTTTTACAGTATTCTTTGTTGCCAAAATTTATTATAAATCACATCACCAAAATTCAATTCAAAATTTTTCTTCAGTAATACTACTACCATGGTGTAGAAGAAATTTCGGTTTGAATTATATAATTCAAATTTAGAAACAAGAAGGATCTATGACATAATTTCATTATTTCAAACTCTGCCCCCCAAAGTAATAAATAAAGTACTCCAAACAAAAGTACTTAATAGAGCGCTTTTATACAACTATTTTTCCCTTGAATTTACTTGGTTAACTTGTTTTAACTACTAGATCAAACTGGCTCTCTTTTAGTGTGTTTTTCATTCTTATTATGAAACTGGTATTTTAAATATTATGATGTCTCTTCTCATTTGTGCAGAAGCTTAGTATGTCAATAATATATTTTATAGTAGTTCTTGTCTTGATGGTTTTTCATTTTCAGTGACTATTTTAATCTTAAAAATCCTTATGTTCTTATCCTTACTTTTTTTATGTTGTTCCCAAATAATTACAGGACGCCGCTCAGCAGAAAAGAGGATTTTCCTCATCATCTCAGAATTTGAATATATAGTTATGTACTGGTAATTTCAAGTACAACTGGTTTGGGAAATCTGTGTCAATATTTTTAAATAACTTTGCAATTTAGGTCTCTGTATCTATAAACATTCTTGAAACGGAGATGAGCACTGGCCCCTAAAGTCGGACACAACTGAACAGTGGAAACCTTTCTCTTTACCTTTTTTGTTCTTCCATGACTTTACTTTTTCAAAGCTTTATCTAATTGGAACTATTTTGGTCACTTTTAGGCTTACAGAACACTCCAGAATTTAGCAAATACAGAAACAAGATACTTTGCGAAGAAGAAAACGCTTCTTGGATTAAGTAAACTATCTGTGCTAGCTTCCGATATCTCAGCTGTGATGCTGAATGAGAAAATCGAAGGTATTTTTTTAAGCTAAACTTTAAAACTATGCCACACTTACACAGAGAAACCCTTTATGCTGGTCCTCATTGAAATGGTTCTGTTGCCACTATCTGTTGCCAGTAATGATCCTTTCTTCTTCCATATATGCAAGAAATTGTTGAACAAGAATGTTTTTTACTACATCAAGAAACCCTTCCTGAACAGTTGTTGGCAGAGAAAAAGATGACTCTCAATGAAATGCCGGTTTTAAGTGCCCCGCAGCTCATTGAGGTATTTACTGTATTTTTTTTTTTTAAATATATTTTATTAGATTTTATAGGGGTACAGGGATTACATTAAGGTGCTTAGGAACCACCATGGAGGTGGGTATATTAAACATCCAAAAAAAGAAGGACAATCACAAATATATAACTCAAATCAAATCTTTTAAACTTCCCTCTCTAATTCCCTCATTTAATCTTACTTATTCAAATTAATAAATTCTATATAAGTTTCAAACGATCCTATCAAATATCAGTTACATTTCAATTCTAAAAATCCAAATCCTGTTTTTAAGCTTTACTAACTTACAATTACTATATTTCAATTAGCCTTAAATAGACATATTATTAACACTTCGGGTGCCCTTTTTTTTTTTTTTTTACATAATTATATCTGGTATATTGTTCTCGCAACAACATTCCCATATCTTCTTCATTGATACCATTTTTTTCTCTTATCACCCATCCCTCTTATTCTCCTTTTATTTCCAAATAATTCTCTTAAAATAAAAATATCAGGTCAACAAATAAATTTCTATCTAATTTAAATATATATTCTATCAATGCCTCTATATCTATAAAAATCTTTTTAAACCAGTAGGTAAAGTTTACTTCTCCAATACATATCATATCTAAAACAAAGTAATATTACAAAGGGTATCCTCTTAAAAATTTCACGTGTTCCATTAGTTGTTAAGTCAGTCAAGAAATCAAAGCCTTTTTAATCCCATTAAATAAGACTTTAAAATACATTTTTAAATCTAACTCTGGGCTTCTTTCTATGCCATAGTGGTTTCCATAGTAAGGTTCCTACATAATCAAACCACAATATTAAAAGGTCCATATTCTTTAACGCTTCAAATTGGTCAAAGTTCTCTTTCCTTTCTTCTAATAGCCTTTGGATGGTAAAAGCTGTTTTATTCCATGTTATATTTGCCAATTGTTTATCCACCTTTTCTCGATTTTCAATAAGTTGTATCTGAGTGTCAGTCTCTGTTGGTATTGATGCTTCAGACATCTCTGTTGAAGTTGTTGTATAGTCATCAGACTTCTCGATAGGTTGTGTTGGAAGTTGAATAAAATTAGTTTGTTTTGTGGTTTCCACGGTTTCTCTCAGTGTAGGGAAAAGGGATTGAAAATAGGAACTCACATCCTCTGCAGCTTCTAAAATTGTTTCCAATATAAGTTCATAGTCCAGTTGTGTATTAAGTTCCATATCGATAGTAATAAGGCTTTTTAATCTTTAAAGAAGGCTCTACTTCATAAGAATCAAGCAAGCATTCACCTTCAATTTTCAATAGGCCAGCTGCATCCGTTATCTTGTGGTTATCACCCTTTGAAAGTCATAGCCATTCCCAGCCATAAAGAAATATAATTGCAGTACCACTTTTCGACACAAGATGTCCTCAGCAAACCAAAAAAAATCTTTTTTTTTTTTCCTTTCCAAATAATAGATTTTTTATTTTTCGTGTTGAAAAAGATGAAGAAAGGGCTCAAAATAATAAATGCGTAGTTGTAACAATAATAGTCAAGAATAAAATGTTTTCAGGTCCCCTCAGTATTCCAAAATTTAAATAGTCCATCAAAATTGACTGGTTTTTATTTATATATTTTTTTTTCCAAAGCTGTTTTTCCCCATTTACTGTATTTACTGTATTTTTAATTAATGGGATTTTTGCATCTATCCAAAGGGAATACCGTTTTTTGAAAGAAAGCATCAACATTAACCTGTGTTAACATTGTAATATATTTTTCTAAAGAATTATATATTATTCTAAAATACCGAGAACTGAAATCCATTTAAAAAGAATTTGTGTTGAAGCTAGTATGAAACTTGCTCTGAAATTTTGACTTCAAAGCCCAAACAGTAATGTATCAGTGTCTTATGTATAGTGCATGATGAACAGTATCATTGACTTGAATATTGTGCACTTGTTTGGAAATTGGCTATGCCAGGTTGTTACTTACTTACTTGCAGTTGTGTCTGCTTACCTTGTATCAAAGCAGTTCAGCTTAGTAAGGTTCCACTATCTCTCAAATATGAAAACCTCAAATTTTCATTAGTCAGAATGTGTAGCTGCAATACTTTTTAACAGCATGTTCATAAAACCATCAATGTATTTAGAGTAATAGCCCAAGACTGTATGAACATTTGAATGTTTCTTTCCCCATCACATGCACATGCACACAAAAACCTGGTGCTGTCTATATCGTGTGATTCAAAATACAAAGCATCTTGTGGGTGGATAAATCTTAATTTGTTACTCTCCAGGTTTATCACAAATAATTCTGTGTCGCTTCTACTTCCACAGTATTATATAATTATATAATATCTTCAAGTTATTGAAAATTGCAAGTAATTTTATAATTGCAAGTTACAACAGAAGAAAACTGTCAATTTTATCAGTATCGTTAAATGATGATTTGAAGATTCGGAAGTACAGATAGTTCTCGACTTACAGCCACAATTGAGCCCAAAATTTCTATTGCTAAGTGAGAAATTTATTAAGTGAATTTTACGAGCTTTCTTGCCATAGTTGATAAGTGAAACACTGCAGTTGTTTAGGTAGTAACAGGGTTGTTAAGTGAATCTGGCTTCCCCATTGACTTTGCTTGTCAGAAGGTCACAAAAGTTGACCACATGACCACAGGACATTACAACCGTCAGAAATATGAGTCAGAGCCAAGTGTCTAAATTTTGATCACATGACCATGGAGTTGCTGCAAAGTGAAAACAGTCATAAATCACTTTTTTCAGTGTTGCTGTAACTTCAAGCGGTCACTAAATGAACTGTTGTAAGTCAAGGCAATTGTACTGGCAGTTGTACTGGCAATTTTTCTGAGATAGATAGTTGTGCTTTTCTGTGTTTGTTCCATTCACTTACATGCAAACAATTGATGATTTAATTGAACTTGAGTGTCATGTTAATATGTTATAAGACTCATAACCAGGTGCCCAGATTTACCATGGTGAAAGAGGCATCCACATGAATTGAATAAGTTATCATTTATCAATCTTACACACAATGGCTATAACATGGAAAGTATATCTAAAGGTTTATCCCGCTCCCTTATTCTCAGTGGAATTGAGGCATATTTCAGTGAAAAGTAGTTAAAATACAGGGAGATCCCCCCTCCCACAGCAAGTTCTAATTTCTAATTTCATTCTTTCATAACAATAGCTATACATATGTGATGAGAACAGGAAAGCTAATGAGTATGACTTCAAGAAGGCACTGGATCTGCTGGAATATATTGATCAGGTATGAAATTTAATGGAGAGTTTGTTGTATGATACTGATTTTCAGTGAATGTGTATACACAATTATACAAAATCTTTATGACAGCTGGTAGAATACCACTAAGTGTTATTCTAAGGACCCAGCTTGGGAAGGTATTGTTATTAATAGTATTAGCATTATCCACAACTTTATGAATTTCTGTTCCAGCCATTTATTTATTTAAAGTATTTGAGACAGTTCTTCTTTGTAAAATTTCCACAATGGTTTACAGAGATATTTTTAAAAATACAAAATAAACTTTTGTAAAATAATGATAATAAAAAATTAAGAAAGGTTAACATAAAAGATACTGAACACACCAGTTTAGGATATGACATATTCCGGAGGGTAAATTATTTCACAGGATAGTTGCCATCTCATTAAAGATATATTGATGACTGTACTGGCTCTAAACATATTGTCTCTATTTGCCTCAATACATATGCATATTTCTTTCACAAACACTGATAAAAATGTAGTGCGTTGTCCATGGAGAAAAAAAATAGAATGCAATCTTTCCTCTGTATAAGGAACTCTTTCTCACTGCTCAACTCAGGAAGATGACATTGTTTTTTCATGTGTTAGACTTATATTCCACCTTTTCTTCACATGTTCAAATTAGCCCTCCTACAATTTCCTTTGAGGTAGATTGGATTAACCCAAGAGTGATCCCAAATCACCAGTTTTGCTACTGGGGCTAAGGTAAAGTAGAATCTGAGTGTGTTGTGTCCTGATCTGACACTTAATCAGCACATCATGATCTCTCACTGGTGTACCAGAAAAGAGGCTTAATCTCACGTGATAAACACATACATACATAACTGCTCAAGTAATCAAACCGTGCACTGTACAGACAAGTTCTGCAGAGCCATACGGAGAATCGGGATTGCCGTATCCTGCCTGTATGTGAGAGAATGCATTGTAAATGGCCATTGCTGAATTAACTGTATAAAGCATGGCAAGGGAACATTCGGATAGTATTGCATTTCACCCACAACCTAAAGTCAAGAATTTAATCAAGTCTGTTCATCTCTGAGAAAAAAGTCTTTTCTTAAAATCCAACTTTTCTTTACCGTTCTGGTTCCTGTAGAACACTAAGAGTAGTTACATATTACACAAGCTTCTGTGCTCCCAGTCTCTGGCTAACCTGCCATTTCACTGTCTACCTGCCATATTATTCAGATTTATCAGATAGCATTGCCCCTACCCTGGGTGACACCCATAATGCTGTTGTGTAGCCTATCCCTTGCTTTTCTTATATTGCTTCATAGTTTCTTAAGCCTACAATTTTCTGAAATATATTCTTTAAAACACATCATTATTTTGTTACCTTGTTTTGCTAGCATAAGTATTCAACCAAATATGGTTATAATATATAATTTATTTCCTGAAATTAAAAATGCAATTTAACATTATTTCTTTTTTTTTAAAGGCTGAGCAAGTGGACATAAATTATCTTAAACTTAAAATACTTTGTAAAGCTCTCCTCAGAGATGGGTAGGTAAAAGCAGTTAAATGTGTTTAATGTATTCGTTTACAACATTTGTATCCATGATACAGGCAAAACAGTTCCTAGAGTAGCTTCCACAAAATCAATAGCAAATGCAATAATCTCTGTCTTCTGGTCTTCATTTTCAAAAGATTTGACAAGGGATAAGGAGCAATGGAAAACAGATAGATCTGGACATCAGTTCTTACAAGTATAATACAAAAGGCTGAATGCAAGCAGTTCCTGAAAGGATGGAGACAAATTAGGTTAAGTCTTCCAGAAGAATTCATGAATTGGCTCTGCTTTCCATCTCTCCTTCCACTTTTGAGGGCATCATTGATTTCAGTTAACACTTTTTTGGAATAGCCTTCCAATCTCTTCCAGTTTCTAATATCAAACTGAATACTTAGGAGAACATTCCAAAATCAGGGCACCACTGTCAAGAAGAGATTTTCTTTATGGAAAGGGCAAGTTGATAGAATAGTAGCTGTTCTTTGGGCAAGTGAAAGGCTATGCAAGGTTATATGTTTGATAATCCTTAATTAAACTATTGGAAGGGCTAGAATTATCTCATTACAAACTGGGGATTCACTAAAAGTGTAGCAGTTTCAGTGAAGGTATGCCTAGCTTCTCAACCTAGCTCTTAACCATTATACCATTGTGTCCTTTTTATACAATCTTTGTACATTCATAAAGCTAAATGTTTACTTAAAATTTGCCTTTCTATTTGAATATCCATCATTCCAGATAATAAAATCTGCTCTCTTCCTCTTCTGAAAAGCTACTCACCTTTCTGAACTACTCATGTTTAGTTTCCAAGTTTTGAAGGAGTAGATGAATGGATGATAAAAAGACTCAGCACTGTGCTTCAGACTGGATAAAAAGCAATAACAGTGACTCCCCTCAAAATTTTGAGGGGTTGTGTAAAATGCGTATTCCAAACAAATATATTAACAGAATTGCATGGATGTGGCTCAGGAACAATTTGGGGAGGTTGTTTAAAGAATCCTTTCATTCATTAGAACTTATTTTAAATAAATTCATATTTATGTCCAGACTTAATCTCTAAACGTGTTAGGTATTGATCCTCAATTAGATGCCACCATTTCCGTTTATTCAGTTGTTGATCTTTTAGAATAAATAGCTATACAAAAATTATCCTTATTGAGATGTCCTCCTCATTATCAAGGCATCTTCAAATTTCTGAATCAGATACCTCAAACTACCTGTCTTATAGGGATGTGTGTAAATTTTTAATGCCACTCTACTCCATAACTATATATGGCAATATAATTGCTGGATAGTACCCAAGGCTTGTGGGAAACACACAGTGATTTCCTAACAAGGTAGTGGTTTTTTGTTCCTCATTCATTCTGTTCACTATTTCACTTTCAGGAGAAGTAAATAGCTATGTAGGAGGATATTATGGAAGAATGTGTTTCCCTTTGCCCAGAATTTCTGGTTTAATGCAGATTAAAGTCAGCCACATTAAACATTATAATAAATGAATTAACAAGGAAAAAAACTTTTTAAAAAATGCATTAAAATATATTACTGAAATAGAGGCCTCTTTCTTGCTAGAGACTTTAATTGATCCTGGATTTAAATTCAGAATTTCAGCATTCTGTTACTTTAGCATCCAGCAAAGCTACCTTCTCATAGGGAAAGTCTAGGCAATAGGACCAGTTAAACTGTCAATAACAGAATGTACACTTGGAGTATGGACTAAACTTCCTAGTCACAATAGTATAATGCAGCAACACAGACATATTAAATAATTTGGCATTAAAAAGCTGATTATTTCAATTGTAGATCAATGATGATGATGAGGAGGAGGAAGAAGAAAAGAGTACTGCTTTTTCCCCCCTGCCAACTCTATATTAGAGAGACCAGTCCTGTTCTAACTTTTCCATCCATACGTTTCGCTAAGTCATTAATTCTAATGAAATATATGAATGGTGAATTCATATTGCCTGAGTAGTTTTCCACCTGCCTTTCCCTCTACTTTGTAGTCTGCTCCAGCCTTCTGTACAAATTGGGGGGAGGCTTCACTAAGGCTAAGAAAACTGTTTCCTGATTAATACTTTTCTTCTGGTAGAAGAATCTAGTTGCATAGTTCCAAATCTTTTAAAAAATCTATCTGTAACTTTTTCCTTAAATTATTAAATTTAATCTTTTTATATTTTAATACTGCATTGAAAAACAGAAATGTAATGCTTGCTGAAATTTGAAGAAAATAAAGGATGCAAATGAAAATGAGAAATATAAACGTAGGAAAAAACAGTTCAGTGGAAATTTAGATTAATACATTGCATGTTATTAGTCTTTAAAATATATTTGTTTGGGTTCTTTTACATTTTGACATTATAGTTGGTCCAGTTCAGAAGGCAAAGATGATCCAATTGAAGCATCTAAAGACAGTATATTTGTGAAAATACTACAAAAGCTGATAAAAGAAGGTATATTTTATTGAAATATATTCAGAAACATAATTTCAATCTCCTGCTTAAACATTGTCATGCAAATATTAGTTATATATCAAAGTTATAGAATATAATACGACAGTCATGAATTTAGTATAGTATATCGCTGGCCAAATTAAAGGCAACAGAAATGCGATATATAGCTTTAATATGCAATGCAGCTATAATGTTAAGAGAGAAAAATCATTATTCATGTTTAAATAAGTTATGCTGAAATGTAAGTATAGAGTTCCATATTGCCCAAACATCTATAATATCTAACAGCTATTTCTATTGTAGGAATTCAACTTGGCGAATATCTGCCTGATGTGAAAGATTTGATGCAGTCAGATGAACTTGGACATTTAAAGTACAATCCTTACTTTGAATTTGTTCTGAAAGCAAATTATGAATTGTATGTTAGAGATCAGGCATGACAAATTTTAAATGTTAGTAAGCCAGCTCCTTTTTTATATTGTGCATTGTTTTTGCAATAAAGTCTCAATTCTAACCAATAACATGTCTGATTCACAATGATTAAAAACTGAAGCCCAATCAAAAAGGTTATGTTCTCATTATACAAAAAAGAAAGTTGAGCAAAACATTAAAAACTCTATAAACAGTAAGTTTATAACAAATTCTATAAACAGTATGTTTCTAAACAATAATCCAACTTCTTACTTGTGCTGCTGTTTTGTAGTGAATATAATTGTTCATGCAATGTGAGAAATGTTGACTTTTCATCTTATAATATATACGTAAATTCTTAATTATATAAATGACTGAATTCAAGTGCTCACCATGTAATGAAGTTCTATTACAATCTAAGTAATGACACGAAGGCTAGAAAGTAGTTCTGCAAGTGCTTCTCCTGGAAATGTCTCTTCTCTACTTGATATTAGCTTGGTTTTGGTAGCTTACAATCCACAACATTTTACCATGCTAATGCATAAAGAACAGAGGGAATAATATAAATCAACTTAGTTCTTTAATCTGACAAATATCACGGAATTGTCCCTACAGCCTGCTCAATATGTACAGAGTAACTGCAAAACCAATTTGCATCGACTTACTTTTTTATGTCTTGGCTAAATGCCTCTACAATTTGATCCAACAGCTGAGAAGGTCATAAGTTAAATCAGTTGAGGAGAATCCTGTGTCCAGTTTTAAAAGTACAGCTATCATTCCATGGCTTCCTTTCTTGCTGTCCTAATAGCGCTCTAAGAATGGAAGAGCTGAATACATATGGAAGAATATACTTACCTCGAAATGTTCAAACCAAAGTAGATAATGTACAATATATTATCCCTACTGGAAGATTAAACAGAATATCCAAAGTATGTTGGGATTTTCAGAATATGCGATTGGAAAAGGAACATGCAACCTCAAGTTATTAATACAAAGTTAAACCATTGAAACCTAGTAATGAAATAAAGCTGACAAAAGATCAAATTTTTATTCTGCTTTCTCGATTAAAAAGCAGTGGAAAGTGCTCTGGTCTGATTAAAGTCCACCTGGAGCTTTTCATTTCAGTCCAAACTATAATCTGTTTTGATATATAAAGTGCTATGTAATCTGAATTTTCTAGAAATTCTCTCGACATTAACATTTCCCCAAAAGATAAAACAGCTTTTCTCTAATTATTTAGAATAAACTGCAGGTTCTGAGTACATGAAAATGTGTTATCCACATATTTGTTAGAATTTATATGAGAAGATAAAGTCCTATTTTTGGCAGTTTACCAAGAAACCCATCTCAGCGAGTTCAGTAGAAAGTATTTCCATGGAAGCATGTAGTGGTATTAATATAGAGGGATCTTGGAATCCTAGTGGACAATCACTTAAATATGAGCCAGCAGTGTGCTGCAGCTGCCAAAAAAGCCAACACAGTGCTAGGCTGCATTAACAAAGGGATAGAATGAAGATCACGTGAAGTGTTAATACCACTTTACAATGCCTTGGTAAGGCCACACTTGGAATACTGTATCCAGTTTTGGTCACCACGATGTAAAAAAGATGTTGAGACTCTAGAAAGAGTACAGAGAAGAGCAACAAAGATGATTAGGGGACTAGAGGCTAAAACATAAGGAACGGTTGCTGGAATTGGGTATGTCTAGTTTAATGAAGAGAAGGATGAGGGGTGACATGATAGCAGTATTCCAATATCTCAGGGGTTGCCACAAAGAAGAGGGAGTCAAGCTATTCTCCAAAGCACCTGAAGGCAGGACAAGAAGCAATGGATGGAAACTAACCAAAGAGAGAAGCAACCTAGAACTAAGGAGAAATTTCCTGACAGAACAATTAATTAGTGGAATAACTTGCCTCCCGAAGCTGTGAATGCTCCAACACTGGAAGTTTTTAAGAAGAGACTGGACAGCCATTTGTCTGAAATGGTATAGGGTTTCCTGCTTGAGCAGGGGGTTGGACTGGATGACCTCCAAGGTCCCTTCCAACGTTGTTATTAATGCAAAACCTGAACTCTGGGAAATTATTTCACTTAATGAGTAGCCTCTAGAATGATAGAGATACAGGTATATGTACAGATGTCTACAACTGACAATTTCATTCCAAAATAAGTCTTATTTTTATACTTAAAAATTATATATTAAATTGCATAGCTGTCACGCATTTCTAATATTAAACAATGGAGTGTATTGAACTGGGGATTAGTATTAGATGTTAAATTGATCACACAATATAAATGGAATTATTCATTTATTTATTAAATTTATATGTCACCCATTTCACCGTTGAGTGACTCTGAATAATGAAGTTTTAATTTATACATTCCTCTACATATATGGTTGTTGGTATATCTGTATGCAATGGAATTCAGTGTTTTCAGCCACACACCATATTTCTCAGTTCAAGTTAAGCCTCTCTGTCTACTAATAGAACTACAAAGTACAGAAATGAGTAGCCAATTTTCTTCCTGAAAAATGGCTGAAAATCATCTGAATCAGATGATCTTATATAAAAAAAATACAAATGCGTTTTGGTTTCAGTAGATGTATTTGTTTTGTTGGAAGCACTGGATTGGTTTAATGGGAAAAAATGGGTCAATTGAATGCATTCATGGAATATCTTGCAATAATTGCTGTCAATTCCTTTCACCGGAAAGTTGTTGCCTCACATGATTGTTAGGAAAAACAGGAGGAGTCAGCACTATTAAGCATCACATTAAGTTCCCAAATGAAAGGCGGCGTATAAATAAATAAAATATATGCATATTAATTCCTCAGCAGTTATTTAAACTTACAAAAGAGGCAGCATTTGTAACAAATCACAGTGTGGTGTTAACACTTCTGTCACTATTCAACTCCACTGCAATGGGAAAGAGAATTTCTACTGTACTTTTCAATTAATGAAAACTCTGGGTGGCAAGACTAATTTCACTCCTAATTTAATAAGCACATTCATTAATTTAAAAGGGAGTGTTTCAGTATCTAAGTGACACTTATAAAGCCATAGTATGGTTTTGAATAGACAAAGGTGTAAAGTTGTTACTTCTGTTGGCAGAGACTTGAGAAATTACAGTAATTTCTCCTACGGGGATGAGCTTTGCACTTACCCTTCTCTAATTGCTTGAACCTCATTGGATTTGTCTCTGTTAATACTAGCTAAATCTGTTTTGCAGTCATAAGTCCTTCAGCCATAATTCCCAACTATGTTTATAGAGCAAATAACTGTTGCTTACAGTAATCAGGAAAAAAGTTAATGTAAAAGTTTATACCAATGACATGGAGGGTTATAAAATAATCTGAAAATAAGCACAATACTATACAATAAGCACAATACATGTCTGCTTAACTTCAGAATATTATAGATGTTAGTTATTTATTTTATACAATTTACCATCCACATAGTCCTTAATGAGAATGTAAATTATAAGGTGTAAATTGTCTATCATTAGCAATGAGTTTAATTTTACAGATTAATTTGATGTACATTTACTTTTTAGTTTTGCAGTAGTAATAATTTGATATGCTTAAAATGCTAGGTTTCACAGGATGCCTTTCAAGAGGAATATGACATGTACTCAACGTTTGGTTTTCCATCCACTTAAACTTATTTTAATATGAATGTGATAACTTATTGTTGAGAACCAGCTTTCCTTTCACTTTACCTGTTCATATCTAGATGCTTGTTCCCATTCTAAAAATGTTGGAATGGAGGTCCTTTAGTTTGCTGAGCTTAGAGCAATTAAATAGATAATATATATTTAATCAGACAATCCATTACATCACTAGTCCTTTGTGTACATTTTAGTTTGGGTTACTTCAAAGTCCTGTATAAAAGAACTTTATCCACAGTGAGAATTAATCCATTAAAACAAAAAGGGCTTCAGGCTGATTTTCTCTCCAAAAGATGCCCCAGAACACAGAAACACAGGACTGTCTACAGTGTCTTTGGGCAATTGAATCATATCCTGGGATTGTATGCAGCTGCATTAAGGAATTGTAGACTGGTGCTATGTTTGTGACCTTTGACATACTAAAGCACCTTTTCCAATAGAATCCATGCTACATAATGCAAACAGAGAAGTTTATTACACCTTTGCTAGTATCAATGTACTATTCAATCAATAAACACAGACTTCTAATTCTACTGCATCATACTTGAAGAAAGAACTGTTTTTAGTCTGAGATTATGTTACTCAAAGACAGATTGTAATACTGCTATTATGTTGCAGCCTCTTCCATAGCATGGAGTACATAACCAATACAGTATTCCATGTTTTTGAAAATAGCATGAACGTGCTGGGACAACATTTCATGACACCTCAAAGCAGAAGTGTTCAGTAAGAGCTAAATTACAAATTACAGCTTGTTCATTTCCATGGGGGGGGGGGAGAGAAGCTAATGCTGGATATGCATATGTACCTGCATAATTAATACAGTATTTTGTTTAGACCAGCCTATAAGATTGCTGAAAATGTTTGTTACATTTGCTGCAAATATGTTAATTTTCTTTTAGAAATGCATCTATTGTTATCCATGCTGGCTCAGGAATTCTGGGAGTTGAAGTCCACGAGTCATAAAAGAGCCAAGGTTGCCTACCCCTGTCCTAGAGTCATAGGATAAAGGATTAAAAGGAATATTTATTTATTATCCTGCCTTTATTATTTTTATAAATAATTCAAGGTGATGAACATATCCAACATACTTTCCTCCTCCTATTTTCCCCACAACAACCCTGTGAGGTGAATTGGGCTGAGAGAATAACTGACTCAAAGTCACCCAGCTGGCTTTCATGGTAAGACAGGACTTGTATTCATGTTTGCTTTCTAGCTTGGTGCCTTAACCACTACACCAAATTAGCTCTCTTAGCTCTCTCTGAGAGATCATCTAGTGTCCAACCTCCTGTCCAGTACACAGATAGTGCATATTGCCGAGAATGCCAAGACTACAGCTCCCAGAATTCCCAGTCAGCATGATTGGGAATCCTGGGAATTGCAGTCCGAATATATCTGGCAAGTACCAAGGTAAAGGTTTTCCAAGGGTTTTGTTTTCATCTCATCTTCTCCATAATTGGCTGTTGTCATTGCCCATCCAAAAGGGGACTTTTACTTCCACCCTTCCTCCAATCCCAAAACTGCCATTAACCTCCTCCATGACCATAACTAGATGTGAATTGCTTTAGATTTTTTTTTCTTTTAAAGTCAGCTTACCCATGTGGTATAAATAGCATGAAGTACGGCGAACTCATGGTGTATGGTAACTTCAATGTGGTTGGCAGCCAGCCAGGGCCTTCGGTATTTATCATCCTCTATATATAAAACTGATTTTGCACAGCATTTTAAAGCACATTTAACATGTTCCTTTATAGTGGTTGGCAGCCCAGCCAAAATCCTACACTTCTACTCATACAAATAATACTTCATAAATGCTGCTCCATGTACTCCATGTACTCTGAACTTGACCACTCCTTTAACAGACAACTGTTCTGAGAACTGGTGTTTTTGGCCAGAAGCCACAGACCTCGATGAATATTCCTCCTCAGCCATGATTGTCCAGGGCAAGCACGTTCATGTTATAAAAATATTGTACAACATAATAAAAGTAACGTGTTTTTTTTTAAAAAAAACACTTTGCAAATAGGGCACAATAGAATGTTCAGAACTGTGATGGTGATCTAATTGTAACATACTTAATCCGCTTTTGGCCCATTTGAATCACCTGGGTTATGAATCTTGTAAAATGTTGACCAGTGTTGTCAACCTGATCCTTAATGCTCCATAGCAAATTGCATTGCTTTACAAGAATATTTTTTTCTCAAAATATTTTTATAAGCATCACAATTATTTTGAGGTTGCTTGAGGAGATAAAAAGAGCACATGTTATGGACCGAAATCCAACCCACACACGTTGCCACTTTGGGTTGCATCCTAGAAAAAAACTGTATGGTTTTCCCTTAAATTAAGGCAAGGAGATGAGAGCCCATGGTCGAACCTCAGAGCAGAGATGTAAAAGTAAACCTTTGGGATCATCACACCTCACAGGCATCCTTTTAGTAACTTTAAAAGAATATATAGGGTGAACAAGTTTTAGGGAATTTTTGCCAATTGTTGTGGTTTTTCAAGGGACAAAACGGGCGGTGTGTGTAAGTCCTGTATTTGTCTAAGGCACTAAGCGGACCATTAAAATTTCCGAAGCCCCTCTCCAAACAGACTTTTTGGTCAGCAGTCCTGCCGAAGATCCCGGAAAACTTGGTGCTTCTTAGATCACGGGCAAGGGTCAATTCAAGAGACCAGACTTTTTTTGGGGGGGGGGGCTTTAAGAAACGGCGCTTTTGTCCTCGCTAAGGCGATGTAACCGCCTAGGAAGACGTGTGTCCCAATCCTCCTAAACAGATGCTCGAAGGATGGCAGTTCAAATCAATCGAGCGCGCTCACTTTGCAACCGAGGCTAAGTCTGCTGAAAGCCCCTCAAAGCGGTTGATCAGCCGCGGTGACCCGCTTGCCTTTTCCACCCCGCGGCGCAAGGCGAGGAGGAGCAGAAAGCCGAGGCGAGCGCAACCGCGCCGCGCTCTGAGCGCCGATTGGGAGGGCGGGCCGCGGCCTGGCCAGCTCCGCTGCGCCCTTCTGCCCGCCCTCTGCCCCCCAGCTTCCTCCTTCCTTCCTTCCGCGGTCGTCCCCGGGGTTTCTGTCTCCTTTCCGGGCATGATGGCTCGGAAGATTATTTGGGAAGGGAGCCCTCCTGGCCGGGCGGGGGGCGCTGGCAGACAGTCCTTATACGGCCCGGCCCGTGCTACCTGGGTCTGGGCCAGGCGCTCCTTCTTTGGGCAGCCCCGCGGCCGAGCAAGGGGCCTGGGGGGCTCCGGTCCGGCCGCCTGGCCAGTCTCGATGCCCAGCACCCAAATATGGAGACATTCCTGTGGGTCGGCGACAGGGGAGGGGAAAAGCCAGCAAGGGCCTATATAAAACCCGCCGGGCTTTCGCAAGCCCACCGACCAGCAGAGCTGGGAAGAAGCGGCAACCGGAGCTGACAGCCAGGAACCAACCCCAAGGTGAGTGAGACCGGCAGCCAGAGGGCGGGTGCCTGGCCGGTTGGCTGCTTCGACAGGCAGGACTTGGAGAAAGTGGACCAGCTTCTCGGCGAAGCAGCTCTTGAGACTGGAGGAGGAGACTGGGGAGTAGTGGGGTGGGTGGCGGGTGGGGAAGAAGCTCAACCTCTTCAGCTTTAAGCTCAACAAACGGCCAAATCCTGAAGCAGCTTTGCTGCTTTTCCTGGATGGGTGGAAACGGATGCCTCCAAGCCTCTTCTCCTGATTTTACTACTGTTTTATGGCAAGAGGGAAGATCTTGCCTTTTGCTGCAACAATCGGGAGCAAGCTTTTAAAGTGAAGCAAGTAATATATGGTGACATTGAATCACCCAAAGCTGGAGTCAGTGGAGACACCAAACGATGGTCCAAGAAATGTAGGCTCAGATCAGCTCTGGAAACAAGGTAGTTTTAGGCAAATCACCATTAGCAGTTTAGGAGGAATTGGAAATGGAAAGCAACCAAATGGGCTAAAACTAATTACTGGAAAAAGTATAAGTGTCAGAATGAACTGATCAATTTGCTGCTGGAAACATCCAAATTTTATTAAGTATTTGTCAGATGAGACCTGATTGGGGTTATTCATGGGTCATATCTCTTTAGTTCCTAAAGAACAGTCTAACTAGCTGTCTGGTGTTGTCATTCAGAGTTGGACTGGGTACCTGACAGTTTGAAGAAAGAAAAGGTAGCCTCAGTACAAGCTACTTGTTTCACCTCTGCAAATCAATGTGTCTAGTGTGCAGGGAAATGTGGCTTCATATTCATGTTTAATTATTTTGTTTCAAAATTCATGGGCCACCCTTCAAAGCTGACCTTTCTTGGCATTTTAAGAAATCAAGTCTTCAATTTTTTTTTCTTGAAAATCATATATTTTGCCTGGAGAAATAGTCCATTTTTGACTCTTGCTCAAATTGGTGCCCTTGGATGTGTTGGACAACCTTTCCTATATTCCCCAACCAACAATTTGTTTGGTGTTATGAAAGTTTTAGTCCATCACACTTGGAGGATGAAAAAAGAAAATCATCCCTAGTGAATTAATATCTGAAGAACAAAAAGGGACAACTTCAGTCTCTTTTTGCCAACTTCTGACATCCTGATTGCTTCAGTTGTACATCAAAATTCAGTATTCTTCTCAAACAAACTTATTTGACAACAGCGCCACTGAAGTGGTTTCATTGCAGTGTACATGTGTGATATTTACACATGAACAATGTAATATGGTAAACTAGTTATTATTGGTCAGTGTGTAATTCCTTTAGGAGACAACTGATTTTAGATTTAATTAGTTTTTATAGAGAGGCTAAAATTACAACCCTAAACACATATATTGATTATTTTAAATAGATATCCTTTTGATCCCACTATCAAACTGCAGTTGCACCCCTATTCACTTTCAGAAGTAAGTCCTGTTGAAACAAACAGGTCTTAATACTAAATAAACTTGGTTAAGCTCAACTTAACCAAGTTTATTTAGTAGCACTTTAATTTCCCTTCCTTGTTACTTGATATTTTAGTTTGCAGCTTTTAATGATCAATAGAATCACTAGATGAACAGAGAAGAAGTTTTATGTGTTTTTAATATGGATTATTTCTCCTGAGTTTTCTCACTTAATTAGTAAGTTGTAAAGGTGAACTATTTCACCATGTCCTTTCCCCCAGTGGGGAAAACTATTGAATTTATTGAGGTTGAAAATCTTTCTGTAGTTTCTGTCTTGCATAGCTTCCTGGGGCCTCCTGTGACCTTTCTTGTTTTTTCTTCCATTCTTAGAAAGCCAACACCATGTGTGATGAGGATGAGACCACCGCACTTGTGTGCGACAACGGCTCCGGCTTGGTGAAGGCTGGCTTTGCCGGGGATGATGCCCCTAGGGCTGTGTTTCCCTCCATTGTTGGCCGCCCACGTCATCAGGTATGTTTTCCCTTTTCATCAGCTGTGCTTCTCTTCAACAATAGGCAGACTGAAAGATGCAGCATACATTGGTTTAAATCTTACTTTATTGGGAAGGCCTGGACTGTGACTAAGGGTGAGAAATTAGTAGGTCTGATGACCCACTGTATTTCTTTCTTTTTCTTACTCTTGTTCATCTTCCTAAGATTCAAGTGGCTCCATCTGAAGCTACTAAAATTACCATGACAATATAAGTCCCCTTAACTTTGTAAGACCTACTATTTGGGGATCATGCACTGAAGTGAGTTACATTCTGAGATAGTTGGGAGGTCCATTTTCTGGTACTTCCTGGACCACCATTATTTTGAAAAAGGGAATGTCCATCATAGCCCAAGAGTCAACACTGTTTCGGATAAAGAATATAAGATAATGAATTGGCCACTCTGTAGAGACCATTGTAATGTTGTCTATATAATCTCTGAGTTAACTGATCTCCCAGTGTAACTGCTGCTTGGCACTTCCTTTGTTTGTCTTAAAATTTGGTCTCTGTTTTGTGAAGGACTCAAGACCTTAATAAGAAGAGCCCAATTGTGTCTGATTATAATTAAAATAGAAAATAGCCATTAGAAATTGCTAAGTGTTTTTTTTCCTCTTTCTTTCTAGGGTGTCATGGTGGGTATGGGTCAAAAAGACTCCTACGTAGGGGATGAAGCCCAGAGCAAAAGAGGTATCCTGACCCTGAAGTACCCCATTGAACATGGCATCATCACCAACTGGGATGACATGGAGAAGATCTGGCATCATACTTTCTACAATGAGCTCCGTGTTGCCCCTGAGGAGCACCCCACCCTGCTCACTGAAGCCCCTCTTAACCCTAAGGCCAATCGTGAAAAGATGACCCAGATCATGTTTGAGACCTTCAACGTCCCTGCCATGTATGTGGCCATCCAGGCTGTGCTGTCCCTCTATGCCTCTGGCCGTACTACTGGTGAGTGCTGGTTGCTAGAAATAGAGAAGCAGAAGTCTGCATTCCAAGGGAACCCCACCAACTTCTTTTTTTCTAAGAATAAGCTAGTCACAATCCAACTAGTCTAGGAGATATTCAGTCACTGACATGGATTTAGGAACATAGGCAAACTGAATTGTCTTATATTGTCCATCTAGTTAAGTAATGTTTTTCAGCCTCATTTACTCCTGATACTTTGGATTATACAGCATTGTCTGACTAGACATATGGAGACTGGATTCCAGTAGTTCTGAAAAGATCCTGGTTGGGAAAGGCTAATTTACATTTACTAGCAATGGCGTTCCAGTTTTCAGATAGAAGTTTTCTGATCTTCTTTACTTCTTTATAGAATGGATTATTTAACTCTTGCACAGTATGTTCCTTTCATGCCTTCACTGGCTCTCTACATTCCTGGTCCAATCTAGGCAGTAACACTTTGTCAGTCCAGTAAAAGAATGAAATTTCCAACTATGGACATAACTAAAATCCAGCAAAATGTACATGTCTAGCATACTTTAGAATGCTCCTTAATTAAAGGGAATTGTTAACTGGCTAACATTGGCTGTGAGAGTACTGGAAATCCCTCATGACTCATGTAGTTGTGTTGTCCCTTCTTTCCTCCCTGTTGCTACCAGTATGTGTCCTATATCAACATAGATCTGCAAGTTGGTGAAACAAGTAGCCTCCATTGTTAAAAATTGTATCTCTTCCTTTTTTCTGCAGGTATTGTGCTGGACTCTGGCGATGGTGTCACCCACAACGTGCCCATCTATGAGGGTTATGCCCTGCCCCATGCCATCATGCGTTTGGACTTGGCTGGTCGGGATCTCACTGACTATCTGATGAAGATCCTGACTGAGAGAGGCTACTCTTTTGTCACCACTGGTAATGATGGAACTTCCCAACCCTCTGCTGTTGCTCTAGTTCTTGGCTAATCCTAAATAGCTTGACCATATTTAGAGTTGGAAAGACCTCACCAGCAGCTCTGCCCACTAATTGCCCCTTAGTTCGTTGGGACACAACCTTGGAGAAGTTTTTTTTTTTTGTCAGAACAAAGGAAAATACCATCCAGGTTTCTAGACCACCCCTAACAATGGAAGCTCTCTGGATAACTTTGGACCAGTTAGTTTCTTCTTTCCATCCATGGGGGTATCACAAGATAGTTGTTATAGGGGGGGGAAATGGAGGAAGGAGTACAAGGTATAACACCCCAAGCTTCAGGTTACAAATAATTTTTTTAAAATGTAATATTGATAAAGTGGATGTGACTTAAGCTTGTCTCACTCATGGGAATGAGATTAAGGTAATATCATCAAGACGGGGGGGAAATGGTCAGTGCACATTTCTGTCTTAGTTATGTGGAGATGGGGAAAGGTTCCATGGGCATAGGGTGGCACTCACTAAAACACAGAGTGAGCATGACATGGACAGAAATGCAGAAGAAAGTAGCTGATGCTTCCAAGCTCTTCTGCACTGCAAAGTTCATCAGACCCAGAAGGTTGTGAGTTTCATATTTTTCCATCACAACCATTAAACAGGGTGTGAATGTTGGTTTCTTGCTACTGCCAGATGTGTATGTGCTTTTTAGAATTGAGTTTCAGGGTTATGCACCAGCTGCCTGCATTCTTCCCTCTTTACTATGCTCATCTGTTCCCCCCACTCCCTCCACCGTTTTCTGCCATTTTGGGAGGACTTTTTGTTTGGCTAACTGCTAAATTCTTCTCCTCTCCCCACAGCTGAACGTGAGATTGTCCGTGACATCAAGGAAAAGTTGTGCTATGTGGCTCTGGACTTCGAGAACGAGATGGCAACTGCTGCCTCTTCTTCCTCTCTGGAGAAGAGCTATGAATTGCCTGATGGGCAGGTCATCACCATCGGCAATGAACGTTTCCGTTGCCCAGAGACCCTTTTCCAGCCTTCCTTCATTGGTATGTTTCCTACTTAGCATTTCCCATCTTGTGATCCTTTACCTATGGAGAGTTCATATGCTTGGAATTGCTATATTCCTCTTCCCATTCTTTTATTTTGTCAATGCCACCAGGTATGGAATCTGCTGGTATTCATGAGACAACCTACAACAGCATCATGAAGTGTGATATTGACATCAGGAAGGACTTGTATGCCAACAATGTCATGTCTGGTGGCACCACCATGTACCCCGGTATTGCTGACCGCATGCAGAAGGAAATCACTGCTCTGGCTCCCAGCACAATGAAGATCAAGGTGGGTTTTAATTACACAAATCACAACTATGTAATGGAATACGGCAGAGGATAATAGCACCATGAATTAGTCGTTTTTATTCCCCCAATTGCAGTGAGTCCACTCTGAACCCTGAGATAAATCTGGAATCAGCCCAAAGTTTACAAATGGGCGTAATCATGCAGAATTATTACCAATGGTTTTGGATCTGAATTAGCTTTAGATATGTTCCACATCACTGTTTTCAGTGGAATTTCATTTGAATGAACATTTCTGGACTGTATACTTACATTTCCCTTCTGACACTTTCTGAAATCTTCTAGGATTCAGAGAGAATAGGTAACTGACTCTTGTAATTGATGAAATCACCTACAAGTTCTGCTGAATTCCTTACCTTGCTTTTCACCTATTTCTCCGTTTGAAAAAAAAATACTGCAAATTACTATGATTGGCAGAAATTCATGATACTGGATACAGAGGGACAATAACTGATAGGAATTCATGATATGAGATTCAGAAAGCTGGGGGGGGGGCGTGTTTTGCAAAGGATTGCATTAATAGTTTTAAATCCAAGCTTAGATTTGTTTACACTTACGTCATGCTCCGGTGATGGGCTATAATGCTGCTCCGTTGTCTATTTGGAATCCTTCTTGTGGGGGTTCTGCTCTTGTGAATTAAGCATCTCTTGCTTCGTTGTCGGTTTTCCCGTGTTGGCTAAATCATTCCATTTGCCTCTTTCAGATCATTGCCCCCCCAGAGCGTAAGTACTCTGTCTGGATCGGAGGGTCCATCTTGGCTTCCCTGTCCACCTTCCAGCAGATGTGGATCACAAAACAGGAATACGATGAAGCCGGCCCATCCATTGTCCACCGTAAATGCTTCTAAACATGTTTACAGAAAAGATCACTATTATTATTACTTGGTAACTACTCTCAGGATGACGACATTGTGAAGTGCAGGCTGTTGAACACCTGCCCAAGCCACATTAAGGTTCAATTTTATACCACTGCCTATGAGACGGTTGCTGCAGACGCCATGTGACACTGAGTGTTTGTAAAGTGTACATAAAATTAACTTATTTTACCTCATTTTGTTATTTCTCAAACTATGCCCTGCGGAAGGAAACCAAAAAAAAAACTTTCAAGAAGCATTAAATCATCAGTCATTCTGTCATGCCCCAACACAACTGGCTTTGGTGTGATTTATTACTCTGGAATGTTTTTGGTTGTAATATTCCCCGCTCAAGTTATTAGATCACGACACATGAAAGGATTAGGAAATAAAAGGGGTGGCAATGCATGGCAATCGCGCACCATCTATAGGCCTTGATGGTAATCCTTAGTACATACACATTTCCATAAATGCAGTGGGTGTAGTAACATACATTTATCATTCCTATGACAGATGGGAAAGATGGTGAAGTTATTTGTCCCCGGTCACCCAAGTGAGTTCATAACTAAGCAGGGATTTCAGTTAAGAAAATCCTCAGGAGTGTGAGATCTGAAGACAAATGTCAAGAAGATTTGTATGGCTACTACAATCATTATTTTATAAAATCCCTGCACTTATCATCACCAAACATGCATAATATATAGATATTCTCAAGTGACCCAAAATTTTCCTTACCAGTGAAATTTCCTTGATAATGCTGTTCTCAGGAGGATTTGGATTCGGTTCAATGTCCCCTTCTCCTGACTCCGCCAATTGTCCAGGGTTGTGCCGGGGTTGAGCCCAAGGTCTCTCCAAACCCTGCTATGTAAGAGCCTTTAGCTAGTGCTTAACCAGCATTATTACAGATCAAAAACAGGTGCTCTGCCACTCAGCTCCAGCCTCTTCTTCAGTTACTGACTGTCAACCTTAGCTGAGCCAAGGATCTAAAATACCACAGAGGTCAACTGAGATTAGCGCCAGTCTTGTGCTGCAAAGAGACTCTCGGCTATCAGCTGTTGCCGTCTTTCACTTTTCTTTTTAGCTTTTCCCCCACAGAAGGAATTGCATCAGCTTCTTCAAATTACTATAGTCCATCCAGCGGGTAGCAACTGAAGGTCATATGCCAAGGACTCACTGATCACTTTAGACCCTCTCGCCCCAAAGTATTACTGTACTGACCCTGCAGGAAAGAGAAATTTGCTTTTTGACTTTCTTACAACCTAGCCCTCCAAGGTTTCATCTCCAATATGCTTTTTTTTGGTAATGGACACTAACCCCTTGGTCACCCTTTTCCTGTGTCCCCTCTTCCCCCAATCATTTCCATCCTCAGAACACATTCCCTCATTTCTCTCCTTTGAAAGCTGGGGCTGGTTGAGTCTGCATATTTGTTTTCCTTGCAGGGCAAACAGACTATTCCTTGCATAGCTATGGTGTGTCAACATCAGACAACAGATGCAAACAGCCTGTGCCACCACATTCAGTCAAACAAGCCCAGGTCATGATGTATAATAATGAATCAAACCCACTCTCTGGAATGCCATCTTGCAAATGCTGCACACAACAGATGTCCACTGGGAAATGTGATACTTTGGAAACACTTCATGTCTGTGACCTGCTTTTCAGCACTAGAGGAGCAGTTAAAACTGCTATATTAGCTATAAGTTAATTCAGCTGAGGCTCCTCCAGAGTAAACCCCACCGACAGCAATGGCATGGAAATAAGTTGCATTTACTGGCACTTGTGCAGGAAATACTCAGAGACAACACAAGGATTTATGCAGGAGATACTTCCCACAAGTGGTAACTTTTGTTCATTCTCAGGAAGCAACATACAGCAAAATGACAGATTTTAATTTTAATCGGCAACATGTAATGGTCTTAATTCATTAAGGAACATAAATATTAACCAAGGAACAGAACGGTTTTCCGGGATACTTACTGTTGCTTCAGGTGGTTGTTTTTCCTATTGCACTGTTTTTGTACACTGTATGGTTTCGAGCAAAGAAAGCTTGAGAATGATTTCTGCATGAATAAAGACTAATGTGTCACACAGAATCCATCTATCCACCTATCTGCCTAACCGGGAAAAGAAAACGTGAGCTACATTTCTGATTTTTTTTGTCAGAACTGATAGGGCAAGTTACTGTATTATAAACAGAGAGCAAACTCCAGTCCTTTCTAGCAGTGAAGACCTTACCTAGTCAGGTAATGAAATATCTGCAAGCAAACAACCAAGCTCAGAGAGCAACAAGACAGTTCACCCCTGGGCTATAACTCTTACTATTGGTATTGCAGTTTTGTTCTGATGTTAGGTTTTTTTAGTTGTTAGTTGTTAGACACTCAAAGGCAGGATGCTTAGATGGGCGGCCGTACAAATGTCCTTCCGTACCTTGACTTAATACCTTGTTCCCTTGGTATCTGGATTGCCACAGTAGCAACATCTTTATTTTAATTGCTAGATCTGTTTATTCAATGATTTTGTCTAAAAATGTGACGACAACCATAGTGGTAGAACAATTGAATATCCCCTGGCATCTTTCCTTGTGAGTCACATTTCGTGATCTCCAAGCCTAGCTTCCCTATTTTTAAAACCCTGCTGCTATCCAATTGTATCTGGTTCGCTCCATAACCATTCCATAGGTTGGAAGCAAAAAGCATTATTGAAGAAGGTATTATATAGATAGTCCTCGAAATGGGACCACCATGGGGACCAGAATTTCTGTTGCTAAGCAAGGTGGTTGTTAAATCATGCCTGATATTACGACCTTTCTTGCCACAGTTGTCAAGCCAATCCCTGCAATTGTTAAGTGAAGCACATGGTCCTTAAGCAAATCTGACTTCCCCCTTCAGAGCGTGCACAGTCTTATTGCACTGAGATAACCCAGGAGTAAACACAGTAAACAGTGGTTTGTATTAAATGGTGGTTTATCTTACACTATCTACAATATCATACACCAGGAACAATATACATACACGTGCTAATACAAACCACAATTACAGCAGGAAATGGAAGAGAGAGAACACATCAGCAGAGCTTTCCCTTTATACAAATGCTCTTAAAGAGACACAGACCCCGCTGAGTTATTCCCACCATTACATTACATCTTACATCTTACATTACATAAGCTGCTTAGCTGTTAAATCAATACCTTGACAATTTTGCTTGTTGGAAGTCAACTGGGAAGGTTGCAATGGCCATCACATGACTTCAGGATGTTGCAACTATTGCACATACTTAATGGTTATCCCTTACAAGCATTAGAGCATCCCCATGGTTATGTGATCAAAATCCAGATGCATATTTATGATGGTTACAGTGTCCCACGTGATCACCTTTTGTGACCTTCTGACAAGCAAAGTCAATGGGGAAGCCAGATTCACAACAACTGTGTTACTAATTTAACAAGTGCAGTGATTCACTAAGCAACTGTAGCAAGAGAGGTCATAAAATGGGGTAAAAATTCACTTGACAAATGTCTCAGCAACAGAAATTTCGAGCTCAATTGTGGCCGTAAGTCGAGGACTACCTGTAATTATTGACTGAAGGAAGATGCTCTGAATTCTGTTGCCGTCCCACATTGATAAGAAGCTCACAATCCATGCAGCAGAGCACATACAGTGTCGTCAGAAAGTCCTGAGTTCCATCCAAGCAAGCTTAGTTAATTAACAAGAACTTGCTGCCTGTAATATCTGAGATGGGAGACTCCAGTTAGTTAATGCATGAATGCATTTGAAACCAAATCAGCACCCACTCTCAGCCTACTGATTAGAGAAATATTCCCATGGAAACACAAGAGTCTTAACTTAAAACGAAAGGATGTGCCGAAATATTAGCATGGATAAAGGGGATTTACTGGATACTGAGGCTCAAAGCTTTTGAACTTGGTGCTGAATTCCCTGTAATGGGAGATCTAAAATTTATATGACATTATATATGTGCAAAACATTCTCCCCAGGGATATTGCTGAACAATAACTGTGATCCAGACCATCTGGTATTTATCAGGCTTCTGAATACACAAAAACACAGACATGGACATATGAGGATTATTAGATGTTCTCTGTTATATGTCTTTCTCAAGCACTGTGGCAGTTTAGGCTGGATTACCACAAGGTTACATTTTTTTAATACAGTTCTACTTCAAATCAACATGATTATCAAATCCATTTCATTTCAAAGTAGTTCCAGTGTGATAGCCATCAGCCTTCAGAAGAAGCCATGATGGTATCATAACATACCTAATATTACTCGTTTTCTTCTCCCTCTCTCCATGGATGCCCGTTATGACAGTAGACAACTCTACTTTTTAGTACTGATACATTAATATAAATAGAGAACTGTCACATCTCAATTTGTAAGCCATTAGTCATTGCACCATTTTTTTAAATTGTAACCCTCAAATGTTATGTTGTACAAATGGCTTACGTATAACTATCTCTCCAATATTCCTAGGCAACCCCCAGGGACCTGTTTTACTATACATCTTGCTCAGGAGGCAAAATTATTACCTTATACTGTACTTCATGCCAAGGTAGTGATATCTCTACATTTTTTCTTAAAGAGACAGCAACATCAGACATAGGCAGACCTCAGATGTATGTATTTTGTAACTCATATGGGCGGATATCTGCTAAGAATTAAAAAAAACACGAAGCTGTACATGTTTAGCTCATAAATGTATGGGCAGCAACTAGTTCAAAGTTTTTAAGTCCTTTCACACAAAAATCCAATCCTAGTTTTTCTTCTGTGTCATCTTTTGCACCAACAAAATTGAGAACTAAAAAAGATATTCTTGCTGAAAGTAGACAATTAGGAATAAAAAATCATTGACAATCTATAACAAATCAGTCATCCTTTATCAGTGAATTCCTCTTTATTTCTGCTGCTCCTTGGAGCAGATGTTCAATTTTCTGGTAAAGATCAATTCTCTGTTGGAAAAAGATAGCATCCTAAAAACTGCATTTGTGAAATCCAAAACCAGTCTTCCTAAGTAAATAATACAAGTCTAGACTGCACAGTGATGAGAGATTATCTCCTTTTAGTTTACACACACATTAAAAAAAAACCCTGATCCATAGAATGGCCGAGCGTCGGACCTGACTGAGTGGCTGCCGACAATGTTTTGTCTAATCCCATCACCTTAGAATCTCCATCCCAAATTTCCTTGCCACATATAGAAAGACAATTTCATATATACTCTAAATAAAGGGTAGTAGTTGCTTTGTCCAAAGAAGAAGAAAAATCCTTGTGCGACTACTGTATTGTTATGACTTAGAAATAATGAGAATTAGTCATACAAAATGGGGGCAGGGAACACTTGCATTTGCACTGTCTTCTTCTCTCTTTGAACCTAGGAGTGCATCTTCTTCATTAATCTGAATATTATCACATAATGCAAATGAAATGTGCACCTTGGATATTTTCAGAGTATCTGTCAAGGCAGATGTCCACCAAAGGCAGAGAAAAAAATCTCATCAGAAACATTGCTATATACATTGCTATTGCTATATACAGGTATTCCACGCATCTTTCCAGGAGCCAACATAAACAAGCGAAAGGGGGATTTGTTTCTTGGATGTACATGTTCAGATATTTGCTGCTGTACTTAGAAACTGTGCATTTTGTTATTTTTACATGTTATGTTACATGTTATGTTATGTTACATGTTTGCTCATATTGTATTTAATAAATTTGCTAAAGGCTGTAGAATGAAAGAGCAGCAAGGATTATGCTCTGTGGTGATTATGATATCATTTGGCATATGGAATGGAACAATTACAAAATAGTGACAATTCATCCTAGGAACATCACCAGGAAAGCCAAAATATTATTCCTAAGAAAAGGTTAGGAACTACTGAACAGGAGCTGTAGAAGTTAGGGCAACAAACAGGCAGACTCCAATTCTGGCTAGAAATGCAGTTACATAATCTGTATTAATTACAAACCAAGAATGAACACAGGAGAGATAGGTTCCTCGTAGTTTCTACAAGGCAGAGGAGGGAGGCGACAAAAAGGATATTTTTTGCTTCAGGTTCTGTATGTTGCCTTGGAGAAAAGGCACGATATAAATCTGACCAATGTATTAGATAAATATATCCTCGGGGGATGCTGAAGAAGAGGTTCTGACTCAGAAAGGATCACAGATAAAACCCACAGGTAGCTACTGTGACAATTTGGCTAAGTACCTGGAAAAGAAAGTAACTTTTATTCATTTGGTTTTGGGATTGTGACATTTAATAAACGAAAACAGTGGATGATTTCTCATATGAAGTTCAACCAGACATAGCTAAAGTAACATTTATTTTATGTTTTAAAATAAACAATATTTTTAACCTCTGTGTGCACATGTATCACCTCTCCTGTGGGAGCTGCATTGGCTGCTGATTTGCTTCTGGGTGCAATTCAAGGTGCTGGTTGTCGCCTTTAAAGCCCTTCATGGCTTGGGACCAGGTTATCTGAGAGACCGTCTCTTGCCGGTCACATCTACCCAACCCAGTAGAACAGGGAGGCAAGGAATGTTGCGGATCCCGTTCCCTAAGGAGATACATCTGGCGGGACCCAGAAGAAAGGCCTTCTCCATGGTGGCTCCCTCTCTCTGGAACATCATCCCTCTGGAAATTAGACTGGCCCCCACTCTGACACTCTTTTGGAAGGCCCTGTAGACGTGGTTCTGCCAGCAGGCCTGGGAAACCCAGAGCGGAATGGAGCCCATTAAATGGTTGGTATGAGTGCATGTTGTCGCCAGGGTGGGGAGGGTGAGGGGTGGGGGTTATTATTTTATTTTCATCTTTTTATTATTTTTATTTCTTTTTATATTGTGTTTTCATATCCTGTAAGCCACCTTGAGGCACCATGTGCAAGTAGGCAATATAATTTTTCTAAATAAATAAATATAAGGTTTAAAAATTAAATCCTATAAAAATAACACCCGGTTAAAACAAGACAGGATTACAATGCAGGGAAAGAATTGTAGGGGAGAATCAGATTCCAATTCAGGGAGAGAGATACCCCATTTTGTACCCCCAATTCTTATCTGCAGCTGTCATTTCCAAGTTGTGTTCTTGCCTCCAAGTTCTGAAGCAAAACAAATGGGAAATTGCTCGGGTGCGAAATACATTTGCGAGAGGATAACTGTAAAGTTGGTTAACCAACTGCAAACTTTCTCTTTGATCTCCTAGGCCAGGGGTAAGCAACCTTGGCTCTTTTATGACTCGTGGACTTCAACTCCCAGAATTCCTGAGCCAGCCATGCTGGCTCAGGAATTCTGGGAGTTGAAGTCCACGAGTCATAAAAGAGCCAAGGTTGCCTACCCCTGGCCTAGGCCTTCCCTTTAGATTAGTAAAAATTACTGTCTTTCCTTTGTTTGTGTCAATGCAAGGTTTCATCTGGACAATCATAATTTCAAGGAATTTGACTATTTCAACTGCTAGCCTGATAGGGTAGCAACTTGTGGTAATTAAAGAAACACACACACACATTGTAAGCAAAACAGGAGAAAAGGACACGTGCAATGTTGCATGTGCTAATTTCTATATGTAGACATATATTTTTAAGTATTATTATTTAATGCCTCTCTCCATGATATAGAAGAGACTATGAACAGAGCACCTTATGCTGTTTAGCACACACACCAAAACCAATAGTATTTAGGAATAACTTCTAAACTGGTAAAACCAAATGGTCTCTGAAATATTTTCTGATTTCCTATAGTTATCTAGGGTCTTCCCTTGCTTTCATTTTTTATAATCTAGGAACTGTTCTGTTTTTCCTTCTCTTCTATCAGCAGTTATTATGGACAACAAATTGAAAATAAAGTGTAAAACAGTATCCCCCAGTTTGTTCACATATAGAAGATTAGAGAGAAGCTCAAGAGTTTGAACATAATTCTGCAGCCCAGTGTTTCGTGGCCTTCAACAGAACCAAAGAGAAAGCTGGGGTGTGTAGCTGTTCTTAGAATTCACTAGGCTTAGTTTAGCTAATGGCACATTTCTGCCTGCCAGCAGTGAGCCAAACAATATTCTCAGTTACATCAAAAGAATCTGAAGCATAGGCTCAGTTTTACACCTGGGTGACAGATTGTGGGTTGTATTACGTGTGCAGATAGCCAGTGGACACTGCAATGTTTTTTATGTGCTGAAGAATATAGGTAGCATTCTTTCATTTGCCAAACATAACATTTGAAAACTACTGGAGGATGATTCATTAAAGGAACCATTTGTTCAGTATATGAGACAGCTAGATTGAAATTTTCTCCCCCCCCCCACAACCACTCCGGAATGATTAGCTCATATAGAAGATCTGCCAGAGCTTCTTTAGGGATGGCTCTGAATTAAAGTGATGATTCACAGAATAACAGAGTTGAAAGGGACCTTGGAGGTCTTCTAGTCCAATCCCCTGCACAAGCAGGAGACCTATACTATTCCAGACAAGTGGCTGTCCAGTCTCTTCTTAAAAGCCTCCAGTATTGGAGCACCACAACTTCTAAAAGTAAGCCGTTCGACTGGTTAATCTCACTGTTAGGGCATTTCTCCTTAGTTCTAGATTGTTTCCTAGAAAATTCCTTGTGCATTTCCCCCCCGCCCCTAATCTTCTTTTCATTGGCAGGAACTACTTTAGAATGATCTCTCCAGCCTTTCAGTAAAAACTCAGCATTTGGGAATGAAAGTGGGACTGCCAAATCTTTCTTGCCTCATTCCTAGATCTTTATATAAGAGGTTATTCCCATCAGCACATCGCCATCTTAGGAAACATTTTACCTACTTATTTGCTGCAAATCATGCTGCCGAAGCAGGAGAAAGGTGGCAAGCTGGAATTAAAATGGATTGCTGGCACTTCACTCAAGGGAAAGAGCAGATGCTTCTCCAGTGACAGAATTAGAAACAGTGTTGGTTGATATAAATTGCACTCCGTGAAGACTGAGACAAACACTTTTTAAGAGTTGAATATGATGGAATCATTGCCGCTGTTTTGTACACATGCTCTTCTCACATTTGTCTCTACACAGCTATGTCAAGAGATATAATGCGGAATGCTACAAGAATCTGCAGCTTTGATTGTGAAGGCACAAAAATCTATGTCTGGGAATTCATGGCCGCATCCTCGACTTCGACCACATTGGAGCCCAAAATTTATGTTGCTAAGTGAGAAATTTGTTAAATGAATTTTGCCCCAATGTATGACTTTTCTTGCCACATTTATTAAGTGAATCACTGCAGGTGTTAAATTAGTAACACGGTTGTTACATAAATCTGGCTTCCCCCTTTGACTTTGCTTGTCAGAAGGTTGCAAAAGGGGATCACATGACCCTGGGACGCTGCAACCGTCATAAATGTGAGTCAGGTGTAAAGCATCCAAATGAAAATCACGTGACCACGGGAATGCTGCAATGGTCATAAGTGTGAAAAATGGTCATAACTGACTTTTTTCAGTGGCGTTGTAACTTTGAATAATCACTAAGCAAACTGTTGTAAGTTGAGGACTACCTGTACTACTTCTAATTGTCTCAGGGAAAAAATTGGTATTATAAAAGAGGAGGTTCTTTGATTAGTGCTGTTCCTTCTTTCGAGAGCAGTGCATCAGAATTTCATTTTAATGTGTGCCATTGTGTATATGGGAAAAATGACAATAAAAGTTATCTTAATCTTAAGTTTGTAGCTTTTTCTGAAGTGATAGTAAATACTGGGAGCATCTTCAATTGTAATCATGAAACTAAAGTAGAAAGGTCTCTTCGTATTATTTTCTCAATGAAAATCAGAACTCCTTATCACCACCATGCTCCTACTTTACAGAAACTTTACACATAGTCTTAGGAGACACCTAACTTTTCTTCATTGGGAAAATTCATCCATTTGCATGTGGTTGGAAGCAAATTGGGTGCAGATGTAGAACTCTAGAAGGCTATCTACTGATTTACATACAGTAGGTTTTATTTGAAAATATGACCTAATCTGATCAAATCCACTATTTGTACATATTGAGACTAGAAATCCATGGTGAGAAACTAGGGATCCTAAACCTGCTCTTTATTATGCTTCCCACTCCAAATATTCATAGGAGATCCTTATTATGACTCTTTCACATCAGTTCTAAAAACAAAACAATTACTGTCTGCATCTAGCCAATGGCTCACAAGTCTTCATGATGTTTTATCTACTTTTTCTAATACCATAATACCATATTGAATATAGTCTGGAGTGTACTGAAGACTCACAAATCACCCTGATCTTAGTGGAACCTGAGCACTTTCATATCTCATTTGAACTTACTTCAAGATAGCTATTCAGCAGCCCCTCTCCCCTATTTTAGGCCATGCATGAATTCCTTTCCGATGTTGACATAGAGGTAACCTACAGCTTGCGAAACCGCATGGACACAGAATTTTGTACTCCCCCTCCCTCACTAGTGTACACAGTGTCCAGCTGTTGTCATCTCTTTATCACACTGCATTGCAACTGGATCACAACAGTACATTATCATGGGCACAAATATAATCTTTCCATGGTGACAGTAAGCCTTCCTAGAAATTTACGACTTGGAGAAAAATGATCTCCATGCTTTTCTCTTACCATGTGATTTTGTTTTAAGAGGTGTTAAGTTTGGCTTTCATACTGTCTCACTGGCTATCGTAATAAGGAGTGGAAAGAAACTTTTCTTTCTTGGTGCTCTTATGATTCCCTTACTTTCCTCTTTTTGTACTTGGTTTACAACACTAGTTTGCACTGTAATTTTCCAGGCATTTATTTAGCATAGGTTGTCCAAACCTGATGCCTTTTGAAACTATCAGCTAAAATCTCCCGCTAGCATGACTAAAGTTAGCATGTGGCTGTGGTTGCACATGACCAGGAAATGTGTGATTCCAAGGAAAATCTATCAACTATTTGTCTTATTAATTTGTGAAATTAATGAAACTACTGCAGATAATTGTCCAATGTCATGCATATCTTTTCAGAAGAATTTAATTGGATGTACATAAAATAAGCATAAATGAAGTAGCAATCTAAAGTAAAATTCTATACAGATTCTATCTGTCTGACTGTCTATCTGTTTTACTGAGTTTAAAAAGACAGATGTCTCGATATATAGGATCAAATAGTTAAACATCTGCCAGATTTATTAAGCTATTTGGGTTTTGTAAAATGTATGTTTTGTTAAACATTCTTAAATCTTCCTTATAATTATCAAGTACAAATTTTCTTTTTTCATAAAAAACTTTTTAATCCTTTTGACAGCTTAGAGGTAACTGAAGTTGCAGTATTTCCATAGGTATTAATATGATACAAGCCAAGACAAGAAAGATATTGCGGCATATTTAGTATTTACTAAATATGATTACTAATCTAACAAATAAATAGGTCGATATTGGTGCCATGATAATGCGCTCAAGCATTATCAGATAACAATTGGGTGACTGCAAAATATTCAGAATTTCTGTATCTCTTTTCTGGCATCTATTGGTCACCTGGATCTCTGCAGCCCATATCTAGTAATCTTGATCATTACTGAGGCAGAGAGAGATGATCTGCCAGAAAACTTTCTGAGGACCGAGTTCTACATGAATATAAAAATTCACATAAAGCAATTTGAAAACCTTAAAAGTAATGATAACAGAAATAAACACTAGTGCTGCCACTTACCAGGCCAAAGCTGGTAAATTGCCTTAAGACTTTATAATAAATAAACAAAGAACAGTTGATTCAGGCAAAGTGCGCCATTTTATAAACCAGTAGAAGAAAAGATAGATATATGTCATTGCATGTTCTGCATATGCTGTTGACTGCTGTTGATGAAACATTACTCAGTCTTTAAGGCAAAAACCCTTGGGGGAAGAAAATTAAAACTGAAGTCTCAAGAGGACCTCCAGTGGGCAAATTTAGGAATGATCTTGGCATGTAGACAATCTTGACCATCTGATTCAATATAGGAGATTTCAAAAGTTTATGGATTAGTCTGGTGCTTCATCCAGAGACTTTTACAAAGAATCTAAATCTAAATAAAATTACACTTGAAGCTTAGATCCTTTTTCTTACTACAGAAAAATCATTAAATACCAGTTAGACGAATCTTTGGATATTGTTGTCTACTTGAGAAAAAACTTAGGTGAGATGAAAACATGTTGTTTTTGAATAAGTCCCAGGATCTATTTACCTATAGAAAGTAATATAATTATAACTGCATTGAAGAAAATTGTCATAATCTCCTACAGGTGAACACTTGACGGAAAAAGTTAACCCCATAACAAATGAAATGTCAGTATAAATTGTAATTTGTTTATTGTGTATGCATTCATAATTTTATGCTATAACAAAAGTCTGTCAGGGTTTGCTTACTGAATTTGTTAATTCCAAAGACTGAAATAAAAAGAATACAACTTATCTTAAAGTAAAATGGGCTCTATCCAATATTGTGTGATCTGAATTTCCCCTCCCTCTCTTCCACACTTTTCAAATTATCTCCATAGAGTTAAGGATCCTTTAGGGCAGTGTCTCTCAACCTCAGCAATTTGGAGATGGATGGAGTAACTCCTAGAATTCTCCAGCTAGCATGCCATACATTTTAAGCCCATACATCTTAAAGCAGGGGTGTCAAACTGCCGGCCCGCAGGCCAGATGCGTCATGGCGAAACCGCGCCCACCCCATTGCCGGCAATGGAAAAAAAGTCGCGATACGTCGCGACACGTCACGTGACGTTGCGAGTTTGACACCCCTGGCTTAAAGTTACTGGTATTGAGAAACACTGCCAAAGGGGAAACTTTGGGCACATTATTTAGATACAACCCAGCAAGTTAAATTTGTGTTATTTTGTGATGACTGAACTTGTTTAATTGCATTTCATTTGATACAGGGCTTGCAAAAATTAAACGGAGGTGTGGTGGCTCAGCGCTTAAGACTCTGGGCTTATCGGCTGGAAAGCCGGCAGCCCAGGTTCAAAATCCGAGCACCACATGACAGGGTGAGCTCCAATCCTTCTCCCAGCTCCTGCCAAACTAGCAGTTCGAAAGCATACAAATGCAAGTAGATAAATAGGTACCACTTCAGTGAGAAGGTATCAGAACTCCATGATGTCATGCTGGCCACATGACTGTAGAAATGTCTTTGGACAGCACTGGCTCAGTGGCCTTGAAACGGAGATGAGAATCACCCCCTATAGTTGGCAACGACTAGCATAGTAAAATCTGCAGGGACTCCTTTACCTTTTTTTGCAAAAATTAATAGTATAATTAAAATGTGATTTTTTTTCCTTATGTTTAACTGTATCTCATTCTTGGAGACTTCCTGGATAAGACCCTCAAATTTTTTTGGCAAGGTTTTTCAGAAGTGGTTTGCCATTGCCTCCTTCCTAAGGCTGAAAGAAAGAGTGACTCACCCGAGGTCACACAGCTGTGTTTGTGTTCATGGAAGGACTAAAGCTCATAGTCTGCTGGGTTGTAGCTTGATGCCTTAACCATTACATCAAAGCAACTCTATAAATTCAATATTCATTGGACTGAGTACTCAATCATGCTCATCAAAGACAACATAATAATGCTAAAGATACCTGGCAGTTTTGCATTATACTTTTGTGCTGAACTCAGTTGGAAAGTAAACACAGGGTCAGTCATAAAGGACTCAAATGTCTATATACCAATGCACAGAGTATGAACAGCAAACAGGGTGAATTAGAAATTCAGGCTAATGAGGGCAGATATGATATTGTTGCCATTACGGAAACATGGTGGGATGAAACCCACAAATGGAACACAAGGCTAGAGGGATTTAAATTATTTAAAAGAAACAGACCAAATAAAAGAGGAGGTGGAGTGCTTCTATTGTAAGAAATACCTACATCTCTACAGAAACTAGAGCACAACATGATGAAAACTGTCCTTGAAATGCATTTGGGTCATATAAAGGGGGGGGGGAAATGACTTGCCATAGGTTTATACTACAGCCACCGCAACCAAACAGAGGAAATAGATACTTTTTGCTAGTCAGCTAACTAGGGTATTTAGTAAGCACATCACAATAGTAATGGGGGACTTGTACTACCCTGACATCACTGGGAAGACAAACTCTGAACCAAGTGGAAGATCAACAATTCTTGCAAAACCTAGGCAGACAACTTGTCTCCAAAAAAGTATAGGAAGGGAACTGGGGGATTAGCCCATTTTGGATCTATTCTCACGAACGGATTAAATGATAGAAGGTTTGAAGCCACAGGAACCTTTGGAGGAAGTGGCATGCAAATTTGGATTCAACATTAATGGAAGCACAAGCAATAGAAACACAGTCAAACTAGAGTCTTGGACTTTAAGAGAGCTAATTTCAATAAACTTAGAGAGGGTTTTGGAAGATTCCATGGATGAGAATCCTCAAGGGGAAAACAACTCAAGAAGCTTGGGAAATTTTGAAAAGTGAGATAATAAAAGCCCAGTCTAGCACAATACCAACAAAGAGGAAAAATTACGCTCTCAAAGAAACCAGCATGGCTGCATAAAGAACTCTCTGATAAATTGAAAGATAAAAGGGACAAATATAGAAAGTGAAAGAGGGGCACATAACTAAGACAGAATATCAGCAAATAGCCCGAGCCTGCAAAGATGAAGTGAGGAAAGCTAAGGCTCATAATGAACTAAGGCTTGCGACCAAGTCAAAAATAACAAAAAAAGCTTCTTTCAACATGTAAAAAACAAGAAAAAAGTGAAGGAAATGATTGGTCCACTAGTGGGTGAAAGTGGCAAAAAGGTGACAAGCAACAGGGAGAAAGCAGAACTATTTAACTCATTTTTTGCATCTGTCTTTACACAAAGGAAAAAACCAACCTACCAAAAATAGTGCCATAAAAACAGAATAGAAATGCAAGTTAAGATAGGCAAGAAAACGGTAAGTGAGCACCTCCAGCCTAGACGAGTTCAAATCACCAGGACCAGATGGATTACACCCCAGGGTTCTCAAGGAACTGGCAGATGTGATCTCAGAACCATTGAACTATATTTTTCAAAGATCCTGGAGCACTGGGGAATTACCGGAGGACTGGAAAAGAGCTGATGTAGTTCCCATCTTCAAAAAAGGGAAAAAATGGACCAGGAAATTACAGACCTATCAGCCTGACCTCAATACCTGGGAAGATTCTGGAAAAGATAATCAAACAACGAATCAGCGAACACCTAGAGGCAAACAAAATCACTACTAAAAGCCAACATGGGTTTGTCAAAAACAGATCATGCCAGACAAACCTTATTGCATTCTTTGACCAAGTGACAAAATTAGTGGATCAGAGGAATGCTGTGGATATAATTTACTTGGACTTCAGTAAGGCATTTGATAAAGTAGATCACAACCTACTACTTGATAAAATAGAAAAATGTGGGTTAGACAGCATCACCACCAGATGGATTCGTAGCTGGCTGACCGGCCGTACTCAGCGTGTGGTCCTCAATGGAACCGCATCTACATGGAGGGAAGTGTGCAGTGGGGTGCCCCAGGGCTCTGTTCTGGGGCCAGTGCTCTTCAACATCTTCATCAACGATTTGGACGAGGGGATAGATGGGGAACTCATCAAATTTGCGGATGACACCAAGCTGGCAGGAATAGCCAACACTCCAGAAGACAGGCTTAAGATACAGGAGGACCTGGACAGACTTGAACATTGGGCGCTATCTAACAAAATGAAATTCAATGGTGAAAAAAGTAAGGTTCTACATTTAGGCAAGAAAAAACCAAATGTACAGGTATAGTATAGGGGGTACCTTGCTCAATAGTAGTAACTGTGAGAGGGATCTCGGAGTCCTAGTGGACAATCACTTAAATATGAGCCAGCAGTGTGCTGCAGCTGCCAAAAAAGCCAACACAGTGCTGGGCTGCATTAACAGAGGGATAGAATCAAGATCACGTGAAGTATTAATACCACTTTACAATGCCTTGGTAAGGCCACACTTGGAATACTGCATCCAGTTTTGGTCACCACGATGTAAAAAAGATGTTGAGACTCTAGAAAGAGTGCAGAGAAGGGCAACAAAGATGATTAGGGGACTGGAGGCTAAAGCATATCAAGAACGTTTGCTGGAATTGGGTATGTCTAGTTTAATGAAAAGAAGGACTAGGGGTGACATGATAGCATATTCCAAATCTCAGGGGTTGCCACAAAGAAGAGGGAGTCAAGCTATTCTCCAAGGCGCCTGAGGGCAGGACAAGAAGTAATGGATGGAAACTAGTCAAGGAAAGAAGCAACCTGGAACTGAGGAGAAACTTCCTGACAGTTTAGAACAATTAACCAGTGGAACAACCTGCCTCCAGAAGCGGTGAATGCTCCAACACTGGAAGTTTTTAAGAAGAGACTGGACAGCCATTTGTCTGAAATGGTATAGGTTTCCTGCCTGAGCAGGGGGTTGGACTCGATGACCTCCAAGGTCCCTTCCAACTATTATTATTATATTATTATTATTATTAGGAATGTCTATCCAGCATTCTCAGAAAAGGAAGATCCATAGAATAAGATGACAAGAAAAACATAACAGGACATGCATTGCATGAATACACGTTCAGAAACATCCTAAATGATGGAGGTATGTATGGAGGTATCTCAATGTAAAGGTCCTCTATGCTTCTGCTGCAAAGCAAAGTTGCCATTGTCAAAAAAAACATGGATGCTCTCAGTAGGTGCCAGTTTTTTTGCAATTTCCCCCATAAGCATTATGGAATGATTGTTGTTCCTCACTCAGGACATTTTTCTGACTTCCCATTTTTAACCTATTCTAGTGCAAAGTACAAACAGGGCTCGTATTGCTTCCTTTCTCAGATTAGCTAAGGTTGGTAATTGCTATTTTATGAAGAATGTCTTTGCCCAGCACAGTTCTTTTGGTTAAACTCTCCTTTTTCAGGAAGGGACTGATGAAGGATTTTCATTCAGGTTAAGGATTTTCACTTCTCCGCAATTCCTGTTGTCCTTTCCTCTATTATAAATGGAAATCATCCCAAGCTTTTGTTTTCCAATATCTAAAAATGCTTTTGCCATCTATCAAAAGCTCTCCTTAATGTGATTTAGTTTATCTTTCCAGCGGATTGTTCTTTTCCTGGCCCACTTAAATCTCCAGATATCCCCCAGTTCCTGTCAAATCAATTATGAGGAAAGAAGGCATTAAAGAATGACGACTAGGGTACTTATGAACAGAAAATATATTGCACAAACCAATCTGGTATAAAGGTGAACATGGTGCCAGGTAAAACAGCAGCCTACTATTTTTCTTGTGTGACACCCTGATGTGTTTACTGTTTCTGCTCAGCGGTGCTTGTTTTACAGTGGGGAGGAGGGAAATACTCTTACTAGACAGATAATTAGCATCCCAGATTAAAACTTCAGAATTAAACACAAACCCGCTATAATACAAGGATAGCGATCGAATACCTTAGACAAGCCACATATAACAATATAGTTTGAGCTAACACTACGAGACAGTGGAGCTTTCAGCCACTAACTGTACGTAGTGTGAAATGGCCCTAACAACAAACCTGCATTAATAGGCCTGGATCACGTGCGATAGATTACCAGAAACACTTTTTATAAGTACAGCTGCGCTGGTAAGTAGGTTCAGATTTGTGGGATTACGAAGAGAGTATGTTCTGTTTCCGGAGACGAAGTCGAAGAGAACTAGCTGCGTTGCTACCTTGCTCTTATAGACCCGTCTCTCCCCACACCACTCCATCAAACCGGCCAAGAAGTAGCATGTTACACCTTTGATGTTTTCGAAGGCCCAAAAGACTGATTGTGACGTAGCGAGAACCTCAACTAAACTCGTAAGTCGATTGGACTGAAGGGAGCGGAGGCGGATACAGGACGTTGCTGTTTGTGTTTCAACGTTTCGAGCGGGAGGGTGGGGTGAAAGAGCGTGAAATAAGAGTGTTGTTTTTGTTGTCCCCCGGCGGTGATCATTCCCCGATTGGAGGCGACCCCGGAGCAGCTTGGATTGAAAGGCGATTCGCGATGTTGCCGTCCGCGGTGCGTGAAAGCTAGTACATGAATGCTTTAAGAACCGAATGGAGGCTTGCGGCCCCTGCTACCCAGGATTTTTACTACTGCCTCACGCCTGAGTCGACGCCTCTTAGAACAGCGCATCATGGCCTTGTTTTGGGATGATTTGTAGAACAGGACGCAGCTGAACGAAGCGCGGCATCGCGGCAGGGCAGTTCCCCATCGTCCCCAGGCACTTCGCCCTAGCTCCATTTGTCCTCCAGCCACAGGAGGAAGCGGCGCGTGCCTGCAGGAGAAACCGAATTCGCCGGCCGGAGAATCGGTTCTCGACAGATCGCGCGCCGGATAGGATGAGTCTTTCCAGTTCCGACTCCGGCGGAGCCCCCCGGCGGACCCGTATGTGCTCGCAATGCTGGGGAATGAATGACGGGCGGATGGTGTGGTGGTGGTAGAGTAACAAGTCCTCGTGGAGTGACTCAGTGTCGTTAATACAGTCGAGGCGGTGGGGCTTAGCACTTGGCTCGCGCTCCGGCTCTCTGCCAGGCCTTCAGTCATTACCGGACGCAGAAAACACAAAACAAAGCCTGTGAATCCCCGGCAGATATCGATCGGTGTCCCTGAGGAACTCGGCACTTGCCTAGGGCACAACGCTGGTGACTCCGAGCGCAGCGGGCAGGTGGAAGCGAGCTGACAGGCAGGCTGGGCGCGACTGACATAAAACTAAAGTGCAATGCTCTAGTCTAGTCTATGTGATCGGGCGGCACCAAGAGATACAAAAACCCGACTTTTTCGTTTCCCGGCGCAATTTGTCTAGATATTTGACGCTCTGATGCCACAATTCCTGCGCCCCTGGAATTATCTCGATTCCCGTCGCGCTACCCTTTCCTCCTGATAGCGCTGTTTGCATAGACACTGGACCAGAGTCACTCCGCTTCCCTCATATGTAATACGGGTGGGGATGGGTGGGGGGGGGTCGAGAGAGCCTTCCTCGGACTATGCAGTGACCTTGACGATCGCTATCCGTTTGCTTGCTTCGGGAGCGGCGGCGGCGGCAATCAGGGGGGGGGGCTGTGAATGCAGGGTGGTTGGGCTGGGAGCCATGGCCCGATGACTCGCTTCAGGGGTCTCCTTCGTGCAGCGGAGCTGACGTCTGTTTCTGAAGCGGGATCTGAGTTTTAAATCACCAAATTGCGAGGAGCACGGAGGTTTGGCTTGATTTACCGAGTGTACCCTTTCCGTGCACGCTGTTTTGATAGAAACCGGTAGCTAAGGGCCCGCGGGCGCTCCTCTGTCATCTTGACGTTGTCACTGAGCGACGGATTAATGGCCGGTCTCCCTAATGAACCCATCGGGTTCAGGATAGACCTGTCAGGGGAACAGCGAAGTCGATTCGCCTTTCTTTCGCGAACGTTGCTCAACATCCCACCTGCAGAAACCCACTGGTTGGAATAGAAAAGGGGAAGGTTGCGCTTGCTTGCCTGCCAGGTCTGTGGGAAAGCTTAATCCATGGCTTGGGTGAGCCCCGCCTTATTGCAGAGGTGGCGGCCGCTGGCTTAAAGATCTGATCACCCAAGGGATGAAACTCTAAACTTATTTCCTTCCCCCCTCCTTTCATTTTTTGACTTCAACCGAATTCGGCTCCATTTCTCTCTCTCTCCCTCTCTGGGTGGCAGGAATATGGTGGGGTATACAGTTCTGGCCTTGTATTTGTTTGCTAAATTATTTCAGCATCTCCTTGAACTTAAAGATCTTTCTTCGCAATAACTACTCTGTGCTTTGTAGATTAAACACTGTCCAAATGGCCTTATATGAGTGGTACAAGCTTCTTTAAGGAAAAATAAAAGGTAAGCCCCTTGCTTTCCTCTAAGGCCCACAAAACTAACCATACCTAACACAAGCGATTGAACTGGCTCTGATCCAGCTGGGTGCAACTAAAGGTTTGAAAGCAGCCGGTGCTAGAACAATAGGCTACTTGTGCCTAACTCTAGTTTGGTTCACTTCCAGGCTCCATGATTTTGACAATCTTAAAAGCAGATGGAACTGTCATTGTATCTGTTTTACAATGCCATTCAGGACAAATCTTCTCAGGGCAGCTTACAACAAATGCAATTAAATACACCCATTAGTTGGAATATACATCATAATGTGAACCACATATTTCATAACTAATCACCTGCAATTAATTTGAATAATTTAACCTAAGATTCTTCATCAGAACATCTAACAACTATTTGAAACTGATACAGCATACTAGTATCATGAAAATAATAGTAAATAATATTAATAAAGTATCTTATTTTCAACCTTGCCAATGACTACCAGGATCTACTTGCATATACAGAAATGACAACTTTCAAGGAAGTTAGCAATAAACTGAGTATCATTGATTGAATTAATTTATGTACCTCATGCATCTGACACTGCCAGACTATGCCAGCCCTGCCTTTGACTAGGGAATTCATTGCTTTGAACCTTTTCTTGGTTTGCAAAATTGGCAGCACAACTTCCTACTTTTAAGATGGGAACATAGTGAACTGTAGCCCTTAACTTTGTTTACATAATTGGAACACATAACATCCCTTCAACCAACTCTGCAAAACCTAGAGGGTAGAAACCCGAAGAAATCCCAATTTTTGTCATGCATGCCTTGCTCTTTTCCCTAAATATTCACTGTGCCCTCCTGCTACTTTAGATATTCTTCACCATGTTCTCCAACACATCTTTCATTGGTCTTAAAACAGAAACCCCACCCATTGATTTTGGTATTTTTTGGGGTCACTCGGACTTACAGTATATTAGCTATTGCAATAGGTCCATCATAAAGTTTAGCTTCAGTCCATTTGGGATATTACTGGAGAGACTTAACAACAAATTTGCTGGCAATATAAATTTGGAATATACTGGAGAGACTACACAATTTTTGCTGGCAGATAGAACAATTTACATAGCACTAAATGCTAATGATCTGAGTACAGTTCTCTTTTCATGAGATTTTCATGACATTAGTGTTATAATGATTTTAACAGAATAACTTAGTGGCAAATTTCAATATGTTATGCTATTATTTAAGGCTGAGTGTTATATGATACTAGCTAGAGTATTCTCCTCATAGTCTCTCAGAATAAAATCCCATTTATACACAATATTACTCCACATTGCAGTGGGTTCTCAGGAGAGATTGGTGATTTTCGAACTGAAAAACAGCTTGCTGCTTATGTAATTCAGATTTGCATGGTAGCGTGCATTCTAAAAATTGCATAAGCTTTTTAGATGCCAGCCAAAATAAGCAGGATTTGCAGACTGTTTGTAGATTGTAACCTAGCAGATGCCCCAATTTGCAGCAGGTCAAGATGGAAGACACTTTTTTTTTCTCACACAGGACAATCTAATGACCCCTTCTTATCTTCCTGCCTGCTTGGGGAAAGTACTGAAATATTATATGCCTTTCTTGGTTCCTTTCTTTGCTGCTACAGCCTTACTGTTTGATTTAATCCGATCTAGCTCTGGCTCACATCTCCATTCACCCATGGGTTTGGGGCAGTAATATCTCTCAGACTAACCTATCTCACAGGTTGTTGGAATTAAAGAAAAATGGGAAGGGATTACCCAAGTCTGTTATCTCTTCTCCTTGGGAAAGGGAATTAATCCTGAATATATACCAAACAGCTCGTTCTCCCAAGGTGCAGATGTGGCAAAAGAGAGAGTTAAATGTTCCACCTTGTATTCTAAGTCTCATGGTTAATAAGAGGGAGCCGTATTCCTTCGTTCCAAATCAAATCAGAGAGCTATGCTGGCAAAGTAGGATGGGATTTCTTGATTGCAGCTTTGAACAGGCTAAAACTCACTTCTCATTTTCCCCCCAGAGATTAGTCAAGACATAATCTAAAGGAAGGCTGTTGTTCAGAAATATAAGGAGAAACTGCAAGGAAAAGGAATCGGCAGTTCAACAAGTTGTCCCGCAAAAGCAGCCTTTGAGTCATAAGAAGTGCTCTGGCAGTGCAAATGTACCGAAGAGGCAAAAAAAAGCCCACAAAGGACGAAACACATTGGAAATAAACACCTTTGCTTTATATGGCTGGGGTGAAAAGCACTGACCCAGGCATCCAGAGACACCATCGGTCCGGGCATCTGCTTCAGTAAATGAATTAAGCTAAGAAGTATGTCTTTTTAGGAAGTGTTTTGCCTAAATCTAAAACTTTAAGACACTGGCTGTGGGATTCTGGGAATTGAAGTCCACACATCTTAAAGGCGCCAAGTTTGAAAAACACAGGTCTAGGTATTTGGCCTTATGCTAGCCCTGTGTTAGGTAGAGTATTTGCGGTCCCAGATGAACTAGCATTTTGCTGCTTCCCTGCCTTTGTGTCATGGGATGCTGAAGTCAGAAGTAAACTTGGCTTTTATTTTATTTTTTTTATTTTTTGTTGTGTTACTTATTGGATAAGATATCTAGGATGCTGTGCTCTCAATTTTGGATTGTGCCCCTCATATTGAGGTCCCTATGTCTGAAGCTACTTTTGTACACCTGCTTTATAAGAGCAGGGCCACCTTTGTCAAATATATTCATACTGGGAGATGGAAAACTCTTTGGGATATGGTTTTGCCTGCCCTTTTGACCTAGATGCAGTTGCTTGTTTGCTGCCTATGCACTTGTCTAGAGTAACAAGGCCTATGTTGCCTTTCTGCTGGCCCATTATTCCAGTGTGAAAATAATTTTATTTTAATTATCAATAATTTAGGAGATTCTTTATTCCAAATTTATTTTTCACTATTTCTGCTATCCCTTATTCACTAACACAAATCTATGATCCACTGTAACTGAAACTATGGGAAATACATTGTACCAATAGATTGCTAGATGGCAACTCTGCTAAAACCAAAACCAAATAACAAAATCAAATATGGTACCTGGACAAGAGTAATTAACCAAAGAACCTATTCAGTCACACTTCCTCACACCCACAAACGGGCTATCCAGACACCGTCTACACAACACAAGCAAGCCAACAGACACCAGGAAGGACAATTAAAATTGACCTTTTGACAGTGTCACACATTAGAACCAGCACATGCACACACCTCCCCCCACCCCCAAGGTCACACCAAGGACCAGTCCCCCTATAAAACAAACACTCTGTATCCTATTTTCTCTTGGCTTTTGGAATAACTGGATCACCACCTTTCCACCAGCAACGTGCCTTGTGTCCTGTTTGCTTGCAATATCCAGGCTCAGAAAAGGGACCCGGAAATTCTTTTAACATCAGATTGTCTGGATTTGTTTGTTGTTAAGACTGCTGCCATTTTTGAAGTGTCCAGAACTTAAGATTAAGTCCTTCGCTTCCCTGGCCCATAGCAATGTATTGAATTGGGTATAGAGGACGGAGAAACTATTGCCTTGGTTGTGGGACAAGAATTTCCTGTGCCAAGCTTGCTTTCCTTCAAAGGGGTAGGATAGATTTTTAAAAAGGATGATATAATGGTGGTGTACCTCCAATGTTTTTGGAGCTAAAAGGTTTTCTTCATCTAAATCTGTATTTATTTTTAGATTACGATGCCTTTTAAAAGAGCTTCCCCAGGGTAGTTTGGAAATAACAGCCTTTCTGGGTCATGTCCAAGCCTATCTAATTCCACTTCCCCGGTGGCAAGCCAGTCCCCATGGGAAACCTGCAAGCAGTAGCTGGAAGCCTGTTAATGTGCTTGATAAGGGAGGCATTGTCTTGCCCCAGAAGGGTCACACTGTAGATGTGACTGTTTCCTTGGGCTGTTAACATTTCTGGCTTAATCATAACACTGTGGTTACAAAATAGGTCTAAATTCTTATTTCTTGTTGATTCTGGTTTAATGCAAACTTGTTTTTTTTTGTTTTTATTTTTTGGCTGCAATTTCAGTTCTGCTGTGGAAGGAACTCTCGATGCTAGAATTATGACTTAGCCCCTATCAAAATCAGCATAAGATATATGTAAAACAGCAGTCAGGATGAGGATGAGACAGGATGAGCGCAAGTTTAGGAATGGCACAAAACATTGAAGTACTGATGACACCTCCATGATAGGAACTTGAGTACCATTGAGAAGCTGTAAGTTCTTGCAAAATAATGCTCATCTGTGAAATGTTAAGTTTGTTACTGTACTTCTGACAGCATTGTGGAGAAAAGAAAACAGAAAAAAAATACACCTAACAACTATATATCAATTAAAACTCTATGCTAGCTTAATCAACTAAAATTAATAACAGCATGTTAGGTAAAGATTAGGTATAACTTGAACAAATTTCCCAAAACCCATGTGATGTAATGGCAATTTCTACTCAAGTAAAATTAGTGCTACTACAGTAAGGATTGATCAAAAGGTATCAATTTTTGCTCTGAAAATGTGAGAGACTGTGGAGTTTGACAGAGGAGTACTCTCATATAGTATTTTTGAACAGATAAGAAGGTATTTGTACAAGACAGTGGGAATTCAGCCAACTGTATTTCAACTTCTTAGGTTCAATTATTAAATACTGTAGGTCAGGGGACCTTAACCTTGGCAACTTTAAGTCTTGTGGACTTTAACTCCCAGAATTCCTTTGCTTTGTTGGCTAAGGAATTCTGGGAATTGAAGTCCACAAGACTTAAAGTTGCCAAGGTTGAGGACCCCTGCTGTAGCTTATTGTTTCTGCTCTTTCCTGTGAGTTAGCCTGCCAGGTAGGACATCTTCTAATAATGATATTTTTTATGTTCATCCAAATTAGGAAACTTAATATCTTGGAAACAAAGGGGAATGTAAAATGAAATTGAAGTGAGTTGATTATATTATCTTGTTCTTTAGCTATTAACCACAGCTTTCTGGTTTGGAAAACAATAGGCCAATAAGTGCTCTTAACAGAAGAGCTTCTTGGTTGTAGTTGGCTTAGACCAAGAAGCAGATACATGGATGAAGAAATTCATATTTTGACTTATTAAGCGGAAATATGATTATCCAAGCATGCACAATATTCCCTAAAATATCTTACTGACTAAATAAAAGCAGAGCTATCCATAACTAAGATCTTTTGCCCACCCTTAAAATATCAGTTGATCTTATTTAAGTAATGTCCATGCCATATATTCATAACTATGTGAAAAGCTTAACAAACAAGCATTGTATGTGTTTTTGATCCAGGGACAATCTTAAATAAGAGTAAATACTATATAAAGGAAGTAGTCTATCAAGTAACTTGAATACAAGGCAGGAAAGCCCCTTCCTCAATTCCTGATCTGTGAAAGCCAAGTACCCAGATAATAATATCTGAACTTCAGGGTGGATTCAGACAGCAAACTGTTCTCCTGCAGAGTTCTGCAACTTTAAGGATTAAAATGTATAGACAATTTGTGAACATGGATCCCAGTTGATCACTGCTCCCCCCCCCCATTTTTGTTTTACACCTAGATGACATACATGCTTTCTGTTGTCATGAATGTTGCAACTCTTGGTTTGATTTATCAACAGGTGACTGAAATCCACACTGGTGAAAAGTCAGTTCATATTGATAAAAGGAATCCAGGAAATTTGTTACTAGTTTTAGATATATCGGGAATTTAGGAATCAGTTTTGGCCATATAAAAATATTGATCACTGTGAAAATTATATTCCTTGCTTTTATGTGGACCCAGAATTAGCCCTGGCATTTTAATGAAGTATTTCAGCATCTTCCGTGTTAAGATACTAATTAGTATATGTTTATGGAGATTCTCAGTCATCCAGGTCATAGTTGTCCCAAAGGTGCTTTTTCAAAAGGCAGCTGGACAGTCCAGTTGCCTTTTGAAAAAGCACCTTTGGGACTACAATGAGGGAAAAAAATATTTGATCCCCTGCTGATTTTGTACATTTGCCCACTGACAAAGAAATGATCAGTCTATAATTTTAATGGTAGGTTTATTTTAACAGTGAGAGACAGAATAACAACAAAAAAATCCAGAAAAACGCATTTCAAAAAAGTTATAAATTGATTTGCATTTTAATGAGTGAAATAAATATTTGACCCCTTTGCAAAACATGACTTAGTACTTGGTGGCAAAACCCTTGTTGTCAATCACAGAGGTCAGATGTTTCTTGTAGTTGGCCACCAGGTTTACACATATCTCAGGAGGGATTTTGTCCCATTCCTCTTTATAGATCCTCTCCAAGTCATTAAGGTTTTGAAGCTGACATTTGGCAGCTCGAACCTTCAGCTCCTTCCACAGATTTTCTATGGGATTAAGGTCTGGAGACTAGCTAGGCCACTCCAGGACCTTAATGTGCGTTTTCTTGAGCCACTCCTTTGTTGCCTTGGCCGTGTGTTTTGGGTCATTGTCATGCTGAAATATCCATCCACGACCCATTTTCAATGCCCTGGCTGAGGGAAGGAGGTTCTCACCCAAGATTTGATGGTAGCCAACTACAAGAAACGTCTGACCTCTGTGATTGCCAACAAGGGTTTTGCCACCAAGTACTAAGTCCATTGTCACTTTGATGTGGTGAAGTTGTCCTGTCTTCTTAGCAGAAAAACACCCCCAAAGCATAATGTTTCCACCTCCATGTTTGACGGTGGAGATGGTGTTCTTGGGTTCATAGGCACCATTCCTCCTCCTCCAAACATGGCGAGTTGAGTTTATGACAAAGAGTTTGAATTTGGTCTTATCTGACCACAACACTTTCACTCAGTTCTCCTCTGAATCATTCAGCTGTTCATTGGCAAACTTCAGATGGGGAGATTGACAGTTATTTTGTATTTCTTCCATTTGCGAATAATCGCACCAACAGTTGTCACCTTCTCACCAAGCTGCTTGGCAATAGTCTTGTAACCCATTCCAGTCTTATATAGGTCTACAATCTTGTCTCTGACATCCTTGGACAGCTCTTTGGTCTTGGCCATGGTGGAGAGTTTGGGATCTGGTTGATTGATAGCTTCTGTGGACAGGTGTCTTTTATACAGGTAACAAGCTGAGATTAGGAGCACTCCCTTTAATAGAGTGCTCCTAATCTCAGCTCGTTACCTGTATAAAAGGCACCTGGGAGCCAGAAATCTTGCTGATTGATAGGGGATCAAATACTTATTTCACTCATTAAAATGCAAATCAATTTATAACTTTTTTGAAATGTGTTTTTTTGGATTTTTTATTGTTATTCTGTCTCTCACTGTTAAAATAAACCTACCATTAAAATTATAGACTGATAATTTCTTTGTCAGTGGGCAAACGTACAAAATCAGCAGGGGATCAAATATTTTTTTCCCTCACTGTAACTAGTAAAATTTACTGTATAATACAAGTAGAATCTAGTGTGTGAAAAGAGTAGTTGGAACATACACAAAGTAATGAGATGAAGTTTTGAGTACTTTGGAATACAGCATTATTTTCTGCAGAGTTTTAAAAAATAGAAATAGTTAATACTGGGTTTAGCAGCAAAGATATTGCACTTTAACCATATTTATCTTCTCCTAGACTTTTTTTTTTAAAAGTAAAGGAACATTGTTTTTCTTAAGGAAAAGGGCACTAAAACAAGTACCCTAGCCTACAATATTTTTTTAATGGAATAGTACTATTATTTCATAATATCATATGTATTTAAATTTTATGTGCTTTTATCCAGATGTCTGTATGTCCAATGCTAATTTATAGGTGCAGATCACCTATTAATATTGTGGTTTTTAATTTTATCTTTATCTTAGGAACGTATCTATTCAGCATATTTATTTCTATGATTTCTGGACTTCTGGAATAAATAGTTCTTTTATTTTTCTCTTTAGGTCCTCTCATAATGTAGCTAAAATTATTAGTTATGATACCGATAGTCTTAATTATATTGCATATTATTTTGATTGGGAACTATTCAGAGTTGGTTGAAAGATAGATGGCTATATAAATGTTTAAAATAAATAAAAAATAAAGCAACCAGGCAGTACTAGTAAATATTAAAAGAAATCCTAGCATAGAATATCTATTGGTTGGTAACTCCAGGGATAATTGTTCACAAAATCCAAAAGCAGAATACATTGTACTTCCCATATTTTGTGCAAATGATATGACGTAGGACTAACAGTCGAATTTAATAAAGCCACCTCTTATGAGTGAAATGTTCATAAAAGGAATCTATATAATGCAGTATTTTTCAAACATGGCAACTTTAAGATGTGTGAAATTGCTGGCTTGGGAATTCTGGGAGCTGAACTCCACACATCTTAAAGTTGTCAAGTTTGAAAAACACAGATATATTGAAATTCCAAATTAGTATATTTAGAAGGGTGTTTTAGGGTGACTTCCACCAAGTGATTTCAAAGCTGTATTTTCTACAACCCCCCCTCCACTCCCCCCAACTTTTAAATTGTCTCTGCAGATACACGAATCTGCATTAAGAGCAAAGAACAGAAGACAAGTGGAAAAAAGGAAACTACCACAAAGACGGATACACACAGCAGAAGTAGAAAGAACATGGAGAACCAAGCCTTCAGGTCCAGACAATCCATGGATGACAGAATACATGAGGTGTTACTCAGCACGAGCTCGGTGATTGGACTTCTACTTTTTAAAAAAAATTCAGAGTGCTTTGAAAATGACCAGGACACCAGTAGAAAACTCCAGACTATTATGCAAGGGTTTTCCATTTTATACAAACGGGGTTTTTTCCAGCAGTTTGTTACATTTATTTATATTTTAACTACTTAACCTTTGCAGCAGAAGAGGATCCGTATTGATGAGAGCTGTTTACCAATATAGGTCCCTTACTAGATTTATTTATTTTTAAAGGAAAACGTCAAGAATTGATCGTCATCCAAAAAACTAAAATTGAGTAATAATTTTTTAAATAAAGCAACTCAATATTTTCTTGAAATGGCTTTCTTCTCTATAGTTACTGAATATACCAATCCTGTGCCAATAGAAAAGTGGTTGCACTAGAGTTACATTGAAAGCATCCAACTTTCAGTGCAATTTATTGTAAAAATAATCATGAAAACTTGACAGCAACTGATTTGTAAAGATTCTTTCTGAACAAATGAAGGTCTCATTAAATTATGGTATGAGCTGATTGGCAATAATTTATAAAAGGACTGCACACTTTACAAACTAGCAGGTAAAGAATGTTTTGTGGAAGCTGACCATTGGATTCCTTAGACAACTCATTGGTTTCCTCCCTGGAGCTGCCAAAATGAGGTTGTCGTTTATCCAGCTTAATAAAATCACAAAGAGGACTAAAAGACATGAGTTTTTGCAGAGGTATCTGTGGAAAACCTATACCTGGAAATGTTAGGAGTGTTTTTAGAACACAGAAAAATTTCTCCTTTTCATAAATGTATAGTGGCTTTTGAGGTTTGCATTCCTGCTGTAGATGTTGTGACAATACAAAACTGAACATTTTGGTGCAGTAATTAGTAATATCCTGTGACTGTGATTTTGAATATTTGCTATCATGAAGCCATTGTACCAAATGACAGATAAAGACAATCATTAATTGTGATGGGCTAATGAGTAGTTTGTAGCAAGTAAATGGTTTTAACCTTTTTTTGTAGTAAAATATTTCATTTTGAGTGGACTTAAATACATTCAGTGAACAGTTTTGTTAAGGCTTCTGCACAGTGACTTTTATAACATTAAAATTCTGGATTTGTTTCATTTGCCTGTTTAATCAAGCTGGGGTATATTCTGTGTCAAGACTCAGGTGACATTGCAAATTTTGCTGTACTCCAATGTATCACACATTTCTGGTTTTTTTAAAGTGATTTTTCTATACAGGAAGAAGCCATTGGCAATCATGAAAGTGCAACATTCTTGAAAGATTGTACCACAGAATGAAACTACTTGTGATTTTTAACTTTGAAATAAAAGATTTTTCAGTCTCAGTAATTGTTTCTTCAGAATCTTGAAAAAAATTGGATTTAAAGATACAGCAAGTACAGATCTTTGTAAAACCTGTCATTAATCACCAACAGTAAGACCGTAACTAACTCATTTTTCAACTCATTTTTGTGCAGAACAAACTGTTCATTCTGAAGAATAGGATATATTCATTACATTTAGATCCTGTCTTTCCAGGAGCCAAGAAAAAGCCTGCATTCATTGCATTGGTTTTCCATTTTTCCTGCAAATTACCCTATGGATGAGGGGCTGAGACCCCCCCCCCAACAGATCCAAAGTTATCTAGTGAGCTTCCAGTGTTGTGGAAAGTGAAACTGATTTCCACTCCAACAATTCAACTACTGTATTACAAGTGTTATTTTACCTGTTCTATAGTTGCATGTAGTGGCTTTATTTCCATCTATAGATATATGTAATTGAACTTTTTTTTGAATGGTAATTTGTTTCCTCAATCTTCAGTGTATCAAATTTGAACAATACGTGGCTTCGTATGCACCAGAGGGAGGCTAGAAAATGTCAAGCAAATCCTAGGGCTTGAAAAAGTACAAAACCCACACCCCAAAGGGCATCTTCAATACCAGCCTTTTGAGAATAGAACATGTACTGTAACTATGCACTCCTGATTAGGGAGAAGTTGGAACAGAAGGGGGAAAAAATATCTGGAGAAATAGAACAAGCGCCTGGCTGAACACTGTTTCAATCTGCTGATTAGATGGATTATTTTTGTTTAGTTTCAGTATGGGAACAGTCATAAAATAAAGTGTGTAAGTCTCTTTATCTAAATGCTGATTTATGCAATTGTGGTTCTTCCAAACAGTGGGTCTGTGCAGCTTTCAGTTGACACATGCATGAACTTGCAAATGGCACTTTATTGTATATATCAACTATTCCAACTGATGTGTACTTTAACATAATGTGCACTGTAGGTATTTGCCTCTGTATGTACCTGTGTTCAAATATTTCCCCATATCTCAGTTGAACAATTATTCTTTTATTTAATGCATTTCTTACTCACTTTTGAAGAATGAAGTCTTCCTAACTGGAGCAAATGACCACTAATGAATGCTTCTTTTTCTTTCTCTCTCTCTACCATAGTAACAAGTGAATGTCTTTAATAAATTAAAGTTGCTTTTCCCCTCAAGCTTCTCATGTGAAATCTATATTTACCACTTATGCTCTGGTAAGCCATAATATATATAAATATGAACATATAGAACACTAACATTAGTGTTGGTTAAAATACAGTAGTAAATTAAGTAGATTTTAGGTCTTAGTAAATTAAGTAGACACAAGGTGTTTCCTCTTGTGTCAACCTTAATACCAGCAGAAAAATAACGGGATATATCACAATATGCCTGCTGCTTGAAATACAGCCATTTCCCTAAAAACTGCTACAAAATCCTTGCTAGGTGCACTCTCCCCACCCCTAGCAGTGGTGCCTGTTTCAGATGGAAACCACTAATCTTAAACAGTAAATGCATTTAAAGTGAACTATAGACATCTACTGAAATATTTATTCCAGAATGGCATTAAAGATGAGCTGTACATTTTTTTTCTCTTAAGTGCACCTAGAGTAACCATGCCAGAGATAAAATGTTCTGTGTTGGCTCATGGAAGAAGAGCATACATTGTACTGGCATTACTTCTTTCCCATCAACTTTGGGAGGAATCTTATATGGGGCTTTATCAGTTTATGGCTTAGGGTTAACAGGACCGGGATAATAACATAGTTCTTCAAGAAGCATAGCTCAAAGTCAAACTACAGTTTGTAGCTGGGACGGATTACTGAGCCCTAGGACTTGCTGATCAAAGGGAAGGCATTTTCACCGAAAGCCATAAATTTGACAGTCACTGTTCCTATATACAATCAATTTAAAAAGAATGAAGGGGTAAAAAGATTAGAAATCAGAGGTACCGTATATATTTTCTCAATTATTGGGAGCACTGAAATCACTTTTAAAGCCTGAAAAAAATTAAGCTTGGAGCAGTATGTGACTTAGAATGTTTCTAAATGGTATGTGTTTCTCATATTTTTGTGGTCTTTAAATGTAACTGTACTCACATGATTTTGAATATGAGAATAAAAATGATTTGAAAAATTCAGACAAATCACATGGCTGTATTTAAATTATATATAAGAAGTCAACTATGTTTGAGAAAAAATGTGAAAGGTTTCAGAAATGTTAAGAGATTAGACACCTCTCTTTCTTCACCCACTTCTCCTTTAATTAGTAGGCTCATTTCACTTTAATTAGAAAAGTTATTCTACTATTAAGAGGTAAAATAGACCAGATAAACCTTCATCAAATGGTTCCATGTTTATTTCCAGACTAGGAACAATGATCCGCATCCAAATGACAATAGGCTGCATGCATGATTCAAGATGTTAGCTTGTTCCACAAAGTATATCACTGCAGTATTTGTTATATTGCATCAACTGTCACAATGCAAATAATTCAAGATGTTAGCTTGTTCCACAAAGTATATCACTGCAGTATTTGTTATATTGCATCAACTGTCACAATGCAAATGACACCATTTGCATAATATGCAAATGATGAATGTTGCATCATTTTCATGAAGACATTATACAAATTGCCAAGGAAATGAGGTCCATTGCATGCAAAGCCCATTGAATTGAGTTTTCACCATATGCTGAGTTTAATAGTTATCTAATATTCAGAAAGTTTATGCTTAATATACGCAGTTTATCAAAATTGCCAACAGAATTGCCAAGAGAAAATATTGGTTAGAATTCAGTATTTGTACCACATTCTTCTCATCTTTATCTTTTTTGACTTCTAAAATAAACCAGGAATGTACTATTTTTATTTAGCATTGTTTTTCTTAAATGACAGAAAAAAGTCCTTTAAAGCTCTATTTATTCATCAATTCACCTGATTTTCGTGGTAGGGTTGACCACTCACAAGTCATACAGTCATATGAAAGTTTTTAAACAAAACTACTCTATTTAGTTTTCAGGAACATGCAATGGTGCCAAAGACTATTTTTTCTTGCATTGCCCAAGGGAAATGATGTGACTCTACCAAGAAAACAAAAACTCTTCAAGATTGGATTCTGAATTAACAAAAAAGAAGCTGAAATTAGTATAGAAATTATTTTAGTAAGGACAACCTTTGGTAAAACAGATCCATTCTGTGTACAGGTAGTCCTCAACTTAACCACCATGATTGGCGCCATAATTTCTGAAGCCAAGCAAGGCACTTGGTTCAGTGAGTTCTGCCCAATTTTACCACCTTTTTTGATATGGTGGTTAACTGAATCACTGTTATTAAGTGAACGATGCGGTTGTTAAGCAAATCTGGCTTCTCCTATTAACTTTGCTTGCAGAAGCTGTCTGGGAAAATTATAAATGGTGATCACTCGATTCCTGGATGCTACAATCACTATAAATCCATGTTGGTTGCCAATGCCTGAATTTTGATTACGTGACTGTGGGATGCTGCAACAGTTGAAACGTGAGGACCAGTTGTTAAGTCACTTTTTCCAGTGCTGTTGTAACTTTAAATGGTCATTAAATAAATGCAAGTTTTAAGTCAAGGACTGCCTGTAATTATAGCAAATGACACACAGACATTATGTACAATATTGCATTTGTCTTCATAACTGTCACATTTGCCAAAGCTCTTGGACTTAAGTTGTGGTTTGAAATCTGCATTTGCAGCATGCGGTTGTTTAATAAATATAGTAAAGCCTAATGTATTATGTATTCCTCTTCACAGGAATTAAATGTAGAAAAATTGAATTGGGTGTACAATTATAGGAAGTGAATGCATATGTCGCACAAGGGAGATGTTACATTTCTGTAAAATTAAGCAAAACAGTAAAATCTTCATAGTTTAGAAACCATGCATTTTTATGTATACTATAAAATGTGCTTTTATTTTTAGACACAAATGCCGATTACATTCTGCCTTGAGCATAAATGTAATAATGCTGAAACTCCTGGAGTTCTTACTTCCAGAACTAAGCTAACAGAGGTAGCAATTCCACATCCTTGAATCACAATAAAAATTAGCAGTATTCCTGTTCCAGAAGCTTCCAGGATGGCACATGGCCTCTACGTAGGAAGGCTGTGCGGTGGCGTGGCAGTTCTCCTTCCTGAAGGCTATCTTCAGAAAAGATAAATAAAGTGAAGAGTGATAGGGGGAAGGCCCAAGGGTGATTGGTGTTGTGGGGCTGCTGCAGCATCCCTGCGGTCAATCATAAGGGTGGGCAGATTGCCAAGCACCCACATTTTGTTCAGTGACCATAGAGCCGCTGCGCTGACTGTAATTTTAAGTACAGGACATAATTCCCTTTATTTAGTGCTGTTGTAATTTTGAATGATCACTGAATAGACAGTTGTAAGTCAAGGACTACCTGTATGTGAAAGTTGGTGCTGAATTAAACTACCTTTTTTAAAACTCTTGAGTGGCGAATTTCATATTACAAGGAAAGCACAGGATTTTCAATGCCTTGTATTATTGGCTGGCTTTCAGTTTCCTTCTGGGTTCAATTCGAGGTGCTGATTATTCCCTTTAAAGCCCTATATGGCAGGAAACCAGGGTTATTTCCAGGACCACCTCTTCCTGTCCTACTAGATCAGAGAGGGTAGGCACGCTCCCGGTCCCTTCCTATATATATTGCCATAGGATCTAGGAAGTGCACCTTTTTCATGTCAGCTCTTGCTCAATGGAATACCCTTCCCCCTGAGGTCCAGCAGGCCACCACCCTTTTAACCTTCTGAAAAGCACTTAAGAGGTGAGTTTTCCCTCAAGCACTGGGATAGGGTGAGATTGTTGGAATGAATTTGTTGTGGGCTGCATTACAAATTTTAGCTGTTAACATTTTAATTTTATTGTAGATAGAGTTTTATTTTGGGGTTGGGAGTTGTTCAGTTTGGTTCAAGATAAGCAGCTATATAAACTTTGTAAAGGAAGAAAGAAAAGCATATGCAATGGAAAGCCAGTGCCTGAGAGTTTTAATACTTATCCAGCTAGTATTTTTCTCTAAAAATTCTACTTATAAGGAAAAAAATGAGAAAGATTTAGGGAAGATTTGTGGATATGAAAAAGAATGGATCGCATCTTATCTTGCCTTAGAGATTCCTTTCAATTCTACATTTAGATTAACATACGTGCACAGCTGATTTTGATATAAGCAGGTCTGTAGCATATCAACACTAAAAAACCCAATGTTTTAAGAACTGCAGCTATAGTATCCAGTTAATGGTACGAAGCTAACTTTAGCTCCAAAGGAACAGTTCTTATCTAAGCAAGCAAAGTTAGAGTTTGTGAAATGCCATCATAAATTATGACTCCTTTTAGATTCACAAGTGGGTGAGGGGAGAAACAGAAGGAAATCCTCCCACAGCATACTTACATATAAGCACAAATTGTGATGCTGCAAGGCCTCCATCACAAACACTGCTAGCAATAGGAAAGACATTCATTTCCGCATAGTAAGGATAGGAATCCTCAATGCTTTTTTGTCCTTTCACTCTCTTCCTCTACTCTTCATTTCCTAGGCTACCCAGTGTTAAGACCAAAGCAAAGCATTTATTGTATTTATTCCACATGTTTTAAAGCAAATATTACTGTACATGAAAGTTCAGAGGAAAAACTGTAATAGCAATGTGTAGGAAGACTACAAGAATGCCAATAACAGCTTCAGAATGACCTGGTATTGCTCTTCCCTGAAATTTAAAACACAAGGTTACTTTACAATAGTTCTTTCTAAAGGGGTGGGGGTGCGGGGAGGAGAAAGGACTGCCAATGATACGTAATAGGTGGATCCAGGAGATCCACTTAGGTGGAAAGTATCTCCAAGCTTCTTTGGATTCTTTTTCATCTTAAGAAAGCATTAGCAAATCCACAATAAAAGAGGCAAAAGTGTTTCTTGAAAGCCATTCAAAACATCCATGCTGTTTATACTCATGCTATAAACTCAATACACATCAATATAGATACTCATGCTAGTAATAAATTTTTTCCCATTTCTTTCAATTGTTAAGTACCAGAATTCAGATTTTGTTCTAGAGCAACATACTCTTGCAATGTGATTTATTTGCCAACATCGGTACACTTTATTCTTGTTGACTTTTAGCTTTTTAAAAACAAATTGCTACAAGTGAAGATTCCCATTTATCTCAAATCATTTTATATTCTTAACATTAACTTGTATAACCCGTATAATCAATTTACCATGACCACAAAGAAAGACCAAAACCAATTTCACCCAGATGTCCATTAAAAAAAACATGACCCATGTTTTATCACAAAGGGATTATAAATTTGGTGGACAGGTAGAAATTTCTTTACAGGTGGGTAATCTATGCATATGAATGATGGAACGCATCCCTAACAATGATCAATTTATGCTATCTTTCTTTTATTTTAGGTACCAGGCAAAATCTGACTACATATTCCTTCTTTTGGTACTCAGTTTAATTTTCCTGTACTGTTTTGTAACAATAACAATAATGATTAGTAAAGTATTTAATATGAACTTTAGTCTTAACGTCTGGCTACTAGACTTCGTTTGCAACTCTTGAAATATTTCATATTGCATGGGCTGTTAGGACTTTCACTAAGGATTTTTTCCTCCAAAGTTATTTTTTTGTTACAAAAATGCCCTGGATGATATTAGGATGAGGCATGTCCATATTTCAATTAAACAAATTTAAAACAAAACAGCTGATAAGAGAAAAGTGCTTAGGTCTTTCCTTGTTGGCTAACCAGTGACCACTGAAAATGACCTGCAGCTTTAATTACACTCATCACCTTATTGTGGTTGCACTTCAAATATACAAAGAATGTTCATGTCGATTCATCTATTTTGGCTCTAAGGCAGTAAGTTTAACTGACATTAATACTAATATTTACACTTCTTCAGGTATAAGGCAGCTGAAAAGCTGCTTTTTAAATGGATATGGAAGCAATAGATTCCCCCCCCCCTTGCTCGTCCACATAAAAACTTTCAATTATCCAGAATTCTCATATGCTGTCTCAGTTTCCAAAACCAGAAATGGTGCTCTTCAAATATATTAGGAATATTCAAAGAGGCCACTTTTACAGTCTCTTCAGCAAAGTCAAAATTTCATATTCCCAAGTGATGTCCATTAGTCTACTGTGAAAGCAAAATGGTTTTCTTTCAGTGGCACAGAAAGATTTTCATGAGAAGATGGAGCTTTGCGCAGGTTTACCATAGAAATATATAACTTTGTCTAGTCCAGTTGCATTTCTAGATTAAGCTTCCACAAACTTACAGTTTATTAGAGGAATAGGTATTAAAGCAATTCTCTTTCAGATGGAACTATCCTACTTTTCATTAAAATTATTTTTAACTGAGTATAAGGTGAACAAACTTATATGTAGAAATTATTTTAATTTTTTTTTAAAAAAAATCAGATAATGGTGATTGACAACTTCAAACACTTCTCTGGAGGGAAAAAAAGATGGCATTATCTTTTTACCTGAAACTACAATTCTTAGTTGCAGTCTAAAATGTAAAAAAATAATAATAATCCCCGGTCAACTTCAGACAGCAGTAAACTCTGAATTCACAACTGTATTTATAGCTTACATTTGACAAACTGGAATACATTTAAGCATTTCAAGAAACAAGAACAATCACGCTTCAGTAAAAAAAAAAAGAGTTCTTTTCAGTATGCAGATTAGTAAACATATGACCTAACAGTTTTCAAAAAATAGTTTATGTAAGCCCCTGTAGAAAGTGGCAAATAAAAAACTGGCAGTCAATGCCAGTAGCTTTCGATGTCAACTCATAAATAAAAGCCTTTGTAAAAAAACAAAAACAAAAATAACCCTGAAACATGATAATGCCTACCAGAGTTGAAATTTTAGTTAATTAAAAAAACAGTGTTAGTGCAATATCATGTCAGTATATTATGCTTTGGAAATTTAATGACAATGTTGTATATACATGTGATACACCAGTGTTTTTAAGTAACAATAAGAAACACAAATATGTAACAGAAAGTATTTACGTACAAGTACTTTATATCTCAATATTGTCCACTGCATTACCAAATGTTCTTTTTTGTGGTGTTGCTCTGCCATTCCACTGTACTTTTTTTTTTTAAAAAAAAATGCCATATGTTCCATTTTGTTGAATCAAAAAGGAGTTCTAAAAATGCAAAAATGCAAATTCTTGCACCAATGGCAGTTTTTCCATGAATTATTTGAAAGGAGAGCTGAAAAATAAATAGCATTTCCATGTTAATAGATTTAAATTTAGACATACTTAAAAAAAGGGAAAAGCTGGCAGGTGCAATCAAGGTTAAGATACCTTAATGTATGCATTTGCCATCTAAAACTAAGTGGGTAAGCTGGAGCCTCATGTGATTCTCCAATCCATATTTTTGCAACGCCCAAAGATTCTATAAATTATACTACTAAAATTAAGCAGTAAATTGCATTTTAGGGGGGTCTTTTTCTTTTTCTATTTTTTCCCCTTTAACTTTTGGTAACTACATGGACAAATCCGAGTACAGATAGTCCTCGGTTAACAATGAAATTGGGACCAGAATTTCCATTGCTAAGCAATGTTATTGTAAAGCTGAATGTCACACGACCACATTGGTTTATGATGTCAATCCTTACAGTCCCCTTTGCCATTATTAGGGGGAAGATTGCTGGTCAGGTCGCTACTTCCTGCCAGCTTCCAATAACCAGTCGGTGGGGAAGCTAACAGGAAGATGCAAGTCCCAGGCACCTTGCAAGCAGGCTGGCAGTCAGACAAGTAGTTGCTGCTGGGTGGGGGAGGGTATGCGAGTGGGCTGGCAAGGTACAGTGGGTCTGGGGGTGGCTGCTGCTAGGTGGGGAGGATTCAAAAAGGTGCAACAAGCCCCTGAGTTGCAGCCCTTCCCTTTGCATGGCTGCGATGATGAGCTCAGCAGAGGGGAGGCCAGTGAAGATAATGGTCAGCTGGGGAAGGAGGCTAGAAGGAAATGGAGGTCATAAAACCAAATATTTATACTTAAACCCTGAAAAATGTGAGCCTTGCCTCTCCTTATCCCACACTTCCAGCAGTTGAAAATATATTAAGAAGTGTGACGCTCTCTTCTTGTTGCAAATGGGAACATTTTAAAGATTTGTCTTTAAAATTAGAAAAAAATGGAGGCGGTGCTATGTGCTTTGTTTTGACAATATGCCGTTCTCCATGTGAGTCACTGTCAAATGTTTATATGTGTATGTATATATTATGTGTAGGTGTACCTAAAATCACTGTAGGTGATTATGTAAATATTCTGGGAATAATAATTATTTCAAGGACAGCGCATTTTAAATCAAGGTAATAATCCTTTAGCATTACTGAAAATATGTTTGAATTATATAAGCCGTGTAGTTCATTAATCAATAAAGAAAAATTCAAAAGACAAGTGAATGAATTTCACTGAATGATTTTGGTTATTATTTCTTCACTTGATACCCAACCCATCAAAATAGATTTTCAGGAAGATAATTATGATAAGGAAAAGGTGACACCAAAATCTAATAAATACTACAAGGGACAAAGCATGTACCCTTCATTGTGTGAAACAATGTGTACTGTGGTCTTATTAAATCTTTTATGTTGATTAATCACTGTTTTTAAATTATAGTGTATTTTATGTAAATATTTGTTATATTGTTTCCAACCATTTGGATATATTCTTTGAAAAATGGTAATAAACATTTTACAAAGCTAAGCTGCTCAGTTAAGAAGCCTATAGTAATACTTCAATGCAGATCATAACTGCAATGCTGAAGTTATTTTTAACACAAAAACAAAGCACTTTTACTACATTCTACTTTCATATTAAGACTATATTCAGAATGTCCAAAGAGAGTAGGCCAGCAGTCAGGTAAATTGAATAAAATTACAGGATTTTTAATTAATAATATAACAGAGATTTTGTAGTTGTGTATTTGTATAAAGACACACTACATGTATACTTACTCTCTCTCTGTATATGTGTGTGTCTGTATGGTTTGAATGGATTTATGATTATTTGCTACCCAAAGTCACTTAAGATAAGCTGTCATAGAAATTGAATACATACATATATGCATACACATACATATATGCATACATATATATACCTACATACATACCCGTGTTTCCCTGAATATAAGACCGGGTCTTTTTTTTTTTTCCCCTCCAAAAGAGGCACCAGGTCTTATTTTTTGGGGTGGTGGAGGTGGTGTCTTACTCACCTCCGGCACCGACAGCCCAGCCCAGCCCAGGTCCACTTCTTCTGGGGCTGAAGGAGCAGCTGCATTTCGACCTGCATTTTGTAGTCAGGGCTTTCCGGAAGGCCTATGCAGCCGATTACTGAGCTATGGATTGAATCTAGCTGGGTCCTCGGCTGCAGATGTCTTGCAGAAACAAGCTATGGATTGAATCTATATCTCGGTTCTTGGTTGCACAGGCCTTCAGGAAAGGCCTGTGACTGAGAAATGCAGGCCTGGCTGCAAAAGACACCTCAGAAAAAGTGGGCCGGTGAGGGGAGGCCTGGCTGCGCATATATGTATATGTTTTTAATGGATTTATGATTATTTGCCATCCAAAGTCACTTAAGATAAGCTGTCATAGAAATTGTATACATGCATACATACAAACTGAACGGAAGATTGGAAAAGAGACTAAAAATGAACTTGAAATATCATCAACTTTATATCTCAATCAGATTAAAATGGTAAGCGCAAAGCTTTTATGAATTGACTATTCTCAACTTTGGAACCTACACTCATACTAAGTAAAAGACTTGGAAACTTCAATCTCAACTCTTTTAAGCTAAGGATGATTTTTCTGTTTTTAGTTAATTATACAGAGAAATATGAAAGTGCCAACGAAGTATTAACTACAAAAGTGTCACTGAAATTAATTTCTGCATTGCAAGCAAATGTATGCGAATGCTTATAATTTATACTAAAAACCTTGGAAAAGCTATTTTTATTGTACTAAACTGAAACAAAGGTGACACTAACTTTGTAATACATACCTTTTGTTCCATGAAACAAGAAGCGTCTTTGTTGCTTGCATTTAACAGCCACATTCTTGAACACTCTGAGCCTGTGCTCTCCGTGGAGATCTTAGCTGTCTCAAAGCAGCATCTCCATATTGAATTCCTGAGCCCATCCTTTCAGGATCCAGTTCACCTGATAAAACAAAATACAATTTCTTTTTCTTATGTGATCATAAACTGCACACAAGATGAGAAAACATTTTGAATGTAATTTAAATGATAAGAAGACATCCATCACACTTGAGGATTGAGAATGTCCATAGCAATGACACACACATCTTGTACTTTAAAAACTTTAAAAATCTTGTACTTTAACTGCAGCAAGATTGGCATATGCCCAAAAATGGAAAAGAAAGGAATCCCCCACTGAAGAAGAAATAATAAATAAAATTTTGTCCTGCGTTGAAATGGTCAGGTTAACTCTAGAGATCAAAAATAAAACTGAAACAGAGTATTATGAAATTTGGAAAAATGTTTACGATTGGTTAGAGATAAGGAGGATCGCTGAGATCATTATTGATTATTGATTGATTAGTAGATAACGCAAGGATTTCCTATTAGCATCTATATCAGGACACAACGGAAAGATATGTAAATACAGAAGTTTTTTACAGAAGTTATATGTACAGCTTGTTATACTCTGTCCTGTTATAGAAGGTATTTTAAGTTTCTGTTTTTCTTTCTGTAATAGCAGTGTTATACCCAGGGAGGTTGAATTATGTCCACTTTTGTTTTTAAATGTACATTTAATAAAATCATTTAAAAAAAAAAAGATTAGAAAACATTTTGAATGTAATTTAAATTATAAGAAGACATCCATCACACTTGAGGATTGAGAATGTCCATAGCAATGACACACAAATCTTGTACTTTAAAAACAAAAACTTAATACATTTTTCTCTACAATTGTAGTTTATGTTAGTGAGATTGGGAATTTTTTGGGGGGGGGTTAACTACTGTTTAATAATACTCACTGGCCTGATCTGTCACACAAACTAAAAAGCGATTTCCTTCCTCTTAGTTCAAAGATATATCAAGAGATAGCACATGATAATGAAAGCTGGAGATCACAATCTGAGATTGTTTGCCTTAGTGCTAGATCTTAATGTTTTCTACAACAGTTAGTTCAGAAATACTTGTTTTAAATGTTTTCAGATGTAACATAGAAAACGTGCCAGCAATATATAAAAAATATAGATTTATCCTGACTAAAGGATTTTTCTTTATGACAAATCCGTTTATACAAGATTACATAATGAATCTATATATAAGGAGAGCTAATTTGGTCTAGTGGTTAAGGCACCAAACTAGAAAGCGAGAGACTGTGAGTTCAAGTCCCACCTTAGCCATGATAGCCAGCTGAGTGACCTTGGGCTAGTCACACCCTCTCTCAGCCCAACCCATCTCACAGGTTTGTTGTGGAGAAAATAGGAGAGAGGAGGTGTGTTGAATATGTTTGCTGTCTTGAATTATTTGTAAAAATAACAAAGCTAATAAATAAATAAAAATATACTGTATTTTTTGCACTGGAAAATAAATATAACATAGCTTGGTCAGAAAGCATTACATTTGACCGTTTAGGTCAGGGGTAGGCAACCTTGGCTCTTTTATGACTCGTGGACTTCAACTCCCAGAATTCCTGAGCCAGCCATGCTGGCTCAGGAATTCTGGGAGTTGAAGTCCACGAGTCATAAAAGAGCCAAGATTGCCTACCCCTGGTTTAGGTATTAGCTGGATAAACTTATCTTCTTTAACTTCTTTGATAAGACACAGAATTTTACGACAAACAAAAAGCACATTTAATCCAGGAGTACTTTATCATTTCAGAAATGTCATTTAATCCTAGGTAAAAATATTTTAATAACTGAAACTTGGATTACGATTACCTGACTCAATCTTATTAAGTATCTTTCTTGCACACTGTACAAAGGCTTCTTCAACATTCTCCCCTGTCAATGCACTTGTCTCCAAAAACATCAGCTCTGTAACAGTAAAAATGAAATAATCAGTGTTTGATCAGTGTTCAAAAAGACCCAATAAAGGTATTTCAGCTTTAAATGCAATATATTTATATATGTCATCATATTCTTCCCATAGAAGATTTACCAATTCCTCTTATTATACATTCCTAAGTCGATTCTGTCTATATCTATTTATCAGTAAACCCCACTGACCATCCAATACTGCAGCCTATATGGGAGAAAACAATTAGGAGAAAATTCTAACCAGTAAAATATCTCCCATCTCTCAAATAAGAGGATCCTAGAACACAGATTGGGAAAATCTAGTTGCTAGACCTTGAGCAAGAACCTCTCTCTAAAGCTCTCCTCCCATCCAAAATTGACTCTTTATTGCTTCCAGCAAGATTAACCTGTACTGGAAGTTGCAATGTTCTAAACTACATAATATACCTTCAAGTGAAACAATACTGTGTGGCAAAATGAGGAAGACAGTATACAGCCATGAGGACAGACAACCATGTTTACACATACCCAGCATGGACTGCTTGCAAGCACAACATTTTCTCCAGAGAAAATATAACAACATTGCCAATAGCTGCATTTGTTTGCATTCTATCTGGAGAACATTCAAATGCAGCTCTGCTTTGCTATGTATGATTACCCATCTTATGTGACATGACTTTGTGCTACATAACAAATTGACTGATAGATTGATAAACAGGTAGTCCTCACTTAATGACCGTGTAGGACCCTTCCCCAAAAGGAACTGAATGACCTGATTTTTGAAGTTCTGCTGGCTGTACCCACCCTTAGTCACATGATTACATGTTGGGTGCTTGACAACCAGCTCATCTTTAGGACTGTCTGCAGTGTTCCATGGTCATATGACCCTGTGTTTTGAAGTTTTTCGATGTTTTTTTTGCTGGTTTTGGCACTGCTTCCAGTTTCTGGCAAAAAAATGTCCATTGAATAATACAGATTTGCTTAATGACTGCTGTGCTTGCTAAACGACCACCACAAAAAAAGATCAGAAGATCGGGTGCCATCCTGTGATGACTAGCTTAATGACTGCAATGCTTTATAACTATAATTCCAGGCCCAATTATGATCGCAAGTTTTAGGATTAATTGTACTAAAATTAATATTGTTATGAAAATTCTAAGAATGTCAGATTATGCTACGTTATGCTTCCTCCTTTCTCACTGAGAAGAAATTGCATAAAGCAGCTACAGTCCTTTCAAGGGTGGCTTTGGCTTAATATGGCTCTTTTTAGTACCTGGGAAGGCATGACTAGTCAAAATAGAACTGAATTTGCTAAACATCAGCTGGAACACAGCAGGAACAACTTTGATTCCAAATTTCCAATGTGAAGAGTTGGGGAGCAACAGTACAATGAATACAAATGTTCTCAAATCATGTGGTTCTCTCTGCAGAACCCTCCTGCTAACTAGATTTAATTTCTATTCTTAATCCTGAAGACTTTCAGCTATAGCTTTGAATCAAGAGTCCAATTATAGGGTAACTAGCATATAATATAATCAGGATATGACTAATCGGTTAGTATAGTATATGCAGACGAAATCCAGGGTTGTTTATTAAGATCTTTCTCTTACCCCCTCCTCCCTGTCTTTGATCATTAAGGGAATCCAACAATAGGACAAAAATGACTATTCTTACAATGTCATAATATAATCAAATCTAATTATTCATATAACAACATGTTCCTATATGATGATTCAGACTGGTTGTGTTGTTTTAAACACAAGAGACATTCAAGCAGACTGGAAAACAGTATTGAAAACAGGCAACGTGTGGAAGAAGTAAACAAGAAAGGCTTACAAAATTTCTTTCCTAAAGCCTCCATTTCACGCTGCACATTTTTGTGGGATGAAATTTTCACTACAAGTTATCTGGAAAACATAAGATGTCATGAAAACTACTTACCATTTTCTTGAGCAAATCTGGATGCTTCTAGGAAAGTGACTTCCCTATCTCCATCAAGATCTTTCTTGTTCCCACATAATATTATTACAATATTCTGACTTGCTAACATCCTTGCATCTGTCAGCCAGTTGGTAAGCGCGTTGTAGGTTTCTCGACTAAATCAAACAATAAAGTACTTTGTATTAATATTTATAACCCACAACACCCTTACAGAAGTATTTTGCTGTACTTGATTAGAAGTCTGCAAAGAAGCTATTGCACAATAACAATATATCTGAAAAGTATTTCCAGTTATGACTGAGGACAGACTGCAGTGTCACAAAAAAAATTCATTCTTATACTGAGACCTGGTATAATGCACTATGGGAACTGAAACTATGACAACAGCAAAATAGCCAGAAGTGCTAGATCAGAAAGCAAGTAACTGAATGTTGATCCAATACTTTCAGCTATGATTCCTGATTGTATGTTTTCTATTCAGTTCCCAGGAGGAAGTCAACATCCTGAGATGCACCTGTAGTAAAACTAGGATCACACAGCTGAAGAAGTTTCTGATGAGAAATCACACCAAGTAAAAATTCTCAGAAACAAATAAAACATAATCTATAGAAGTTTTATCTATTTCACTAAACTGTCCAAATCGATGCATATATTGTATGCAGTTACATACATAGGAGGTTTTAAATAGTCTTCCTTATTATAGACCAGGACCTGTATCACTAATTGTTATAAGCATTGGAGCAGGGAGAAGATTTGAATGAAGTTATTTTATGGAAATTTGTGAAAATAACTTAAGAGAGAAGGTAGGGAGGCAGTGTCTGCTCCCTTGATAGTTCAGTTTATGTGCTGAATACATATTAGCTATAAGAAAATTCCACATCCCCTGAAGAATATGAAAGGATTACCCAGATTTTAGCTGTGACTAAGATTTCTCTGAAAACAGCCAGTTTGGTGCAATGGTTAAGGCATCAGGCTAGAAACTGGGAAACTGTGAATTCTAGTCCCATCTTGGGTATGAAGCCAACTGGGTGACCTTGGGATAGTCACTTTCAGCCCCAGGAAGGAGGCAATGGCAAGCCACTTCTGAAAAAACCTTGTGAAAAAAACCTGCAAGGACTTGTCTAGGCAATCTCTGAGAATCAGACATGACTGAACAGAAGGAAAAAGATTTCTCTATTATTTTGCTTTTACCTGGTGATGTCATAAACAAGCAAGGCACCTGCAGCACCTCTGTAATAGCTTCGTGTTACTGATCTGTAAAGAAAACCCCCCCACGGTATTTAAAAAGAGAGAAATTTGTGTTCTATGCAATGCTAAAATTGCAAACACAAACTACAGTGCTTGTTTAGGTTTGCACTTGCAAGACAAAACTAGAGTTAAACATTTATGGACTCCACCATTTAAATTTATGTATTTATTTAAAACACTTAGAGGGCCACCCATCTTATATCGAATTCTGGCTAATGAGATTATTATTATTATTATTATTACTATTATTACTATTATTATTAACTTCCCAAATGTGTTTCCTTTTAGCTGGACTGGATCAGAATTTCTCAGATAATAGCAACAAAATTACGAACCCCATTTGCTAGTTATAGCATCTTGTAGTGTTATCCAGCCATGCTGAGGTGACATCAAGCTATTCTCATTACTGTTCTATCAATACAACTATGCTTGGTTGGCTATAAAAATATAATAAAGTTACAAGAAGAAAATGGCCTTCACTTTAATAGAAATACTGAAAACACCTATATCTTGGAATTGCTTTTCCTTATTTAACAGGAAAGTATACCTGAACCGTTCTTGTCCAGCTGTATCCCATATCTGCAGTTTTACATATTTGCCTCCAACATTTATTATCTTTGAACCAAACTCCACTCCTATAGTGTGATTTGAGTCATCTTTGACTATAACAGAAAAAAATCTTAATTAGTACTCAACTCTGGTTAAAAGGCAAGGGTTATAACAAATTATGTCATTGTCAGTGTACAGATGCAAACATTATGGAACTTTTGAAGCCAGGAAAAAGAAATAAATGGAAAATTGAAAAAAACCTATACAAATGAAAATTGTGCTATTATCAGAATATAAAATACATAAAGGTTGGAATGCTAATAAAGTCACTATTATAAATTGTTGATTTACATAGTAATTAGATGCTTGGAAGCTGAATTAAACTTAAACCAGAACCCATTATTAATTTGTAAAAAAACAGAACATCTTTCTTTTGCCAGTATATTAAAAACTAAAAATCAGAAGAAAACATGAATAGTAAGACATTAAATTTGTAAGCATTCTGGACAGAGTATAAATCTGAGTAATCAATCATAATAGAATAGTGTTTTTAATTTTGGGCTATTAAATGAAAAATGTTTTTATTACAAGAAACAACCTGATGAGTTTTCTGAGCTGTCACATTTGCTAGCAATCATTTCTGCTGTTTATTATCTTTTTTAAATCATGCTGAATTTTTAAAACTTACTTAGATTAACAAGTTTTGAAAACAGAAATAAGCTGATATGTTGTAATATTAAGATGTGATCCAACAGACCAAATTCAAGTTTGCCATTAGCCATAAAGGTCCATACTAGTAGTTGATCTCTCTCTCTGCCTGACCTACTTGCTTTCTTCAAGTCCAAGTCATGAGCATTACATACTGTTTTAGTTTCTCTTATCACCACAAACTCCAGCAAAACACAACTATCTTCTTCAAATGTTTCTGCCACTTTCTTTTCCTTGCCTAAGACTTTCCTGTCTTAAGATATTTTTAAAGTTTCTGAATTTAATCAACCTAAAAACCACCTCTATCATGCTTTCACTCAAGTCACAATGATATACAAATGAAATGTGTGCATTATCCTACATTCCTCTGGATATACATCCATAGATTGTGTTGACTTGTAAGGTCATTCATCCTGTTCTCATAATGAAGACAGGAGAGCAGTTCTGGATGACCTCACATAATCAAAAAGAAACTAACTGGAATAAATCATACTCTTCTACAACCATGCTCATAGATTTCTGGCATACTTTATTGATACTTTTGAGAAATATCATGTGAAGATTAATAAAATGCTATCGCCTACACATTCCTAAGTGGATAGGATTTGGCTGCAAGAATACAATTTTACTTACATTTCTTCTCAATAAACTGATGAAGCAAACAGGATTTGCCAGTTCCAGCATTTCCAATGACCAAAAACTTAAACAGGAAATCTGTAAACAAGAAGTATCCATATTAGTATCTTTAAATATAGAGACATACTATAACTGTTACTTTTTGTCTTAAAAGCATATCACAAGAATAGAAAAACTGCTGAGTTGTAATTCAGTAGCTTATTCATAAGATGTTGTAACAGAAATAATCAATATTTATATTCAACAGATATTACACCACTCAAGTACATATTTTAACAAAAGGACAAACAGCAGCAAAATGGACTCAATTACAGAGGTGTTCAGTGGATTGTTGGAAGACCTAAGGACTAGGTTAGGAAAAGATCCTCATGAACAAAATCTACCTAGTCACTAAGACTCGACAGTTGATGGCATATAATCAATCAAAAGCTTGGTATAAAATTTTATTTGTACGGGTCTAAAAATTAATGGAGGTAGAAAGTTTTTTTTTTAAAAAAAAATACATTCTCCCATCCTGATTATAAACTTACTTTGCTATTTCTCATTTTAAAGAGCTAATATATTAAGTTATTGTAAAAACCAGTTGTTGCCTTATTTAGATAAATCTTGTCTACAGTGAACTTCCTCTATTAAAACCACTGAAATGTTGAAACATGTCATTGGTTCATATGAATTGGTATAAAGATGGAGAAAGTTGTTTTTCATTTGTTGCATGTATTTATTACATTTTTGGTTTATACAGAATGAGAGCTTTTTTAAAAAAATCAAGACTTGCCATAGTTATTCTGGTCTCAAGCAAATTCGTTTTTGTGAATTAGGAAGGGGCTGGAAATTGTTAACTGCTCGCTATCTAATTTTTACAAAAACTATCAACTATTTCATGCATCTCAAAGGAACAGTCTTAAAAATTTATTCAGTTTTGTTAGATATATTTATAATTAATCCAACACTAGGAATGAAAGAAGTCTGAAAGCCCGAATGAAAGCAGGCAATTGAATGATGCTATTTCCCTTTGGAAATCTGGAGAATTCTTATGTGCATCAATGCAAGAAATCTAACTTTAGATCAATTTAGAACTATTTTAGATTATTGGCATTTAGCCCGTACAAGAATCTTACATAGTCTGCAAGGTACTGGAAGGTTGTCATCAAACTGGAATGTTCTTCCATTTTTAGCAGGTATGGGATAGTTTCAAAATTTCAGAGGGAGGTCTTTAACATGATAGTAATAACTAATCAATAACTAATCAAATTCACACAAAGTTTAGGTATACAATACACATATATATTTAATGGAAGGAATAAAGTTGCGAAACACAAAACTATTGTTTTCCTGCTTTTAATGAAATTAATGTTCACCAATGGAAATACTCGGATAATTTTTTACTAGAAAACTTATTCAGTAAGGTTTGATCACTAGACCTGCTTGAAAAATTCTCTGACAAAATTTGCTCAAAAAAATAAAAATGAAATCATTATTTTTAATCAGAATTGGCAGCATTAAATATGTTTCCTAAAAGAAACATCCTTCAGAATGTATGAACATTTCAAATGAATTATTATAGGACTATTTAATGTGGAATGCATCTGTGCATTGTTTTTTAAAAGAATCCTTAATTTAGCTTCTTTACTCATTAATGCAGAATCAACCTGAAAGACTGTATTACATTTTTTTAAAAAGGCAAATTAATATAGGTAAAATCATAGCCCTAAATTTTGAAGCCTGTGCTTTATTTTATATTCTTTTTATGACTTTAGTCGGTTATCTTAAAAACATACAGAGAGTTAGTTACTTTGGCACCATAATTTATGATCTTTCTTGGGTTCACTGCCATGGAACCACCAGACATCAAGCAAAGGAATGTGTGCTTTCTTTCTGTCATGTTTGTTGCCACTCTTGCCAGAAGCCTTTGTTGCATGTCATTTGGCCTACATGACCAAATACTATTTTCCACAAATTACTGGATTCACAAATACCCTTTCAAAATAGATAAGGTTTCTTGACAAAGAAAACAATTCACAGAACTTATTGCCTCGGTTGCTTAAATGGTTCAACCAGATGGGGAAGAAAGCTCTAAAAGGCATTTTCCCCCCTTCAATGACAAAAGTGCTTTGAGTTTCAAGACATTGTTGACTTGGGGAAAAATCCACAAGAAGGATTTTGTGTGCTGAATGTATATTCATTTCCCAAGAGCTCAAATGTTCATGATAAATATATTTTAGAAACATGAAGTCTGTAAAATATAGTCATCAAACTTTTACATAATATTTGGAATGATAAAATTTGGAATATTGAAAAAGAAGTAATTTATTTTAACCGCCAAGAGGATTGAGTTATGGCAATATCTGGCACTTAGCAATGAATCTACAGTACTGCTTTGTTCAGGAAAGTGAATGAAGTAAACCTGAAACACGTGGCATTTATTTTATGCAGACAGTTGGGCTTTTGTATCCTGATAAAGTTGAGCAATATTCAATTACTATTCTTGTTTTCTTATTCTCTTCACTATACATAGTATTCTTTCATTTTGATCTTGTTATGCTGTGAGAACATCTCATACACTGCATTTAAAACAACTATTGTTATATTATTTAACAATTTTTCCATTTGTATGAGGTATAGAAATTACTCCTTTACAAATCAATTTGGGCTCATACAATGGTCAGATCTGTATCTTATCACACAACACAAAACAATTGTAAATCTTTGCTAAGAAAAGTTATGGGATGTGGTACTTTGGCTTCCTTAAATAGATAAACTGACACTGAGTAAAAGTTTACAATATTATCAGTTCTTTGAGACAGTTCTTTGAGTCAACAAACAAATATGGCAGGGCTTCAAGGAATTTTCTTTATTGTAGCAAGACAGCACAACAATACCTTGAAAGCCTGCCCAATTTTGTTGTGCCCCATCTTATACTAAACTATTTTAAATTGCTTTTTCAGGCCTCCCTCGACCTCAGAACTGTTTGATTTCTTCTTCAAGCTGCATTAATGGCCAGCTTCTTCCTTTCCCCCTTAATAGCTTTCTCTTATCTTCCACAAGGTCAGCTCTAAATTCCTTTACAAATATAGAGCTTATTACATTGCTACAGTTACTATACACACAGGATTAAGCATTTTTAAGGAGCCACATGCAAAAGGAAGTCTAAGTTATATTAGCTGTAAACTTCTACTTCATCCAGAAATACAAAATATATTTCACAACCTTATTTTTTGCAAAGCCCAAACCACTACAATACTGTGGCAATTTTTATTTATAGTAGTAGTGATAGCAGCAATTTCAACTACTGGGTGAGATATACTATTGGCTCACAGTCTTTCTCTAACCCAAGATAGATTGCAAGCAAAACACCACCACAACGGGTAAACTTCATTTCGAAATGCATGCTTGGTTGAAACTGGATCACGGGTTATTAGAAAAAGTGGAAAGCAACTAACCTACTATGGGGATAGAATAAATCCGACAGGTCAAAATGTAAGGAAGCACACAGGTAGTTCTCAACTTACAGCTATTCATTTAGTGACCGTTCAAAGTTACGACGACACTGAAAAAAGTGACTTATGACCATTTTTCTACAACTTTGTAGCATCCTCATGATCATGTGATCAAAATTCAGATGCTTAGCAACTGGTTGATACTTATGATCATTGCTGTGTCTCGGGGGTCCTGTGATCACCTTTTGACAAAGCAAAATCACTCGGGAGGCTGGATTCACTTAACCACTGTGTTATTAACTTATCACCTGCAGTGATTCACTTAACCACTGTGGCAAGAAAGGTCGTAAAACGGGGTAAAACTCACTTGACAAATGTCTCACTTCACAACAGAAATTTTGGGCTCAATTGTGGTCGTTAAGTCAAGGACTACCTGTATTTGTAAAACCCAGCTTCAAGTAAGCGGTCAAGGTCTCCACCAGCACCCCCATCCCCACCTTGCTTGCTGACCAGCGAAAAGCTGACACCCTTCCCCATCCTGCTCCAAAGGGGAGAAGCACGGGAAGAGATGCGCGAGGCTTTCATGTCTCCAGGCGCGATCCTATCACGGGGAGGAAGCGCGCCTTACGCTCGTTAGAAAACAGAAGGGCGGCTTTATTACGCAAAGCACATCCCCAGCAAAGCCAATGGAAAGCTTCTTCCGCTGGACGTAGTGCTTGGAGCCCCGTTTTGCTCAGGCTGCTTTCTTGCCGCAGCTCTCTCGGTAGCAAAGAAGGCAAGACCCTCCGCAAGGCCCTCTCCTTCCTTCCTTCCCTCCCTCCCAGCTCAACCCCAGGCCACCGCTCCCTACCGTAGGTCTCGGACATGGCCGTCTGCGACATATCAGGAGTGCCGCCGCCGCCCAGGAAACAGAGGCTGCCCGCGTCTCAGTCAGGTCCCAGCCCGAGGCTCCACCTCTGGCCCTTCCCTCCCCTCTAACTACCTAGGCGCCCAGGAGAGAGGACGGGGGCAAGGACCTCCAACTCCCGCACGGAAACGTGCTCTCTACGCCTGCGCACGTAGCTCCTCCCCTTTTCGCTCCACTCATCGGGGGGTGCGGCCTGCCCGTATGCGCAGTCGCGCTGCCTCACGAGCGGCTCTGTTTTTTGTTTTTTGTTTGTCTCTGTCTCTCTCTGTCTCTCGGTCTCTTGCGGTCATCAAAACAAAGCGCACGTGCACGGAGATGTTGAAACCGGAGAGCGCCGCTGGTGGAAAGGAGGAGCAGTTCGACCCAGGAGGATTGACGCGCGCGCATCTTTTCTGGGACTGAGACCGGCAGATGTCGATCTGCTGCTTCGGCGGCGGGAATGGAGTTGGAGGGGAAAGGATAGAACGGCTGAAGCTCAGTTTGTTTTTGGAAAAGCAGAAGTACGCTTTGATAAGTTAGAACGGCGGTTTTCAACCTTGGCACTTTTAAGATGTGTGATTTTCAGCTCCCTCAATTCCCCCAGCATTGCCAAGGTTGGACAACACACTGCTTAAATAAGACCACTGGGGTGTTTGACTTGTGGACTTTTCCCCGTCCATGTAATCTGACAGGCAAATTTCTTGTAGGAACAAATGTACTGTATGGGACAAGGATGGAGTGTAGGTAAGATAAGATAATCTTTATTGTCATTTTTTACTGTGGGCACACTGGCACACATTAAAAATGAAATTCTGCTGCTTGTTCTCAAAAGTGTACACATACATAACACACATATAAACATGCTATATACAACATATGTATACACCTACACTAGATACTAAGTGTAGTTTAGTGACCGTTCAGAGTTACAATGGCACTGAAAAAAGTGACTTAGGACTTTTCAGATTTACGACTGTTGCAACATTCCCATGGTCACATGATCAAAATTTGGACTCCTGGCAACTAGAATGTATTTATGACAGTTGCAAGGTCCTGGGGTCATATGATCACCTTTTGCGACCTTTCGACAAAGACAGTGGGGAAGCCCAATTCACTTAACAACTGTGTTACTAACTTAACAACTGCAGTGTTTCACTTAACAACTGTGGCAAGAAAGGTTGTAAATTGGGGCAAAACTTAACAACTGTCTTGCTTAGCAGTGGGAATTTTGGGCTCAATTGTGGTTGTAAGTGAAGGATTACGTGTATACCGCATCTGATTACAAAAGCTGTAGCATATATCAGTTTGTTGGTTTGAGTTATCGTGATAGTAGAAATTATTGTGCATCCATATTTCTAACATGTTTTATACATTTTCTCGGTAGGAGAATATTTCTCAAGAAAAATCATATACTGTACTTTACAGCAGAGGTCCCCAACCCTGGTCCGTGGACCGGTACTGGGCCATGACATGCTAGCAACCGGTCCGCACAAACAAGCAAAGCCCCATCCGTGGGATGCAGGCAGCACATAAAACCATGCACTCTCCGGTCCATGGAAAAACCTTTCTCCACGGAACTGGTCCCTGGTGCCCAAAAGGTTGGAGACCTCTGCTTTACAGAACCCTATTTTGAACTATCCTGCAGGTGGCGCCACAGGGCTTCTGCTGAAAGTTGCTCAAATGAAATTTGTATAAGGTATCAGGGTAAGCTAGAAGTCACAAAAGTAAATGAAGATTGTGAATACTATTTTTTAATTTATTTTGAAACTGAGGCATTATTTGCAAAGGAAAAGATCTGTTAAATGGGAGCTGTTTTCTGCATTTGCTGAGAAGAATCCTTGAAGTCAAAAGAAACAATCCCATCTTCATTTTTCACTGATTTTTCCTTTAGCCACACTTTATTGTCGGGATAGTTTATTCGTTGACTTGTTAAACTTGTTATCTTATTACTTGTTATTGTTCATGAAGTGTTCCCTAAGTACACAGAATAATGGTATAGATTTAAATTAAGTGCATGATCTGGAAAATCCCTGTTTCAAATCTGAGGCTTTGACTATCCTCTGCTACCATTTGATCATAATTCCTCTTCTTAAAATTTACAATGATCTGTTTTGCATAGTGTAGTATTTTGGTGATGATTATAAATGCTCTAAAATTATTCTATACATGTAATGTGTTATTGATGTCAAAAATTAATTTTCTCCTCTCATTGCATATGGCTGCCAATGATGCAGAGATTGCTTTTAAGATTACGATTATTTTTAGCTGCATTTATGCTACCAATTGCATCTTTATTAGTAATTGTCGATTTGGTAGCCAGATGTTATTCTTTGAGGTTGAAACCTTCAAAGAGAAGTACAATTTCTGAGCACCAGAAGCTGGATAGCTCCCATAGCTAATGTACTATATATATATTTACCTAAAAAGTGAGATTCCATGAATTCAATTCCCACTAGAGAATTTGAACTCCAAAGAATAACATCTGGCTGACAATTGCCAGTAAAGATGAAACTGGTAATGTGTTACCTCCTGGTGGTTACTGTAACTGAAAAGAGATAGGAAATAAATTTCACATTGTGTGAAAATAAAGGGTGGAAGTCATATAAAACCCCATATATGTGGCCATGACATAATATATAACATGTGTCTCTCTCTGTTCTGAGATGGATTGTATATATGCCATTCGGCTAGCGCGTCTTGAATGAAAGAGATGCTAAACTTCTTGAAAGGAAAAGGGAAAGAGGAGATTGACTACAGATGCTTATAGGGCTCGAAGGGACCCCCACCTCTCTGTGGCAGGTGCTGGAAGTCAGCTATCATGTTCCCCCCAATTCTTCTGTTTCTGAGGCTAGACATCCCTAGTTCCCTTAACCATTCTTCTTATGATTTATCTTGCAGACCCTTTATCATCTTTGTTGCTCTTCTTTGCACTCTTTCTAGGGTTTCAGCATCTTACTTGTATCATGGTGATCAGAATTGGATGCAGTATTCCAAGTGTGGCCTTGCTAGTGCAGTATAAAGCAGTACTAGCACTTCCCATGATTTTGATGCTATCTCTCTGGTTGATGCAGCCCAGGACTTGCATTGGCTTTTTTGGCAGCTGCAGCACACTGCTGGCTCATGCTTAAGTGGTGGTCCACTAGGACACCTACTGTAGATCCCTCTCATATTTGCTACTGTTGAGCCAGGTATCACCTATTCTATACCTGTGCTTCTTCACCTTAATCTGAGATAGAGGGTGAGAAGAAGAATTGGTGAAAAATCCCTACCGTAATACAAAGACTACTACCAAATAAATTTCAAAGAAAAATCTAGCTTCTCATCATTTGGAAAATATGAGGAGAGGAAGATACACAGGAAATCTTTTATAGTATGGAAATTATCGATAGGTAAGCTGTTCTGCTTGTAGACCTAAAAGATATCTGATATGACACTTTGACAGAATGTAGCTGTTTTCCATACAGTTTGCCTCAGCCTATGTTTCCCCTATTCATAAAGTAATGGTTTGTGCAACTAAACTACATAGCTCTAGTGTGCATATCAGGGACACTTTTATATGACCAAAAAAGAATAAATGAATTGCTGAGGAGAAAAAAGACTAAATGGAAACAGATTTGTATGAAATTTGCATAGGAATGAGGTTATAAATAATAATACTGTAATATCTTAGTAGAAAGAAACTATATTTTTCTGTAACTAGCAGATTGTGATCAGGTAATTGATGTGCCTACTCATCAGTCTGTTGCCATACACTAACTAACTAACTAACTAACTAACTAACGAACGAACGAACGAAGGAACGAACGAACGAAAGAAAGAAAGAAAGAAAGAAAGAAAGAAAGAAAGAAAGAAAAGAAAGAAAGAAAGAAAGAAAAAGAAAGAATGTTTTTCAAATCTTAATTACTGAGGAGCATGTTTAAAATGTCCCTCTACCTATGAATGATTCTTTATCTAAACTAAATATGGACTGGACAATCCTTCAGAGACAACCCAGATTCTTGTAAAGAGAACCCATCACCAACCCTAACAGATATGGCTTTTATTAAGTAATATCTGCATTGTTGGATGATGTGGTTTTAGAAAAATCTGCAGAGGCCTTGGATATTATAAGGGAATAATAAAAGGAAAAATGCCCTGGTTGGAAGGTAGGTGGGGAAAGGGAAATAGTAAAAGAGTAAGCAAGATGAAAATGAAATGTAAAAGATATGGTCATTTCCCCCCCCCCCGACCTTTATTTTTACTGTTCTCCCTTTTCCTTCCTTTCCTAGCAATCATGGTTGTATATAGTAACATGCCTGTTTCAGGATAACACTCCATGCATCAAATGAAGTGGACTGTAGCCCATCCAAACTTCTGCTGTAATAAATGTGTTAGTCTTTAAGGTGTCCCAAGACTCTTTTGTAGATTTAGATAAAACATTCTACTGACCTTTACACTGACATCAACTTGTTTATCCAGGCTAGGGAAACAGAGTGCAAGTTGTTGGCTAAATTTCAACCTTGACAGACTTCAGGCTATTATCAGTTTTGTAAACATCAAACACTGCTTTGTTTTATGGGAAGGAAGGAGAAGGTCTCGGCTTTGGGGATGCTCTGGTGGATGATCTATTTTCTTTTCCTCATACATATTGTATGTATATATCTTCCTCAGTTTGAGCCAAATTCTATCTTAATGGTTTATTTACATTAAGGAGTGTGTTTGACAGCTGAGCACTGATAACATATTCTAAACCTAAAGTATGAATGAATGGCCAGATCATTATCTACCCTATAGAACAAAGAGAGGACAGCGAGGGCAATAAATAAAAGTGGTTCGATTATAAAACCTGCCCAAACTGGCAATGACAGGGAGTGACTTTCTGGGAGAGGCAGTGATACAAATTATGGCACAGATGATGAAATTATTTCTGGTGAGCCAGATGCAGCTCCCAAAGGACTCATATAACATTTAAGTCAATACATTTTATTAAAATATTCTGTTAATGTAACTACAATAAGGTAGAATTAGCTCATCTGGTTATGTCTCCTGTCTGGTTTACTTGAAAAGGCTGATATCCAATCTTCCAGGACTGATAGTACAATCACTGTCTCTTTTACAGCCAGAGAATTTAGGGTGGTTTCTTTTTGAGTTTCTTTCTCCACCCATTATGCAGCTGGGGGCTACACTCTCTCTTATCTGATTGTTCCCTAGTTAGCATCTCTCTCCCCTGTCTTCCAAGGTCATTCCCCCATAGCATTACACTCCTACAGTTTAACCCAGGGGTCTTCAACCTTGGCCCTTTTATGACTTGTGGACTTCAACTCCCAGAATTCCTCAGCCAGGAATTCTGGGAGTTGAAGTCCACAAGTCATAAAAGGGCCAAGGTTGAAGACCCCTGGGTTAACCCAATCAGATCCACATACGTAGTTCTCATTTGTACTGTTTTCTTCAGATAGAGGCCATGCTCTATGTAATATTTGAGTTCTGATTGAACATGAAATATATTGCTTTTATATAAGGGTCCCCATAGGCTGCTTGTCTAATGTGGAATCCAAGATACTGATCTCACTCTTTCAAGGTACATAAAGTATTTGGCCCTGCCACAACTTTGGAACAGCTTTCAGCCCAGAAAACTTTTTCAAGCAAATAGATGTAGGTCACAGTCAGGTGGCTGCACTAAAGTCCTTTCCTTTAGATCATAGAGTAGCCGGAAACTATGCTGGAATAGGTTCTGCTGCCATTACTGCTATTCCCTGTTTTGTCTCACCAGTAAAGTCAGTGAATGGTGCCTTGTTGGCTAAACACTTAAAGCAACTTGCGGATTCAACTGGTGGATTTTATTTCCTATTCCTAACCAGAAAAATGGTTACCATTTGGTCTCCTTAATGTGTTTTGGGGCAGGGATGGGAAAATATAGGTGGGTGTTCAGAACCTTGGCTATTACCGTATACAGATAACCTGAGAATTTTAGTTGACAAATTGCACTCCAAAAATCAGGTTTGGCTTATCTGCAGATGGGCTTATGCATGAATATATATGGTAATACTTTTTAAAAGGATCTATATTTTTTGTATAAACCCATCTGCATTTGTATAAACCAAAATACCAAGAAAAATGCAGGTTGTCTTATCTATGGATGGCACATTTTTCATGATAGTTCAAAGGTCAACCTATTCGCAGATGGGCTTATATGAAAGTATATAAAGTAATATTTATTTTTATTTTTAAAATTATTAAGTTATCATATATCTCCTTCAATAAGTTCACAAGGTATTTTTCTGAAGTTTTAATAAGCAATTATTTTAAATACTGTATGATTCTTAATTAATTCTTTGAAAAGGAGTTATTATGAAACAATATTTATTTATTCTAAGTACTTTTAAAATTCTTATCTTTTACATGTATCTTGTCTAGCGTAGCAATGAGAGACAAAGAAACTTTGATAATGAAGGAAATTAGTGATGATAAAATAAGTCATATAATTGTGGTAGTATAATGAATAAGCTAGAGAAAGATAGTAGCTGATCACTTCTGGGAATGAGAACCAAATGAAATCAATGTTTTAAGAACAACATCCAGGTCAGAGGTGGTCACCCTCTCCCCTGGGCATAATAGTGTCAATGTCTTCTCTTTTGGAAATGGCACTTTTTTTTTTTTTGCAAAATGCTGCTGTTGTGCCATTACTCTTACATTTGTGATTACGCATCTGTTTTGGTGAAATAGACTGTGTAGACTTGCAAACTGAGTATGTTTTGATATGCAGTGCCCATAACAGATGGCTTGTAGAATTTCTGGAGTAAAGTGGCCTGCAGTATTTGATCTTCACAGTCTGTTTCATAATTGTTATACCTCTTGAGATGGCAAATGCAATTTTGAATATACCTCTGGGGTTTATGCTTGCACATCTCAGCTTTAAGAATTGAATCTAGATTCTAGAACAAGGGACACATGGCTTTTGCTTGCAGGAGAGGGGAGGAACATGACAATGGACTGCTGGGTGATGTTTCCATGATCAGTACTGTGATAAATGGTTGCCAAGAGTCCCAGTTAAAGGAAGATTATCACTTTGTAAATCTCCATTCATAGATTTTCGGTAGTTGCTGAAATACAGATGGAGCTATTGCCTTTCATTGCTGTGCTCATTGGTCCAATAAAAAATATAGCTTGTCTGGTTTTGATTTGTCTCTTTCTTTGTGTATGTGTATATGAATAAATGTGTACACAGTTTTAAATCCTGTTTTGATATGGATCAATCTGCAAATGGCTTTATTATTAGATATGCAAATGGGGTGTTAGAAAATTGACGATGTTTCAAGTAACTAAAAGACTTTATATGTCTTTGGTGCAAAACAAAACAAGACAACAAAAATTAATAGCTCAAACTAAGGCTGAATAACTGTTATTACTGCCAAACAGCTTAGGTGCAACTCTTTTCCCCCCTTTCATTATTTTATGTAATGCATTTAGGTTCTTTTTTTTCCAAAAAAATAATTGTAATGTGGGCATTCAGTATCTGAAAAGGAGAATGCAACAAATGAATGTTCAAATGTATTTGAACAGCTTGAGTAACTGAGTGGTTTTATAATCAAGCAAACAGGATATAAACATTTTTTTTGCAAGCTTCCAATTGTATAGGAAAAGCCTCTTAATATAGATAACACAGGGAATTTATGAGAGTGGATGTCTGATGCACCTGCACTCTATGTATGAGTGAGTGTATGTGTGTGTTTAGTTTATACATGCACAATTAACAAATCAACCATTAATCTTAAAGAAAAAAAACAAAAAAATAAAATAAAAGTAGAAACAAAATACACACTAAGAAGTGGAAAAAAGAAAAAAAATATATTTTACACTTATCAATAGTCAATGGTTTACTAATGAACTAACTAGTATAATATGAACAAAACAAGCTAGTATTGTAAGATATCACAAAATTTCAACAACATCCAACATCCAAGCACAAGTAGACAGCCAAAGGAAGTTCAGTGGCACCAAGAGACACTTTCCTGACTTTCCTTTCCTTTGTAGTAGTAGGCAGAGGAATGACATGTTTTCACCAGCTCTGTTAAAAGTGCGGCTTTAGGTACATTTCAAAAACCAATATGAGATAAATCCCTGAATAGAAATTGCATTAGAAAGAAATGGGGCATCTATGGCAAAGGTTCAACTCCAAGACTCTCCTATACACTGCTATTTTTCCTCCCTCCACTGAAGCCAAACGAATTGGAAACAGAAGGAAAGACAACCGTTTCAGGTTTTGCCAACACATGTGACCGCCTAAGAAAAAATATGGGAAACGATCAACTTCAGCAACTGCACTATTTTAGACTTTGTACTGTAAAATAAATGGCACATTGTAAAAATATTTTCATGTATCAAACACCATAAGCAAAGCTGCTAATTTGTTATTTACATGAAGGTTGAAAAATGTATAAAGGAGTCTCAGCTGAATTTTAGCACAATTCCCTCATCCCCCGCCAAACTTGGGTAGTATAATTGAGGAGCCGTGGTGGTGTAATGGTTAGAATACAGTATTGCAGACTAACTCTGCCCACAGCCAGGAGTTCAATCCTGATGGGGCTCGAGGTTGACTCAGCCTTCCATCCTTGCAAGGTAAAGCACTGTGGGGCAGTATATAAGTCTAAGTGCTATTGCTATTGCTATACACAGTGTAATATTTTTATATGATCTCTGGTGCTAATTGGCTAAGCTCTGTGTTATTATCCGACATTTGCATTTTAATCAGCTCCCTAATCTAAGCATGCTTCTTAAGAGTAAGGCTTATTTAAACTGGGGTTAATAGTTTAGTAGTATGTTGCAGTGTAGCATATTCTGGACTTAATGGAGCCTAGAAAGCATGCATTTTTAATGTGTGTTTCTTACGATGTATATTTAAAAACAAAAATGGTCTGGAAAAAACTGGTTGTCAGCAGATAGTTATTTAGGATGAAAACTATATACACATGCAGAACAATAAGTGACATTGATCCAAAGGGATTAATAACTGAGTGTGTATTCATAGGATTACTTTTAATGGTCTTCCTGATTCTGCTTGAAAATCAAATGCCAAATAATACCCATAGGAACTAATCACTGGAACTGCCAGACTAAAAGCTAGGACGCTGGAAGAAGTAGAGTTCGTTGAAATCATTAAGTGCTTCCATTTTTTTTGAAGTTTAGTAATGGAAAAGTTTAGGCAAATTTAATACCCAAGGGGAGGAGGAAAGGATCTATATATATATATCTCCAAGGGTAGTTTCTGGCCTCTAAGAAGGAAATGAAGATTGCCAATTAGTCATATTACATTAATTACATATTACATATTAGTCATATTACATTAATAAATCATATATTTAGAGGATTTTATATAGTACCAAATTTTAGCTATCAGAAGTATCACAGAGGGACAGGAAGAAGCAGTACAGAATGACACTTAGAGCAATATTAAAGATGTCTGGAGGGAAAAAAATTAGAAATTGCAGAGGTCTTTAGATTTTCTGCACAGCAGCCTTAAACTTCTGGATTTCAATGAATAATCTGGTTGGAAATGAAGCTAGTTGAGAAATAGCTTGGCCAGTTTAGCTCTTTCTTCTGCTTTGGTCATAGTGGCCTGATGTTCTGCCCAAGTGCACTCGTGGACCCTGATTAATGGATTCCCCTGATTTTTTGGGAGAAGGAGGAGGGGAAGGGGTAGGAGGAGAAGGAGGAGGAGAAGGAGGGGGAGGGGGATAGGAAGGAGGAGAAGACATCACAGTTTTAATGATTTTTCTGTAACAGATTAAGAGGAAAGCAACAGAACACTAATCTCTTTAACCCAGGTAAAGAAGAACGAAAATGAAAAATAGGGTTTTGCTGCCATCGCTTCATTAGATAATGTAAAACACGAGATACAAGCCCATCACGCTATTGTTTCCTCAGTGACATTTTTTTGTAAAGTTTTTTTTAGCATTCATTGGGTGAATTTGTAAAAAAAAAGCGAGAGAAAGGTTTAGAAGTGCTAGAAGGGCAATGACCATTGAGAAGATGGCATTCCTGCAGTTGGGGCATTCCATCATCAAGCAGAATGGAGATGTTTGGATAAAGCAAAATGAAATGCATCAGGTAACCCCAACAGCATACGGTAGCAGAAAAAGTGGGTTGCCTTCCCAGTGAGCTGAGGTCCAAGATGTGCATTCCTACCTTTGAGAAATGATCAGAGGCCTGTACCTATGCGAAACCAAACTGGTTGTGTGGATCAACCCTCAGACAAACATTTGGGATGAGCATGTGTGAAGACTTAAATTACAGTGTGGTTCAGTATGAAGACCATGTTCAAATGTTCAAGCAGGAACATAATGAACAAGGTGGATTGATTTGTGGCAAAGCTTTGAAGTAATGGTCAGGATGGGAGGAAAAGGAGCATGAATGAATTATTTCAAGGAACAAACAAAAACAGAACAGGCCAGGATGATAAACCAGCTCCTGTTTGAGAAACCAGGAAAATGAGCATGATTTATATTCGGAGGGTAAATGTGCCTATTGATTTGAAAGTAGAATAGGATGTTTGAGAAGACTGATTTAGGATGGCAATCCCAAGATAGTAACAATTCCAAGATAATGTCAGACATTGTTTTTCATCATTTAATAATTAGGGAGTAATCATTTATCAAGATTTCCTACAGTTCTTCAGAAAACATATGTACAACTTTGGGTGCTTTATCATTGAGGTGAAGCATATGGCTTTCTGTTTAAATCTTTGCTTAAAACCTAGCCATAAAAGAATGCTCTGAATCTTTGCATGTAACTACCCAATTAAAAGTTATTTATATGCTCATTTTATGGTAGTTGTATGCTGATGTAATCAGAGGCTCTTGAGAATGTTGAACAAGTATCAGCTCAATTTCCAGAAGTATTGCTACCTGTACAAATTGCTTTTGGTTCAAGAAATAATATTCTGATTGTTTTAAAATAAGTTTCAAAATGTGATATAAAATATCCTAATATAGCTATTACATCAAAATAATGAGAGGATGGTTCACAAAAACCATAGAAAATGTCTACATCCCTTAATGATATTAGGCAACTTTTAATTTCCTCTATGCTTTCTTAAAGCTGCCAATCAAAATCTCAGTAAATAAATCAAGAGGTCCTGTATTTAAATACAGATAGCACTTGTTTAGTCACTGTCTCAATTAGCAATCATTCACAGTTATGACAATGATGAAAAAGTAATTTTATAACCAATCCTTACATTTACAACCTTTGCAGATCTGTAAAGCACAAGGAAGGGTGAAGATCGTAAATACAGTCTTGGTTTCACTTAGCGACACTTTATTTAATGACTGAGTAGCCAGACCCAACTGTTGCTAAATGAAAACTACCTGTAATCAAGTTAGTTAAAGTATTAACTCATTCATGAATGTCTATCATTCCGGCTTTCTGCTGGTTTAAGGGAAGACAGTTGCTATGTCTTAGCACAGATGGAAATCCAAGCAAACTTGGTTTTTGTTTTCAAGATATCTCCTTGTAACTGTCTGGACAAGTCCATGCAGCTTTCTTGGGAATGCTTTTGGAAGTGGTTTGTTGTTGCCATCTTGTACAGTTGAGAGAGTGACTGGCCTAGGGTCACTGAGTGATGTCTGGGCTTAAGGTAGGACTAGAACCCAGGTTTCTGCACTTCTAGTCTAGCTTCTAAACCAGGGGCAGGCAACCTTGGCTCTTTTATGACTCGTGGACTTCAACTCCCAGAATTCCTGAGCCAGCATGGCTCAACTTGGAAACTCTCCCTTTCTCCTCAGCATGGCTGGCTCAGGAATTCTGGGAGTTGAAGTCCACGAGTCATAAAAGAGCCAAGGTTGCCTACCCCTGTTCTAAACGAAGTTGGCTCAATATAAGGTGTCATGAAAACAGTTTTAAGAGAACAAAAATCCATTTAGCTTGTTGTTTTGGAAAAATGTTGTGGGGACTGATAATTGAACCCCAAGGCTCTTGGCAATTATGTACAGTATATATCCTTCACATTACTCAGCAGTTTGCTTCCAGCATAGCCTTTTTCTATAGTTGAAACTTACATGATTTCTGTTCTCCAAAATTTCAAATGTTTTCCAATCAAAATACCACACATCTGATTAACATCATTCTGTTTCAGTGATATAGACCATTATGCTCTCGATGGAAATATTACCATGGATTTGAGGAAAGAGCTTGCTTTTTCTATTTCCTACACTGAAAGCCGAAGAGTAGAGCTATATATATTTAACATATGACACGCACTGATTAATATATTGCACTTAACCTTAATGTGGCTTGTTTGGCTTTAATTTAGCGATCTCTATGAATCCAGTCACAATTGCTTGTTAACATGATTATGGTTTTAATGTTATAAGAACCCAGCAAGCATCGTTTTGTAAAAATGTATCTCTTACATTAATTTTTTCTCCTCCTCCTCCTCCTCCTCCTCCTCCTCCTCCTCCTCCACCATACATATATCTATATCTATACATTGGTATATCCAGCTCTGCTTTCAGGATAGTGCCTGGATCTGCCTCCTATGTATATTAGACTTTATATGCTGTTGACAGCTGAGGTCTTTGGTTTCCTTAAGGGCAAGAGAAGCATTGTCTGACACAGCCTAGCATTTTAGCCTAACCATCTTAGATCCTCTGTAACAGTCACAACCACTGAAGGATTGCAAAACAGATGTGCTTAGTTTCTCCTCAGGCTGCTAAAGTAATTGTACAAATATAAAGATGAGCATACATAGAGGAAGTAGGAAGGAAGTTCCTCTATCTTGCCACTAAGTGGCAAAATCTAACAGGGTATGATTGCATGTAGAAAACCTCGTCCTTTCCTCCCCCTTTGACTGTCTTTAAAGAAAGATGGAATATAAATATAATAAATAATGAATTACCTTCCTGCAAATGTTAAAGATAAGATAGATGAATTACATTCCAGTAAAGACAAAAATGGGAACAGGCTGGATGGATTACTACATCTTATAGATTGATCTGAAACTTGAAATGAAAGATAAATTGGGGTGTGGCTCTGGATTGTTTTGCAAAAGGAAGGATGAGATTTTTAAAAAAATGGCTTAAAGAATAACTTAAGATATCTGGCAAAGTTTTCTCTGTTTTCTGCTATGAACTTTGCTGGGATTAGATTTTTTTTATTTGTGGGATTTTTTTTTTTTTAATTCTAAGGTAATTTCTGCAGTTTATTTTTTCCCTAATAGTGATGTAACATATTTGTACATTTTAAAAAATATTATTCTAACTGCAGATAATGAGCTTACTGCTCTTTGAGAGTAGGGGAATGAAGTTTCTTGGAAAGTGAGTGATGTATCTGGAATAAAGTCCCATAAAAATGTGGCCTTCAAACAGTTTTAACTCCTGGTGACGGCTCCCTGCATTTTTCTTGCTGGCTTATTTTGAAAGTGGCTTATCAATTCCTTCTTCCTAGAACTGAGAGAGGGTCTGGGTCAAGATCACCCAACTGATTTTGTGCTTAAGGCAGGACTAGAAGTCCTAGCCTCTTGGTTTTTTCGTTTGATGCTTTAACCACTACCTGAACCTAGTTCTGGTACATCCACATCAAATGTTGTTCCTCTACTTGCTGCCTGTGATATCTTAGAACCTGGAAGTATCCATAGGAATTTCTTCCCAACTAAATTAAACTTCAGGCTCAGCTTTCGAAAACTTAAGCCTGAACTTAACAACAACCCTTTCCACGTGGCTTTGCCATCCAAACCTACAAGTCTTTTCGGGCCACTGAGCCCTTCTTTTTGAATGTTCTCATGTTTAGGCCCCTGAGCTCCCTTGTTCTCCATCCAGCCTGAGAGGGCACTAGAAGTGGTAGCTAGCCTGATCCATTCTTCGTTATTTTCTCATCATGTAATTATTATTTTTCTGATGACGGAAAAGAAAAATTCTTAAACAGCAAACCAACCAGCCACTAGATGGAAATGTGACTTAAGTCACTTCTGCAGCACCCAGAAAGCAATGAGGGTGGGCAGGTAGGGGAGTGGGATATGTTGGCAAAGTGCCATACTGCCTTCACTTTGGAGTGGAAGGCAAAGCCTCCGGAGTTGGGAAGGAGGACAAGGTTAGTATTGGGAATGGGTGTAAGCTTAATACCCTGCTATTCTTCAGCATAGTTATAAGCAACAGCTGTGTAATATTTTCCTTGTTGTGCTCAAACAACACAAGAATAACCCAAATTCAAGTGAAACTTATATAATTAATTTTAATACAGTGGAATGGTGATGGTGTAATCTATCTTTAGCCAGCTTGCACCTTTTTATCCACATTTGCTGCATTTAGATGTTTCTTTTTCAATAGGACTGTTCTCAGATAAATCATCCTGTTTTAGCCGGTATCAGGCAGTGGAAAGCTCTGCTTTGCGATGACTTCATCACACAAGGCTGTGTGTGGGGGAGAGAGGGGGATGAGGAAGGGAGGAAACCAGTAGGGGAAATCACTGAACGTTAAATAAAAACAGTGACCACACAGATATTGTTCTTCAGGTTTGAACTGTAGTCTAAAAGGGGTGGGGGGAATGAACTTCACAGATGTCTGGAATTTTTTTAGAGTCTATAGATTTTCCTGCTTAAGGGAAATTAGTTTGTTCATACCAGCTCAGCTAATTGCTCCTTGCTCTGCAGGGTTTCAGGCAAGCAACATCTTTCCCCATCATCAGGTTTCTGTTTTTCGAAAGAAAAGGAAAATTAAATCTAAGATCTTCTGCAGACAAATCAGGTTCTTTTCTGAGGAACCCATCCATATCCATATACAGCTCGCCTATACACATGCTACCATTTGACTTTAGTATAATACAAATAAAGGAGATTAAGAACAGCGTCCCTAAGATTTGCCAGTGTTCCCTAAACTGGACTGGTATAGCAGACACATAAAAACATTCCATACGGAGTCCCACATCAGACCTACAAAATTAGCTCAATTTACAGCTGCTGACCATTGTGTTATCTATGAATTTTACTAATATTGTAGAGTGGGTTTTGTGACAGCAAATCCAAGAAGAAGATTGGATATAAATAAATAAATATTTATATTAAAAAATTAACTGCCACTGCAGTTTGAATATGTTTAAACACACACACACTCACACACTCACAAGCATATACACACATAAACACACGCACGCACCCAATAAGGAGGGACATTCTCCAGCAATCTCCTTTTTACACTTTGAAGCCATCTTTGGATGGGTTGGAACAAGTGAGTAAATACTACTGTAATACTGAAATAGCTAAGATGGCTTCGCAGGCGGGGATGAGATGAAGGTAATGCTATGGGCACATTACAAAGAAAGGTGTAACTGGGACATCTTTGTGCTGTGAGTAGTGCAAGTGAGGTAAGGCTAAAAGCTAATGCAGCTCTGTGCTTCAAGAGGCCTGGTTCACATATAATTGGAAATCACAATGTAATTGATTGGTTAGGGTTTTGGTTTATGTGAAATGCAAATCCATTTGTTGCAGTTTGTAAGCTATCTGTTTTCTTGGACTGGGTTTACATCATGCTAAACCAAAAACATACAAACATATTATGGCTTAACATGATGCGCAATCAGCTTGGCATCCATTTGCCTCTTTAGGTTGGTATGGGCATATCCCAGCTTTCCAGTCCTTGGGTACTATCTTCCAAAATCTTTCTGCTCTGGGCAGTAGGAAATTATCATTCTTTCTTACTGGATTCTCCCCTTGTTCCAGTATGTACTCTGAGCTGCCTGAGTCTTGAATACTAGTTGACCAACGTGAGGAAGCAGAAGAAAACTGGGTCTCTGCTGCTCTATGGAGAAACTTGCCCTACAGTTGTCAGTCTGAATGGAAGCTTAAAACTTTTCCAAAATAATACTAAACCTGCATTTGGTTCCTTTTAAGCAGGAGTTGCTAAACCAATGTCTAAAAGAAGTCCAACTGTCAACTCATAATCAGATTTTCATTTAATATTTCTTCGTTTGCCCTGTGTATTGTTTGCTGGCATTGTATATATGGCAGGTAGAAATCACCAGACGGGACAGCAAATTTTATATTGGTATCAATTTCTGTCGGTTCAAAAACTCTTTTTTTTATATAACCATATTTTATTAATTTTTTATAATCACAAATCCTTAATATTTTATCAGCAACATGTTGTCGGGGTTCCAATCAGAGGTGGGAATCAGCCGGTTCGCACCACTTTGGCAGAACCGATAGCTAATTTTTTGTTGCCCAGGCCCAGAATGGACTTCCGGAAGCGGCATCCACACAGAGAACCGGTTGTTCACATATTTGAATCCCACCACTGGTTCCAATATTTAGCTTACTAATACATGTTAAACTCCTTTCTCTCTACCTCGTTTTTCTAGCCATTGATAAAATGTACCCCATGTTCTAAAGTATTCTGAATCTTCTTTCCCCTTCATTTTCAATGTAAGTCTGTCCATTTCTGCACAGTCCAAACTTTTCCTAATTATCTCTTCCTCCGCTGGTAATTCTTCATCTTTCCAATGTTGAGCAAATACAATTCTTGCTGCCGTTAATACATGTATATACACATTCTTTCTCTTAATTTCCTGCAATTATACCTAACAAAAATAATTCTGACTTAAAATCTACGTGTTTTTTTGTCATTTTCTCTAACCATATATGTATTCTTTTTAATTTAGACATGAGGAAAAGCCCCCTGCTCTTTTTTTCTTCCATCTGATGCTCTCCCCATATAGAATAGAATAGAATAGAATAGAGTAGAGTAGAACAGAACAGAACAGAACAGAACAGAACAGAACAGAACAGAACAGAACAGAATAGAATAGAATAGAATAGAATAACAGAGTTGGAAGGGACATTTGAGGTCTTGTAGTCCAACCCCCTGCTTAGGTAGGAAACCCTATACCATTTCAGACAAATGGTTGTCCAATCTTTTCTTAAAAACCTCCAGTGTTGGAGCATTCACAACTTCTGGAGGCAAGTTGTTCCACTGATTAATAACAATCTTTAGTGCTTGGTAAACAATGTGTTGTCTGGGTTCATATATTTAACAACAATCAATAATAGTTAATTTCTATGATTCCATAATCAACATACTAGTTAATGATGCATTTCTTTGATCTTCTCTTCTTCCAATAGTATTTTCCTTTTAGGTTACTTTCCTCTAATTTGTGTTCCATTGTCTGATTTATTTGTTCATTCTTTGTCGTCATTTTCTGAGAGTTTTTTTAGTTGTGAGCTTAGGTTAAGAAGCTTGATGTCATTTATGTCATCTAAATTATTTTTAATCTCATCATGGTTTGAAACAATTGTCATTTGAATTAATTGCAGCATAGCATGCATTTCCTCCTGGAAGATATTTGCCTTATCTTGAAGTATTACTCCTGTAGGTTTCTGATGTTCCAGGCTGGGAGCTTCAGAAAAGAATCTTGGGTATAGTTTCCTACCACTTTTAGTTAGGTAGGCAAAATCCATTTTATCTCCCCCCTCCCAATAATCTTTTGCAGGTACCATAATCCCCGTATATCAATCTTATTCAACCAACCAGTCTTAAGGTCCAAACAACAAAGTCTTGTATATTAATTAATATTAATAAATATTAATTAAAATTAATTAATTAATTAATTAATCCACTGATTAATTGTTCTAACTGTCAGGAAATTTGTCTGGCTTCTCCCACATTTATATTGCTTATTCAGTGCTTCTCTTTTTTCTCTCTCTTTTTTTTTTATAAAGCTCAATTTTATTAGGGACTACGCATAGTCCTAAACAGATGTGGGCTTTAAAAGAATCTTATTTAAAACAAAAATAATTTTAAAACTTCCATAGACTGGAAAGGTTCCTTTCCAACACGGAATAAACGAGACCAGATTTGTACTGATCTGCATGTCCCTGTTTAGTATCATTCTGGAGTGATATTTCGCTCCCTTCCAATTATATGATGTCTGCATGGATAAACAATGCCAGCATCTATTAGAACGCTCACTGAAAGATGTGAGGCAAAACATCTGATCTTATTTTATGGGCGGGATTTGGATGCTCAATTGGGCTTCATATTGCCACTTGGACAGATGGCCTTGGTGGTGAAAAGAGGCAGCTGGCTCCAAGAACTGACAATATTCACTCAGAATGTTTCAAACCTCTCAGGCTGACATTTGTTGTTGTTTTTTTCCTTCTTAGGAACCCTTGCCAGTAACTGAAAGGACCAGTGCTAGATGCCCTTATGCAAATGAGATGGTCTTTTGGAATAGTAGGGTTATGCAGTGCTTTGGATTTGAAGGTAAAGTGCATGTGGATGCAAACACAGCACTGTCTGCAATTCAGTGGGAGTTTTTTTTCCTAAAAAATTGCCTTTTTCTGGGATTGTCTGGCATCTGTGATGCAATCATGGAGGAACATGCATTTGGGGCATATTTGTTAGCCTACATGTTCCAAAGTACTTTTTACCTTCAGATTGAAGAACTGCATCAATCATGTGATTTATGACTATGTGATAATAAATGTATTAGCCCTTTACAGTATCACAAAAATCTATTGATTTTTTTTTAAAAAAAGTCTAATTGCTATCCCTCCAGGAGCTTTATTCAGGTATTAATCACACCAATTTCAGATGGATTTGCTTCTTTGGAAGTATGTTTGTTAGCATATTTACTTGATAAGGAATAAAACCATTTTTCTGCTGGTTGCAAATTTCGAAGATTGAAGCACAATCTTTCAAAATTGAAACAGTTAAGGAAATAAATCAATTAATAAAAGATAGACTTGTAAATCATAAGTTGTCAGATAGTCTCGTGTTTTCAACTGTCTTTAATTTATTCTGCCAATATTGCCAGTAATTTGTTTAATGCTAAAAATGGCAGGAGCTTTAGTATTTTACCTATTGGTTTTCCTATTTAAGATCTGTCCTGGTGGAATTTAAAATATTTTGTACATTTTAATCCCTTAATTACACGTGGTTTTTTCTCTCTCCCTCAATCCTGAAATAGAATGTTTTCCTGGAAAACCATTTGTAATTTTCTGAGAACTCTGATTTCCCAAGTTTACTTCTCGATTAAATTACAGTCTTTGTTTACCATGACTGATTTTGTGCCTGACCTGAATGGAGGCATTTTGGAAAGCCTTTAATCTTTCTTATAAGAGATTAAATATATTTCTAATAGAAGAGAATACAATATATGTAGCCTCAGGATTGAATTGTGGAGTCCTTGGTTCTCTGTGAAGTTGAATATTTGTTTGCAGATGTTTTATTATTGACTAGGTAGCATCAGTGTGATTCAGCTGTGGGGTTTGCTTCCTGTTATGTACTGTAGTCTGTCCTGCCAGTGTTGGTGGGAATGTGGTTTTCTCCGTGGTAGTTTCTTGATTAGAGTATTGCTTTCTGCTTGATTATTTTTCTTGTGTTAATCCCTGCTTACCTGGGTGCAGGCTGCTGGAGAGGATGTGTTCTGGTCTTTTTATTTTGTTCTTAGTTTTTTTTACTACTTCTTTTGAATGGTGTGTAAATATGGTTTACAGTATCTCTATGTGTCTATGGTTGATTTGTTTAAATGCTAAGGTTCCAGGAATTCTCTAGCATTTTTGGATTTGGCTTGATCTAAGATACTCACAGTTTTTCTGTTGACTCTGTCCATGTGTTGTGAGATTAAAACAATTTCATCATGTATTCTGACTGCTAATTTGTGTTCATAGATGCGCTCTGCTAATCTTCTGCCTGTCTGTTGTATATAGTGGCTATTATACTGCTTACATTGTATGTTGTAGACGACTCTCATTTTTCTTCTTTGGTGATTGGGTCTTTTGGTTTATTTGGAGGGTTTTAGTTGTTTGTGTGTTGCCATGATGAGGCAAACCAAAGATGACCTACTTTAATCTTTTTGGCAACTGTGCTCTCCCCTAGATAGTGATCTGGGGATTACAAGTTTATTTTGCCATATTATTGACAAAACTCCTGTTATATAATACTTTTGTCAGTATCTCCCAGGGAAGGACTCATTAACATGCAGGCTCACTGATGCTTGCACGCAACACCAAAACAAAGCTTTAAAGACGTGGAAAGCTTCTTTTGTTGAATGAATCCAAGCAGATCTTGGACAGTTATTTATAAGGCATTCTTTAATCTGGATTGCAGGAGTATGTTGAGCATTGGACTCAGTGGCCTAAATAGATCTGGGGACTGTGATGTAGCTTGTTTGGGCAGAACTGCACTTCCCCTGAAGGATCTGATACGTGATCTGAATATGTTCATTGAACCTCAGCTGTCATCGTATGCAAGCGGCAGCTGTGGCAAGGGCCATATTTGCACAATTACAACTAGTGTGCCAGCTGTGACTCTTTTTTGAGCCAGTTCAGTTGAACTGGTTGCTTCCTGCTTTGGCTATTGTAATATATTTTATGTGGGACACTCTTTGAAAACTTTTGAAACACAATATGGCTAATGCAAATACAGAGATCACTTGATGCCTGGTCCAAAACAAATTTATTAGTTACCAATTCTGCACTAGGTACTAGTGTAGACGTACAGTTAATCCTTGCTTAATGGTCATAGTTGCAAGTTGTAACTCTGTTGCTAAGCAATGAGACATCATATGACTGTGGCAGACGTATCTCATTTCCACCATGGTTATTAAACAAATCACCTGCTGTCATTAAGTGAAGCAAGGAGCATTGGGTTGGAGGTTAGCAAGCCCATGTTCGAGACCTGAGGGTAAGCTCTGGTCCTTGGCTCCAGCTCCTATTGGGGACCTGAAAGGAGCCCCCAAGTGGGTGTCCCCTGGGCAATGGTGAAGTCACTGGCTAATCCTTTCAACCCAGAAACACCTCAGTGCTTCTGACACGAGTGCAATGCGATTAAGTGAAGACTATGATGGACTTGTGACCCCATTTCTGCATGGACATTAAGTGAGTCATTCATGGTCATTAAGCAAGATGATGATTTGTGATTTCATTGCTTGTTGGAAGCTGGCAGTGAAGTCTGCAAATGGTGATGATGAGACCATGGGTTGCTGTGACGATCCAAAGCACCTATTGGTTGCCAAGGGCCCAAATCTCAATCATGTGACCAGAGGGACATTGCAATGGTTGTAAGTGTGAGGACCAGTCATAAAGATAAGCTTCAGCACCATTGTAACTTCAAGCAGCCATTTAACAGGACAGTCATTAAGCCTCTCACATTAAGCAGGTTCTATCTATAATGTTATTTACCTTTAAACTCCTAAAAATCTTGGGGCCAGATTAGTTGAGGATGCCTTTCACATTATAAATTTTGGCTAATAAAATCTGAAAGGGAAGCCCTTTGGATGATGCCCCCATTGTCAGAGGCTCATCCTTATGGCATGCTCCCAAGTTGGGTAGGGCTTTTCATTGGGAGTTGCATTTAGCACTCTTGGCATTTAGAAAATGTATACTTTTTTTTATAAAAACCCTCAAGGCAATTAGTGGTTAATTCAATTTCATTCCATGACTTTAATAATTTAGATGCTGGGTAGTTGGTGTTTTTTTTTTAAGTATTCACCATTTTAAGTACGTTTCTGATAAAAAGTCAAAGCATATCATGTATTCATTGTATTTATTATCAAATTTAAATGGCTGCCTATCTCACACATTTTGGGTGGCATACAATAAAACTAGCAGTTAGAACAGTGTACAAGAACCAATTAAAACAAATATATATAAAACAAGGTGACAAAAAGGAATACGTAAATAAATCATTATATAGCTCCTTCCGATGTTGATTCTAGGAGTAGAAACAACAATAACAGCAACTGAGATAGTGATTGCAGAGACTGTCTGGACAACTAGTAGGTGGACACTTGATCTCTGATCCCAGCTTTAAGGTATTCAAATACACCTTAACCTCCTTTGTACCAGAATATATTTTTCTTGCAAGTTCAGGAACAATGTAATTATGTCTTCTCTCAAATCAAACCTATACATCTTCTGTCAGATGAAACTCTGGAAAAGTGTCCAGAAAAAGCATTTTCCTAAGTCAGACTTGGCTTACACAGCCCATGAACTTGAAAACAATTTTTTTAATCAAAGGACTCCCACTGGTTGGGTTGGATGTGTCATGACCTTACCTCCTGCTATATGATTTTAGGCAACATTGAGTCATATTGGAGAGGGAAGATGGCCCTTGATCAGCCAACAGAAATAAATAAAAAATAAGAATTGATGAGCAAGCTAGAAGTTAGGCTGTATTGATAGGTAAGAAATATATCTAAACCTAGGCAAATCCTTCTGTTCAGCAATTGCCCATTTGCTGCTGGAGTATAACTTCTATTATTCACAAATGTCACAGTATCTAAATGTGATGAGATGATACATTTGGAGGGTATTTGTTTCGGAAGCCCTTCCTAGAAGTTTTTGTGCAAGAATAACAAACATGATTTGTGGTCCTTTTAAAAGTCAGACAGGATAATATATATATATGCATTTAGAGATGCTGGACTGGTAGGCAGCCCTGCTCATAAGGTTTTTTTTTCTAAAAAAATCAAATATTGAATAGAGAAAACAGGACAGAGAAAATTGCACTAAATGAATAATGTATAGCAAATTTACTTTCAGATCTGATGAATTCTAAAGCAGATGAAACTGAAGGCATTCAAGATTCCTGGACACAGAAAGCAACAATTTCTGGGTTACCCTATCTGGGTTGCAAAATTCTGGATAGTGGTTAGATGAGAGCAAGAAGTTTCCTGTATCCACTTGCTGCCAAATAATGTTTCTCTGAAGTTTACAGCCCAGATATAGTATCCATACAGGCTCTGTCCATACTGTAGCTTCCTCAACTGTATATAGTTTTTGCAGGAGGACAATGAGATGTTCTGTGATTTAACTCTGAGCACCATACAGATGAATGAAGAACTGGGACGTGTCATCAAGGTTTGTAAAGGGCCTTCAGATATGTCATTAACACTGAGGTTATTTCTTTGTTAGCTAGATCCAGAAGTGTCATAAAAGGGAAAGTATAATGATCTATAGTTTGAGCTGTTACCTGTTACAGATCAGAGCATTTGACGCATCCATTTTTGCATCATCTTCAGGGACTTTTGTACCAAATAGTTTGACGAATGGAAAACTCTTTTTTTAAGGATTCCTAGTGAAGTTTTCACTAGTCAGTTTGGAAAATCACTGTTATGCTTAGCTTCCTTTCTGAATTGAATTCTGACCTCAACATTCAAGTAAATTCTCCTTCTTGTAGGACAAAGCAGGAAAGGGACTGTTTTTGTATCACCAACACATAGAAAATGTATCACTAAGAAAGAGGACAAATTTACATATGCTAATGTATATGATTGGAGACACATTAAGAAATGAGAAGTGTAATTTAAATACAACATAATACCTTTCACCAAAGTAGAAAATTTGCATGAAGATGGTGTATGAGCTTAGACTGCTGTCTTATTTTCTTGTTGATGGGCATGTTAAACAATCTACTGTTCCTTCTGATAGTTTTGTATCATTAATCAGTCTGAAGAGCCTTCAAATAAAAGAAACAGGATTTTCCTGGAGGACTGAACAAGGATTAGCAAAATGTTTCATATTGTTCCATTTCTCTCAAACACTCCTTTCTAGACCATCGGACCATATCTTCACTACTCTCAGGTTTAACTTTTTCTTTTGGTGCCAATATAATTGTGGATTGTAGTGCTGTTGTTGCAACACATCTTTTATTTACGAAAGTGTCCTGATCCTCCATGCAATAATGTTGAGTAGGTTTTGAGTTCTATATTTGCAGATCTCAAATCCCCTAAAATTAAAAAAATTGACAATAGTTTGAGCAATTTAAAGAAATTTAAGAAGCCAAACAAGTAGCAATCCAAGCATATTCATATATACATCTCTACATCTTTCATTTAAATATGAATACTACTGGTATTGCTCGCGCTAAAAAGTGGTTGTTCATTAGATTTCATCAGCAATTGTTTAACATTTCTACTTCCAAAAGTGATCAAGAATATCTCCTGTTTCTTGTCTGAAGTTGGAGTGAAAGATATATACATATCTTTCTCAACAAAATTTGTTTACACCACACAGCTTTATTTTCCTTATTGGCACCAGGCTTTTCATGAAGTAGATTTACCTATGTAACTTGCAGCAACACATTCTTAAAGACGCAACAGGAGGCCTTGTTTATTTTTCAGCAGTAGGCTAACAATGATAATTTTGGGCAAATTATAGATCTATCCAGTTTTATAATCAGTCACACAGCACAACTCCTCCCCCATCAAAAAAGAAACAAAACATTTGGATGTGATCTGAAGTGAAAGTTAAATGAGGACCTATGAGATAACTCTTGTCATTTTTTTTAAAGAACCAGATGTTTAATCTTAACCTTATTTTGACATAAGATAAAATGAAACATTCAGGGAGTGTGTAATCTGGTCCAGTAAGTTTTTCTCTTTGCTAGAGAGTTGATATGATTGGGAAGGACTTCAGATCTGTTGTTATAATTAGGAGTGGTCTTTTGCCTTAGGACTTTCTCCTAGGTGGGAGACTGATTGGAATCCGAGAAGTTTGACATCCCAGCATGATATTTCCTGAAGCCTTAACATTCCCACTGTTCAGTTTACACCAAATAATTCTAAAAGGTCAGACTGAAGCTATATACACACTGCAGATTCAGAATAAATAACAGAGTTCATACCAACACAACAAAGGCTAAGCAGAAAAAGTTCACCATTTAAAAATTGTTTTTCTTTTCTGATGAGCATCATCACATTACAATGTAGTACTCAATTTATAGCTATCCTAATCCATCCCTATAAATTCAGGTTGGGTTTAGTTATCTTGCTTAGCTACAGTCTGTTTTGTTTCACTCTGGTTCAGTGTGTTAACTAATCTTTGGAAACGGAACCCAGGATTTCTAGATGATGCTTTATGTCAACCCAGAAAATTAGAATTATGCCATAAACTTCATTTAAACAACCCATAGCTTAGAATAGACATGTGCAAGTTTCTTATAGTAGGTGACCAAGGTCTCAGGAAATGGCAGGACACAACAATTCTGCTTTTTGACCTAAATTGGCATGGCCTGGAAGGTTTTTAAGGGGAAATGAGTGGCTTATAACGGCAGTAAATAATATTAAATATTATGCAAATCCTTTCATCCCATGGGTTATATGAGGGAGAGAGAGCTTCTTCCATTGTTTATTGCAGACTAGAGAGAGAGAATATTGTTGTGGTTTCTGGATTATTTTCTCCCCTGCCCCCCCCAAGGAAGAAGACAGATATGTCTCTCTTTTCTTTGATGGTCTTCTGTCGCATGCTAAGGCTTTGAATAGGAATGTGACAGAATGTAGAAAAGTAAGGTGATGCCAGAAGTATGTAACAGTTTCACTTATGAGCTGTGGTGGCGCAGTGGTTAGAATGCAGTACTGCAGGCTACTTCTGCTGGCTGCTGGTTGCCTGCAGTTTGGCGGTTCGATCCTCACTGGCTCAAGGTTGACTCAGCCTTCCATCCTTCTGAGGTCGGTAAAATGAGGACTCAGATTGTTGGGGGCAACAACATACATTTGTAACATCTGTAAACTGCTCAGAGAGGGCTGTAAAGCACTGTGAAGTGGTATATAAGTCTAAGTGCTATTGGGATAGATAATGAATCTCTGGGGCAGAAAATCCATGTGTGTAAGAATAAAATAATGGTTAACCACCACTTTCTTGCCAAATTGTTCTCACCCAACTCCTCTTAGCGGCAGCAACTGCACTAATGATCTCTACTATGCAGAATGCTAATACAACTTATATTGAAGTAATTGCTAATTGGGTAGACCACTCAGTTGTTCAAAAAAGGCTTAATAAGCATATTTCATATATCATGAAATACCCAATATTGTACAATTCCAACAGTAAAATGGCAAAAGGGAGAAGCTGAGTAACCTTATAGGTTTGTTGCATAGTTAAGCATCCCTTTTTTTTTATATACAGAGTTATTCTAGCCCTAAATTTAAAATATTCCTTGCCAATCAAAATGGGTTATTCCTGTGAGAGGAAGGGACTTATTTCTTCTCTCACCCACTACAGGTAAAAGCAATCATCTTGTTTCAGCATAATACTATAATATGTTATTTTGCTTTTGAATGCTATTTTAACTTAATCATGTTAATAATGTTGAGAGAAAGAATTAATAGAAGTGGAACAAAAATATATTATTTTGCTGGAAATATCTAGGGAATATTCCTTAAGATTCCTTCTTGGCTTAGACTAGCTGACTGAAACATTAGCCTATCTGGCTTGTTTCCCTTTTGTTTAAAGGCACTTTACTTTAGTATGGTAGTATAATATCGTATTTAATGTCTTGGTTGGTTTCCTAGTTTTTACAGAACGTTAAACTATTGACAGTTTGCTTAATGACCATTCAAAGTTACAACAGAACTGAAAAAAAAACGACTCAATTTGAGCTTAATTGTGGTCATAAGCTGAAGACACCTAATAATGAATCCTAATACCAGACACCTTTAAAAAAAATCCACTTACCCTTCTTTTGTGAATTCAGTAGTGTGGGTTTTCAGATAGAATAGAATAGAACTGGAAGGGACCTTGGAGGTCTTCTAGTCCAGCCCCCTGCTCAAGCAGGAGAACCTATACCATCTCAGACAAGTGACTGTCTAGCCTCTTCTTAAAAATCTCCAGTGATGGAGAGCCCACGATTTCTGGGGGCAAACTATTCCACTGGTTAATTGTCCTCACTGTCAGGAAGTTTCTCCTTAATTCCAGGTTGCTTCTCTCTTTGATCCGTTTCCAACCATTGTTTCTTGTCCTGCCCTCTGATGCTTTGGAGACTAACATGACCCCCTCTTCTTTGTGGCAGCCCCTCAAATACTGGAATACAGCTATCATGTCTCTCCTATTTTTCTTTTCTTTAGACTAGCCAAACCCAAGTCCTGCAGCCATTTTTCATATGCTTTAGTCTCCAGGCCTTTGATCATCTTAGTTGCTCTTCTCTGAATTTTTTCCAAACTCTCAACATCTTTTTTGTGATATGGTGACCAAAATTGGCTGCAGTATTCCAGGTGTGATCTTTCTAGGGTTTTATAAAACGGTACTAATACCTCGCGTGATCTTGATTCTATGCCTCTGTTTATACATTGTAACCAGCTATTTTTCTAGCCAGAGCACAGGGAAAACTCATCAGTATCTGTTTCTCTATCGGGGTAAGGTATGTGATGAAATAAACAGCTGTTCAGTACTGAAAAATGTAGGAGATAAAGCATCCTCACTGTGGGCCTTTGGAATTTTAATGTGGCAGGAGATCATTTGGGCCAACTGAATTTAGCTTCCTGTTGTTGTTGGTTTCTGAAGGCAAACGCTGGTTCCCAAAACAATCTGTATGCTCTATGGCCTGGCAAGAGCAATCCAAGTTCAGAGCTCAAAGCTGGAATCATTGCTAATAGAATTGAGACATTTCCCCCCTCCCGTATTATTGTTTATTTGCAAATGGAGGAAAGGAAAATAAAACAGGCAAGTCTAGTTAAATGGAGGAACACTACGCAGTGTGCAGAAGAGGCACGAGAACTAGGAAGTCAAGGAAATTACAGCCAAAAGATAAGGAAAATAAAACAGGTAAGTCTAGTTAAACAAAACCATTCAGTATATATCTCTATACTTTCCTATCTTTATGTTGCTGTGTTCATCAAAACGATAAAGCAGTGTTGCAGTACCATAAGCTTCATCTCTTTTAGTGATACATTCCACAAAAGTGTTCAAATTTTGGACTTTTCTTAGATTTTTAATCAATACTATACTATACTTCAACTGCATTATTTTTGTCTCTTTCTCTGTAAGCATATAATCTCCTCTCATCCTCGTTTGAATGATTCAACATTAAGCAGGGAAGAAGAGATACATGATATCCCTTCCATTGTTTAACATATTTATTTATTTACCTTTATTATTTATGTATTTATTTAAATGTATCAGCCACCCAACTCCAGTGCACTCTTTGTATTTATGGATATAGGGGCGAGAGAGGTGGTCCCGAGTCTTCAAATGTTCACTACTAATTTAAATGTTAATGGGAAAAGATTTTGGTTTGCAGTTCATGATATGCTGTGTAAAATCCTTGTGGTGTTGTTGGAGATGTGTTGATTAGAGTACATGTACATGTACATGTACTTTTGTAGGTAGATTATACCACAATGTTCTCTCAGAATTCAAGTTATTTACAATGGATGTGTTAGATAGATTATGTGATGCATGGATCTGAAAATAACTGTATTAAAGACTAAGGCAACTGTGTATACAAGGGAAGTTATGTATAAATTACAGCAAGGAAGTGAATTAGCATATTTTGTTAGAATGATGAAAATGGATGAAAAAAATTCTTGGACATTAAGATGCTGGTGGAAAGATTGTAGGTAGTATGTGGTTTGTTGCCAGAAATGCATATTTGTTTCAAGAAGCTAAATGGGTGTGTATAAGAGCATCCTTCTATCTCTTTTGTTATAGAGAAGGAATGTTAAAGGAACATGGAAGACAATGGATGGCAGGGAAATAATTATTTACAAAATGTGTGTAACATAACAAGAAGAGATGGAGTAAAAATAAATTTGGGACCAATGAAATTTAATTCAGTGCAAAAGTGGGTGACCGCATATAGAAGAAGCATGCATGTTTGAATTTATAGACAATCAGAAAGTGAATCAGATCATATAATAAACATATAAAGAATTGCACGGGCCGAAAGGAAGGCAGTGAAAGTCGTAGTTGACGGAATTCATGAGAACTTAAAAAGAAGATGAGAATTTTAAAGAGCAAATGGCAATCTATACTATGAAGGGTTATACAGAAGTGGTGGAAATAAAAACTGTTTGTAGGAATGGAAATGTGTAAAGAGGTCTTATGAATGGTGTAAACCAGACTGAATTCGAATTTCCATTCTTTTTCCTGCCTAAGACTTCTGATTTTTTTCTCTGTACTGTTTCTTACTCCCTTTTTGCATTCTGCACAGTGATGCTCACTCTGAAAAGAAATAGCATAATGTGTGGTACTGGGGATACATAGATTTCCCTCTCCCCCACTACTTAAAAAAATATGTTTAGCCTATTTTGTGGCTTATCCTAGATTTTTTGTGTGTGCTTTCTATACCTCATAAAACCATGCAACCAACTTGTAGTAAAAAAAAAAAAAAAGAGGCAATAATATTTATTCAGTCAAGACCACCAAAATTTAAATGCAACCAATTGTTTCTTGTGGTCAAAGGACATTCCAGGTCCTGCAAACCAGGCCCTTAATGGCCATAGTTGGTCCTATAATCTCAAGGGCTAAGTGTTAATGGTAACAGAGTTTGCCTTGCAGTTCATGATATGCTATATAAAACAGGGGATGTGCAGTACAATGTTCTCTCCATCCAGGTGAATCTGTGTGGTTTGTAATTTATGGTAGAAACCCATTTAAAACATGCAATTATTTGAGACAGGTGATAACAAATGCCTTTGCTAACAGGCAGAATCAAAATGATAGCCTCCAGTTCTGCTTTAAAAGGAGAGGAAGAAATGAGAGATGAAGAGTTGTTAATAGGCAGAAGAGGTAGTCCTACCTTGGCATTTCCCATAAAGAAATTTTGGCAATTTGACAAACTAATTGTATGTTTTGTGAACATGCATATGTCTTCTCTTTCATAAGGTACTGGATTGATGACCTTTGTAAAACAAAGGGAAGAAAAGGAACATTAAAAGCAGACAAAGCAATAAGAGAGAACAACTGCAGGGAGGAGGGGAAATCACATAATTAAAAAATGTATTATTATAACGGTAATGTTTTCTAACTTCAGGCTAGAAATAAAACGGTTGGGAATTACTCACTAAAATGTAAAAAGTGTTTATTGTTAAACAATTTTTCCTGTACCAAAAATACCTATACTATGGTATGTATTTTACAAACCAGACAGCCAATCATGATAGAGGAACATAGAGGAACATAGAATAACAGAGTTGGAAGGGACCTTGGAGGTCTTCTAGTCCAATCCCCTGCTTGAGCAGGAGACCTTATACCCTTTCAGACAAATGGCTGTCCAGACTCTTCTTAAAAGCCTTCAGTGATGGAGCACCCACAACCTCTGAAAGCAAGCTGTTCCCCTCATTAATAGTTCTGTCAGTTAGAACTTAGTTCTAACTAAGTTCTAGGTTCTTAGTTCTAGGTTAGAACTAAGTTGTAACTTAGTTCTAGGTTCTCTCCTTGTTTAGGTTTCATCCATTGTTTCTTGTCTTGCCTTCTGGTGCTTTGGAAAATAGGTCAAACTCCCTCTTCTTTGGGGCAGCCCCTCAAATATTTTAACACTGCTATCATGTCTCTCCTACTTCTCCTTTTCACTAGACTAGACATACCCAATTCCAGCAACCGTTCTTCAGACGTTTCAGCCTCCAGGCCCCTAATCATCTTTATTGCTCTTCTCTGCACTCTTTCCAGAATCTCAACATCTTTTTTATATTGTGGTGACCAAAACAGGATGCAGTATTCCAGGTGTGCAACTGATGAAAGTTGCACAAGTCGGTTTTATTTTTTCAGGTGGTACCTTTAATTAATTTCATTAAACCAATCTAAAGGCCAATTGCAGATGGTAGAGGCACCACCCACACATCATTCAAGTAAATGGGAGAGCCGCCTGGTGAGTGTAGAGCTTGTTTTAAAGGCAGTTTGCCAAAAAGGCTGTAATGACATCTTCCCAGGATAGCTGCTGTATCAAATATGCCTGTTTAAAATGTAGGGCTTTAAAATATAGTGAGAAGATTGCTCATAATTCCAGCTCTCATTAATATTTACTTCCCTGAAATTATTTCTTCTCTATATTTCTTATTTAGAAGCAAACCTGCATATCTGGATGATTTCAAAACTTTAGCGTGCTATCTTTGCATTTTATTTTCCCCTCCCCTAAGGAAAGTGTTGCATTTTAAAACTCCCCATGATTTTAACTTTCAAGATTTCAGATAAGCCAATTCCCTTCAACCTTCTCTCTGTCTTCCTTATCTTGAGTGTGATGGATTGAACTCTCTTATTGCACAACTCAGTTCCAGGCAATGGGATAATGTGTCCCAGATTCTCTTTATGCTTACAACGGTTATGCCTATCAATACTGTACACAGTAGGAAATGTAGCACCTAAGAAGACATAAGTTTGGCAATATGTTGGGGTTCCCTCCCTTAACTCTGTGTCCAGCAGATATTACATTCTGCCACACCACCATCCATAGGATTTGAGCCGTGGTGGCACAGTGGTTAGAATGCGGTATTGCAGGCTAATTCTGCCGACTGCCAGGAGTTTGATCCTGACCTTCTCAAGGTTGACTCAGTCTTCCATCCTTCTGAGGTTGGTAAAATGAGGACCCAGATTTGGGGGGGGGCAATATGCTGACTCTGTAAACCTCTAAGAGAGGGCTATAAAGCACTGTGAAGTGGTATATAAATCTGAGTGCTATTGCTATTGGCAAAGTATACCAAAGCAGAGTCAAACTAATCAGGGATTCTTTTCGTTTGTCCTCACCAAATGTGATTTTCACCCTTGTTCATCATGGTGTTTGGATTTTATTCCAAGGCCAAGATGGCAGTTCTCTAAGCAAATGTCATTCTTTGAGCCTAGGATTTGAGGTTCCATCTGTAGTGTCTGCCTGTCTTATTTATTCCTACAGCGTTGCCCTGCTCTCGACTCCACCAAATAAACAATACCATCTACTAGGAGCCAGGAGGCAGGCCTTTTCTCTTGCTTCACCTGCCTTGTAGAACAGCATCCCACAAGAGGTTTGCATGGCACCCACTTTGCCTATCTTCAGATGATGTTTAAAAACTTGGTGGTTTCCCCAGTGCCATCTTCAGATTTAGCTAATTTGTTTCTGTACAGCAAGTTTCCTCACCCAGTTTTCTTTATATGTGTTGGGCTACAACTTCCAGAATTTGCAGCCATCCTTGCTGGGAATTCTGGAAATTGTAATTAAATCTCTGCAGATTGATAGGGATTTGCTTCAATGTGGTGCTCAGGTTTTTTTAGACTTTGTAAAGCATGTCCAGAAAGCAAAAATGTAGGTGTATAGAGATAACATTCATTTCATGGATTTGCTTCTAACGGGTTCATAGCTTGACCTTTTCATAAAACAAAAAAGTTTTTGAAGATGAACACAAAACAAAACAAAAGTTTTGAACATGCACACATAACAAAAAAGTTTTTGAGGATGCAGAGAAAACAAAAATGTTTTTGAAGATGCACACACTCCAACACATCTGGAAGGACAAAGGCAGGTGAAAACTTCTGTATAGCTTTCCAAACTTCTGTATAGTCTTCTTTCTGCACAACAGTTGTTCATGACATGGTTCTTTTGCTCTGTTGGAGAAAGAGAGAAAATTAAGGACAAAGGTTTGCAAAAGAACTTACTACGGTACCTAAGTTCTGTTACATGCTTCTCACACATGAAGAACTTTCCTAATGGATATATAGGTAGTCCTTGACTTACAGCCATTTATTTAGCAACCCTTTGAAGTTACAATAGCAGTGAAAAAACTGACTTATGACTGGTCCTTGTACTTATAACTATCGCAGCATCCCCATGGTCATGTGATCAAAGTTTTGGCAACTGTTGTATATTTATGATGGTGGCAGCATCCCATGGTCACACGATCACCATTTGTGATCTTCCCAGCCAGCTTCTGACAAGCAAAGTCAATCAGGGAAGCTGGATTCACTTACGACTGCATGATTCACTTATCAAACCAGCGATTTGCTTATCAACCTGGGCAAAAAGGTTATAAAATTGGGTGTGACAACTGCTTGCTTAGCAACAGATATTCTGGTCCTGATTGTGGTTTTAAGTCAAGAACTACCTGTAGTGATCATTGGCATATGTGAGCATATATCTATATTTGTACATGTTTACCTGAATGAAAGACTATTTTGAATTCAAGATCTTATCTGGCACCCTCAAGATTAGACAGTTTTGCAAAACAAAACTTCTATGTCTCCTTTATTGTATCCACAACAAATCTATGACAATTCTCCCGTTTTAAATTTAAATTATTTAGAAAAAACTCTATTCATTTTCAATAAACACAGAATGTTTATTTGGAAGAAAGGATTCCCTTTACCTTTCTATATAGATATAATCTGTAGATTTTTATGACTGTGTTAATGCAACTCCAAGGCATTTGTCTATATAATTAAGGAAAACTTCTTGTTACAGTACATAGGCTACAATTGTTACCTATAAATCCAAGCGTAATTTCATTGAAATGCTGAGATCTATAACCAGGTTATTTAGGAATAAAGTTTTGAATTTAATCCTACCCACACTAAGATACTTCCATTGATAATTTCAATAGCAAATGTCTAATACAAGGAGAATTGTGTTCTAAATTCTTCATCCTGGTTGAGGTAACTGAGTTTAGTATATTAATAGTCTAATTTTCCCATATTTTCTCCGGCCTTAATCTGACAGCAAAATGCACCAATAATCACAGCCTTTAGAGCACTCAGAGTATATTAAGTAAGAAAGATAATACCATAACTACGTCTTAGCTGGAAGGATAAAATTGCAAATAGCAGCTTATTTATTTCATATGCTGTCAAGAACACCTTGATCATTCATACTTGGTCTTCAAGTAGGCATTTAGAATTATCTCCAACTTCTAGGCATATGCAGTAGACACAGTTGATACCTTTATCAGGCAGTATCATTTTGTCTTTCTCTATTTTTTTCCTTCTGGGGAAAAAAACCCCCCACCCCTCTATATTCATGGAAGATTAAATAGAAAACGGTTTCTAATTTAATCATTATTCAAATTGGCTTAGAATTCTTTCTTCCAACTTGGACACGTTTTGTGCTTTGATATGAAACATGAAACTGTCAAACGGTTCTCCTGTGTTCAGGTGGTTCTTCTGTCTTTTGTCACGTTACAGGAATCCAATTCCTCATGTGAGTGGCAGAACGGAAGCCCTCCCTTATAACTGTTGATTGCTGGATATCTAAATATCCTTCTGTCCTTTTGAGAGGAATGTTTTATGCATGCGGTAATGTATCAGCAGGATGACCTTATCACCACTCAGACCATACGTTAATCAAATTCCACATTGGTGCCATTTTATCACCCTCTTTGTTTTTAAAAATCAGTTTTAGATTTGCCCTTTGTAATTGTTTTCCAACTAAATTGATGAAGTATTCAAATATTGTACAGTAACACTTAAATGAAAGAGTGTTGCAGTGCTAATTAACCATTGATGGGTATACAAGTTCATAATGACAATCTAGACTCAGGGAAGGAGAAATTAAAATGTTCAGATGAATTACTCCCTATACATAGCAGCTATATCATAATCTTTCAAGCAGCAAATGTTGTATACACACACACACACACACACACACACAAACCATATGCACATGCATACAACACATAGATACACATCCATATATGTATATACATATATATACGTATATATACACACACAAAAAACATGCTCCTAGATTGGAGCGAAATGCAGAACAGACTGATTTATCCTATACTTGGTAGACCGGGTGCTCCAGCCAACACATATATATACATATATATAACTATTAAATATATGTGTGTGCTTGTAATATTCCCAATAGTGTTGCAAAATCAAATGCAAAATATATTTTAGCTGGCTGACCTTGTCTGGGCTTGGAAGCTGAACATGACTGAGCCTGGTTATTACTTGTTTGGAAGACATTTGGGGAATTCCCGGCTGCAACTTAGATTGAGGAGCTGAAAAAACATTCTAGCAGAAGACATACTATTCCATACTCCTCCCCCCACCCCAAATTGCAAAGAAGAGTCCATGAAGCCGCTAGCAGCTGAGCTTGATTCATAGGAAACCTTTCTGCATTAATCCTTCAAACAGGATAGAATATTGGTAAGGCATTATATCAAAGGGCTCGGAATCCCATCTCTCTGTCAGCAGGGCAGCTCTTTGGAAATTGAACAGAATGTACCAAATTTGATAAGAGCAGAGGAGCTGAAAGAGCAAGTTTGAAAATGGGCTGGATCTGGGACCAGAAAATATTTCATCCCCCCCCCCAAATGTCCTTCTGGATGGGTACAGTAGCTGGGCACTTTCTCAGAATGCTGTCGATTGCTTTACTCTCAGCTTCCCTCGTTATACGACACCAAACAGAGCATAGGCCGCATGCCCTGTGTTTTCCAATGCACACAGTCTGTTTTCCTCATGCACGCAAACACATACCATTGCAACATGAGGGGAAATCAGAAATTCAGACCTAACTGTCTACTTCCCCCCCCCCAAAGAAGAATACAGATGTCTTCTATGGCCACTGCTGACAAGGGGTTGGAGAGAATTCTAGAAAGCAAGTTCTGCCTGCTTTCCCTAACTTGTTATGTTCAGTCAAACGTAAACTTTCTGTAAGTGGATAATTAGCACAGTAATAAAGAGAACACCAAACTAAAACTTTGCATCCTCTTAGTTGTGCTAATTTTTAGACAGGATGTATAGATTTGAAATTTTTTTTTTTGTACGTATGTATGTAAGAGAACATTGAAAACGACACCTGCTTCTACAATCTACTTGACCATTGCAAACTGGGACATCTGCCGCAAACTGAGATTTCAACAGGTTGTCCTAGTGATGACGCAATGAAAGTTCTCTTCCTCATGTATTTGCATGCAACTGACGTCTGTGCAGAAGAAGTGAAGTCTGCTTTGCAATGGTGCAAGACATGTTTTGTCATTTAGCTCTGCCCTCCGAATGGACATGATTGCATGTTTTTCCCCCCTCTCATTCTGTTGTTTGTTTGGACTGGGATTTATATTCTTTGAGTTCTTGCAGAAGAGAGGGAAAATAAACATAAGAAAACCTTTAAGTGAGCATCTCAGGCCCCCTCATCTCCTTCATTCTTGAATGTGTAGGCACAGTTCTTACTTAGTTTGTTGGGGAAATGGCAAACATCTCATGGTTTATTTTTTACTGCCTCCTTAAGTAGAAGCATCTATCTCCTGACTCATGAAAATCTGCCTGACTTTTTTCTTGAATGCCGTCAAACATTGATTGGCTTCAACTTTCCGGGTCCATTCAAAGGTCTGCAGTTTCTCTTTTAACCATTCAACATGTCCTTTCTCTACATACTGATCTGTGAATCCAACTGGACTTGATCTAAGCACAGGAAGATGCAGGGGGCAGAAATTGTTTCCTTCCTCCAAGGATTCTGTGAAAATCCCCATCCAAGCCTGAAGCCCTTCTTTACCATGGCAACAAAGCTTCTGCTGATACCCATATCACAATAAAACAAACAAACAAACCTCATTGGAAAGGGAGTGTGAATGGAGGAGAAAGTAGAGAATTTCACCTATCTCGGTGTGAAATTGCTGAATGCTGCCCTACAGTACAATCTGCACTGAAGAGACTTTTGCATGAAGTATCTGCACCACACTAGGTTTGTCTCCACACCCCAGTGATCCCGCACTGCCATATTATTGAGCAATTCTTTTGGCTCAACTGCAGGATAAGAGAAGTCATGTTGAAGCTGGTTCCCCATTGGGAAGACAGGATCTCTGGGATCTTTTTCTCCTTGGAGGGAAACTCTTGCACGCCCACATGCCTGCCTCTTCTTCTCCTAAACATTTTCTGCTTTAGCAGGTCTTATAAGATAGCTATCCATCTCCCATTCAATATTCTGGACCTTTTCCCACCTTTTTTTTTGTAGAGCAGGATTAAGAGGTTTAATGTGACAGAACCTGCTACAAGGAAAGGGCGGCACTTCTCACACTTGGTCTTCAACATTTTGGTAGAAATTAAGATGATAGGCAATCATTTTTGTGGGATTGGAAATAATAGCAATGTGGAACTATCCTTCATAGATGTTAGCTGTCTGTCTGTTTATGTCTCTTTATCCGTCTATCTATCTATCTATCTATCTATCTATCTATCTATCTATCTATCTATCTATCTATCTATCTATCTATCTATCTATCTATCTATCTATCTATCTATCTATCTATCTATCTATCTATCTATCTATCTATCTATCTATCTCTATCTATCTATCTATCTATCTATCATCTATCTATCTATCTATCTCATCTATCTATCTATCTATCTATCTATCTATCTATCTATCTATCTATCTATCTATCTATCTATCTATCTATCTATCTATCTATCTATCTATCTATCTATCTATCTATCTATCATCTCTATTTCTATCTCATATTTCCATCTCCATCTCCATCTCCATCTCCACATCTATATCTATATCTATATCAGCTATATCTATATCTCCATCTCCGTCTTCATCTATACAGTATCTATATCAGCTATATCTTTATCTATATCAGCTATATATTACTGTATACATATATTAGGATAAATGTATACATGTATGACTGTTCCTGATTTTTTTTGTTAAGAGACTCTTAAACAGATGTGAAAATGAGGTCAACTGGCTTATGAATGATAAAATGAGAAGCCACAAAATCAGAATGGACAGGTAGGTAGGAAACATCAGTAAGATCTATATAAAGAAGTATCCGATTTAACTGAGAAATTCTCCAGCTGGATTTTTGAGGGCAGTATAAACTTAGCAACAACAACAACAACAACAACAACAATAATAAAGTTGGAAGGACCTTGAAGGTCATCTAGTCCAACCCCCCGCTCAGGCAGGAAACCCTATACCATTTCAGATAAATGGCTGTCCAGTCTCTTCTTAAAAACTTCCAGTGTTGGAGCATTCACAGCTTCTGGATGCAGGTTGTTCCACTGATTAATTGTTCTAACTGTCAGGAAATTTCTCCTTAGTTCTAGGTTGCTTCTCTCTTTAGTTAGTTTCCATCCATTGCTTCTTGTCCTGCCTTCAGGTACTTTGGAGACTTGCTTGACTCCCTCTTCTTTGTGGCAACCCCTGAAACCTTCCAGTTTTCTTCTTTCATATAGTTTACACAATCACTTTGTAGCAAATAATATCTTTATTCTTTATACCCAGGAGACAGTATTGTAAGGTGATTATTGGGAACCACTCATATGGTAGTTTTGGTGTATAGCATGCAAAGCCAAAGAGATGAAATTATTCCAAGAATCATGATGGTGACAGGGAGCAGCTTGCAATCAGCCCGGCCCTTGCAAACACTGAATTATGTTGTTGTGAAATCTGGATTCAGCAATGAATGACTCACTGTTGGCAACTTCTGTCCTATCAGTATGCTTTCTGTAGTAGAATAGAGGGCTGGTGTTTGATATCATCTTGGAACGCTTTGCTCCTAGAATGGTAATAAGTAACAGAACACTGGAGGTTCAGATCCTTAAATTATTTCAGGCTTTTACCAGTCAGTACACAAAATCTGCATCAAATCACACAAGTCACATTGTCTCTTGGCATAAAATTGCACACGGCCTCTGTCTCTGTAAGACACTTTTTCTTGCTTGTCGGTTCTTCTAAAATTTATTTCCTGGCCGTATGTTTTCAACCACAATGAAGAGCACCATTAATTGGTGCAGGGTGTTTAAGAAAGACGAGGAACTTGATAAAAAGATAAGCAGGCTTCCAGATCAGAGATTCAGTGTTAAACCTACCAGATGATGAAGCGTGTTCGAGCAGGGATTGAAAGCATCACACAGACGCCTAGATTTGTAGGTCAGGAAAAGATCTGTCGCTCATCTGGTTGAACTCCTCACACTGATTATTCCCATCCCACTCCTTTGAGTTTAATGCAGGCTGTCTAAGCTTTTGACTCTTTACTGTAATTTCTTTGAACCTTGTTTTATCCCATAGGTCAGGATGGAGGGAAATGTTACGGATAGAACAATCCCACAGAGAGAATAGAGGGGAATTCATGATGAAAAATATATGACCTGCTGAGCACTACTGGATTTGCTATGTTTAATTCGCAGCACTCCTTTTTTTTTTTTTTTTTTGGGGGGGGGGTATGTGTATGAAACTTTTCTTTTGTCTTACATTGATTTCAATGGGAAGGCTAATAAATATGCCAGTTCCAGGGCAACTGAACTGTAAAAGGAAATAAAAGTCTTTGGATCTGGTATCATGCTTTTGAATGTTCCCTCTTAGGAAGAAAATCTAAACAGACCTAAAACAAAACTTTGTGCTGTACAAACCTGTATTTTAGGCAGAAATATTGACTACAACCCATTCTATGACATGTAAAGCACAGGAAGGTTTTGATATGTAGGAAAGCATCCAAAACCTTTTTACATGTTTGAGCACAAGTACCTGTTCTGCAATGGTTAGATCTATATTTGTATAACTTGATTAATCTTTTAGATCTGGACAATGTGGTAAAGAACTATTAGAACTATATCAACTGCCTATATTTTGCTTCTACCTATTGGGAAATAACCCCTAGATTTTTTTTTTTTAAATCTTATTCTTAAGGTGTGCGATGATCTTTTTAGAATTTCTCTTGGTAGGGTTTTTGAGTTGACTTGGAGAGGGCAGAAGGTGCCACTACTCATGTTGCAGTTTTGTTGCACAACTTTTGTCATTCTGAAGTCTTCCTGACTGTCCCAACTCAACAATAAAATACAATTAAACATTGAGATATAATTAAACCATAGAAAGCCAGGAAGTATGTAGATTGCTGCAGAGATTATTATAAATGGAAAAGAGGACAAGAGCACAGACTCTTTGGCCACCTCACAATAAAAAGTACAACAGAGGGAATTTCACCTAATTCTCTTCTTTGCATTACATTTCCAAAATCTGATCAAATTGAATGAGAACCCGTTGGGAAAAACTGGAGACAAATGATTGGTATGGCATTATAAAATTCTGCTACCAATTGGCAATACAAGCAGTTCCTGATAGAAATGTGGGTGAGATAGTCTCACCTTCTTTCTAAAGTAAGAATCCTTCATCTTCTGTATCTGCGAGGAACTAAATAACACTGCATTCTTCTTCTTGGGAGGATCCTTTTTCTAAATAACCATGAGCTCATGGCATACACACATGCTATGTGCAGTGTGAGTGGGATCCTCTTTTCTAATGGGTTTCAACAAGGGAATGCAAATTGAAACAAAGGGTTTCAAAGAAAGTCAGTTGGATTTGGCAGTTTGTCCCTGTGATGTATTCGTTAGCTACCAGTTTACATACTACAGATCGGCCAGTTATCCAGATAAGATCACTGTTTCAAAATTCAGAAATGCTTTGTCCTTGGCTTGATTTAATGCTGAACCAAAAGAAAGCACAGCTCATGTTTGTTATACTGCCAGTTCTACAGGGATGCTGCTCCTCCTTTACATTGCTAGGTATTCTGTACTTATTTTATTACCTATTGGACAACAAAGACATTTCCATGTCCTTAAATATTGTTCAGTTTTGGTATACTGTCTGTAAAGTTTGCCTTGCTATGAGCTACAACTCTTAGTGAATACCCAATGTTTTACTATGGTGATCTTCTCTTGCTTTGGTCTACGATCATGATAAAATCTATAAACTATAGTGAAACCGCCAAGCACCTGATAATGAATAATTTCAAGAGAAGTAATGACACCAATGAATATACTAGTGGCTACTTTCATGAATTTCCAGTCATTTTAGAGGAAAAGAATATTTATGAGCTTCAGCTGTTTGCTACCCTTTTTTGTTTTTGTTCTGTTAATGGAGAAATGTTGATGTATCTTTGAGCAGCAAGGCAGTGGGATACCAGTTGTCTTAAGTCCCGCTACCTTGTTATCTTAATTAAAAGGGAAAACCAGCTTTGATCAAATGCAACTCTATTGTATAAGCTATTTCAATACACTCTTGTCTGGTTCACTCACTCTGCAATACATAAAAAAGATTTATATTTCACACTGGGTAGGAAGTCTCATTTAAATGTTTCCTGGTTTTGATCTCCTTAGGGGGAATTAATTTGTATTCCTGTCTGAAGAAATAACAAGCGGAATGGCATTCCATTTATTAAATCATTTAAATGGTCCCAATATGAGCTACCGGGTTAATGTGTTATGCATCCGAGTTCCAAGCTGCTCAGACTTTTTCTGGCGACCCAGATATGGGAAGAAAAGAGGAGGAACATGAGAGTGAATTGCACACATAATGTTACCTCACTTGTTATGGAAATTGATCTGCAGTAGCTTGGGATAAGCAGTCTATTGGTTCAGAAAATGGAAGAACCATTAAAGGAGAGCTATAATTTAATCCACAGAGCTAGGGATGTTTGAAAGACAGCTAAGCATAAAAGGGCTGTGTCAAATGTTCATCCTTAAGGATGGAAAAGAGGAACGATTCATTTCAGAACTGGTCTTCAAACTCTCCTTGTTTACTTTTCTCCCTGTGCTAACCATTTCGCAACTGTTTCTGTCCCGACTACAACCTTGTGGTGATCCATGTGGAATAAGCAAACACATGCACAATTTGGAACAGTGTGTCATCAAACACATTTGACCATGTGCTCTTCAGGGGAAATAACCGGCCTTGTACTTTTCCTGACTCAGAACAAACATGTTTCACAGATACATTTTTCTGCAAGGAAAATTGAAAAGTTACTCACCCTGATTCTATAGAGTTTAAAACATTTTGTTGAAACTAAAGAATGAGATAGATTCTATCACTTCCCAGGCCATGTATTTGCCAGAGTATCCCAGCATTCAAAATCAATCAATCTCTCTCTCTCTCTCTCTCTCTCTCCCTCTCTCTCTCATGTAAACCTTTAGAGGTGATAACCAACATTTTATACTTATTAAAAAATGATAACTATATTCAATTTTGACTCAATAAACCTATGCTATTGTTTTATAGTATACTGTTGCCTTCTGTGGTGAGTGTGCCTCTGGGGACAAAAGAGAGGAGGGAATACGTTTTCTATATGTCCTCCTCCTAACACAACCAATGGCTTCTTGAGCAGAGGGTACTCCATGACTATGTTCACAGGAGATGGAGATACCTCCTTACACAAAAAAAGTATTAACTACTGATCAGGTCCTTCCCCTGTCACCTCATAGGACGCTATAACCAACAATGGGCAGGGATACAGTTGAGAATGGTGGAGCTAACACTTCAGAAATTCCCTATGTTCTTCTTCATGACTGATGGACTCAAACTGATTACAAATAACTTCATAAGATGAAACCTCAGTCATTTCCATTAACACAGTTTGCGTAAAGTTCTACTTGTTCGGATCTAAACAGTTTTATTTGTCAAATGCCATGGGAATTCTTCACAAAGGCCCTTCAGGTATTCTTGGTGAATCTCTTTATCTGGTGTAGAGGAGTAGGAAGACAGTTTTGAAAAAGATGTGGCAACCCATTACAAAAATATCACTTTAGGCTATAGAGACTGGGAAGGGTGAGGAAGAAACGCAAGATTCACCCATCTTGACTCTCTTGGATATAAAAAGGAGAAGAAGAGAAACTCTGTCAGGTTTTCAAGCCATCAGAATCCATTAGGCATGGACTGATCTAATAGAGTCCTCTCCACTGCAGAAGGGGATCATCCAGAGAAATGGAACAGTGATCTATCCACAACAAGGAGCAAAAGTCAGTGCTTCTACTTTCAGATCATAGTTAGTTAGCTTTGCACATATATTCATTAAGTGCCTTTTTAAAAAAAATTCTCTTGTTCTGGTTTGTTACCATTCTGTTGGTATGTGGTTCAGAAGTAACATAAATATCTGCAAAAGCCAGTGATCTTCCAAAACAAAATTAATATGAGATAAAACTCATACTTTTTAAATACGTTGCATGTTGGTAACTCCTTTTTGAAAATACAGAATTTTGCAGCATATTCATATAGTCTGCCATTATCACAAAACTATTTAGGTCTGCATCAAAATGAGTTTTGACAAGCCTCTCTTTCCAGCACATCTTAAATATATGCTGAGAGTGGGATTTGCATGTTTCATGCTCCGAGTCAGCATGGGATTGCCAGATAGGAATATAGGGAGGGTGTTATTGTCTGCCATGACTTCTCCTCCCATAAGGATTAGAAGCTGGCAATGTGGGGATTAGCAATATAAATAGTCATTAAATATAAATAGGGAGCAACCTGCTGCAGCTGTTTATGAGCCATAAGAACTATGTTATATTCCAATGGTTTGTGGTTTTTATTTATTTATTTATTTAATTCTTTGGTATAAAGTGGGTGGAGAGACAATTCTATGACTACGATTCCTTCCAGGAATACTGATACTGTTTCAGGGATGCCTTTGCAGGGTGGGGATTCGTGTATGTATATGCCTGTTTGTAAACCTACATATTTAAAAGATTTTAAGAAAGCAGAATCCCTAGAAGATCTTCTAAGTTCAGTGTTAAATTATCTCCTGCATTTTGTGTGCAGTATCTGTGTTGGGAACTGAAACAAAAGTTCAGTTTTGCATGTTGTCTTCCAATAGGAACATTCAATGGCTGATTATCTGTGGAGATTCTTAGGCATCCAGGTCATGGTTGTCTCAAAGGTGCTTTTTTTTTTTTTTTAAACATCTTTGGGTTAATGATTGATTCCTCTTTCTTCTCTAGGATCCTCAGGAGATGTTACTACTTACACCAGGAAAACATGTCGAGAGGCCCATCTTTTTAATATTTCCTTTAATTGTTGCCTATTTCAGCCAGGAGTGGCTATTGCAAGTGAGTGCAAGGGTGTAATTGGTTCTTTCTATATTCCCGTTTTCTGGTCATGATTCCACGTTTCTGAATAAAGTAGTCCTTGAGTAAATAGCATTCTTGGCTGTGCATTATAAATCCCCAGACACAAGCTAGCTAAACAAGAACACCCCAAAACGTATTGAAGTGTACAAGGGGGGACGGGAAGAAAGAAATGTTCAGCCTAATAAATAGCAGTGTCATTTATTACCAGTTGGGAAGCAGCAACCCATTTGGGAATAATCAAAAGGAGCTGAGATTACAGCTTAGAAATAATAAACAGATGTCATTAGGTAGGAAACAAGACATTATTTAGCCAGTCTTGGGTTAGCATGAGGTACACATAAACCACCAATGTGCTCTTGTAAACTTATGTGACCCATGTAGAGCCCACATGTGTTGAGTGAACCAATTAAGTTGTTATAAATCAAGCCTGTCCACCCTAATGTGACAAAGGGGGGGGGTGTCTTGGTGTTTTGGCAGATAAAAGAACAAAGTGATTTTAAAGCCAACGGCTTTGCCACAACAAACTTAACTTTTCCTAATGGGACCATTGCTTGAAAGTACTGACATATGTGCGGGGAAGAACACAAAGTGAATAAGTACAGTTAAGCTCTGTGTTGGCAGATGAGGTTGGATTTCAAGAAGAATGAAATAAGCATGTGTAAACTTAGAAGCAACAATCTCATCCTTTGGTAAAATTATTGTTGGCTTAATTTCAGTTGGCTTAAACATGCCACATGAAATATTGGCTTGCAGTCAGTGGTTCTAATCCAACTTAATTTACTTATATTTTTCTTCTCTCATCCTATTAAAAAAACGAAACAAAGGTGGAAAAGCCATAATCTAGGATAAAGCACGTGCAAATACAGAAGGGTCCTGGTTTCTTCCTGGCTTCAGGTAGAGGAATATGCTTAGTTTTGTCTTCTTCAGCATTCATTTGCTTTCTCCTACATCCATGTCAACCTCTTTACAAGAAAGTTGACACAGAAAGAACAAACAAAATTTTCGTATGTCTTTATCCATGCTTTTTCGGGTCTGATACCTTGGAGAACCTGCCAGCCAATACACTGGCAAACCTGTATCTAAAGAAACAGAATTGTAAATTAGATGAAACAAAGATTTGTGTTGGTATATGGCAGCTCTCTATCTATCCCTCCTTATACTACTCTTTTTTCTATGTGATTTTATCATATTAGTTTTAGCTGGCTCATTACACAGAAGAACTCACATTATCCCACTATTATTTAAATCTCCCTCAGTTTCCTTTATTATTCAAATTGATCCCTCCATAATGTTTACCATAAACCAATATATTAACCATTATTGTTCATTCATAATTGATTTATGTCTTTCATTCGGAAGCTCACATCAGTGTATGTAGCCCTCTCTCCTCACACTTTATTCCCATAACAATCCTGGGGGGCAAGTTGAACTAAGAGAGAGTGACTGGCTCAAAGTCATCCCAGGAAGGGGGAATAGAACCTGGGTTCACCTATTCCAGGGGTCTTCAAACTTGGTCCTTTTATGACTTGTGGACTTCAACTCCCAGAATTCCTCAGCCAGGCATGCCTGGCTGAGGAATTCTGGGAGTTGAAGTCCACAAGTCATAAAAGGGCCAAGTTTGAAGACCCCTGACCTATTCCCAGTCCCAGATGTTAACTATTACATCACACTGAATCTTATGGCCAACACTAAGTAACTGTTTTTAATACATGCATACAGTAAATGTTCACGTTTTATACTATAAATTGGTACTCTAGTGATGAAGACTTTTCCTTCAACAATTTAAATTGTTGAAGGAAAAGTCTTCATCACTAGTATTATGCCAGTAAATCCATAGCTAACATAGATTTTGAACGCAGGCTGTTTTTTTTACACATGTGCTAAAAGTTATGGAGGCTAATTTTGAATTATTTATGTGGATCTGATAAGTATAAGACAGAAAATGGAAATAAGCCACAGAAAAACAGAACATATATTTTCACTACTGACGCATTTAAATATGTATTACCAACATAGAAAATAAAACATCTAGTTTAAAGCTCACTTGTGGGAAATCATCTTAACTGTAATGTGTTGTCCCATAGACCAGGGGTTCCCAAACTTGGCAACATGTGGACTTCAACTCTGTGCATGCTGGCTAGGAAATTCTGGGAGTTAAAGTCCACAAATCTTAAAGTTGCCAAGATTGGGAACCCTTGCTATAGATCACATGTCAATTTAATTTTTGGAAATAATACTTCCCATTGTCTATACAGAAAGTTATACATGGGAGTTGAGTGTGATGAGAACCAAAGTGCAGCACAAGGGTAGGACAACTTATATCAAACAGTGGATTGTCCTCCAGGTTATTTGGATTATAACTGTCATCAAGTTATCAGCTTGGGTCAAAACATTCAGATTTCTAAATGACATTTTAGTAATCTCTAGCACTAACTTGAAAAGAGAACAACTCAAACATTTTCCAGTACAGTTTTGGCCATATGCCCAATGAAGCAACTGCTTATCTGAAACTGTGATTTAAAAACATTTACTATCTGTGTCAGTATTATGACTAATTCCATTGCTTCACAGCTATAATATCCAGATTGTTTGCTCAGCTGTAAGGTTGGCTATCATAGGAGAATATTGCAGACTGCTTTGGCATGCTGTGTTCCGTGCTAGAAGCCTCATGTTTTCTATTATATTCTTCATTTTGGGTGATTCAGAAGGTGAATAAAGAAACTCTTGGAACATTGTACAATTACCATGCAGATATCTGAATTCTTGAAAAGGTGCCCTGCAAAGGTCGCCTGCAATTACATACTTAAATATAATCTATGTTATTGGCAATATGTAGATTATATAAAATAGCACACCGCACATGTCAAAACGTTGAAACATATCTGCCGCCTCAGATAATTGGGAAGGACAAGTCATAGAGAAACACACAGAGAAGCTAATAATCAGAGCACAACCTGGCTGAAAGACCCTTGATTTGTGAACAACCATTTTACATCAATATTCCCTTGATTCTCCTAAGTTTATTGTGAATACAATATTGGCATTTCCATTTTGGTGTTCTGGAACACTGGAAGAAATAAATGTAGCTCCAGAAGTGATTGACTGGACAGGTGCCATCTAGTCAGGGTGAGCTCTTAGCAACCAGATAATTTTGTCCAGGACAATCTGTCTCCAGCCTGTTCCTTCAGGTCTTCCAACGATTCCCTCTTTTGCCAAGCTCCAGAAGTACTTCCAAAAGTACTTGCACTTTTATCTTACTGATCCCTGGATCACTGTTGGGGCAGGGGAATGGGGGAGAGGTACTAGAAGTAGAGATAGCAAGCAAACCGCTCTGTTATCTCTCTTATCTCTCCTACAAGAGTACAGTTTGTGAAAGGTTTTAAATGTTCAATATTTCTGCATAAACATAACCCAAAATGTGATCTGTTCTCCCTACAGATCACAAAACCAGATAAAGAGAATCCAATTAAACAAACGAGTCAAAAACATTATACTTGTCCCTTCCCTTTCCTGCGGACTTCCCCAGATACAGACTTTCTTTGGGGGCCTGTAACTTGCTTACCCAAACTATACACTTTATGCTGTTTTTGATTTTAAGCAATTTGCTTCTGCTTGCAGAGCTGAGCTCTGTGAAATGCAGCGAATGGACTGAAGGAATCCAACCCAAATTACCTCAACATTTTTGCCCTGCTTAAAAGTATGGATCTCAGCTCAACTGTCCGGGACGACGCTTTCATTTTCAGCTTGAGACAAACTCTGACCCTGGGTCTGCGAGTGGGAGAGAAGCAGCTAATGTCTTCTCACATGCTTTGTGCTTTTAAAATAACATCCCTGCTCAAGGCAAATCCAGTTTCCAGTCATGCAAAGTCATGCAAAGACAAAGTGGAGCATTAATCAGCTCCCACCTGTTACCACTGAGTGCAGTGGGAAAACCGGCAGATGGTAAACTGAACCGACAGCTTCTGAGATCGTTTGAGGAAGCAGAAGAAACAAAGCTTGCAATTAGTGCATCGTGACAGGTCCGGCAGCCCTCCTGCTATTAATGCAATTAGAGTCAATGTCAGGAGAACATGAACTTAAAACAGCCATTGTTTTCAAGGAGTTTGTTACTGCTTTAGTCCTCCTCTTAACAGCTGATCACATTAAAACAAGTATAAATAAGGCAAGAAATAGCTTATTTTAAGTTCCTTGGGGAGGAGGAGGAGGAGGAGGAGGAGGAGTTCTTCTGACCAATGATATTTATTAGGGCTGTGCAGGGACCCCAAATCAACTTTGCAGCTGGATCTGGTCTGCAGAAAAAGCGGAATTCATCTTACGTTGCTCTTGGTAGTAGGTCATTCAACCTACTGAGGAAATCAGGAAAAATGGAGCAATGTCCTTCATTACCCAGCATGGAAAAACTGTAAGCACTTAATGGTCCAAAAATGGGGGAAATGTGCAGGAAACGCAGAACACCAAAACAGAGTGAAGTGGTCCAATTTCCACAGGAACTGACGCAGGACGTGTCATTTTACAGGCTCTTCTGAGCAGAGCATCTGCTTGCTGACACAATTTCCTCTGTGCTGTCAAAGCTCTAAGGAATCCTCCGCAAAGGCATTGAGTGATTCCTTATTTTAAACTCTTGGTTTGTTTAGTAATACTGCCTAATAGAATCAGGTGCACACAGGCGTACCCTTTTCAATAGAACCAAAGTAGGAATGGAGAAACAGAGAAGACGGAAGAATACTGCTGATAGGGACAAAAGATTGGAAGATGTGTTTTTGCTTTAATGTGTGTGTGTGTGTGTGTTGTACATGTTTGTGTCTGTAAGTAAATAAATGACAGGTTAGAGTGGAGAAAGAGATGAATGCCAAGTTGGCTAAATAAACCGTAGGAGGGTTAAATGAGAATGGGTGTTGCTTGGGTGAGTATAGGATGATGAACTGAAAGCAATATATGAGTGGGTTGTTTTTTTAAGAAAGAGTGTAGGCAATAATTTTTGTGGGATTGGAAATAATAGCAATGTGGAACTGTCCTTCATAGAATGTTAGCTGTCTGTTTATGTCTGTTTATCTATCTATCTATCTATCTATCTATCTATCTATCTATCTATCTATCTATCTATCTATCTATCTATCTATCTATCTATCTATCTATCTATCTCTATCTATCTATCTATCTATCTATCTATCTATCTATCTATCTATCTATCTATCTATCTATCTATCTATCTATCTATCTATCTATCTATCTATCTATCATCTCTATTTCTATCTCATATTTCCATCTCCAGGTTCAGTTTAGGGATTTTGATACACAGCTCCAATATTAGCAAAAATGGTTGCTAATGTTTGTAATATTACTTTAGAGCATAAAGATAGTTTATTCAAAACAAATTTCTCTCTCCCCAGTAGAGTATAATGTAACTACAGAGAGTGGACAAGGCAGCAGTGGACGAGACAGGAAAGATGAAAATAAAGAGGCAAGGAGGAAGAATATGTTTCAAATAAACCCACAGGCAATTTTGAACAATTCTGAACCTCTGTTAATTCCTCGAAATTATTTTTAGCTAAATAGAAATAGTTTTTCAGTCTTAGGTTCTTTTCAGCGAGAATGAAAAGACTAATCCAGTCTTCCTCAACCTGATGTCCACCAGATGGAGTGGATCACAATTCCCATCATCCCTACCTAAATGGCAATACTTTTGGCCACATGAACCTCAAATAATAGGGCATATCTGTGAGGCATCAGACTGAAGAAAACTGATTTAATTCAAAAGCTGAGGTTGTATACATGACAATATAAGACTGTGTTAAGACTGTCTACACACAACATTTATTGTCAATAAATTTAGTACTTAATAGGACTTTGACAGGATCGTGATTATTATTATTTTTCTAATGAAATGTGAACCTTGTTCATTTTGCAGCAGATTGTCTACAAAATAAATAATATGCAAATGAACAAAATATGTGAGAAATAGAATGTTTTCCACATGTCATATTTAATGGGTCCAATTTCCATCTTCCATTTCCTGCTCCTCTTCTCCACTTACTGTTAACAGTTTTTTGGTATCTAATCCATAAACAATGTCATTAAAAATACATGTTATATATATATATAAAGAGATTAATTGCAAGAAAAAATACTTAACCGCTGCATCTTTCTCGGTCTGTCTAATAAATCTGAAGTGTTTATATTCTTACCAGTTACAAAGAAATGCATGATTCATCACCATACAGTATTACTGAAAGGGGGGAAAATATCAAAAACTTTAAACTGTTTTCCTCTTTTGTGTAAGGAAATAAAAGTTTTGGGGCAGAATGCATTGGAGAATTTTACACTACAAGGCAAGCTTCATTGAAATCAAGTTCATGAAGGTGTGTCTGTGCACTTCCCATTAATTTCAGTGATGAATTTCTCTCTGGGCTCTGCTTTTTATATCCTTGTAATAATGCATAATGGCAAGGATGGAAAATTAGTGTGTGTTGAAACACATCATTTTTACCAAAAGCCTTCACATGTGTTGGACTTCAGTTCCAGAATTCTCAACAAATTTGTTCAAAGATTGGGGAGATCTGACTATTATCAGAATTCAGAATGTTCTTACTCAGTCGTATGTTATCTTCTTGATAGCTATTTATAATAATAATAATAATAATAATAATAATAATAATAATAATAATAATAATAATAATAATAATAATAATAATAATAATAATAATAATAATAATAATAAAGTTGGAAGGGACCTTGGAGGTCATCTAGTCCAACCCCTGCTCAGGCAGGAAACCCTATACCATTTCAGACAAATGGCTGTCCAGTCTCTTCTTAAAAACTTCCAGTGTTGAAGCATTCACCGCTGCTGGAGGCAGGTTGTTCCACTGGTTAATTGTTCTAACTGTCAGGAAGTTTCTCCTTAGTTCTAGGTTGCTTCTCTCCTTGATTAGTTTCCATCCGTTGCTTCTTGTCCTGCCTTCAGGCGCCTTGGAGAATAGCTTGACTCCCTCTTCTTTGTGGCAGCCCCTGAGATATTGGAACACTGCTATCATGTCACCCCTCGTCCTTCTCTTCATTAAACTAGACATACCCAATTCCAGCAACCGTTCCTTATATGCTTTAGCCTCCAGTCCCCTAATCATCTTTGTTGCTCTTCTCTATACTTTTTCTAGAGTCCCAACGTCTTTTTTACATCGTGGTGACCAAAACTAACTAACTAATAAGATGGGAACTATCTTTCCAGGTGGCAATAAAAGTTGTCAGTATAATTTATTTAAAGTGTTTATGTTGGCCTATCGGCTGTAATTTATAAGGTGGGTTAAAACTTGGCAAAAATCAACAATATGTTAAACAACCAAATCAAACATCAAAGGGAGAAAACGAAACAATCTGAAAAAGGTTCACAATTGTTCAGGATGAAGAACATTTTTTTTTAAAAAAGCTTCAAAATAGTTTTTGAAAAGCAAGCCAAACGTTTGATCAAGGAATATCAAATCTATTAAAAACCAGTGCAAACAGCAGTGTCTTCCACTGACATCTGGAAGCTATCAAATGCATGTAAAATAATCTGACCATTCAAAACATGTATTATAAAGTCAGTATTATTGTTGTCAGACTCTTGGTTGGATGGGGCTAGCTTAAATACTAAAGTTGAAGATAAAACCTGGGAGATCTTGTCATAGTGATGGGAATATCTGAGAGAGAATGAGAGAGAAATCCAGCAACGAGCCCCTTCCGAGTTCTTTGTGAAAGACTTCCCCTCACATTTCAGACTTTGCATTCATTTGGAAGAAAATCCTTTATTATAATGTTAAAATGTTCATGCTGATGAATTTTTAAAAGAAATATTTGAGAGGAACAATCTCCTGTACAGTATGGGGTGGGTGGGTGGGTGACTTGGTCTTCTGAAATGGAGAGCAGGTTGTTCAAATACCTATGTATCATTAACAGCTGGACAACACATTCGGGAGGCACATAAAGCATTTGGACTTGTCCTTTATCATGAGGTGTGTTGTAAATCTATTTAAATTATCATTCTTTCCAAAATTGCATTTATACACAAAAACACATTCAAAACCATCAACATTTGTGTTTCCTTTGTCCTGTGCATGTAGCCACTCTATGTATTAACCAGCATGCATGGAATGGAATCATCCTAGTCCACAATTACATATTCAGATAGTTCTCAACTTATGTCCACAGTTGGGACCCAAACCTTTGTTGCTAAATGATATAGTTCTTAAGAAAGTCATCAAATGACCACACACAATTTTGCCATCTTTTTTTCCCTATGGTCATTAAGTGGATCCAGTTTCCCCCATTGCCTTTGCTTGCCGGAAGCCAGCTGAGAAAGTTGCAAGCAGTAATCATGGGACCCCAGGACCCTGCAACCATTGTAAATACATGCCAGTTGCCATATGCCCAAATTATAATCATGTGACTATGAGGATGTTGCGACAATCATAAGTTAAGGACCTGTTGTAAGTCACTTTTTTTAGCACCGTCATAACTTCAAATGATTGCTAAACAGATGGTCATAAATTGAGGACTGCTTGTACATGTCAGAAAGCTTGGGAGACCTCAAGGTTTATCAAAATATAATATCGGGCACAAAATACTAGCATGGTGTTTTTGTTTTTTTTTGAGAGGGGGAAGAGAATGAAAAATTGGAGATGCAAGAATATCACTGAAAAATTATGACTAGTACGTTAGAACTCTGAATAGAAACATTCTGTGCTAGAACACTTCTGTGGACAATCTCAAGAACTGATATAATTTAAAGCAAGCAGAGTTTATTCATTGGATCCACTAATTTTTTTGGTATTATGCCAAAATCTTTTTTTTCACCTAAGGAACTCTTTCAGTTTTCTTTGGACATATTTGTTGCTACCGTGTTTCCCCGAAAGTAAGACCCGGTCTTACTTTCTTTGGGGCTCTGAAGTAAGCACTAGGATTTACTTTCAGGGAAGGCTTACTTTTTGCTGGTACCAGTAGGCCACGAGTACACAGGGGTGGGGCGAGGCCTGTGCATGGGATGGAGAAGCAATGCAGCGGTGAGAGCATGGTGGCGGACCAGGTACGTTACCGATGCGGGTGTGCAGGGTGCATGCCCTTCCCATGCCAGGCCAGGCTCTGCATCTCCGGGACGGCCGTGCTGGGTGGCGGTGGGAAGTGTACTGAGGTGGGGTCCGCCAGGCCAAACAAAGTGGCAGGTGGAACGCCAGAGGCTTGGGGAGGGAGGGTAGTGAAGCGGGCGGGCATCCTGCTGTCAGTACCCATGCTGGCTGCCCCTTCCCCATGGAGCTGGAGAGCTTGCCACACCATCGCCCAGATGCCCTCGGGTCCCCCAGGAATTGCACTTCTTTGCTTACCTGACTCCCAGCCCCGTGCCGTTTCTCCTTCAGGATCCGCTGCCACCGTGTGCAGGGAAACAAAAGTTTGTGTGTGGGGGGGAAAGGTCAATCAATCAATTCCAACTTCTTGCAGGGAAAAAAAAGATCTCATGAAGTTAGAATTGATTGACCTTTCCCCCCCCCCCAAACTTCTTTTGTTTCCCTGCACGCAGCAATCTTTAATCTTTTCTGGGATACAGGAGCTGTGGTGGCGCAGTGGTTAGAGTGCGGTATTGCAGGCTGACTTTGCCCACTGCCAGGAGTTCGATTCTGGCCACCTCAAGGTTGACTCAGCCTTCCATCCTTTGTAGGTTGGTAAAATGAGGACCCAGATTGTTGGGAGCAATATGCTGACATTTGTAAACTGCTTAGAACGTGCTGTAAAGCATTGTGGAGTGGTATATAAATCTAAGTGCTATTGCTATTGCTATACCTTGTTTCATGTCATAGATTACTATTGAATGGGAAATAACCAGGAACCTGCTTCTTAAATCAGACTATAGAGGAGTAAAGTTTGATGAGCTCCTGCTTTTCCTGAATCCTTTCAACACATGTTAGCCATAAAAATGTAGACATGCTTCTGTACTTTGTATTTTCATTTTTGACAGGCATTTTGTAACAAAAGTAATACTAAGAGTATAACAAATTATATGTGATTTGTTTCATATGCAGAGATATGGAAATAAAAGGGAACAGCAATAGCAAATTGGGAAGGACGGTTCTTTCATCTTCTTCACTTCCTTCCCGTGACAATTGGCAGAAACCAGCTGCTCTACAATGAAATCTTGACACTTCCCAAGTGGATTCCAGTGTTATTTTATTGTGTAATATCCACAATTATTCCCTCTTCCATAAAACTTACAATATCATTAAAAGTCCATTTATCTCTGGAGCCTGAAGGGGGGAAATGCATTTAAGATTATTACCCATTTATTTCTAAAGATGCAATCTGTTGGTTCATTGCCTTGTTCATTATATATATATATTTCTAAAATAGAGGTATAGTATAGTGTAAATGGCAAGGACATACATCTCTCATCCATATATAGATTAGACTGGAGATTTCTTTGATGGGAAAGAAAGACATATATTCTCAAATTAAGAGTATTCAGAGGAAGCTTGGAATGCGAAGGGATTCAGCATATGAATTAATCCAGCAGACAAAAACAATGAACCGTTTTAGTTCAAAAGAATTATATTATCTATTGTTGTTGTTCAGTCACTAAGTCATGCTCCACTCTTTGTGACCCCCATGGACCATAGCATGCCAACCCCCCCCCCCCCGTCCTCCACTGTCTCCCAGAGTTTGCCGAAATTAATGTTCATTACGTCTATGCCACTATCTAACTATCTCATCCTCTGCCGTTCCCTTCTCCTTTTGTCTTCAATCTTTCCCAACATCAGGGCCTTTTCCAATGAGTTTTATTTTCTCATTAGGTGGCCAAAGTATTTGAGCTTCAGCTTCAGTATCTGAGATTATCTATGTTTTTATACAAATCAAATTTAACCAGTTTTACCTTAAGAAAAATCATTTATTTTGTAAGTTATTTCCCCTAAAGTAAGATGAAGAAGGTAGATTCCTAGTGATTTTGACCCTGTCATGATAGAAATAGTGGTTGTAATTGTATAAACATAAGTTGATGAAAAATGAAATAAAGATTGATAGATTGATTATAATAAACTATTCAGTTGAGAAAGTCAAACAAGTGATTGAGGAATAGCTTGGTATAATTTTTATGTATCACATAAGACAGAATGTGTTTCTATCTGTAGGTGTTAGGTGTTAGGTATCTATAGGGCATTTTGTTCCAGGGCTTCCCATTTTACATAAGCCAGGGGTGCAGCTGGCCAGGTCGGAGCTCTGCAAGTTTTGTAGCAGGGGAAGAAGCTCTTGCTGAATTAAAAGCAGCCCACAGTGAAGCTGAGGAGCAGGCAGTTAGAACAATAGAATCTAAGATGGCTCCCCTTAGAGAATCTTTGTTATAGCAAACCATCTGCTGTAAAATTGTTGCAAAAGATTTGGGGATTTGTTCTAGGATATATTTTCAATTCAGGGATAGCTACTGCTTCAAAGAAAAAAGGCCTCCTCTACCCAGTATAGTCTCTATATCAGAAGCCTAATCAAATGGCCTTTTGAGAAAATTGGATCTTCTTATTTCTCAGTGATTACCCCCTCCTCACTTCCCCATCTACTCTCATGGAATAGATATCCAAACCATTCTTCTTATGCTTTCAAATAGCCATTCGAAATACAACTCTTCAAGAAAGCCCCCCCCCCCTCTCTCTCACACACACACCAGATCCTGGGTAGGAAAAAAAGCCAAAATTTGATCAGAGGTTGAGAGAGTTAGTGAGTTCCCACTCTTGCCCAAACTCTCTCACCTGGTGTCTCCTATTTTAACACTTTATTAAAAAAGCTGTTTCAATATTACAATGAAATATAGCATTTCATCCACACAAAAGTATTGGGAAATTGGGAAAACGATAGATTTCTGATCTGAAGCTTGGCAGAATTTGCCTCATCCTGCCATCCAGCCCCTAGCTGACATTGCATGTTGCTATCTGGGCCTTAAATTGGAAAGCACTTTCCAGTTTCACAGGTTGTTTTTTTCCCCACAGCAACTGCTTAAGATATTTTTGCACAGGAACAAGTTAGCTGCATACCTTTTCATAACTGTCCATAAGATTTTCAGTACAGGAGAAATGATGGGTTTGTGACCAGGTGAACTCACCCCATTAATTATTGTACTGAAATGTAAATAGGAGGAAGGTATTAGCAGTTTTTATTTTATTTTATTTGCTCTGATTGCAGGGAGATAAGGGGATTTTTGTTCCTCCAGGACCTGCAATAATTAGGACAGGACAATTTTTGGCCAGAATTCAGGGGTAGGCAACCTTGGCTCTTTTATGACTCATGGACTTCAACTCCCAGAATTCCTGAGCCAGCATAGCTGGCTCAGGAATTCTGGGAATTGAAGTCCATGAGTCATAAAAGAGCCAAGGTTGCCTACCCCTGGGCCAGATGAATGGGTCAATGGTCAATGGTTATAAATATATTTATTTATATTCTGCCTTTATTATTTTTACAACTAATTCAAGGCAACAAACATATTCAATTCACCTTCCTCCTCCAATTTTCTCCACAACAGTAACCTTGTGAGGTGAATTTGGCTGAAAGAGCCCAAGGTCACCCAGGTGGCTTTCATGGCTAAGGTGAGACTAGAACTCATGGTTTCCTGCTTTTTAGCCTGCTGCCTTAACTACTAGACCAAACTGGCTCTGTAGATACTACAAAAGTGAAGCCATTGACATAGCCATCTTCAAAGCATTTTGAAGGGGTTGAGGGATAGAAATGGTACTGTATGGAGGTGGCTTTAGTCAAAGATGTAAGGGACAGAGTGGATAAAGGACTCCCCACTCTTCCAACTTTCATGTATTCATTTCCAAGAGTTGAAGTGGGATTCTAAGCATATCCAATACATATGGAAGACTTCCTGTGGCTCTAATCCAAGAAACATTCTGGATGACTTTGGACCACTTCACTCTTCCTTAGCCAAACTCATCTTATGATTGTTACCATGGTGGATTGTTACTTCTGCACTTATGTATAGGAAGCACTTATGCAAGGAAGTGCACAACACACAAAAAAAAAAAAAAAAAAAAGAAGTTATGATTAGAACTTTTCAAAGAAAAGGTTTAAAAGAAAAATCCATGATTAATAAGCTTGATGCAAAAACAGTGGTAATGAAATTGATGCATACATCTCAACACCTCTTATCCAATGGCGTATCCTGCATAAACATCTGCTCACGATTTCTTTGTACTGTATAGATAAAATCAAATAGGGAAAGGGTGGGGTGAAAGTACTTCAACGATCTGATCTTTCCTCAATTTCCCTTTTATTAAATGACATATTTTGTTGGTAACAATCAGTGAGATCTACTGCCAAAATCAGAGAAAATTTTGCAAGTTGGATTGCAAATCAGTGTTCTACAGGAGAGGGCTTCCCCCACCCCCAATGGAGGAATTAATCCCTCCTTTCGGTTCAGTCCTCCAGGGCAATCAGGTTTTGACCGATTGCTAAGGTTAATAGATTCTCTAAATTTCTTACAGCTATAAAAAGAAAATTATACATGACTTAGCATTTACATTCATGTATCTATTATGATTTCAAAGGCTTTCTGACAGAGCAAGTCTTTTACATTTCTTCTCCAAAGAACATCCCCATGAATCCAATGGGCCTTACTCCCAGCTGTGTAAATATGGGTAAGACAACAGATTAAATAACATCCATGGAAATATGAGCATAATATTGTATGATGCTAATCAGCTTACATGTTTTAGTATTATTACATTTTTATTGATGATAATGTCTGAATAGAGGTTGTTTTCCTCAATTCTGGTCATATTTATCTTTTCCACTGCATTTTATAGAACTAAAAGTGAATTTAAGAATGGAATGGATTAGGTGAAAGAGAGCTTGTAAATTTCAAGAAGATATTTGGAACCAAAAAAGAATCCTCCAACAGAAACGGAAGAGGAGGCAAAGGCCATGGCTTCCCTCATAAATTGATGACTGCTAGTTTATCACACCATGTTGGAGGGCTTTTTTATGTTTATACACACACACACACAAATGCACACAAACATGCACACAGTGATGGAAGTGATCCAATATTTGAAGGGCTGCCACAAAGAAGAGAGGGTCAACGTATTTTCCAAAGCGCCAGAAAGCAAGACAAGAAACAATGGATGGAAACTAATCAAGGAGAGAAGCAACCTGGAATTAAGGAGAAACTTCCTAACAGTGAGGACAATTAACCAGTGGAACAACCTGCCTCCAGAAGTTGTGGATGCTCCATCACTGAAAGCTTTTAAGAAGAGATTGGACAACTATTTGTCTGAAATGGCATAAGGTCTCCTTCTTGAGCAGGGGGTTGGACCTCCAAGGTCTCTTCCAACTCTGTTATTCTGTTTTGAACTATTGGATATTTTGGTTTTGCCCTGTCACAGCCCTTCAGGACTTAATATATTTATTTAATTAATTAATTAATTAATTAATTAATTAATTAATATTGTATCTAAACCCATAGTGGGAAGATAGGGTATTTGAAAAGTCACTGAAGAATGAAATACCATAGTAAAGTTTCAAGATAACTTTATGGCGTCACTAACTTTGCACATATACACAGATGTTTGCTGAGGATTGTTATGCTTTCTTGACAGTATAACAGTGCCTCCCTTTCACTAAATTCCAGAGCTATTACATGCCCTGCAGAAATAAAGAACTATTTATGCCCTGAGCAAAGATAAGTCCAAAAAGAATTTACAATAATACAGTATGCTTAGAAGACCAGCAATTTTTTTTTTCAGTAAGAGAATCGTGAAAAAAATTCCCACTGGGTTTGTGTATTGGGCCAAGAACAATACTGCAGACAAACAGCTCAGATTTGAATCTGGATCTCTTACGTATATACTAGCCCTAACTGTTACTGGATGTCCTGTGTTTAAATGCATATGTGATCCTGAAAAGAAGTTTGTTTTTCAACATCTGCAACATGCACTTAGAATATTTCTATATTACATTAACAACAGAAAGATAAATAGATATTTTAAAATAGGGTGGGGTAAGAATAGCTCAAGCAGCCACTGAAATCAGCCAGTACAGTAACACAAAAGAGAGAGAAAAAAATAGCCTTTTTGCTATCTCTTAGCTTGCCTCTCTTAGCTAAGAGTGAATTATAAACAAAGTACCAGGCACACCATTTGAATTCACTATTGCTCAATGTTAAATCACAGCATGGATCTTGAAAACTCTGAAAAGTCTACAAAATCATCCATCTTGGAGCTCATGGATTCTCTACTGCTTATATATTTTTTTCCTTTTGCACTTATTTACAAGGCTCAAGCTTACAATTATATGTTGGCAAGAAGAGGGAATTCTAAATTATTTGCCACAAAGAGAACCTGCAGCTCTTTGGCACAAGATATATTGAGGGCATTCTCTCTAGTAAAAAAAAAAAAAAAAGGAAGAGATTACTGGATGTCAGAGATAGGCCAGCAGAAATCGCTGCAACAGAGCTTTACCTACTGGAAAATGAGGGTGGTAATTTCCAGTTTAATTCACACCCAGCACATTCCAATCCCCATATCAAGATGAGAGCAAGCACACATGCCACTGAGTTAAGCTAGCAAAATGGTAAGCTCATTGTTTATTTATTAAAGACAAGCAAATGTCAGAAACAGTTAACTGGCAAAACAGGATAAAATCAGGGGAAAAACGGGAATACCTGGACAACAGGAAGGAGACAGAAGGGCAGAGGAGTTAATAACAATGGTCTATCTATATGTCAAAAGGCACATAATGTTCCAGAACCATTGGAAAAAATATTGGGGGTAAATAGCATGGACAGTCCCAAAGGAAGTGGCCTTTGGTTCTTCCAGCCTTGATCCTTTTATGTTCACAACAATAGTGGAGTAGAGATGGAAAGTAGGACACCTCTACTGTGCACTATGAAGGAAAGAAAGAGTTCAGTGGATGGGGATGAGGTATCCAACATTACACATCTCAACCCTTTACTCTCCTCACCATCTCCCATCATTTAGAATTGCCTCAGATTTCCAGCATTTCACATGCACCCCAGCTTTGTTCCAAGGAACCCTTACACTGGATCATACATTGCCCCAAATGAGAAACCTGAGCGACATTTCAGCTATAGCAATAGCACTTAGACTTATATACCACTTCATAGTGCTTTACAGCCCTCTCTAAGCAGTTTACAGAGTCAGTATATTGCCCCCAACACTCTGGGTCCTCATATTACTGACCTCGGAAAGATAGAAGGCTGAATAAACCTTGAGCCGATCAGGATCGAACTGCTGGCAGTTGGCAGAATTAGTAGTAAGACTCTTCACATCAACATAAGATGGAAGGGCTGTTTTTATTTGCTTTCTTTACATGGGGGCATGGGGGTGGAGGTCAATGAAACGTGCAATATTTCACTGGATTCAAAAGAGGTACAGTGCAATTATGTGTGTTTTAATGTAATTGCATTAGCACTAGAGACTGCTACATGATATGCACAAGGAATGCTGTCTTCAGCATTTGCTTTGCAGTGTAGTAGAATGGACTGAAAACATTTTTTTTTTACTTTATTTTTCTTTTCAACATTTTTTTCCCCTGTCATGGATTTTATCATTGGCTGGACATGATCTAAAGTGGGAAGCAGGTGTTTATTAAAAACATGGCTATCCCTGGAGATATGAAAGCAAAACACCCTAGGATTGGTTGTTGTAGCTCTGCCTCCCTTTTAATAACATCTGTTTGTGTGAGGCAGGTGAAACTCACTAATTATGCAAATCCAGAGATAAATTTAAAGATACCAATGTGTGAGGAGAAATTGTTTGTTTTTTTTCCATGCAGAGATTCTCCACCCCCTGTTTTCTGCTAAATCTTGGCGGGGCCTTTGTTAAGTAGTAATTATTGCAAGAATGTCAGATTTGCAAGGGCAACATTCATGGGTAACCCTGGTCATGGATTATGTTAAATACATTGAATGTATATTGGGTTATTATTTTCTGTACTGAGGAAGCTAGGACTATCTTCAACTTGAAAGTCATGGTAACTGTGATTTCCTTTAAATGATACAAAAGCTAAATTTGCCTTTAGTTGAAATAAATACTGGAATACAAAATCTCCAACTCTCTGCTTATCCTAGGGCAGAGGTGTCAAACTCGCAACGTCAGGTGACGTGTCACGACGTATCGTGACTTTTTTTCCATTGCTGGCAATGGGGTGGGTGTGGTTTCGCCATGACGCATCCGGCCCGCGGGCCGGCAGTTTGACACCCCTGTCCTAGGGTGAGCATGTTTCATCTTCCTTCCATGAAATGAAGTCACCTGATGGGACCCAGGAAGCATGTCTTCGTTGTTGCAGTATATCCCCCTGAGATCCAGGTGGTCTTCTGAAAGGCTCTGAAAATTTGATTTTTCTCCCAGGCATAGGGCCAGAACACTGGACTGATCCTGTTTTGAAATGATTTTGTATTGCAATATGTTGAAATTGCTCTGGATGTGCATGGTGTAATATTTTTGCTATTGTTCTTTTGTTTCCATGTTTTAACCATATGTAATCAGTCCACAGTTGCCCTTTGTGACTTGGACAGCATATCAATCTTCTAAATAAATAAATAATTTAAAGCAGGGGTCTCCAACCTTGGCAACTTTAAGACTTGTGGACTTCAACTCCCAGAATTCCTCAGCCAGCTTGGCTGGCTGAGGAATTCTGGGAGTTGAAGTCCACAAGTCTTAAAGTTGCCAAGGTTGGGGACCTCTGATTTAAAGGATATTGTTGGTGACAATCCTTCCAAATTTATCTATGTAACCTCCAGCGAAGGTATGGCAAGCTGAAGACAGCTCTGCAAAAGCAGAGTCAACAATCATGCAAAGACCAAGGAACCCCTGAGCAAATCAGTTCATTGGAACCTTTTAGGATAAGGGAAGAACAGAAAATTGCCCACATATGCTCTGACAGATGATCCTGACAGATGATCCTGAATTTTAGCATTGGGAGACAAGGGGACTGGCCATCGTGCTTGCAAATGCAGCGGAGACCTCATTTTCTAGTCAATTTCATAAATTGCCTATTAACTATTCTAAATCTATTAGAGATCTTTGGATTGATTGCTTTCAAAAGTCTTCATCAGGTAACTGTATCTTCAACCCTGAAGGAAAAAAAAAAGAACTTTTAAAGAATTTTGAAATAAACAGCAAAGGGCTAAATAAGTTTTTGACTGAAGGAAGTTATAAACAGATTAAGGCTCCAGATAAATTTGGAATATTGATTTTAGAGTGTTAAGAAGTAAAAGGAAAAAAAAATATATAAAGTTGATTTATTTTATCAGATTAAAAATTTTTTTTGTTAATGTTCTGGCAACTCTGTATGGACTATTTGCTGACACTAGGATTTAAGAGCTGGCATTTTATGGTTTTGCTTATAGATAAGAAGGGATGAGTTATGATATGAAGAGATATCTTTTTAACCTTGTAGGGGGTGAGGAGTTACTAAATAGAAGAGGGACATTTAATGTAGATGAAACTATTCCTTGCCTATAAATGGGACAAAATGATTACTGACTGATGAGAAATAATGCCTGGATCTTCAAGTCTTCCAACTGTGCACCCATCGCCTCTCTATTTGAATCCATCCGTGTTGCTGTGGGTCTTCATCCCATCCTTTCCACCTTTCCCAGTCCTGTAGACTTCTGCAGAAAACTAGATAGTAACACTAATTACCACAGCTGTATTATTATGTTGTCTGAAAGGCGCAGCTTTTTGTTAGGATGAATGTGTTTTTCATACACACTATAAAGCCAAAATGTTATTGTACGCCATATTTGATTATTGAGCTACCTATTCAGTTTTGCACACATGTAAACTAGCAAAACCTTTACAAAATTCCAGTTCTATTTGGTGAAATCCAGGACTGACGCTGGACTCATATTTAGGTAGTGCATGCCTTCTTCTAATACATGATTGCCTCTGCTACAGTAAGAATAGGCAATGTGGAAAAGCACTGGAGAAATATGGGCCAATCTGGAAATTTTCAGTTAGATGAAAGTTACAGCTGAAGATTTAAAATAATATTATTAGTAGCTTTTTCCCCTTTCTGTATCTCCCTCCCAAGCTACTACTAAAGTTCAACAAATCCTTCTTGTATCTCTCCACCCCAGCCCCCAATGTAATGAGTGTGATATATTAACACAAAAGTTGAAAGCCACCATGGTCTGGATCCAATCTATTTGTTTGTTCTTTGTGGAAAGAACAGCTTTGATTCAGGGATTTCCAGCTGGTAAAACTTTCACTCTTTAAATCCTCCTTGCCATGGAGCTTTGGAGAACTTTCAAAGAAACCGACATATCAGATGTATCCAATTAGCAGAGGGCTATGATGGGGTGCAAAGGTCTGCAGGAGAAAGGAGAAGTAGGGAGGAGAGAGAGAAAAAGAAGAAGAAGAAAAAAGGAAAGGAGGGAAAGAAAAGTCCAAAAGTAGCTGGAACAAATGAAACTGAATTGCAATGTCATCATATTTGTGCTAAAATGAACTAACAGCAGAGTTCCATGCATGTTTGCTCAGAAAAGTACATTTTACTGAGTTTGAGGAGTTTTGCTTATTTTGAATGGAATTTGTGTGGTCTTAATTTTACTCATCAATATGCACCACCAAATAGGGGACTGGAGGCTAACACATATAAATAACAGTTGCTGGAATTGGGAACGTCTAGTCTAATGAAGAGAAGGACGAGGGGGGACATGATAGCAGTGTTCCAATATCTCAGGGGCTGCCACAAAGAAGAGGGAGCCAAGCTATTCTCCAAAGTACCTGAAGGCAGGACAAGAAGCAACGGATGGAAACTAATCAAGGAGAGAAGCAACCTAGAACAAAGGAGAAATTTCCTGACAGATAGAATAATTAATCAGTGGAACAACCTGCCTCTAGAAGTTGTGAATGCTCCAACACTGGAAGTTTTTAAGAAGAGATTGGACAACCATTTGTCTGAAATGGTATAGGGTTTCCTGCCTGAGCAGGGGGTTGGACTAGAAGACCTCCAAGGTCCCTTCCAACTCTATTATTGTTATTGTTACTTATACAACTTCCTATATCTCCTTGATGCAGATATAATCTATATTCTCGGAAAGCTGATTAGCAGAGTAGAAATGTGTATGTTGTTATGAAACCATACATGTTAATTTTTCATGGGGGAGGGATATGTCTGATTGGGAAGAAATGTTCAGTCTAATGTTTTCCATATTTTGCCTAGCAGGCTAAAAGCACCCAGGGAGCATTCAAAGTTCTTAGTAAGCATGACTAGATCTTTTAAAAGGCTAGCAGAAAATATGAGGGTGCACAGATTCCTTCAGAAATTCTGCCCAGGAATTAACTTTATCAATCAATCAATCAATCAATCAATCAATCAATCAATCAATCAATCAATCAGTCAGTCAGTCAGTCAGTCAGTCAGTCAGTCAGTCAGTCAGTCAGTCAGTCAATGTTAGTTAATGATGACCTTTTCTTTGTGCTTTCCCATCCTTGAAAATAAGGGATCTAGAGTATGCCAACTTTGCCTAATTGTATAGGTCGTGTAGAATCTAGGGAAGGCAGATGTTCTTTTAGATAATCAGGACTTATACTTTGTAAGTAATATTGAGCATCCTGAATTATGCCTAGAAACCTACTTGTTGTCACTGAGAAAGGATGTTACAGGAACATGTCAAAGCATGCCCATAACTGTTCTTGCCACTGAGTTCTAGACTAGCTGCAGCTGCCAAGTGGTTTTCAGAGGCAGCCCAAGATAGACCATATTGCAGTAGTCCATGTGCAAGGTGACCTGAGCACATGTGATTATCTGAAGGACCTCCATGTGCACAAAACAGATTTGCATTTAGGTTTCTTAGATATAGCTGTCTCTTACCCTTTGAGCAGGAACTAGGAGTCCAAGAAAACTGCCGAATTGTATACCATCTCTGAAGGGAGAAGCGCAACTTCTTTCAGGTCTAAAGATAAAACCTCTCTATCCAAAAGGCACTCAGTCTTGCCATCCCATCCATCCCCAATATAAATTATGTCAGCTTCTGCATTTTGATATTTTAATCCCCAGAAAGCAGCACTGTGTGTGAATACACTAACTCTCTCACACACTGGTCTGAAAACCCAGCCCAGGGTTTGACTTGTGAGAAGAGGTTTGCGAGAGAAGGTTTGACTTCTCCACCATTTCAACACGCAGGCCTCAGTATTTGCTTTATTTTGAAAGAAGAGATCTTTTCAAAGAGGGTTTAAGTTTAAATTAATTTTGCCAATTAGTAGCGATTCCTTTTTTTTTTTTTTTTTTGTAGCCCTTAAAGCTCTTTCTGGGCATGACTGCTGAAAACTAATAGTCATTCTGAGATGGAAAATACAAAAAAATATAATGTGAGCCGGATGAAATATTTCACAGTTAGAACAAAAAGTTAAAAACTCAGACCCACCCAAAATATGACATTATCTTCCCCCCAAGTATTCCTCAGCCACTAAAAGCTTGCCAACTCCACTCTAAAATGCATAGAGCAGGGATGCACAGCCAGACACCCTCCAGATGGTGTAGATTACAGCTCCCACAATTCCTTGCCATCAGCCATTTGGCTGGGGTGGACAAGAATGAAAGTCAAAGATGTGGGGGCTAGCACTGTACAACATCTAACCTTTGGATTCTCAAACATTTTATTTACCTCTGAAAGACGCTTTGAGTTTTCTACCTTCTTCGGAGTTTTCTAAGTTTATTTCGGTGATAGTTTTGAGATTCCCATATTTTAATTCTATGAGGTGGTTGCAGGAATTTCCCCTCTTCTCTCCCCGTTTCTATCAATTCCCATGCTTGGCTTTCTAATCTGAAAATGCTTCGTGGCAAATTCCTTTGGGCACATTCTGAAAGATGGAAGGCCAGGGAAACCATAGGCTACCAGGAAGACAATCATAGAGTGGAAGATAGGGTGCTTTTCTGCACTAGCCACGCTGAAGCTATTATTACAATAAATTAGTATTTGATCTATGACTATTTCTTGAAATGTCTCTCCAGGGAAGGAGAAGCAGAAAAGAAAGAAAGATTTTCTATCCTTTCTATCCTTTTTGTATTGAATAGTAATTCAAAGGCAATGCAGGATCACTTTCTCTTCTGCAGGTCTCAAAAGGATGAGAGATGCAGAGATGATGTTGATGCAAAGCTCAACATGTAAACTGCAATGTGTATTTCATAAAAACCAGAAAACTGCTAGCAGAATGAAATTGTTCTCCTAACCCCTGTTCTGGCAAAAGCATCAAAATGTAGGACAGCAAGACCATCTTGATGGCATTGTGGATAGGAGATAAACAAGAACTAGTCTAATCTCATTTTTCAACCAAGTTAGGAGATGGATGAAACTGAAGCACAAACGTGTTTGCTTCAAGCCAGACAGTTGTGTAGAAAGTTAAAAGAGTTGCTAGCAGATGCAGGAAGAGAGACAACTCAGAACAGCAATTCTTTTGCTCTCCTTACCCTAAAAGATTTAAAGTAGTTGTTGCTTCCTTGACTGAAACTTTCTTAGCCATCATACCTTGCAGCTGCCTATTCATTAAGTCAGAGACAAAGAAGCAAAGTCTAGGAGGGTTTGGAAAGGATGAATGTAAAGCGTCTTTTTATGTTTTAGATGGGTTTAGTTTAAGAAAACTATAAAACCCCAAACTTTTAATGAAAGATCAGCGTTAACATCTGTAATCTGGCCAGACATCAGCAGAATGAGGAGAATGTTTGATGTAAAATCAAGGTCATGCCCTGAAAATCAGAGACAGACTTTGAGAGGAGTGTGTGTGAGAGTCCTTGAAAAGAAAAGGGGGGGGGGAAGCTGAGACCGAATGTTTGGTCTCTCTCTTGCAAATGAGTGAGGGTCTCTTTTGTTTGCATCTTACATGTTATATTGTCAGAGGAAAAGATATTCCAAATGAACAGAAAAATCTAAGATTCTTATTGGAATGCTCCAATTAATCTTGTTAACTGAGTATTTGAGGGAAAAGTGTATATATATATATATATATACACACACTTTTCCCTCAAATACTCAGTTAACAAGATTAATTGGAGCATTCCAATTACAGAAAACATGTTATTCTAAATATATTTGGAATGTGAATTTAGGCATATTACTAAGAATGAGAAAGGAGACAAAGCAGTGCAAAAATCTTAGCCATTATTAAACTGCACATGCATATTAAATATTTAATTAAAATGATGAATTGGCATTATATGATAAAAGTTTGCCAACTGGCTGTTTTAATGAGATAAAGTAATGAAATAGGTTGCCATGTCTCTGGTTTAAAAATTAGAAAGCAATATGATGCATCAATAAGAACTGTGCAGAGGCAAATTTGCTCCTGCCATTAATATTGCAAAGGACTTAGGAGAAAAATAATCACACTAAGTATTCTAAAAGCGTATGAATTCAGAAGGAAATCTTCTTAAATGCAAATGACATTGCAGAACATCTGATATTCAATTATTCAACATATTTCATTTGCATTTCTATTTGTAAACACATTTTTGTGGCATCACACTTGAGCCATATGAGAAACATCACACTTTTAAAGATCTCAAGAAAGCGATAATTTAAGCCATTTATGAAGTTAGAGCAGGGCTTTTCAACCGTTTCACCGATTGTACCACTTTTAGGATATGGCAATATTCGAATACCACCTAGCAAGGTGTCAAAAACTTGATGACCAAAAAAAAACCCCTGTTCAAAGTTGCAATTGCACTGAAATGACTTATGATCATTTTCACACTTATGACCGTTACAGCATGCCCAGGGTCATGTGATTTATATTTGGATGCTTGGCAACTGATTCATATTTATGATGGTCACAGTGTCCTAGGGTCATGTGATCCCCTTTTGCAACCTTTTGACAAGTAATGTCAATGGCAGGGCTGCTGGTGGCCAAGTGCTAAGGCGGGACTTCCCTCCCTCCCTCTTTCTCATGCCCACCTCCTTCTGAAGGAAGAATTTGAACCCCCCCCCATATTTTTTCTCTTCCATAAATTCATCAAACAAGGAAAAGCCTCCAGAAGCAGAAAAGACAAACTGCTGAGTGAACTAGCTTAAAAAGGCACATTCCCCTTTAAGAATTAGCTACTGGCTAGAAAGGAAAGTAAGGAAGAAAAAAAAATGTAGTAAGTATTGGCTGCCGGCTAAGGCAGCCTCCCCAAATGGCTCCATTCATAAGTAAAGGAATCTACAGGCAAAATCCATTCAGGAGAAAAATACTTCAAAATCCCTTGCAGCAAAACTTACAGTTAACAATAGCAGAGCAATAGAAGCTAACACGAGACATCAGCCATCAGCCATCAGCCAAATAGAAATTGCCAAACACTCCTTAAGAACACAAAGCCCACATTGCACAAATCCCAGAACTTCAAAGTCACAAAAGCACATAAGAATCCTTCCACTCTCCATCTCCCTCCCTCCCTCCTCCGAGCCTCACCTCCAGCCATTGCTACCTTTTTTCATTCCTCTTGGAGGGTGACCCCTCCCCCACTGCATTTCTTGCCTGTTTGCTGCTGCCAGCACAGGTGGCTGCCACAGCAGTTGCAAATCAGCTCATGGCCGGCCTGTTTGATTTGATCTCCTCTCCTCTCCTCTCCCCTCCCACCCTCCTCCTTCGGTGCAGCTAGAGCTGACTCGGCTTCCTCCCAAGGCTGCTTCTTTTTTTTTTCTCTCCCTCTCCCGCCCAAACTGCCTCCTTTTATAGCCTCTCCTGTCTCCGCCCCCCTCCTCCTCCTTTCTCATGGGGGAGGGTGAGCCAGAAGTGAGCCTGGGGCCTTTGTCTCGCCCAGCCACTCTGCAGCTCCAGAGGACTTTCTCACTGTAAGTCCTTGCCTGTGCTGGCTCATTCCCTCCCCCACTACACTTGGCTAGGCAGGGCTGCGTACCACCTGCCACTTGTTAATGTACCACAAGTGGTACGCATACCACAGGTTGAAAAGCCCTGAGTTAGAGGATACAAAATCTACAATCTGGGCATTCAAATCTGAGCCTATCTCTCTAGTTTTCCAAAACTAGTGTTTCTGATCACATCTACATATACTAAAACTGTTGTATCTGTTTGGTACTTTGTAAACTTCAGTTGGGTGATATGTTGTTTCATAGGACAAAACATTGTCAACAAAGGTATCTCAAATTGGCTAATTTACAGAATGCTGGGACCCATAACTTCCAAGGGAATGGAACAGTTAAAGTGATATTTTTTTTTGGGGGGGGGAGTCCTTCAGAACCACTGCACTGCTACGGTTCAGTGCTGATGTCATTCTGCCATGGATCAGCTGTGATCATGTGGTCCTCATTTTCATCGTTCCCTGACAACTTCCAGGAAGGAAGGAAGGAAGGAAGGAAGGAAGGAAGGAAGGAAGGAAGGAAGGAGAGAGGGAAATAAAGAAGGAAGGAACTTTTCTGATGCTCACTGCCAGATTCCCACAAGGAAACTCAGTGGGGAAGCCAGCAGGAAGTTAGAAGTCGCTCCTGCCTCCATTGCTTTTTTGCTACACCTGGTTATTTTGTTTCTCTGTTTGGGTAATGAAATATTTCTGAAACATGACCCAGTGGGTCATGAATTGTCGATCTGCATATATATGTAAACTAATATTTGAATACAACCTTTTCTGTATTCAAGGACTTAATATGGTGATAAGATATCTATTCCACTCTAGGGTTATTTGCACAGGGTTTGGTTGATAGCAATGGATGGGATCAGACCTCATATTTAATCTTGCTATTTCCTTCAATACTTGTGGCTAGTTCAGAACTTCTTTAGTATATTTTGTATCTAGATATTTGCTTTGTAGCCATTAATGTTAATTACTAAAGCTACTGTAATGCCATATTTTTTTCTTTAAGACTGCAATCAGTAACATGTCTAAATAACAAACAAGCAAACAACTCAAGTTTCAAAGTTTAGACTAGCATCAAACACAAATGGCCCCAAATTTACAAGTTTCTTTTATGTCAACTTCTGAATAAACCTCGATTAGTTCCCTTAAAAGAAGATCCACCATAAACAATTGAAATTCAAACTGAATGTGATATCAGCAGATCCTTTGCTTTATACTTAGATTTGCTGGGGTAGAGACCATTTTAAAACAAACTTTTCATGTAGTATTTCTCCCAAATGCCCTATTATTTCCATACTGGAAATAAAGCTGGGCATCAGGAGCCATTCAAAATTCTGTACCATATCTGTAGACAGAGAAACCGTGTAACAATTTTTCTGAATTTTTAAAAGGGAAGGACAAACTCATTAACCGTTTCTCAAATGGCAGAATTCGAGACTGCTTCTTCTGGGCCAATACATTGGATGCCTGCTTTATTAATGGAGGATTTAACTTCCTGCTGTGGCTGAAAGTTGATTTTTATCTCTTTACAGCACTTATTGCAACTAATTATGGGCAAAGACAACCTGGTAATGACGAATGAACAGCCTTTGTCAATTGCCTCCCATCTGCAATTTAGGACAGCTTTACATTCAAAACCTTGGGAGTTTATTCTTTAAAAATTTCCCTAAAATTTGGGAAATGTCTTGGAAATGTTCTGGAGTGGGCAACATGAAGATGAAAATGACTCAATCATGCTGTGATTTTCTCCTTTGATGTTTGTTTACATATATACATGTGATAAGAAGAGAGGATGTAGACTTTTATTGTGTGAGAGAGAGTGTACAGTATGTTCAGTAGAAGCTGTTGCAAATTCAGTCCATACTGTCTGATTCTGAGTCAGTCTAAGAAGTATCGTCTTACCTAGGAATAAGTTTCACACAATTCAGTTGGATTCATAGCTGAATGGGCACTTATAAGATCATACAATACAAGCAACCATTGATTCAAACAGGAAAAAAAACACAGACCAAAAAGAGAGCAGGGGTTGAAAATTGGAATAATCTTCTGCTGTGTTTGTTTGGAAAGTTTAATTCCCTGGAAGGAAACTGCAACCAATGTCATGCATGCTTACCTGGAAACAAGCCAGATAAGAAAAGATTCAGAACACCAGTTTTTTCAGCTGATGTGTTTGTTTCGAATTTCCCTGAATGCAGGGAAAAGTGTATGCAACTGAAACAGAGGACCTATCCTCATCCTGCTGACAGCATGAACATGCCCAGCAAATTATTTTTTTTAAAGAATGAAAGCAAATATACATGTCCCAGGATAATATTGCAGGATCCAATCTGGATCAGTCACTGGGACCAGAAGTTTAGTCTTCTGAGCTTTCAGATTCTTGCTGGAGCCCAATGTCAGGGAACTTCTCTCTAGCCGAGTGTGTGCTTTGAGCTATTCTGTGCATGGTAGTTATATGGTGCCTGTTGTATGTGGATTTTTAGATGTTCATTGGGGTATTGATGACTGGCTATTAAGTCATTGGCTGTTGTTTCCTTGCGCTGACAAGCCCTCGCCTCCTAAGTACTTGATAAGCTGATGGTAAATCAGCACTTCTGTTGACTGACGAGGGGCCTGTTTCCCAGGTTTCAATCACTTCAGCCTCAGTCTGAGAATCTCCATAGACACTCCCCTGGCTGTTTTTGTGCCTGCTTGTCCAACAATCTTAGTAGCTGCAAACTTGAATGTATGTCCTTGTTCATTGTTCATACTGTTCAGTGTTCATATTGTTCATAGTTTTCATATTTTTAAAGAGTTTATCTTCATCGCATTGCCTCCATCTCTTATCCATCCCACTCTTGACACAGCTTAAAACAGTACTGATAGTCCTTAACTTACAGCCACAAGGGGGATCAGAATTTCTATTGTTAAGCAAGGAGATTGTTAAGTGAGTTAGCACCAAATTTTACACCCTTTCTTGCCTGAACATGCAGTTATAATATAGGTAGCCACTATGAATACATCACACATTGAAAAGACCTTTAAGAGGGAGGTACTGGTTAAGAGGTTTGGATAGGGAGAAATGGCAGTGGCAGCTGCCAGCAAGCCAATGGTATGAACCAAGGTAAGGCAGATCTTAGCATGTATCTACACCAGTTCTTTCATTTGGATGAGGATGCTTTTGGGTTGCTCCTGCACTTAGAAGAATTATTCTGATCATGTGAATTATACACATGCAAAGATTAGCAGGACATGTTAAAAGTTTAGGCAGTTGCCTTTCCTTCTCACAATAAAATAATGGCCAGTGTAGATATATATTACCTTGCCCTAAATATAATCTGACCAATACATCTCTTTCCTTGTATTATAATACAATACACACATGCATCTTAATTCCTGAAAATCAGCCCAGATGTTAATTTTGCTATGCACTTTCATGCCCATGCCTATAATGGTTGGAAACTGATCAAAGAGAGAAGCAACCTGGAATTAAGGAGAAAGTTCCTAACAGTGAGGACAATTAACCACTGGAACAGCTTGCCTCCAGAAATCGTGGGCGCTCCATCACTGGAGGTTTTTAAGAAGAGACTGGACAGTCACTTGTCTGAGATGGTATAGGTTCTCCTGTTTAAGCAGGGGGCTGGACTAGAAGACCTCCAAGGTCCCTTCCAATTCTATTCTATTCTATTCTATTCTATTCTATTCTATTCTATTCTATTCTATTCCATTCCATTCCATTCCATTCCATTCCATTCCATTCCATTCCATTCCATTCCATTCCATTCCATTCTATTCTATTCTATTCTATTCTATTCTATTCTATTCTATTCTATTCTATTCTATTCTATTCTATTCTATTCTATTCTATTCTATTCTATTCTATTCTATTCTCCTGTAGAAATTCTTACTAAAAAGCCATTAAGGTAATGCTTAAACATGAATCAAACAACGAGCCTATCTTTTCATTAAATTTATTTCGCACACATAAATATTTTATATCAGCTTTCCCAATGCAGCTAAAAATTAAATGCTTATAGCAAGGTTAGTCTTTCATCAGGCAGGAAACTGAAGCAGAAGAGTTAGAGACTATTACAGGAAGGTTAATTAACACTTAAATCTAGGTCAAAACAGTGTGTTTCATTCCTTCACTAATGGGTTAAATTGTTGAAATGTAACTCAGGTAATATGGAAATGTAGTCAGGAAGAAACTAGTTATCTACAAGAATAGCTGAATAGCCAGGGATATCAGATTTCTATGATACAGAATTTTGAGCACTGCAGAAGAAGAATTCTTAATAGAGCAGCCTACCACAATCTGGAATAACCATGCCATGAGCTAGTATTCATGCCAATTTGAGAAGCATAACTAAGAAACTTTGAGACAAAGACTGTGTTTTAGTAAGATATTAATGGTCTTCTGGGATACTACTACTGCGTAATTCAATAACATGCATTCCATTCTCATTCTCTGGATATTAACACAAACCCAAAAAGACAGAATTTTGTTATGTCATCTTGCTGTATTTTTCATCATTTGATGTCATCATAGTTAGGTACAGACACCTGAATATTCATCTTCATTCTTTTTATTTTAGCAGTTGCCATGGACACATTTGCTGTAACAATTATTTTGCGAGAGTAATGTGTTCTTCAAAATTCAGATGTATTCACAAGTTCAAAAGGGTTGGAGATTCTTGATTTAGGCAATGGTAGGTGCAGTCAATACATTGAAGTCAGTGTAATTCAAGTCTGCCTAAATATATAACACATAATGAATAATAATTTGGTTATACCATGGTTATCTCCCTGATATTACATGCATTTATTTAAAACTGATGTCTGCTGAGTGTATGAGATTTCTTTTTAATGTATTTTTAACAATTTAACAATTAAAATTAATTAGAAAAAATGGCTGATTAATATTGGATTCTAGAATAATTGCATATGCAACTTCCAACCCCCCTTTATCTGTTTCTTGAACCCTATAAAGTTACACTACCAAAAATTGGCAGCAAAATATCAGATTATGGCAGGAAACAAAAGGAAATGTATTTGCATCCTATCTGGTTTAATTGAACTCTTAATATTTTTTTTAAATCCCAGATGCCTGCTAAAATGTCAAAAAGTAGACCCCAATACTTAGACCTGCATTCTCTAGTGATATCATCATACCATTTTCCTGCCTTCTGGGATCTTTGGCTAAAAAAGAGGCATTCTGTTCAGATGGACACTAAGGAATCAGGCTGCAGCTAACTCAGTCACCTGATGGCCAACGGGAGATTGCATGGCTCATATAGTCTCCCACAACAGCCTTCCTCTCCAGCTGTGCTGTACTGGGGCAAAGAGATTGTTAGAAGTAGAGGATATTGGCAGCAGATTGTTCTCTATGCATTAGCACACAAATACAGGCTTTATCCAACTGTCTACCAAAACCACAGAAAATTCAAAGAGAGGCCTTTATCCTTTGATTTAGTCTCTGGGTTATATCTGCTGACCTTTTCTTTCCAGCCAGGTACTGGAATATTTGAAAAAGGTATGAGTCTCAACATATTCATATAACCTTAAGGCTCTTGAAGAAGAGAAAGCAAAGTGCTACATACTCCAGCAGAACTACCTGAAGACTGGAAAAGAACTGATATAGTTCCCTTCTTTAAAAAAGGGGGGGGGGAAACGGATCCAGGAAATCATCCTGATATCAATACCTAGGAAGATTTTGGAAAAATAAGCAACAAATCTGTGAACACCTAGAAGTAAACAAAATTATAACCAGAAGCCAACATGGTTTCGTCAAAAATAGATCATGCCAAACAAATCTTATTTCATTGTTTGATAAAGTGATAAATTAGTGGATCAGCGAAATGCTGTGGACTTAGATTTCAGTAAAGCATTTGATAAAGTAGATCACAACCTACTTCTTGGCAAGCTAGAAAAACAGCATCACCACCAGATGGGTTTGTAACTGGCTGACAAATTGTACTCAAAGTCCTTAAAGGAAATATATCTACATGGAGGGAAGTAAGCAGTGGGGTACCCCAAGGTTTCATTTTGGGCCTAATACTCTTCAATATCTTCATAAACAATCTAGACAAGAGAATAGAAGGGTAACTCATCAAATTTGCAGATGACACTAAGTTGGCAGGAATAGCCAACATCCCAGAAGACAAGCTCAAGATCCAAAAAGATCTTGACAGACTTGAATATTGGGCCCTATCTAACAAAATGAAATTCAACATAGATAAAAGTAAGGTTTTACACTTAAGCCAAAAAGAAAAAAAAAAAAAACACAACTGTATAGGTACAGATTAGGTGAAACTTGGTTTAAAACCAGTAACTATGAACAAGATCTTGGAGTCCTAGTGGAAAATCACTTTAATATGAGCCAGCAGTGTGTGGCAGCAACCAAAAAAGCTAATGCAATCCTAGGCTGCATTAATCCTAAATTGCATTAACAGATGGATTGAATTAAGATCACATGAAGTTTTAGTACCGCTTTACAAAGCCTTAGAAAGACCACACTTATTAGTTCTGGTCACCACAATACAAAAAAGATGTTGAGACTCTGGAAAAAGTGCAGAGAAGAGAACAAAAATGATTAGGGGGCTGGAGGCTAAAACACACAAAGAATAGTTACAGGAATTGGGTATATCTAGTCTAATGAAAACAAGAGACATAATAGCAGTGTTCCAATATTTGAGGGGCTCCTACAAAGATGAGTGGGTCAAACTATTTTCCAAAGCACCAAAAGGCAAGACAAGAAACAATGGATGGAACTAACCAAGGAGAAAAGCAACCTAGAACTAAGGAGAAAATTCCCAACGGTTAAAGCAATCAACCAATGGAATAGTTTGCCTTCAGAAATTGTGGGTGTTCCGTCACTTTCAAAAAGAGACTGGACAACCACTTGTCTGAAATGGTATAGGGTCTCCTGCTTGAACAGGGGGTTGGACTAGATCAGGGGTAGGCAACCTTGGCTCTTTTATGACTCCTGGACTTCAACTCCCAGAATTCCTGAGCCAGGATGGCTCAGCTTGGAAACCTCTCCCTTTTCCCTCAGCATGGCTGGCTCAGGAATTCTGGGAGTTGAAGTCCATGAGTCATAAAAGAGCCAAGGTTGCCTACCCCTGGACTACATAGAAGACCTCCAAGGTCCCTTCCAACCCTATTATTCTATTTCTGTATTCTAGAATTGTCTATGCAACGTTGCAGATTGCCTTCGCAGACTTTTGCTGCTGTCTGGAACTATTGGCCTGTACTGAAGGAAGATGGCTCAGCATGTCCACAAGAAATGCTGCAATCCACGTCTCCCAGCCTAAGCAGGCCAAGGAGGCCAAATCTTTTTGAGATCTGTAACTCAAGCACCTCTTCTGATTCAGGGAGAGATCACAGATGTGCGACTTTATAATATTGAAAGAGTTTGCACTATTACCCACACTTGTTACAAAAGGCAGCACTCTAAAGTGTTGGCAGAAATAGCCGGGTTAAGTGTTTCTTAACCTCAGTAACTTTAAGAAAAGCAGACTTCAATTCCTAGAAATTCTTTAAGCCGAATTAAAGTCCACCTACCTGAAAGTTGCTTAGGCTGAGAAACACTGCTATAGAAAACCACCAAAAGCTGTTCCTTCAGGAAAATTACATCAGGAATAGATTACAAAGGCATGCATGTCAGTGCCAGGGGAAGTTATTTTGAAAATTATTTGTCTTTGGATTTTACCTGTTTAACTGCAGGTAATATTGCTTTCATAAGGAAAAGGGATTCAAAACTGAATCAAAAGAGCCAACATCTCATGTACATAAAAAAAGATATTGTTATACAGCCTTAGATACACATGAATGCACACATATTTATTTTCTGACAGGTGCCATACTTGTCAGATCTCCTTAGGTAATCCTATAATAAACTTGTATATTGAAGATGCCAAAGTTGCTTATCCTGTCGTCTTGATTATTTTTTAGTTTGGGCTCCAACTACCTTAATTGCCAGACTGGAGGCCCATTAGGCTGTAATTCGCAGGTTGAGGGGAATGAAAAAGCTAATTTTCTCTCAGAGGCCTTCATTATCTCCTTACATCTACAGGAAAAACCTGGCAAAGCATAATTATCATTCATTTCCAGATGATTTTGCCAGGATGCACTTGTCTTTCTTTCCAAAAAACCCCCACCAAAAACAAAACACCATCCGTCCTCTGATTCAAAAGTCTTATCAAAAGTCGTGATAAAGGAAATAACAGAGGCCAGAGGTTACTTGCAAAGATCAAAAATGTTCAAAGGCACAAAAGAAGAAAGGAGATAAGATTAAAGAGACTAATGGCTGTTCCCTTTTCCCCATTCAGTGCAAACCTTGCTAAATCTGTTTTCCTAAGAGCAGAAGGTCCCCTTGAAGTATCTGGAATGGCTTTACTCACTTTCACTAGAATTTTACATCTGCTTGGACAAAGAATAATGTTGATGGATTCATCTCAGCTGTACAGAGACTCACGTTTTGCTCTTCAAAGGTTAAAGACCTCTTTCTCCAAATTATTACCTGGATATTTCAACCTCACATGCAATCAACAGCCTAAGCATGGTGCAAGACTTGGTAATGTCTTGTGTCCTGGTAGTAGCTTCCACAAATAACAAGATATTCCACTGTAATACTTTCAGGGTGGGCCTTTTTTTCATGGGAGAAATTTAAGAATTTTCCTGGGTTCTCTTAATCTTGCAGGTTGATCTCTCTCTCTTATGAACACACATAAGTAATTTATATGTGTGGCTTTCTACTTTGAATGAAGCTGAACTAGAAAGAGAGATCATTTGGCTCAATGATTTTTGAAGTTGTCTTCATTTATTAAAACCAATTCCAGATGGATTCTTGTGTTGGGGAGGCAATGTCTTTTTTTAAAGTTTACCTCCAAGAGTGAGCTGGCTGATGATAATAACTAGGAACAAAAGGAAAAAGCTATAGCTGCAAACTCCTATGTTTCACTTGCTGGTTTTGGATTTTGCTTAAGATTCATTGCAATGCATAATTTTATCACGCCTATCTAAGCTTTTGTGTACAACTATACATTTTTAATTTATACATATTATTGCACATTATATTCTAAGTGTGGTGGGGAGATATCAGTGTGCACAAGACTAACATGAGATTATGTACAGAATATTGTACCTCTTATTCATTTTATAGTGTTTTTGCTGAATTCTTTACGTTGTTCTGTTCGTACAGTAGACATGGAGGCGAGGCAGTTTGTCCAAAAGATTTTTCTTTATTGACACATTCACTGAACAGAAGCAAGTGAACAATGGCAACAAGCCCTTTTATACTCCCCTTGCAAAGGGGATGCTCAACCAATGAATGCAGGCTATTCTCCCGCCTCGCGCATGCGCACGAGGCTGGAGACAGCCTGTCTGGATCCCGGGCAGACACGTGGTCTGCCCGGGTCTCTGTAACCGGTCCCGGGCAAACACATGGTCTGCCCGGGTCTCTGCAACCATCTGCAGAGTTCCTGAGCCTTGCTGAATGACTCAGCAAGGCCCAGGACACAACACCCCTCCCCCCTTGGCTTAGACAACGCTGTCCCTGTCATTTGACAGCCCAAGCCAAAGTCAGTCCAGCAACGACTGGTGGTAACCCCCATACTCCTCGCACCCCCTCTCCTTTATGGTTCCATGGAATCCATGTTCTTTTACTTTTTGACAACATTCGCACCGCAGGGACCTCACATATTCGTTCAAATATTTAGGAGGACCCTTGACCCTCTCCGATCTCCATGGAACCGGAGTAGGTATAGGTGTGATGGTATTTGGGGGAATTGAATTGGGTGCCTGGAGTGCTTGCTCCCGGCTTGCACACAACAAACCAGGACTTTGTCGCCCAGAAGACTCAGGGGTTCCCCCTGACTGCTGACTGGCTGGATCCGCTAAACCCAAACCAGATTTCCTTGGAGGGATCAAGTTCCCCGAGTTCCTTGGTGGGGTGGAGTTCCCCGAGAACCCTTGGAACTCCCCTTGGGAGCAATGTCCTTCAGGCCCAAGACCAGCAGCAGGGGTAGCCAATTTACAGCCATTTGCCCTAAGCCAGGGACCTCTGCCAGAGTCAGGAGCCGCCTCCATGGCAGAACCCCCTGCATCTATGCCAGAGTCAAGATCCGCCTCCATGGCAAGATCCTCATCCGGAGCATTTGGAGACCCCCCCACTTGGAGAGACTGTGATCCACAATCGTAATTGGGGTCCCCCTCCCCCTTGAGAGTGGAGTCAGGGGAGGAACAACGGCCAGGAATCCGCCAACGCAGCTGGTCTATGTGGCGTCGTAATACACGACCATCGTCTAAGACCACTTCGTATGACAGTGGCCCAGAGACCTTAGATATTACAGCAGGTACCCGGAGATGCCCCTGCCCATAGTTCCTGGTCCAAACCGGGTCACCCACTCGAAGTCTCCTAGGTGCCCGCGGCTGCGACACCTGTGAAGCCACCCGGTCTGGGTGAAGCCTGTCCAGCTTGGTAATGAGTCTGTGACCCCATCGAAGTTCAGCTGGGCTCTTTCCGGTAGCTGTGCATGGTGTGGTGCGGTGTGTAAGGAGAAAATCAGCTAACCTGTGATGCCAGGGTACTTGAGTGATTCTCTTTAATGCGTCTTTTGTGGTGCGCACCATGCGTTCAGCCTGACCGTTGGTGGCAGGGTGAAAAGGAGTAGACGTGGCATGCCGGATCATGTTGGCTTGGAGGAATGCCTGAAACTCAGAAGAGGTAAATTGTGGACCATTGTCTGATACTAAAACATCAGGAAGGCCATGGGAAGCGAAAATTCCTCTTAGCACCTGGATGGTCCTGGCAGTAGTAGTGGAGGACACAGGAACAACCTCTAGCCACTTGGAATGGCTATCCACAAGGAGGAGGAAGAATTGCCCCTGAAAGGGCCCAGCATAATCTATATGGACGCATGACCATGGAGTGAGTGTCTCCTCCCACCTATGTACAGGGGCCTGGGGCATTTCTGGCCATGATTGCTGGCACACTTGACATCCTTGAACCTGGGCCTCGATGTCCTTATCGAGTCCAGGCCACCACAGATGGCTGCGCGCAAGCACCTTCATTCTCACTATTCCCGGATGGCCCTCATGAAGAGAGAGTAAGACTCTAGTCCTCAATGAGGCCGGGATGACTACTCTGTTACCCCACAGGATACACCCCTTGAATGTGGACAATTCATGCTTCCTATGCCAGAAGCTTTGGAACTCTGTACCAGGACACGTGTCAGGCCATCCTGACAACACACATGTCAGCACGTGTGCAAACGTGTGATCAGTGGCAGTTTCAGCAGTCACATCCCTAGCATTGAGGGGAGATTCAGTTAAGTCCTGAATAGACAGAATGTGTACAGCAGGAGCAGGGTCTGCCTCTATTTGTTTGAGAGGTAACCTGCTTAGGCCATCAGCATGGCCCATCTCAGAACCTGGTTTGTGAACCAGGGTGAAATCATAAGCTGCTAAGAAAATAGACCATCTCAGCATTCTAGGAGATATAATCTGAGGAGTTTGTTTAGTGGTTGTAAACAACCCCAGCAAAGGCTTGTGGTCAGTATAGACCGTGAAATGGCGTCCATACAAGAAATCATGAAATTTCTTGATGCCTGAGATTATTGCCAAGGCTTCCCTGTCAATCTGCGCGTAATTTCGCTCTGCAGATGAGAGGGTCCTAGAATAGTAGGCCACAAGGACCTGAGTTCCATCTTTCTTGAGATGACTTAACACTGCTCCTACCCCATAAGGGGAAGCATCACATGCGATGCACACAGGCAATTGCTCATTGAAGTGAGCCAGTACAGCATTGGAGGATAGCAATGCCTTGACCTCCTTAAAAGCCTTTTCATGGACTCTTGTCCATGCCCAGGGAGCCTGCTTGTCTAAGAGCCGGTGTAGCAGCTCAGCCACAGCAGCCTTGTGGGGGAGAAATGAATGGTAAAAATTAAGGAGGCCCAGAAAAGCCTGAAGTTCAGTTTTTGACTGGGGACTAGGGGCCAATTGGATGGCCTGGAATTTTGACTCTGCGGGGTGGATGCCTTCTGCATCAATACGAAACCCTAGAAATTCGGTGGATGTTACACCTATTTTGCATTTGTCTTGCTGTAGCTTTAGCCCCGCTTGGCGGAACCTCAGCAAGACAGCCCTCAGCCTTTCAGCCAAGTTCCCTGATGACTCTCCTGCAATGAGGACGTCATCAAAATAGGGGCAGACCCCCGGAATACCCCTGAGCGTTCGCTCCATCACCCCTTGAAAGATGCCTGGGGCTACATTTACCCCAAACTGCAGCCTCTTTACTTTGAAAGCCCCTCTGTGCATGACTATCGTTTGTGCCTCAGCTGTTGCTTCATCAACAGGTAACTGTTGATAGGCCTGAGCTAAGTCAAGCTTAGCAAAAAGCTTTCCTCCTTTCAGTGAGGCCAGAATGTGGCTCACCAAGGGCACAGGATATGCGTGTTGCTGCAAGGCTTTATTTAAAGTGTATTTATAGTCCGCACATATTCGGACTTCACCATTGGATTTCAGTGGTGTTACTATGGGGGTTTCCCATGGACTAGAGTCCACAAGTTCCAGAATGCCTTGTTGGAGCAATTTGTCCAACTCAGCATCAATTTTGCTCTTCAGGGCAAAGGGCACCCTCCTTGGCTTGACCCTGATAGGTGCAATGTTTGGATCTAGCTTTAACGCAATGGGAGGCCCCTTGTATGAGCCAAGTTCTGGGCTGAATACATCAGCAAACTCCTTACAGACTCCTGTAAGGCTGGCTGTTTGCAGATGATTCAACCCAGTCACCTGGATTCCAAGTGCCTTGAACCAATCGAGTCCTATAAGACTCGTTCGATCACCCCCAACATCCACCACATCCAATAATCCATTGAAGCCTTTACGCTGCACTCTGAGCGTGGCCTCCCCCTTCACACTTACTCTCGAGTTCTGAAAATCCGTGAGAATGAGATTGGAGGGCCTGAGTTTGACTCGTGAGCCACTCCTGGAGCAAACCTTGTTAAAGGTGTCCACTGAAATAATGGAAAGAGCAGACCCTGTGTCCAGCTCCATAGCCAGGGGAACTCCCTGCAATTGTACATCTATGCGCAGCTTTTTCTTAAGGGGCCTGTGAGTCCCTGTCTTAAACACCCCCCTACGGGATGCGCACCTTTCAGAGGCAATTCAGGGGACCTGTTCTTGGGACGACCCATGCAAGCTGATGCTATGTGGCCTTGCCTGCCACATGCTCGGCAGATAGCAGAACGAAAACGGCAATCGGCCCTCCTGTGGTGACCCCCACAGCCGATACATCGAAGGGAGGCAGGCGGTGGCCCTCTGCGATCCAGCAGTCATCTCTCCGCCGACGGTTGAAGTCTGTCCACCTCTTCTTCCTCGGAGTCTTCCCCAGAGGCCTCACACGCAGCTTCTTGGTGGACAGGGACGGATGCTAGATGAATCTTCGTAGACCGCAAGGCCTTCACCGCACCGCCGGCTGCTTCTTCTGCTGCAATTTCTCGTAACGCGTCTTGAAAAGTGACCTCCGCCTTTGCAAACAGCTTCTGCTGCACCTCGCGGCTTCGCAACCCGCACACCAGTCTATCTCGGAGCCTTTCCTCCAGGTCTTTAAACGCACATGGTCGTGCGGCCTGCCTCAAGGCTGCAACGAAATCCGCAGTTGATTCACTGGGCCGCTGGTCCCTCTGCTCGAACTGATGCCTCCAAGCTATTATTGAGAGCTTGGGCTCGAAGTGTTCACGCAGCATCTTCTTTAGATCGGCATACGCGATCGATTCCAACGGTGCTGGGGCGACAAGATTTTCAGCAATTTCAAAAGTCTCTTGCCCACAGACACACAGTAAGGTAGCCGCTTTCAGACCGTCTTCCTGGACTCCATTTACCCGGAAATAGTTTTCCACGCGAGCTGCATACGAGCTCCAGTGTTCCGGGTGTGAGATGTTGAATTCGCCGAGACGGCCCAGCTTGGACATCTTCTTTACCGATGGCCTCGTCCACATCTCTTGCCGCAAGGAATGGAGAAGGGGTCTGACGAAGCCAAGCCCGCCTCCAGCGTATGTGTGCTGGCCGGCGGCTGCTCCTCCTGGACGCCGCGCTTCTCTTCCCTTCCAGGCCTAGGTGAGTAGGCCTAATTCTGCTTCTTCGGGATTCCAAACGGCGAATCCCACCTTCGTCGCCAATGTTCTGTTCGCGCAGTAGACATGGAGGCGAGGCAGTTTGTCCAAAAGATGTTTCTTTATTGACACATTCACTGAACAGAAGCAAGTGAACAATGGCAACAAGCCCTTTTATACTCCCCTTGCAATGGGGATGCTCAACCAATGAATGCAGGCTATTCTCCCGCCTCGCGCATGCGCATGAGGCTGGAGACAGCCTGTCTGGGTCCCAGGCAGACACGTGGTCTGCCCGGGTCTCTGTAATCGGTCCCAGGCAAACACGTGGTCTGCCCGGGTCTCTGCAACCATCTGCAGAGTTCCTGAGCCTTGCTGAATGACTCAGCAAGGCCCAGGACACAACAACGTACTTTATTAGATTAAACCTTAAGGCAACCCTGTAAAACCAGTGTTTTTCAAACTTGGCAGCTTTAAGATGTGTGGACTTTCAACCTCCAGAATTTCCCAGCCAGCCTGAAGACTACACATCTTAAAATTGCCAAGTCTGAAATATATTGCTATGAACAAAAAAGTTACTGATCCATTATTTGCTGACTCAGTGTATGTGTTTTGCATTCTGGATTCAGCTTCTATAGAACCTTGATGATCTAAGATCCTAAAAAAGTGACCACAAAGTAGAAGCAGAAGAAGTAGAAAGTTCATTCAGTGAACCAATATTTTGACTCTGCCAACTCTGTCCTGGTCATACTTACGGTTTTCTTATTTTGATTCTATAAACAGCACATAAATGTTAAATATGTAATTTATATGGCAGCTCAAAAATAAAGAATTCCATAACCCACCTCATCATTCACGGTTGAATTAGCTATCATACTATACAGACTCATCAAATTCACCATTAAATGTCTAAAAAAGTACCTTTCTGAGGCCCAATCTTTTTTCTAAAAAGTACATCTCTATGCTGGATCTGTAGAGTACAGATAAATCAGAACACACAGTACAATTTCAGAGTGATGTTATCCCATTTCTGAATCCCACTGAAGCCAGTTGTGTAACTCTGATTAGCCTTGCTGGATCTGGAATCGATATGTTAGGAAACATGTCATGTTGAGTCCTGTAGATTTCCCAGAAAATCTTCACATCTGACTTTTGCAAAACAGTTTGAAAGTGTAGCCAAGCCAAATTTACATAGCTGCAGCATGATGCAGACATACATTTATTTATGAACTTCCTTTTATTTTTGTTTATTTTGCAAACGCAAAAAAACAAGAACCTAATGTCACTGCTCACATCAAGCTAATTTGGAGGCTTCTTTCAAAAAGACAGCTGTATTTATTAATACAAGGCATACCAAAAAGTGACACACAGATCAGCAGTTTCTGAATTTCCTTGTTGGGCTTTTGTTGTTGTTTTTATACTAACTCCATCTTCTCTTCTTTTATGTCAAGTAAAAGTATACGAACTATATATGAAGAAGACTAGCCTTAAACCCATGCACTTTCAGCTCATCATCTCCCCCTTTAACTGACCAATAGAAGAGAGATTCCATGTTTTTGCTACATGTATTTGTGTGCATACAGTATGTGTAATTAATTTACAGCAACCACAACATCTAGTAGATTGCTTTAATGGAAAGCTAGGTGAAGGCAGGTTTTTAGTGAAAAAGAAATACCAGCAAAGAAACTGAAATCTCCAAATAAATCTTCTCAACCCCCTTTTATAGCATTCTCTGTTGCATTTAAAAATTTCTATGAGTTCTACACCTTTGAAAAGGTGACATGACTGCATGTCAGGAGCATAGTATGTGGGAACTTTTTCCAACAGCTGTGATCCTGCTGCGTGTTTTACTGGTGACAGAACTGGGGAGAGAAAATGTCTAAATATACTGAAGGAACAAGTTCAATGGACAGGATCTTGAACCTCTATGGGTGAGAGAGAACACAAAATGTGCTTTTTTCCATATCAGTTTATGAGTTTTGCAAAATAAGTCAGAATAAATGTCTCTCTGTGTGTGTGTTTCTATATTCAAATGTATTTCCTATGCATTCTCCTAGCATATCATCATGCATACATGTTTATATAGTGTGTATATGTTTTTCAAATAGTCTTTCTATATAATTTCTGGTTTATATAAACATGTTTGTGTCTCTAACATTTCGTTACTAAACAGTACAAATATCAGATGAAAATGCGTCATTCTCTTACAGGTTTAGGAGATGTGAATGGAAGAAATGTGTATAAAATGTGGGGTCATTCAATTTATTTTCCTTTCTTGGCAAAGGAAAAAGTTAAATTGTCTTCAAGGACACTTCAAAGGGTACTTTGGATCTAGCCCAAAGAAAGGCACTGGAGCACAAAGTAGGCAATTGATGGAAGCCACAGTGATGTCAATACGGCTTCACAAGTCACGACACAACTTGGCAATGGGCTCGTAAATTATTTGATGAAGTTGATATGACGCACATAATGGTACTTACTGCAAGTAGATGTTTATAAGCATGAATAACCATGACAGGTTGCTGCCCTTTTCATCTATCCTGCCTGTACACATGTGACATGTGGACGCATATCATTATTAAGGTGGCCAATGTCAGCAACTCTGGGCTAGCTAGCTAGTACTGAAGATGCTAGGTAATGAAATGTCTGCAAGAAAACAACGAAACTCAGAGAATACTGAGGACTCCATAAGTTAGATATAAATCTGGCAATTAGGGATAACATTTCATGCATTGAATGAGGTCGCCACACTGGATGGGAATTATAGCATTTGCAAATCCACATCTGCAAGAAACATTCACCAAGTGTTTGAATGAACAATGACACTGAATGAGTGGTACTTATGACAGGTCCTTGTATTATGATGGTTGCAGTGCCCCTGTGCAGTGCCCCTGTGGGGCGATCACATGATTGCCATTTAGGACATACACTGCTGGTGTCTGACAAGTAACATCAATGGGGAAACTGGCAGGAGGCAGCAGATGGCAATCATGTGACATCATGTTTAACGATACCTTGGGATTTGCTTAACATGGAAACCAGAAGTGGCCAGAACTCCTGCTGCTAATGCAATGCAGTCATCTGATGTTGTGATTTACAACCACATTGCTTAGCAATGGAAATTCTGGCACCACTTACCAGAATTAAGAATACAGGACTACCTATAGTCAGTTTAGAGAAGGCTTGTGCCATTACAAGTGTATTCGTCTTTATGATGTTACAAGTGTCTTCATTGCTTCATTGTTCTTGTATTAATGTTAACAGCGTAGGATTTATTTTTGTGTTAGATTAATATTCCACTTTTTCCTCTAGGAATTGACACAATATTCCCTTCTGCCAACCCAATGTATTTAGGGGGTTGGGTGTGTGTATATGGGGGGGGGCTAGAGAGCCATATTCTGCCAATTATTACTGTATATAATGAATGTGTTTGGGCCTATGACAGTCTCCCCAGTAGTTTAAAAGAAAATATTAAGCCATAATGATAGAAATCCTGAGCTTTTAAGTAAAGCTTGCTTAAAAATGTAGAGATTAATGCAGTAAATACAATGCCAGAATTACAATATTTTGAAGAAGCAGGTTGACAAGCTGGTGGAATAAATACTTGTATTAAGCTATAAAAATATTTATCAATGGGCAATGCTGGAGTGGAATAATCAGAAAAAGGCCATGGTAATATGCACCAATCCAACTACTTCTTGATATTTCTGAACCTTAAACCTCAAAACATGCTTTACATGTCAGGTGACAAGAAAGACAGAACTTGCTTTTCCTCCTGCTCAGTATCTGTTGTTAGGACACAGGTCACTAAGAAAAATAATTCTGACAGCAGGAAAACCACAGTGCTATCTATCCATCATGGCGGCTTCGTGAGAGTAGGCTTTCCCTTCCTTCCTTCCTGCTCAGGTAGAGATAAAAGCCTGCATGCCAAATGCTGGCTCGGTTTAAAACTGGAGCCATTCTGGATTATCATACTAATGCAGTCATGTTGTCCTTTTGTTCATATGAAATTTGCATGTTTACTAACTTTTGCCTGTTAGGATTAAAAGCATTGCTTCTATGAAGTATATGAGAAAAATTTTAATACAAGACTATTAAAATATTCCATCTTGGATTAGAACGGAAATGCTATTGGATTATCATTGTGGTTTTAGTGATGGATAGTAGCACAGAACTTTTCCTTCTAAGGGGAAACAAAAAGCTTGCATCTGGATTTGATATGAGTTTGTCTAAGGTTTACGGAATGATTTTCAGGAAGTAGAAATGTAAGGTGCCTTACCTTGACCTGACAGAAAAATGGGCCTGAAGCTATATATTTCTGAAAACAGACTCTTTGTTGTAGGAAGTATGTAGTATGACATCAAAAGTGGAATCACAGACACTGAGACAGGTTTCTAAGTGAAAAGACGGTATCACACAATTAAAAAAAAACACTAAGTGAATATAATACAAAAGATTAATGCAAAACTCATTTTGGTAGCTCAAGAGACAGCTTGTCAAAAAAGTATACTAAGAAGTTGGGGATTACATGGCTTATACATATGTAAAAAGATCCTTCTGACAGTCTTGGAATGCAAATGCATTTCTTATGAATAGATAAAAAAATCAACATTAGACAGCATAGAGATTAGACAGCACAGTATTCTAACATAGATTCCCTTGGAAATAAATTCCACTGGGCATTAACCGTGTCGGATCCAATATACAAGGGTATATATATATATATATATATCTGTTCAATGACACAGTCCTCGATCTCCGGGAGAAATATAAACCAGCTGTTTATTGTTAAAAAGTTTAAAACAATAAGTTGTTTTAATATTGTAAATAGTTGTTTTTATTGTTTTAAACTTTTTAACAATAAACAGCTGGTTTATATTTCTCCCGGAGATCGAGGACTGTGTCATTGAACAGATATGCCCGGGATTCGTATTTTTGCAGTCATCAAAGACATATATATATATATATATAGGTCTTTGGTAATTCGGGTTTTCTCCCGCGTAAAATTGAAAGTGTCTTGGCGACGTTTCGACGAAGTCTCATTCGTCATCTTCAGGCTGGTGTCTCTTCAGCCTCATTGCTCCTAGAAGCACGAGGCCGAAGAGACACCAGCCCGAAGATGCCGAATGAGACCTCGCCGAAACGTCGCCAAGACACTTCCAATTCTACGCGGGAGAAAACCCGAACCACCAAAGACCTACATATATATATATATGTAGGTCCCTGGCAACTCGGGTTCTCTCCCGCGCAAAATTGAAAGTGTCTTGGCAATCCATCCAATCAGAGCACAGCCAAGCCCCTAACCAATCAGAACACACCTCCACCCAATCAGAACACAGCCAAGCTCCCATCCAATCAGTTCATACCTCCACTGGCAGTTAAAAGGAAGAAACAGCTGCGATCACACATTGCTCCTAGAAGCACGAGGCCGAAGACACCAGCCTGAAGATGACGAATGGGACTTCGTCGAGGCGTTGCCAAGACACTTTCAATTTTGCGCGGGAGAGAACCCGAGTTGCCAGGGACCTACATATATATATATATATATATATGTTTTCTGAGGTTTTCACGGGTGTTTGTATGTAGGTCTTTGGTAATTCGGGTTTTCTCCCGTGTAAAATTGGAAGTGTCTTGGCGACGTTTCGACGAAGTCTCATTCGTCATCTTCAGGCTGGTGTCTCTTCGGCCTCGTGCTTCTAGAAGCAATGTGTGGTCGCAGCTGTTTCTTCCTTTTAACTGCCAGTGGAGGTATGAACTGATTGGATGGGAGCTTGGCTGTGTTCTGATTGGGTGGAGGTGTGTTCTGATTGGTTAGGGGCTTGGCTGTGCTCTGATTGGATGGGGGGTTGGCTGTGCTCTGATTGGCGGGGTGTGTGCTCTGCTTGGGTGGGGGCCCTGTTGTGCTCAGATTAGTCTGAGTTGCAGGGGGATTTGAGATGGAGAGCTGCATTGCTGTTGTTTGGCTTCGCGTTCGTGGTCGTGCCACATCTTCAAGGTGGGTGTCAGTTTGCTTCACGTATGAAATGGAGGGGTTTAAAATGGCCAATGATGCAGCTGTGGTCTGGTTTCTGGTCCGCGGTCGTGCCTCATCATCGGTGCGGGTTTGAGTCTGCATTTTGTGTGGATGTGTGGTGGTGACATCATGTGTGGTCTTCGTGAGTGTGGGTCCAGTGTTGCTCCTTGTGCTAGGGATTCGTCTGTCAATAAGGCTGGGTTTCCAAATGGCTGGTAGGCGGGAGGTATCATCTCGTTTATTCATGCTGTGTGGGCGTTTTTCTATCTCGATGGCTTCTCTGATTATTCTGTTGTTAAAGTGTTCAGTTTTGGCAATAGTTCTGGTATGTTTAAAGTCAATTTTATGTCCTGTGGCTTTGAGGTGTTGGACCAGGGAGGAAGTTGGTTCCTCTTTTCTGACTGAGTTCTTGTGTTCTTCAATGCGTGCACTTATTCTTCTGTTGGTTTGTCCGATGTATGTGGTGGGGCAGGCGGTGCATGGGATTTCATATACTCCTTGATTTTCTAACTCAATTTTGTGCTTGGGGTTTCTTAGGATGGTGGATATTTTTCGGTTTGTGCAGAATGCTGTCTTGATGTTGTGTTTGTGGAGGATCTTGCTGATTTTGTCTGTGGTGCCTTTTATGTATGGGAGGAGGGCTTTGCCGTTTTCTTGTTCTATGTCTTGGATTTTAGTGGGGGTTTCTTTTTGGATTAAGTTGGTAATCTTATTTCTTTGGAATCCGTTGGATGTTAGTACATTAGTGAGAGTGTGTAGTTCGGTTTTTAGGTGTTGTTCGTCAGCTAAGCGTTTTGTTCTCGAGATGAGTGTCTTGGCTACGGAGTTGATCTGTGCTGGGTGGTGGTGTGAGAGTGCATGCAGATAGCGGTTTGTGTGTGTTTTCTTCTGGTAGATGGTGTGTCCTAGGGAGCCATTGGATTTCTTGTAGACTAAGACATCCAGGAAGGGAAGTTGCTTGTTAGCTTCTGTTTCCATGGTGAACTGTATTTTGGGGTGTAGGCTGTTGAGGTGTGTGAGGAAGTTGTCTAGCTTTTCTTTCCCATGTGGCCAGATTATGAAGGTGTCGTCTACGTATCTGAGCCAGAGTTTGGGTTTATGATCAGATTTTTCTAGAGCTTGGGTTTCAAAGTGTTCCATGTAGAGGTTTGCAATGACAGGTGAGAGGGGTGATCCCATGGGTGCTCCTTCTATTTGTTTGTATTTTTGTCCGTTGTAGATGAAGTATGTGTTGGATAGGCAATGGTTGGTCAGATCTAGGATGTGCTTGGGGGGGTTATATTTGTTTTGGATAGCTGTCAAGGCTTCTTTGATTGGCACTTGGGTGAAGAGGGAAATGACATCAAAGCTCACGAGTATGTCGCTGGGCTGTAAGTTTTGTTTCTTTATGATCTCTATGAATTGGAATGAGTTTTTTACGTGTGAGGTGATGGATTCTGCATAGGGCTGTAGTTGTTTGGCGAGAAATTTGGCTAGGTTTTGTAGAGGTGAGCCTATGGAGCTGACTATGGGTCTAAGTGGGGTTCCATCTTGGGGAGACCATAGAGCTTAGAGCATCTGGATGATTTTTCTCTGGGAATGATTCTTTGCTGGATCTCTTCGCTGATGGGGGAGGTTTTTATTTTGGATCTAGTGGTTTTTTCCAGGTAGGTGGTGGGATCTGTGTTTAGGGGTTTGTATGTGGAGTCTTGGAGTAGGTTGGTTAATTTGGTTTGGTAGTCAGATGCGTTCATAACCACCCTTGTTGCCCTTGTCTGCTGGTAGGATTATTACACAGGCCTAGAAGTGACGAGCGTCCGAAGACTCCGCATATAATGGTTTCAGTGGGGATGTGTTTGGGAGCGACTGCAAAGTTGAATCCTTTGGAAAGGACATTGGTTTCGGCTTTGGTGAGGATCCTATCTGAGATGTTATGCACTGTTTGTTTCATGTGTGGCTGTGAGGGAGGAGGGGTTTGTTTCTGGCATTCTTGTAGTCTTCGGAATTTGTTGGTGTGTGTGTCTGTCTTGAGCGTGGTCTGTGTTTCGGCTCTCCAGACGGCGAGTTGTTTGGATTTGTCCCAAAGTGCGGGGTGGATCTTGTTGCTGAGTTTGAGGTGAAGTGTGAGGAGATGTTTGTTGATTCGGTCTAGGAGGAATCTTTTTGTGTGAAGTTCATTTCTGATTAGAGCCAATTCTGTTCTTTTCAGGATGCGTTTGGTGGCTGCAGAGTTGGAGTGGAATTTCAATTGGAAGCATGTGGGGATTAAATTTTGATCTCGGCAGTTGCGTAAGAATGCGAGGTCACATAAAGTGGAAGCTCTTTGGACTTCAAGTTTTTCATAGGTCCTGGTCAGATGGTAGATTTCCTCCCCGTAGAGGTACGATATTTGTTTTCTGAGGTTTTCACGGGTGTTTGTATGTAGGTCTTTGGTAATTCGGGTTTTCTCCCGTGTAAAATTGGAAGTGTCTTGGCAACGTTTCGACGAAGTCTCATTCGTCATCTTCAGGCTGGTGTCTCTTCGGCCTCGTGCTTCTAGAAGCAATGTGTGATCGCAGCTGTTTCTTCCTTTTAACTGCCAGTGGAGGTATGAACTGATTGGATGGGAGCTTGGCTGTGTTCTGATTGGGTGGAGGTGTGTTCTGATTGTTAGGGGCTTGGCTGTGCTCTGATTGGATGGGGGGTTGGCTGTGCTCTGATTGGCGGGGTGTGTGCTCTGCTTGGGTGGGGGCCCTGTTGTGCTCAGATTAGTCTGAGTTGCAGGGGGATTTGAGATGGAGAGCTGCATTGCTGTTGTTTGGCTTCGCGTTCGTGGTCGTGCCACATCTTCAAGGTGGGTGTCAGTTTGCTTCACGTATGAAATGGAGGGGTTTAAAATGGCCAATGATGCAGCTGTGGTCTGGTTTCTGGTCCGTGGTCGTGCCTCATCATCGGTGCGGGTTTGAGTCTGCTTTTTGTGTGGATGTGTGGTGGTGACATCATGTGTGGTCTTCGTGAGTGTGGGTCCAGTGTTGCTCCTTGTGCTAGGGATTCGTCTGTCAATAAGGCTGGGTTTCCAAATGGCTGGTAGGCGGGAGGTATCATCTCGTTTATTCATGCTGTGTGGGCGTTTTTCTATCTCGATGGCTTCTCTGATTATTCTGTTGTAAAGTGTTCAGTTTTGGCAATAGTTCTGGTATTTTTAAAGTCAATTTTATGTCCTGTGGCTTTGAGGTGTTGGACCAGGGAGGAAGTTGGTTCCTCTTTTCTGACTGAGTTCTTGTGTTCTTCAATGCGTGCACTTATTCTTCTGTTGGTTTGTCCGATGTATGTGGTGGAGCAGGCGGTGCATGGGATTTCATATACTCCTTGATTTTCTAACTCAATTTTGTCCTTGGGGTTTCTTAGGATGGTGGATATTTTTCGGTTTGTGCAGAATGCTGTCTTGATGTTGTGTTTGTGGAGGATCTTGCTGATTTTGTCTGTGGTGCCTTTTATGTATGGGAGGAGGGCTTTGCCGTTTTCTTGTTCTATGTCTTGGATTTTAGTGGGGGTTTCTTTTTGGATTAAGTTGGTAATCTTATTTCTTTGGAATCCGTTGGATGTTAGTACATTAGTGAGAGTGTGTAGTTCGGTTTTTAGGTGTTGTTCGTCAGCTAAGCGTTTTGTTCTCGAGATGAGTGTCTTGGCTACGGAGTTGATCTGTGCTGGGTGGTGGTGTGAGAGTGCATGCAGATAGCGGTTTGTGTGTGTTTTCTTCTGGTAGATGGTGTGTCCTAGGGAGCCATTGGATTTCTTGTAGACTAAGACATCCAGGAAGGGAAGTTGCTTGTTAGCTTCTGTTTCCATGGTGAACTGTATTTTGGGGTGTAGGCTGTTGAGGTGTGTGAGGAAGTTGTCTAGTTTTTCTTTCCCATGTGGCCAGATTATGAAGGTGTCGTCTACGTATCTGAGCCAGAGTTTGGGTTTATGATAGATTTTTCTAGAGCTTGGGTTTCAAAGTGTTCCATGTAGAGGTTTGCAATGACAGGTGAGAGGGGTGATCCCATGGGTGCTCCTTCTATTTGTTTGTATTTTTGTCCATTGTAGATGAAGTATGTGTTGGATAGGCAATGGTTGGTCAGATCTAGGATGTGCTTGGGGGGTTATATTTGTTTTGGATAGCTGTCAAGGCTTCTTTGATTGGCACTTGGGTGAAGAGGGAAATGACATCAAAGCTCACGAGTAGGTCGCTGGGCTGTAAGTTTTGTTTCTTTATGATCTCTATGAATTGGAATGATTTTTTACGTGTGAGTGATGGATTCTGCATAGGGTTGTAGTTGTTTGGCGAGAAATTTGGCTAGGTTTTGTAGAGGTGAGCCTATGGAGCTGACTATGGGTCTAAGTGGAGTTCCTTCTTTGTGTATCTTGGGGAGACCATAGAGCTTAGGGCATCTGGATGATTTTTCTCTGGGAATGATTCTTTGCTGGATCTCTTCGCTGATGGGGGAGGCTTTTATTTTGGATCTAGTGGTTTTTTCCAGGTAGGTGGTGGGATCTGTGTTTAGGGGTTTGTATGTGGAGTCTTGGAGTAGGTTGGTTAATTTGGTTTGGTAGTCAGATGTGTTCATAACCACCGTGGCGTTGCCCTTGTCTGCTGGTAGGATTATTATGCTGGTGTCTTCTTTCAGGTTAAGTAGAGCTGTCTGTTCCTCTTTGTGTAAGTTGCTTTTGGGTGGCTTGCTGGTGCAGAGGATGTTGGAGATTTCGAGTCTGATTCTGTTAGCGTCATCGGGGTTGATTTTGGTCAGGCTGGTTTCAACTCCGCATATAATGGTTTCCGTGGGGATGTGTTTGGGAGCGACTGCAAAGTTGAATCCTTTGGAAAGGACATTGGTTTCGGCTTTGGTGAGGATCCTATCTGAGATGTTATGCACTGTTTGTTTCATGTGTGGCTGTGAGGGAGGAGAGGTTTGTTTCTGGCGTTCTTGTAGTCTTCGGAATTTGTTGGTGTGTGTGTCTGTCTTGAGGGTGGTCTGTGTTTCAGCTCTCCAGACGGCGAGTTGTTTGGATTTGTCCCAAAGTGCGGGGTGGATCTTGTTGCTGAGTTTGAGGTGAAGTGTGAGGAGATCTTTGTTGATTTGGTCTAGGAGGAATCTTTTTGTGTGAAGTTCATTTCTGATTAGGGCCAATTCTGTTCTTTTCAGGATGCGTTTGGTGGCTGCAGAGTTGGAGTGGAATTTCAATTGGAAGCATGTGGGGATTAAATTTTGATCTCGGCAGTTGCGTAAGAATGTGAGGTCACATAAAGTGGAAGCTCTTTGGACTTCAAGTTTTTCATAGGTCCTGGTCAGATGGTAGATTTCCTCCCCGTAGAGGTACGATATTTGTTTTCTGAGGTTTTCACGGGTGTTTGTATGTAGGTCTTTGGTAATTCGGGTTTTCTCCCGTGTAAAATTGGAAGTGTCTTGGCGACGTTTCGACGAAGTCTCATTCGTCATCTTCAGGCTGGTGTCTCTTCGGCCTCGTGCTTCTAGAAGCAATGTGTGATCGCAGCTGTTTCTTCCTTTTAACTGCCAGTGGAGGTATGAACTGATTGGGGGAGCTTGGCTTGTTCTGATTGGGTGGAGGTGTGTTCTGATTGGTTAGGGGCTTGGCTGTGCTCTGATTGGATGGGGGTTGGCTGTGCTCTGATTGGCGGGGGTGTGTGCTCTGCTTGGGTGGGGGCCCTGTGTGCTCAGGATTAGTCTGAGTTGCAGGGGATTTGAGATGGAGAGCTGCATTGCTGTTGTTTGGCTTCGCGTTCGTGGTCGTGCCACATCTTCAAGGTGGGTGGTCAGTTTGCTTCACGTATGAAAGGGGGGTTTAAAATGGCCAATGATGAGCTGTGGTCTGGTTTCTGGTCCGCGGTCGTGCCTCATCATCGGGTGCGGGTTTGAGTCTGCTTTTTGCGTGGATGTGTGGTGTGACATCATGTGTGGTCTTCGTGAGTGTGGGCAGTTAAAAGGAAGAAACAGCTGCGATCACACATTGCTCCTAGAAGCAGGAAGCCGAAGACACCAGCCTGAAGATGACGAATGGGACTTCGTCGAAACGTTGCCAAGACACTTTCAATTTTACACGGGAGAAAACCCGAATTACCAAAGACCTATATACAAACACCCGTGAAAACCTCAGAAAACATATATATATATATATATATATATTATATATATATATATATATATATGTGTGTGTGTGTGTGTGTGTGTGTGTGTGTGTGTATGTATGTATGTATATGTATATGTATATGTATATGTATATGTATATGTATATGTATATGTATATGTATATGTATATGTATATGTATATGTATGTATGTATAGACACATACATACACGCGTTGTTGTTTATATATGTTAACTATACTATATAAGCCACCCAGAGTCCCCTTATGGGGGAGATGGGTGGCATAAAAATTTAATTAATAAATAAAATAATTTATATGTAGCCCAAGAAAATTCCTCTTCGCTGAGGGTGGCCCAGGCAAGCCAAAAGGCTGTACACCCATGGCACAGAGTATACATCTATAGTCCTGTGCACATTTATATATAAATATTCTCACTGTATTAAATTCAATAAGTCTTGTTTCTGAATAAATAAGCATAGGACTATGTATGGATATTTATTAAAATTCATTCTTTCTCCCAAATTACTATAGAAGCCAGATAGATCACTTCCAGTCCCTCTAAATTCTGCTTTGGGACATTTCCCAACAGATACAGTATATTATTATATACCATGCAGAGTCACTTCTTGTGAGATGGACAGCTGTAATTGTTAGATACATGTGCCTTGCCCTTTATATACAGAGGATTGCTTGGTATATAGGACGTTCTCATTTAGTGACCACAATTAGCAATTTGGTTGTTAAATGAAGTGGTTACTAAGTGAAACTATGACTGTACTTATGACTTTATTTCAGCTTTCCTTTATTTTACAGTTTCAGTACCTACACAACACTTGTATGCATTTTCCCCTGCAATTTTTCTTATTACAGTAGGTAACAATCAGGATTTCTGCACAGTCACATAACATACACAGAATGATAACATTCATTGATTTAATGTCTTGGTATTGGCAACTTGTGAATTATTGATCCTTTGCTGATGTTTCTAATTTCACTGAAGAGCTTCTCTTTCTCTTTTATTTAAGCAATCCCCAGAGGGAAAAACATTCATATTTCATAAGATTTTTTTTCATCCTATTCTTGTGCAGGTTAACAGAATGGTGAACACAGCTGAATATTTCAGAGGTCCATACTTTAGCAAAGCACCAATAGCCAACAAAGATGTCAGCAAAGGTAAGATTTATTTATTCATTCATTCAATTTCTACAGTCACCACACATAACCAAGTGATGCTTCAAGGCACTAAAAGGTTGCTAAAAAGGATGTTTAGCCAGCATTTCCTTTATCAGAACCAAAGCAGTCTCCTGTTTCTCAAAGGGAGGAATATTTGGTGAACAAAGTACATTCATGAGACTAACTCTTTCTGTACCTCTGATATCAACTATAAGCAGCATCAGTTTGAAACATCACCTTGATGTTTCCCTGTCCAGGCAGCCAATCAGCCCTTAGTCTCCGTGAAGGTCACGAATCTGCTCAAGATGCTTCCCATCTTCCCCAGCTGAAAACCACATCCATTTGAATCACTGCCATTTTGTGTTGTTTCTCATTATATATGCCCCAACTTAGTTTACCTTCACTCTTTTGCCAAGACAAGTTGGAATTATTTAACTGATACACTATAAGAAGGCGGCGGGGGGGGGGGGGAATGGAGGAAAAAAACCTGGATATGAATCGTTCCAGAAAAAATCCCCACCTTATTTTCAGTTCAACTCTAGTAATCCAAGAAGGAGATAAAAATAGAGTATTCTCTCCAGTTATAATTGTTAAATATTACTTCTTTGGAATACCTCTTTTAGTACTGTAAATTATAAATGTTAATTCAATACTGAGGTTTTATTGTGTTCCAGATAGAAGTTGTTTCATTCGTGAGAAGTTGCTCAGCCCAACATGTTCATTTTATAAATTACCTCAGAGATACACTTGTTTCTCCACACAAATACACATCCCATGGCGGGGGGGGGGGGGGAGAGAGACGGTGTCCTTTGAGTTAGTCCTGACTCCTGGTGACTGCTTGGACAATTCCTGTAGTCTTTTTGGCAAGATTTTAGAAATAGCTTTCCATTGCCTCCTTCCTAGGACTGAATGATTGGCCTAAAGTCATCCAGCTAGCTTTGTTCTCTGCAGACCAAACTAACCCTCACATTTGTCCTTAGAATATTCATAATAGATCAACAGACAAAACCTGAAATAAAAAAAATATGAAAAACAGATTTGGTTGCTTCAGATTTGGTTGCTTTTAGTAGTGTTTTACAATCCTTTGTAGGACGGAAGGCATTCATTCCACCTGATGGATAGAATAGACAGATTATGCTTTGATAGTGTTGAAAGAATAAAGGCACTTGGATTGTATAAAATGCTTTAAACTTCCAGTTAAATGTTGTGATGACGATTGAATTACATTGGAGAGATTTCAGCCGTGATTTCTATGGATTTAGTTTCATAATTGGACACATAATAGAGGATTTTGTTTTTCAAGAGCTGTAGATTATTCCTTTATGAAACAGTTTGTCACATCATCCTGAGCTATTGTAGAATGGACAAAGCATACTCAAAGCTAGATTTAAAACTCATTAATATATTCAGCTGATGCACTTCAGCAAGGACAAATCCCTAGGCAAAGACATTGGGGATTTGAAGAAAATATCAAATGAATAAAGCCAAAATGAAAGCACTCAATCAGTGAAGAAATGCAACAAAATTTAGTGCAAGTTATACTGAAAAATATTAAGAGAAGGCAAGTACTGTAGGTATTGGTGGTAGTGGGGATTAGGACAGAACATAGCAGGATTTTGAAGTTTAAACCTAAAAATATACATTAGAAGTAGAGGACAGAGACATGATACAGAAACATAAGAAATATTAGAATAATATTGTCTTATAAAATCACCATTAGATAAAATGAAGTGGCTGTGTTGGACAGACAACCATGGTATCAAGAAGTGCTAATGAGGATTTCTGCTTCAGTTGCCTAATAACTCTGGTAACCTTTATTTCAAGGGGACATTATTTGATAGCATACTTAAGGATCAGTCCTATATGATATAGAAATGACTAAGCAAAGGAAAAATAAGAACAGATGGGAAAAAAACATGTTCTGTTATGTTCATGTGTTTGTGTCAAGGATGAAACTTTGGCAGCTACGTGCCTCTGTGTTTCAACTTGCCTTTAGATTAAGGGGGGAGGTGTTACTTTCAAGTGGGCTAGATGGAGAAATGAAACTTCTACGATTCTGCTGAAGACCGTGAGAGCCTGAAACCTTTTCAAGGACACCAGAACAGGTGTGGATTTGAAGCAGACGGTTCCCATAATGAAGTGAACTTGTTTATATGGACTACTTAAGATGTTGGGGGTTTGGCTGGGAAAATTATTGTTTAAGACTATGAATTGGTGTTGGAACCTCAGTGTTAGTTTTGCTTCGACATTACCATGCAGTGTATTCAATAAACAGTAAGATTTTCAGAGACTGAATGAACCTGGAGTTTTATTTGGATTCTCGAGCTGGATGTTGACAGTTTGTTGCATTGGAATAACATTGGACATGATTGAATATTGAGTTTGAACCCCAACAGCAATCAACCCCATGACTTTGTGGACATCACCTGGATGATGCAAACATAAAGATATGTTGAAAAAACTGTTTGAAAGCAGAAACGAAGCTGCTTTAATAACAGTAAAAGTACAATTTAATAAGCTATTCCTACGAGGTATTATATTTTTAGTGCCCTCTTTTTTATGTCAATAAAATGGTATCTGCAGGCTAAATATCTTAAGCTAAATATTATGCTCAAATTATACTGCAGCATGATTTGGTATTGTTATTGTTATTATTATTTTTTAAAAAGCTGATTCTATAGTATTTATCAGCCCAAGGACACAGATGGTAATTTTTAACAACAGTGGACAGCATATTCTCAAATATCTTTCTGCACTCTTGAAATCCCCAAGATATATATAAAAAAAGTCTCTGTGGAACAATAAAGGCTCAGAGTAATCTAACATCCAAATAATTTTTCATGTTGTTAGAGTTCTGGGATGATTTTGTCGAAAGCACAATGGGAAAAAAAAATATAAGTAGCAAGAAAATATGACTTTTAAACAGAGAGAATAATAAAAAATGTTTCTTTTTCTTGATTATCCCTTGTAACAAAGGTGAAGTAAAGACAACAACAACAACAAAGAAAGCACCTTCACACAGTGCATAATGAGCATGTGGAACTCTTTTATCACAAACCATGGTGATGGCTCTAACCTCATTTTTAAAAGATTAAATTGTACAGTAAACGAATGAAACTTTCAATATACACAAGATAATTTAATTCAACAATCCCCATCATAATATACTTCATTTGATAATCATTCTAATTATAATGACCATAAAGAACATAATTAGGTATTAATATGAATATCACACAACTTACCATATGATCTCTGCTGTAGCCCTGTAACAATTAAAGTGCCATTAACACCTTCAGTTTCCATCCATACTTATCCATTTAATAGTACACTAATGAGGTTGTATTAAGCAAACATATGTCAGCAATTATCACGCAAAACTACAGGGATACCATCTGAAAGAAAAAAAGAAATGAAACCAAGTAGTCCCAATGCATGTTTTATTTAACCGGTCTTACTTTTAACATAAGAAAAGAAACATCTCATCTTTTTGATACCTACACTTTTATTTAGGTCTCTTACATATGTTACATAGTAAAACCTTAACACTACTCATGAGAAATTCACGGTTCTAGAGATGAGTAAAAATGCTGTTTAACTTTGCACCATGTTCTACCAGCAATGGAACTACAGGATATCCTCAAAACAGCCCCCTCAAATTCCACTGCTGGTTGGGAAAATGTCAGGCATTGAAAGATCAGATCCACACAGTGAAGGTCCAATTAAACACATTTATTGCTAATCATGCCTATGCATAGGAATCTTCTCAATTAACAACACCTGCTTAGGGTTAGATAAGCATGAACGGGATTCAAGGGAGTTTGGACTTAGTTCACTTGTGGCTATGTAGGAATTCTAGGCTGATCTCTCTTTTAACTCTGCCCCCAGATTCTGTCACTCCTCCTACATCATAAGAATGAGAAAATATGACAAAGAAGAATCTAGCAGACTAGATGTGGGATTTTGTGGTAGCTCCAATCACTTTGCTATTATTTGGTACCTGAATTTGTTGTACCCTAACCCATCAGATTCCTGGGAAGCACAGATTTTCCAGTGATTATAGAATTGCAGTGGTATTTTCCTAGAAAACAAAGCAAGAAATTAGTGATACAGGAAAAGCTCAGAGAAAGTGGATTTCTCTTTCTTATCCTCTTCCTACTTCTTTTCTTGATCTTATAGAGTTTCATTATTTGTGGATGATTTTTTCCCTTTCTGGTGCAAATATTTCCCCAAATTTACTTCTATACCCAGTGACATTTCTTCAGCAATTATAAAATTCCCATTAATGGGTAAACTTCAGTGTTGCCCAGAAGGCTTGGAAGTCACCACCCATTCCCAGTACAGCCATTCAATGCTCTGAAGAAAGGAAAAAGTTTTAATTTACCAGGTCATCATTCTAGAGAGCCATATGAACAGATCCTATCTGCACCAAGCAAGCAGCAAACCTTTACCGATAGACCTTGCTTACCAATTACTTCATGCAGCAACTGAATTACAACAGTGCTGAAAAAAAAAATAACTTTATGACCCTTGTGATATCTTTTCCCAATCATGTGTTCACCATTACTGGTAACTGACAAGATCCTAATCAGTTTTACACTAAAGGTTTTCTTTTGCCTCCTAAGCAAAAGAAGCAAAAGGCTGGGAGCTCTACATTAGGCAGACAGCTGGCAATAAGACATTGCTTTTTATGCGCATTTTCCGTTGTGTGTCTCCTCTCTTGTGATCCCTTCCTCTCCAATGAATGTAAGTACACACATTAATTACCTTCTTGCTAATTATTGCAGTGCTGGAATAAGCATTCCAAAGTGTGTGGGAAATGAAGAAAATGAAAAGCTGAAATAAAATCATAAGCGCGGCCACAATCACATGATGCGTCTCTTAGTGACCAAGTTGCTAGTCCCAATCATGGTTGCTAAATGAGAACTACAAATACAGCTAGTAGGCGGGGGCAGAGCAAGGTAGACAGTCTAGCTACATCCAAAAATGCATGATGATCTCACATTTTTTCGTTATCCAAGGATGTCAAGGAACTGAACTATTTGGATGTTTGACAAAGATGACTTGCTGCTACTGCCATGCAAAGGCTGGGGTTTATCCACCTGCCAAAGTAAAGCTTGACGTTTAAAATTCATAGTTTAAAAAACAAAAAGCCCAAAACAATCTCTCAAACTTCAAAACCAATAAATTCCAATAATGGATGTCTTCAAATGTAAATTATAAACCTGTAAAGTCTGACTAATGATCCTTGCAGGATATTTTATATTTGAAAGCTAAAAGCTGGACAGCTTTTCATAATTTGTTTTAAATACCATTTGAAGATTTCAAATATTCATAGGTTAAGAAACAAAGTAAAGCTGGACGACTAAATAAACACAACTTCTGCGTATTTCATTTACTCAAAGAGAGAAGTGAAGTAACACACAGTTAGCAGAATTATGTAGTTGGAATAAAAATATCCAAATTTGCCATATGTACAATTGACTCTTTAAAGACTGGTTCATTTCCACAAAAATAAACTTAAAACTAACCTTGTGCAAGTGCGCATGCACACACATTCACAACACACAAACATGCACATATAGAGCATTGGATTACACCAGATGTAGCTAAAAATAAGTTTTTAAATGAGTACCATAAATATATTCACAGAATAGTGTGCCCTAACCTACAAAACTTGTTATTTTCTTTTGCTAAAGAAGAAGAAAAAATCTGCCTCTTGTAAAGTAAAGAGACATGAGAAAGAGCTTTGTCATCCTTATAGAAACAGTATTAACAGTATTTCCACCAAGACATGGAAGAATTAAGTAAAATAAAAGGTTAGTGACTTTAAAAGGCTTTTCTTGCTGATCCATAACTTGATGTGTAATAATAATACAGTTCCATTGATGTAAAACTAGTAAAGGCCTTGACTGTCCAAAGACATGAGGCACAGCAGGGGTCAATATCAATCCTGTGACAACCGTGCCTTTATGGACAATTGCATTTTGAAATGTAACAGGAGTAAAAGTTAAAGGACATGAACTAACATATGATTGAAACATAAATATTCTGGGTGTCTGTACAACTAGAACTGAAAGAGAAAGGATGTTATAAATCTGAAAGAGGATGGTTTGATTACATGGAATATAATGAATATATATATATATAGGGAATTGGAACTGTATGAATGAAAGGGCTAAGATGTATATCAAAAAGTATAAATTGATGTTGTCTACATTTGCAGGTACATATCAAAGCACAAATCTAGAGGTTGGTGACAGGTGCATTTTCTGCTTCAGTGAATAGTAATAGCAGAAATACCAAAGATGAATTTTAAAAGAAAATGTGCAATATTCTGAATGAATATAATTTCAGGGAGATCAGAAAATATTCTTTTAGGTGACATGAGTGGATGAGTGAAAACAAAATAAGAGAGTACATAAAAAATGTTTAGGCCACTCTAAGATTCAACAATGAATGAAAATAGTGATCATTGGGTGAATATCTGCTTAGAAAAGGGATGTTTTGTTTTCCTTATACATTCAACTGTAAAAGCATTAAACGATCATTGGGCTATCACATCACATCCTTCACTCTTTCTCTTCTCAGGGTTGAAAATTCACCAACACTGTTGAATTATAGAAAATATATGATAAAGTGAATAGGCTTGAACTGTGGAATAATTTACATGAATTTAGAATTAGTAGCTCATTGGTGAATGCTCTAAGAACAGTGTATAATGAAATGAAATGTATGTGAGAAAAAAATGAAATGCACAATGAATATTCAACCCTAAGCAGAGAAAGAGTCAAGGGTGTGATGTGATAGCCCAATGATCGTTTAATACTTTTACAGTTGAATGTATAAGGAATACGTAGTTGTATGGCAGTGTTTCTCAACCTCTCTACTTTAAGATGCATGGACTTTAGCTCCCAGAATTCTCCCACCAGTATAGCCTTCTGAGGGATTCTGGGAGCTGAAGTCTACATATCTTTAAATGACTGAGATTGAGAAACACCATTGTATGGCATTAGATATTAGTTGGGGATATGACTCTACTTTTGGATAAAGATATTACCTTTTTTTGGTGGGGCTGAAAACCTATATAATTTGCAGCAATTGTTAGATAGATCCAATGATTCAATAAGGAGAATGGATCTGAAAATTAGTGTATCAAAGATCAAAGTTCTTGAGTGTAGAAAGCTTAGGGAATGTCCTTGAAGGACAGAAGGAAGAGCCACCACCAAGTCAAAGGTCAGATAAAAGGGCCCTGATCCTGGGCCAAGAAACTAACTTGAGAAAACATCTCAGACAAGCCCCTCCTGAATTCTTGCAAAGATAAAGTGAGGGAGGAGGAATCACAGTCAGACTTGCCAGATTCTGTTCCTGTGGCTGTTACCATTAAAGTAGCCCTAACCTCTGTGGCTTTGGAATCCTAGTCTGAATCCCATTTGACAAGGAAAACAGATCAAACAATTGCCCATTCTATATAAAAAGTAAAAAAAAACCTAGAGTGAGTCAATGAATTTATTTATCTTGATAGAACAAAAATGCTAAATTTACTTACTAAAGATGAAAAATGGATGTAGAAATTTTAAGATTACAAAATTTGCCTTGGGACCAAGTTATCTGAGGAACTGTCTCTTCCTGGTCACATCCACCCAACCCACTAGAGCAGGGAGGTAAGGAATGTGTTAGGTCCTGTCCCCCACGGAAGTATATCTGGTGGGACCCAGAAGAAGGGCCTTCTCCATAGTGGTGGAGTATCATCCCTTCAGCAATTAGACGGGCCCCCAGTTTGACACTCTTTTGTAAGGCCCTGAAGTCTTGGTTTTGCCAACGGGCCTGGGGAACCCAGAGTGGGTTACACTTTGTGTAACATTGCCTTAGGGCAAAAGGGAATAAATTTGTTTATTTATTTCATTTGGCATAACAGAATACAGCATTAACCGTTATTTTTATTATTTCAGTACTCGTGCTGCTGCTTCTTGCTGGGAGATCCTTGTAAAGTCCAGCAGCCAGAATGTGTAGACAATTTAGTCATGACAAAGTCCCATTGCCCGGGGTGTACCACAAGGAAGCTAGTCTACACTGCACCCCAAGGGAATAAAGTGATGTACGTATGTACCATATGTACTTATATCATACTAAAGGCAGAGTCTAAAAATAAGAAGCTTAATCAGAAATTGGGAACCTCCCTTTTCTTCATAATAGTACATTCTGATGTTATTTTTCCAGACATTTTCTCAAACGTTGATAAAACTGTATACAATATAATAAAAGCCAGTATCATATGCAATCAATTATTTCAAAAGCAATCCTGTGCTTTCTTCTCCGACTCATAGATTAAGGGCATAACTTAAATCAATACATTTCACTACAAAACTCTTTTTCCCACTGAAGATTTCTAAATGGGGAAGTTGTCATTAATTCTAGTCCCATCCTTCCTGCCCTGATATGCTGCACTGCAACCCACACTCTTACCGGCATGGCAAAGGTTTCAGGAACTGCATTTCAATTTGCGGCATTGATTGCATTTTAAATGCTGGGTTTTGAAAACAAAATTAAGGAACCGAAAATGCAAACTGGAATTGTTTACATCTTGCAATAAATTCAGCTATGCTAACACACGCATAGACACCCATTGCTCAGCAAATTGCTTTTTCAAGATGGGTGTGCACACAGGTTTCCTGCACCAAAAGTACCATTCTTGTGATTAAAATGGAAGAGGCATCATCTGTGATGAATCTCCTCTGGATTATCTATGAAAATATTGAAGCAAAGCAGGTGAGAAAGGTTACTTTAATAAAGTTGCCCCCCCAAAAAACACCCCATATTGTTTTGCCTCTTCTTTGGAATCCACATTAACTAGAAATCCAGAACAAATAGAAAACAGACTCAGCAGACAATCTTGACAAAGTTTAGGCAATTAGCTATTAAATATTTGGAACCACGTTTCCTTTTTGCCAACAGCTGTGCACAATCATTTGCGGTTTTGAGGCCAGGATAATTGGCATGTAACATGTTTTTCCCTCCATTTTTTGGCGTCCAGCTGAAAACCGCATGGGCAGAGGAAGTACTTGGAGCAATTTGGGTCCAAGGTTTTCAATCAATCTCCAGCCAGACTCTCAGATATCCGAGGGAGGTTGAAGAAAACCTCAGAGGTTTCAGCAAATGACTGGTGGGGCAATCCTTCACTTCCCAGAAGCTGTTGCCTTAAAAAAATAAAACAACACACTCAAGTTCATCAGGTCTTCACTGAGAAAACTAGTATGAACCAGCAATTCTAAAGATCTCGGTCGAGGTCACACAGACATCTCTGTCTCACTCCATACGGACCCAGCAGGCACCATAATAATAATAATAATAATAACACTGCCTGTCTTAATATATTGTGTTGTATTACTATGAGAGGTTGAAGTACATATTATATGTTCCTACTAGCTGCTGCAATATTTATTTTATCCATTTTGGGCCTTTATCATCTTTCAATTGTTATTGCTTGATTTTTCTGTTCTTCCCCATGAAACCATTTTTTTTTGCCAAAACTGTGATCATTTAGTAGAAAAGTTCAGAAGTCAAAGGAATGTATAAATGACTACGTATGTGCATAGTGATAATGGAATATGTGTGTAGTTGTGTTGTGTGTGAATCTTTGACTAGTGCATGTTGACAAGAGTGAGAACTGAAAAGATTTTCTGCAAACCCCCAAAACACATGCATATTCTCAGGCTCTGTTCAGACATAATGTTTTCCAATATCCAAATCAAATAGCAAACCTATTAATCAATCCTGATTATACAAAACCATTAAGATACCTTTGTATTAGCTTTGGCAATTACATCTATGACATTTTCTTGACAAAAGTACAGCTTGGTTTGTCTTCTTCCAAAATGCTCCTTGACTATCCAGTTTAACTCTAGAGTTCCTAGGTGTTCCCACATTCAAGTACTAACCAGGGCAACCTTACTTAGTTTCCAAGATCATGTACCAAGCAGGATGCATTCTACCATCTGCTGCACGCTACAAAAACCGAGGCAGATTTTATTACACCTTATCAAGTTTGATCCTTGTAATACTACAGAAACAAAATTAGTGGATCCCCCCCCCCACCCTCGTGGCTAGAAGTTTTGTACCCGCTATCAAAATTACTCCCACCTAAATAAAAAGTGAGTCAAGATTCACACAGAGAAAAATGGGAACTTGCAGTAATAAATTGGTAGCCTGAGTTTTGGATAAGATTTGTTGAGGATAATTCAATAAAACTTTACAAATACTCGAAACTTTTAAATTATTTCTGCTGTTATAGCAATGAATAGATTATTTCAAAGTAACATTAACATTAAAAACAAACCAATCTTGATTGTGCAAGCTTGCACATTTCTAAATATGCAAATCAGGACTGAATTGTAGAATTGGAATGTAAACCTATTTCTGACTCTTCTGCACACACACACACACACACACACACACACACACACTTTATAAATCTAATTTGCTTAGTTTGGATTGTCCAATATCAGACTGGTTACTGGGCTAAATTATGGAGCAAACTATGGTTCAGATATTATGGATGACATTTGCTGTTGTTAATATGTTAATAAGAGTATAGAAGTTAAATTTAATGCAACTTGTCAATAGCTCTTAAAGCCTAATGCCACTTCCCTCCTTATTCTTCCATCAAAATGACACCGATGCAATTGGTCAAACAGAGAATTGGATCAAACAGAAAAGTACAGAACCTACTTCATTCTGATACAACCACATGGTAAACGAAGAAGGCAGTAACATTCTCAGTTATAACTATGAGAAAATGCAGCAGCTTTTGTCAGGCATCTCTCTATTCAACGAAGATTGATTTTCTTCAAGCTGATGCCCTCCAAAGGTTAGATGCCAGCCTCCATAATTCCAAGACACCATGGGGATTGTGGAAGTAGACTTGCAGTACATCTGAAAGGCACCAGAATGGCCAAAGTGATTCTCCTAATCCTCCCCTTCATGCTAGCTGAGATTCAATTTATATAGGACTTTGGAATTAAAAACTGAAACTTAGGTGGGCGTTAGGCCAGGTAGGAAGCTCCATCCAGATAGTCTTAGAATGGATGTGCCAATTTTAATCACATTAACTGATTGTTCTTAACAGGTGGGACTGGCTGGGATCACCTAAATTAGTGCAATCATGTAATAGCAAGCTGGACAACTCTTCACGTAAGCAGCTTCCTACATGGAACGTACACATACAAATAGATATTTAATCACATCTTGAATACAGCCAGTGTGAGGTAGCAGATATAGTATCAAAACTGAACTGTGAATGCTCGGTTTCAGGCTTGTGCTCAACAACTCTTCCTGGGCAGTCCTGAACCGACCTCAGTCTGTAATAGTAATAAAATAGCTCATTCTCAAGAAATCTGCTGGATGCCTTCAGATCCATCTGTCAGAGTTGGTGCTCTTCCAGTTTGTCAGCAGTTTACTGAAGCTGTTTGGATTACCAGAACGGAATACATCATTGCTAATACCAAGTGTAATCATCTGATCACTTTCCATATCTTTAATATTCTAATGTTAAATGAATGTAACAAGCTTGGGGAAAAGAAAGTGTTACTGTATTATCTGAAAGATTGTGACACCCCCCCAAACTCTGAGTGACTTGGACTCTTGGGTATATGAAGGGGTAAACAAATATCAGAAGTGGGGTGTTTTTTTTATTTTGTTTTACTTTTGTAGAACAATAATCCAATCTGTTTGCAATAGCTCGGGTGTAGGATGAGGGTGAAGGTTTGTTCTCCAAGCTTGTGGATTAGGCTAGGTAACATCTTCAGCAGAGTTTAGGGGATGTCAGTGTTCTTCTGTTTATAAGGGCTTCGGGTGTGAGTGTGTCAAGTGAGGGTCTGTGATTGGTCTTGTGATGAGTCAGGCGTGAGTCATCAGTGAGATTCTTGTGATGGGTCTTGTGATGGGGAGGTTACCTCAGATGAGGGTCATTGGGAGGCGAAGTGCTGGTGGGAGGGGGGGTCTTGCGTGGGTTGGTTGAGGGTCGGTGCCGTCTCTGGTTGGCTGTGCGGTTGATTTGGATTCTGAGGGGTTCGTAGGCTGGTTGCAGGTCAATGTGTCTGTGGATGGAATTGCTTGTGGAGTGCCAGGCTTCGATGAACTCGTGAGTGTGGCGGGTGGCAGTGTGGCTGATGATTTTTGTGTTGCTCCAATTGAACTGGTCCTGTTTGGTGTGGGTGTGGGTAGAGACTAATCCAATCTGTGGCATTTCCCAAAGCTTTTTTTTTTTTTTGCAACATTTTGAATATATATATTTTTAAAGGGATGCCAGGCCTTCTTTTTGAAATTCATTCTAATACTGAGAGGTAACAAAAATGGTAATCTTGGACCTTCCTCTTCTTCTCCAGGTTCAAGCCATATATTCAGCAGACGACTCGTAACCTGTTGGCGCCAATACCAACTGGAGGAGGAATATCTGAATGGGAATTGGAGTACAGAACTAATCGTTAGCTGCATTATGATCAAAATCTTGATTGTCTCTACTCTGGTTGCAGAAAGAGGAAAGATAAAAGCATACTTTTAATATAATGTCTAAATTTGTGCTAAAGAGCTTCTTGATCTGTCAGATAGCTCTTGAGCTTTTGTTCAGAACTCTTCCATAGTGCTAGACATTTTCTATTGCCTAGCAGTTCTTTGCTGATTCATTTATTCCTGAGAATCCAAACATCATTAATCTCAAACAGATGTATTTTATGAGGTTTTTGCCTGATTCTCCCCTGCCCAAATGCTAATATATACTGTACTTAATTATTTTGAATGTCCTAATTGTTTTTGCACACGGGGTAGAAGAAATAGCTGGCAACATAGTTGGTGATTGTGTGAGAGCCTGTTTGGTCTAGTGGCTAAAGTACCAGGCTAGAAACCAAGAAGCTGTGAGTTCTAGTCCCACCTGAGGCTTAAAAGCTGGCTGGGTGACTTTGGGACAGTCACTGTCTCAGCCCAGGATGTCAGGCTTAGTGGACAAGCTGATTGGCCAATTTCTGTAGCAACCAATGGACCAACACTTGATTGATCTGAAAAATGGAGACTCTGCCCTTGTAGGGAAAAGCTAGGAAGAAAAAGAAAATGGTTGGCTATGTGACAATTTTTTCCTTTCAGGTCCTCTCCAGTGCTAGTATCACACACCTGTCCATATTGTGCTATTATTCAAGCAGTGAATCAAATAAAGTTTTTTTTTTTCAGTCCCGGCAATATTCCTGGAGCAGCCTCTTCCAGTCAGATATGCTGCAGAGGTCTTTGAATACAAGGCTAGTAGCTGGGATGATGGAGGTTTTGCAAGCAGGCAGCCTTTAAACTGGGAAAGGCTAGTCTCCCATTTCTAACTGTTCAGTTTAACAAGTACTTTGCAATACAGCCAAAGTATTACAGGGAGATATAGTGAATTGTTAGATTTTTTAAGTCCCACTATACTGGAACTGGCTAAGCCGGTAGGTTAGAAAGCTGGAGGTCTCAAATCTCACAACCCTCCAGAGGCCCTCAGAGTCTTCACCACCTTGCCCTGCCTCCTGCTTTGGTAAAAGAATATTATTTTTGCAGCGGCATTTGCTGTTATGAATCAGGAAATCACCATTTGATTATAAGCTCAAATATACCAGTGCACCTTTGTGGCTGGTATAAGCTGATTAAGAAAGAAGTTCAAATTGATTCAAGACTTAAACTGCATCCCCCATTTAAAGAGCCTTAGGTCTACATTTTTAAGAGATGCTGGGCCATTGGTCTAAAAGAGACAGGAAAAGTTGTTTCTTAAAGACTGCTCATATCCTTTTTTTACTTGAGTTCTATAAGATGGAATATTCAGCTTCTAAAACATCCCAAGGACAGCAATATAGCCATCCTACAATTAAATAAAACATACATTTGAAAATAAGATTAACATGGAACTGACCTCACAACCTAAAGCATGCTATTGATCGTTAGTAATATTATGGGCTGATGAAAGAAAACCTGGCCCTGGTTGGGGTAGCGGTTAAGGCACCAGGCTAGAAACTGGGAGATCATGAGTTCTAATTCTACTTTAGGCACAAAGCCAGCTGGGTGACCTTGAGCCGGCATTCTTTCTCAGCCCTAGGAAGTACGTAAAGTCAAATCATTTCCAAAAAGCTTTGCCTGAAAATCACAAGGACATGTTCAAGCATTGCCAGGAGTCAAAAGCTGACTTGAAACTATGCTCATACAGATATACAAAATTGGGGAAACAATCCACTGTGCACGCCTTCCTTCAAAAAGCACCTCTAGATACACTCTCTGGAATGGCCCTCATAAGTTATAACAATTATTACAACTTATTTTCCAAAGCACCTGAAGGCAGGACAAGAAGCAATGGAAACTAATCAAGAAAAGAAGCAACCTAGAACTAAGGAGAAATTTCCTGACAGTCAGAACAATTAACCCATGGAACAGCTTGGCTCCAGAAGTTGTGGGTGCTCCATCACTGGAGGCTTTCAAGAAGAATCTGGAAAGCCATTTGTCTGAAATGGTATGGGGGTCTCTTGCTTGACCAGGGGGTTAGACTAGAAGACCTCCAAGGTCCCTTCCAACTCTGTTATTCAGTGAGTTCCTTGTGTTCCTAGAGGAGAACAGAGGGTACCTTGCATGGCACAGGAATGATTGAAACTGAGAGAGGCAAGAAAGCCTACATAGCAACTTTTTTATCTTTCCCTCCTGTGAGAAACATTGTGTTCATCTGGGTCAACAGCCTCATGTTGCTTCCTTAGTTTGTTTAATGTGCAGTGTCAGGGAATGAAAAGATGATACCATTCTGCTTCTCTTACTGGAAAATGCCCTTCTGTTAGCACAGTTGACCGTCAGTGTTTCAAGGTTGTCATTTTTAATGGCCTCCCAAAATTCACTGGCAATTCAGTGAAAGGATCTGGGTATATGACAAACTGCTTCAGATCTCTCTCTTTTATGATCCCGAGATGCCCTTTCTTGCTTTTTTCTTTTTTCTTTTAAAGAACAGCACAGGAGACACAGAGTGTTCCCAGAGTCGGTGGAAATTAAAAGAAAACATTCAGTGTTGTGAAACACTTTTAAACTAGAAGGAGTGGAAGGAAGATGAAAGGTCATTTACTGGACACAACCCATCTGGTGTTTTCTATATCCGCCATACTCGTTTAAATCTAAGCAGCAAAGTTTGTTCATTGTAAAGAGTGCAGATTTTTTTTTTTTAGTGGCATGTAAAGTTGTTTTCCTTTCTGCAGACTTTGTCTTCATTAGACTGGGAATCAAGCCAAGCAGAAACTCTTTAAAAGATCTCAGCTTTGTCAGGCGTATAATCCTTAATAAATTACAGGCAACAAATATTTTGCAGATTATATTTATGTTGATTTTTTTTTTTAAAAAAATAGGAAAGCGCTAGCAATCAGCCTTCACAAAGGGTGCTTTCCACCAATCATCTCTCCACTTAATGGATATTATTACTATTGGGAGAACTACTGTGAATCTATCCTTATTCATGGTCATGTGTATTCAGATTTACACGTTAACAGAACTTTAGAGGCAAAGTTAGCCAGATTTCTTTGATTATCTTGATTCCAAAAAATTAACTGCCCTATTTTTTCATAGCTTTTTTAGAGACCTTTTTATGATCATAAGAGAGGATTAAACGTCTGTGGAGATTCTCAGTAATCCATGTCACAGTTGTCTCAAAGGTAAAAGTCCAGTTGCCTTTTGAAAAAGCACCTTTGAGGATTAAATTAATATGGGGAGGGAACACAGCTCAATGGTGATTATTGTACTTTTCAGACCAATTTTGAAGAGAGAGCAAAGTCTTATGCAGGAGAATATTCAGCATAGCAATAGAATATTTGTAGCTCAGGATTCAACTATGGGATCCTCGATGCTCTCTGAGCTTGGTTGTTTTCTTGCAGATGTTTCATTACCTATGAAATGTAATGAAACATCTGCAAGAACCCAACAATATTCAAAATGCTTACTAGGAAGCAGCAACAATTTTTTTGAACCTCTTTGCTGCCATCTAGCAGTTGTCCAAATTTTTGCATCCCGAATATAATAGCCCTGTCTCAAGTCCTCTTTTATTTCCTGTTAGGTTTGTTTTAAGTTTAAAGTGCTGTATGTCTTATTAAAGCAAAGTGTTAGTCCTGGTTTAGTAAGGTCATTTCTTATTTTAATTATAACCAGCCTTTTCCAATTTCATTAACCTCAGCCAGGATTCTCATCTAAATTCTTTGTTCCAATCAGATTTTTCAGCAATAATAACTATAATTTGGTGCATAACGCAGGATTCTGATATCTTTTTATGGTAGTATAGACATTCTGGAAAGTTTAAGAGATCACAGTATTATCTGTATAGTGAAATATATCTGCCAATATTCTGTTTTGCATGAAAAAATATGATAGTCTATAAGTTTTTCTAGACACCTTTTTGTGTCCTGTTATCAAGACTTTTGAATAAAAAAGGAAGGGTGGGTCAAAATGCATACCTCTTATTCGTGAGAAATGTAAAGACCACCTAGGCATTATAATCAGTCAGTACAGAGAAAATATCATGTTACTTACAAAGGAAATATTCTCTCACACTCAATAGACAAACTGGGTGGAACCAGGCTTAAGGCAGGGGCTGAGAAGATTTCCAAAGCAATATTTTTAACTGCTCTGTTGGGGTTGTAGATTAGCAGTAACTGGGGATTCATATTTGAGGTTTGGAAAACGATTTGTAAGAATTGCTCATATTTGGAAATTAACAATTACAGAAATAAAATGGAATGTTATCCTCTGAATTGATAGATGGCTCATGAAGAGATAAATTAAAACGTGTTTATTTTTACGAAAGCTGGGAAGAAAACTTTCTATAATACATCCTAATTAAACGCTAAGAATATTTCTTTAATGGACACTATGGATTTAGAAAAACTCATTTATTGAACCCTGATAGCTGCTTGGGTAAAATGGGCTAGGCAAGAGACAAATGGGGACTTTTCTTGCTTTAAAGAAAGCGTATACTCTTGTCTATTAAAAAGAACCGTCTTTTTAAAAACTCAGTTCATTTAAAATAACATAAGACAAAGCTTAAAAGGTAATTGCTTTATACAGTTTCTCACCCTTAGACAGGATTAGTAATGTGACAGTAGTTAGCATGGATTTTATCATTTTAGAATAGAAAACAGAAATGCAGAAAGCAATCTAATGTCATGTGAGAAAATGTCATTGGCTTATCACATAAAACTAATTTGAATGATCCAGTATTATTACTGTGGCCTTAAATTCCTTCTAGGGGTGGCTCAGCGATTAAAATGCTGGGCCTATAGCAGGGGTCCCCAACCCCCGGTCCATGGACCAGTACTGGGCCGTGGCATGCCAGCAACTGGTCTGCACAAACAAGCAAAGCTCCATCTGCGAGATGCAGGCAGCACAGAAAACCACCTTCCGGTCCGCGGAAAAACCTCTCTCCACGGAACTGGTCCCTGGTGCCCAAAAGGTTGGGGACCTCTGGCCTATAGGCTGGAAAGCCAGCAGTCTTGGTTTAAGACCCGAGTGCCATGTGACCGAGTGAGCACCTGTCCTCTCCCCAGCTCTTGCCAACCTAGCTGTTCGAAAGCATGCAAATGCAAGTAGATAAATAGGTTACCACTTTGGTGGGAAAGTAACATGCTCCATGTTGGGCACATGACCACGGAAATGTCTTCAGATAGTGCTGGCTCAATGGCCTTGAAACGGAAAGGAGCATCAACCCTTAAAGTCCGCAACAACTAGCTGAGTAAAATTTGCAGGGACTCCTTAAATTCCTTCTAGCTAGCATAAAGCAATACCAGTTGCTAATTATTTGCCAATTAACTGTCTAAATAAAGCCACGTCTATACTTTCTCCCAAAAGTGCTCTTTTCACGAGACAACTGGACTTTCTGGTTTTTCTTTTAAGACATTTCACTTCTCATCCAAGAAGCTTCTTCAGCTCTGGATGGTGGGGAATCATGAAAAAAAACGTGAAAAAAGCAACTTTGGGAAAACCATGACCTGGATGACTGAGAATCTCCATAGACGTCTACACTTTCTGCTTGCTCCATTTGCAGTACAGGGTCACTTACCATTTCTTGAATGCAGCAATGGTCTTATCCTTCACTCACTCCCAACCCATCACAAATGTACCAATGTCTGTTTTGAAACTCTGCTTCAAAAGTATTGTTTTTCACGGTGAGCAGTCTTAGGCTCTTCAGTGTGTTCACACTTTAGTGATATCCCCAGCTCTGATTGGCTCTAGTACTTGGCATATCAGCTCTCCTCCAATGGATGGTCCTTTCTTTCTGGGCTGCAAGTTGCCAACTGCTCTCCCCCCCCCACATTGATTTCATGATTGCTGCAGAAGACAATGGAATCAAGTAGTCTTTTGCCCACCATGTTTTCTCTTTTGCAGTACACCTTCATTCTACCTATACATCTTCCAGTAGACATTGTTTTGTTTTCTGCAGTTTTAGTCTGAAGGGTGGAATTTCCTTAAGACTTGCTTATTTTTATTTTTGAAATAAAATATTTTTTAAATTTGTATTCCATGCTTTAGAACTAAATTATTAAACTAAAACAATTCTGCATATTTTGAAAAGGCAACAAAGATCATTAGACTCTAAGAAGCCTCTTTAGAAGAAGGCACCATAAAAATTAATGGCTTAAAAGAACAAGTATGCCCATAAGTATACGTTCTGCTTGAGAACTATAGACTCACTGATTAATCAATTTAAGCTCCTTACATATTTTAATCCTAAAGTAGGTCTTAAATTAGTCAGCTTTTAAAGTTGACTAATCAGCAACTTTGTTGTTAATCTAAATGCATCTATAGTCCAGGATGAAGCCTGAGCAGTTCTTTACACAGTATATCAAATAAACATGCTAACATCTTGTGGAAAGCAAGTCACTTACAAAATGCCTTGAAAATACTATTTCTTATTTTTTTGATGATTGGTGATTTAGTTTGCAAAATTCAGCCAGTATGAAAAATTGTTCCCATTTCTCATCTCAACTGTGGATTAAGTCATAAAAGATTTGGACATATGAGCATGTGTACACACACGTACACACATATACAGAGAGAACAGGCTCTGGCAACTAAACTCTTGACTAATATGTGTTCTAATTTAGCCTATAAGTCAGTTCATACACCACTCCTATTTGGTCACCTCTTGCCAGCAGGGGTAACTAACAAATCAGTTTTAAATATGAACCTAAGTGCCTGACTTATTCTTCTTTTAGGATGCCAGAATACAAAGCCAAGAACAAACTTGGACACGATCCTAGCTTCCTGCTAATATGGACATAAGTAAACAATTAATCAGGCAGCAAATTTGCTAGTTCAGAACAACCAGAATTCTTTTTAAAAATGGATTACCATGAAGTTGGAATGAAGTCATTAAAGACATATTTTTTCCCCTTAAAAAAGCCACAATCATCCTTAATGGACTTCACCATATGAGAAGGCTTGTATGCCTTAATGATACCAGGAGATTCTAGTGCAGCGGCTTGATGGCCCAGCTGGGGGGAAGTCCACAAGTCTTAAAGTTGCCAAGGTTGTACATCCCCGGCCTATAGGATTACAAAAGGGAATGTTTGGAAACATACATCCAGAATTAGAGCAAAGATGAACAGTGGTTAATGGATCAAAAAGTCTTTTTTTATAAAGAAGAGAAACTTGAAAGAAAATGTAGCCATACAGTTTGAAAATCACAAAATCTTTCCTAGAGCAAAGCCACAAATATCCAGGAGTGCACAAAACAGACAATACTTTGCCTGGGTGAAGTTAACAAGAAAACCAGTTTAGAGCTTTTAAAACAAGTGCAAGCAATTCAAAATTAAGAGGTGGAAATACAATTAAAGCCATAAAGCCATGAGCAGTAGCAGTAATCAGATAAACTGCTGGTATAGTAAACCAGAGATAGCTTAAATGAGACAAGTTTAGATCTAAAGACCAAAAAGCTTGCATCTATGACAGTGGTGGCGAACCTATGGCACGGGTGCCCCAGCCTTGCCTACCCCCGTGACCCCCTCCTCACCAGGAGCCCCCCTGGAGGAGAGTCGCCCCCGAGGGTGGCCCACGCGGAGCAGCGCAGCCAAGGACATGGCAGCCAGGCAGCGTAGACAAGACTCTGCCCTCACGCCCCATCATGCACAGTTGATGCTGCGGGCGTGGCTGCCATGGCGCTGCTGGGCTGCCTGGGCGATCTGCGGCGGGCCCTGGAGGCGGTGAGTGGCCCTGTGGGCAGGCGGGGTGGGGGTGGAGCAGGGGCAGGGCAGGGGATGGAGCGGGGGCGGGGCCAGTTTTTGGGCACTCGGTCTCTAAAAGGTTCGCCATCACTGATCTATGAAGTGGTTCTGATTGCCTATGTTTAGCATGAAAAAACTGAGGTCGTGGCTTCCTGCAGATAAAACAGAGAGGTGAAGAAGAAGAAATGTGGATTAAAATGATTACATCATGGCAAGCAAAGAAAACATTCTCGTCAAGTAACAGAAACAAAAACATTTCACTTTTTCTTTTTTTTATGGAAAGCCATTTAGAAAATTGGAGAAATAAACCATTACATGACCAATACCTAAAATAAATTTTAAAAAATGAATTAAGAATAGGAATTGGGAATGACAACCCACTGGCACTACCAAGAAGAAAACAGAAGGATCAGGTTTTTGCAGCTCAAGAACAAGCATTGCAAACAAATGTGATGAAATCAAGGATTTCACACGTACTAAACAGCAGCTGTAAACAGAAAGATGAAGCTGTGGATGGGATAATTAGTGAATGCAGTAAAATTGTTAGATTGACTATAAACAATGTCATGACAAAGTGGATACTATGTTCCACTGACATTTGTACAAAAGTTGTTATTTCCAATTTTTCCAAAGCTGGTATAATCAGAAAATTGAAGAGGTTGTTGAAAATGGTGACGCTAAAATTGCATATGATTTTTGCATACAAACTAATCCCCAATCCAGAATATATCAATATCACAGGAAGGAAAAGAGTTAAATTTGTAAAGGTAGCAAATGGGGACAGAAGAATCAAACATACAAACAAACAAACAAAAATTGTGTAAAGTCATCCATATAGTTACTGGCTTTCCATCCATCCATCAAACCAGCCAGCCATTTATATGGCCAGTCATTTATATGGCCAGTCATCTCACATAAAGTGACTCTGAACAGCTAACAGGATAAAAATACCAACAGAATATCAAAATGCAATAAAATAAAACAGATAAGAAAACAAATTCTTAAAACAAATTCATTCAACTCACAGAATTAAGTGGGGTAGATTTTTCAAACACTAAATATTTCAGCTGCATCAACTTGGATTTACAGAAAAACAGCTTGCTTATAGGTTACTGTGTTACTTGAAGAAGGTTCCTGCTGGAAATTAAATTTCCAAAGAACACCAACAAATATGTGAATCTTTCTTTCTTCTTTATACTGTGCTAATCCTTGAGAAATAAAAACAAAATCTTCTTCCTCTTCCTCTTCCTCCTCCTCAACAACAACATAGAGCAAAGGAGGTCTAGAGGGACAACTGAACACAATCATTGCAGCAGCTCTTCCTAATAATTTCTGGTAAAGGAATCAGCTTGCACGGGGGAAGAGATGAAGGGGAAGTGGGTAATAAAATCTTTATTTTCTATGAATAAAACATTATTTAATTCATATTGCAGTGCAATGGAAGCTTTCTAAATCAATAGTGAAGCAGATATTTGTTCCGATGAGTTTGTCTGGCCTCTGAATAGCTTCTTCTTTTTTATGAATTATTAAAGTTGTGTGCACAGCTGCCATTTTGAGCTGAGCACTCAGGCTGTTTTAGGCAAAGCTGATAGCCTTATCCTCCTCTTTGTTCTTTCATTCCTGGTCATCCTAGAATGTTCACGGCTCAGCCATAGAGATTATGGGTCCCGTCTTTTAGGTAGCTGGTTTTAAAAGCAGGCAGGTATCTGTGCATGCGCTTAACTTTCAGACTGAAATAAGCAGTAACTTTTTGATTTCTTAAATTTGAGTAAAGACGAAAGCTAATGAACGTCAGCATGCTGAAGGAATGTACAGGTGGTCCTTGACTTACAACCACAATTGACCCCAACATTTAAGTTGCTAAGTAAGGCGGTTGTTAAGCGAGTCGTGTCTTATTTTACAACCTGTTTCGCCATGGTTGTTAAGAGATTCAATGCTGTTGTTAAGTGAATCACATGATCATTAAGCAAATCTGGCTTCCCCCATTGACCTCGCTTGTCAGAAGCCAGCTGGGAAGAGCACAAAGGGCGATGACATGTCCCTGGGAACGTGCAACCATCATAAATTCATGCCAATTGCCAAGCACCCAAATTTTGATCCCTCGACCACTGGGGATGCTGCAAAGGTCGTAAATATGAGAATCGGCCACTTTTTTCAGTGCTGTTGTAACTTCGAATAGTCACTGAATGAATGATTGTAAGTCAAGGGCTGCCTGTATCTGCTTAAATTTATAACTTAATCTGGTTAAGCAATTTGTGTAAATAAAACCCATGAAGCTAGAAGGATCTGCTCAGAAATGCCTAGTTCAAGCCTGGTGGATCATCTAAATCTTAGATTTAGGAACAGCATGAATTATCTTGGTTAATTAGCTAAGCAACACTAAGTTGGGTTTGCTGCCTAGGGGTCTATGTGCAAAATGTTTGCCTTCTCAACATGTCTCCAATATCTATGGAGATTCTCAGTCATCCAGGTCATAGTTATCCCAAAGATGCTTTTTCACGAGGCAACTGGACTTTCTTGTTTTTCTTTGAAGATGTTTCACTTCTCATCCAAGAAGCTTTTTCAGCTCTGACTGGATGGTGGGGAATGGAAAGATTTATACTCCTGCAGACAGCTGTTCATTTGCATTCTTTTAGCGAGTCTTAAAGCTACCTGGAGGTTTATCTGTGTCTTCAGGGTCACCTGAGTAGTGCAAATGGGTGTGGAGCCTTATTGGAACTGTTGAAAGGGCTGTGTTGTAGACTGGGGATAGATGATGCCAGATCCCTCCACCTCTGTTGAGAAAGGGCTGTTCAGTTTTGACATAGATGGACTCTTTGACCCCTCTTTCAAACCAGAGGTCCTCTCTGTCCAAAATGTGGACTTTGCTGTCTTTGAAAGAGTGACCTTTGTCTTTTAAATGCAGATGGACTGCTGAATCTGGTCCTGATGGGTTTGTTCTCCTATGTTGTGCCGTACGTTTATGAAGTTGTTGTTTTGTTTCCCCAATGTACAGATCTGCACATGGCTCACTGCATTGTACTGCATATACCACGTTGCTCATTTTATCCTTGGGGTGGACAAGCTTCTGCCTTAGTGTATTCTTAGGTTTGAAGTGTGCACGTATGTTGTGTTGGTTGAAGATCTTCCTGAGCTTTTCTGATATTCCTGCAATGTATGGAATGACTACATTGCTTCGTTTATTGTTTTCTTTGTCTGTTATGGAGGAGCTCCTGCTAGGTCTTTTTTGAGATTAGATGAAGGCCCAAATCTCAGGACAACTCGCTAAAAGAATACAAATGAACAGCTGTCTGCAGGAGTATAAATCTTTCCATTCCCCACCATCCAGTCAGAGCTGAAGAAACTTCTTGGATGAGAAGTGAAATGTCTTGAAAGAAAAACAAGAAAGTCCAGTTGCCTCATGAAAGAGCATCTTTGGGATATCTCCAGTACTAATCCGTAGCTCTTCCAAGAGAATTCCGGTAATCCCTTTGGTTTTGTCCATCCAATTTATCTATCATCTTTCCCTTCTTCTCCTTCCATCATCCTTGCCAAATTTGTATTTTTAATTTGACCATATCACATGTTCACATGTATATGAGTTTCTGCTCAGTGCTCAACAATTGAAAGCACCAACCAGCAGCAAAATATGGTTTATATCTCTTCCACTCATTGCAATAACAGCCTAGCTTTTCTAGACTATTGTCTACCGGAGAATCTGTCTACTTTGGAGTTACCTTAACACCATTTTTTGCTTTGCTCAAAGAGTCCTCAGTGCTGCATTAAGTGTCTTCCAGGCCAGGTGGTCAATACCAGTGATTCAGTGGAAATTGGGTCATCTGATATGATGTCTTAAGTCACAACAAGCTTTGTTTCAGCATGATGTATAAAAGAATCCAGATGACTAATATTAATATTGGATGTTTCATGCGTCAAAAGACACATGTGAATGACAGCCCATGAAAACCTATAGCAATACAAAGTTAAATGTTATGCAGGTGCTGCTTTTTGTTGTTTTTGCTTGATGTTGCTTCTTCTGCAATAGACTAACATGACTATTCCTTTGAAATGTAACATCCTGGAGGCTTCCTAAAACAATATGATAAACACAAAGTGTATGTTAAAAGTCAACCGCTTAGTAAGAATAATATCCTAACAACATTATTATTATCCAAGTGATGATTACTATTTTATTGATCCCCTGACCTCTGTCATAAATCAATTTCTAAGCTGACATCTTGCAGTCACACTAACATCTTGGCACTGCAATGATTACAAAGGCATTTGCAGCCAACAGTTTTTGAAATCCTCGGACCACTGAACCTTAAACACTCAAAGAGCCATTTGGACCTATTTCCCACCGGAAAAAAAACACCGGGAGCCACAAAACTCTTCTGCTTCCCCCCCGCATAGAGCGCCCCACCGCCACTGCTTCCCCCACCCCCCCAATGGAGCACTCCACTGCTGCTGCTGCTTCCCCCCCGCATGAAGCACCCCACCACTACTGCTTCCCCCCACCCCCCAATGGAGCACTCCACCGCCACTGCTGCTTCCCCCCCCCCGCATGGAGCATGCTGCCACTGCTTCCCCCAGTGGCAAAGGTAGAGTTTGGGAGGCAGTGGCAGGGTGTAGCCCAGGCGTAGCCCAGCAGCAGCAGCAAAGCTCATCCTCCCCACTCAAGAGGCCACCAGTGGCTCCTCAGCTCCGTTGAAGAAAGTGGAGGCACAGCAGCGGGATTGCTCTCAATAAGCTGGGCGTACACGAGTGAGCAGCACACCGGCTCTTATTGTTTGAGAGCAATCCCATTTCTGTGCCTCCGTTTTCTTCAACTTGTCTCCGTCCAAGGCATCCAAGCCACTTGTGGCCGCTTGAGTGGGGAGGACAAGGAGGAGGAGAAGAGTGGGGAGGCTTTGTGCCAACCGGCCAGCCAGGCAAGGAGTAGGCTGGGCGATGGTGGCTGGCTGGCTGGGGAGGGGGGATCATGGCTGCTCGGGGGGGGGTCTGCCAAGCCTCATGGAAGTGGCATTGGCAGCTCCCCCCACCCGGCCTGTTTCCCCGGCTCCGTACAAGATGCTGGGCAGAAACCCATCCCTTCCCGCCCCCGATCAGAGCCACGCGCCACCTTCTTTCCAGCTCTGATGCGGTCCTCCGTCACTTCCTCCACTGCCATGTGCAGTCCCACAAACAAAAGAAACTTTGTGGGACTAAAAAAAAATCAATCAATCAATTCCAACTTTGCAAGATCTTTTTTTTCCCCGCGAGAAGTGGGAATTGATTGAACTTTTTTTTTTAGTCTCACAAACTTTTTTGTTTGTGGGACTGCACACGACGGCAGAGGACAGGGAGCCACAGCAGAGGGATGAAAGAGCTGACCCCTGGGTTAGAAGGACACTGATTTTTCTACGGTGTCCTATCTTTGTTTCCTGGTAAAATACATGGGAAAATCCTATTTGGGAAAATTGCACTTAGGGTTAGGGTTAGGTCACCATGAACTCGGAGAGGAAAATGGATATTGCCAAGAAACTCGGAGTGCTTAGGAGGGCACTCAGTTTTCTAGGCTTTCCTATCTATGTTTCCTGGTAAAATACATGGGAAAATCCTATTTGGAAAAATTCCACTTAGGGATAGAGTTAGGTCACCAGGAAATCAGAGAGCAAAATTGACTTCGCAAACAAATTCGGGGGGCTTGGGAATGGTAAGGAGGGCACTGACTTTTCTACCCTGCCCTATCTTTGTTTCCTGGTAAAAGACATGGGAAAATCCTATTTGGGAAAATTCCACTAAGGGTTAGGGTTAGGTCACCATGAACTCATAGAGCAAAATGGACATCGCTAACAAATTCGGAGTGGTTGGGAATGGTTAGTGGGGCACTGACTTCTCTAGCCTCCCCTATCTTTGTTTCTTGGTAAAATACATGGGAAAATCCTATTTGGGAAAATTCCACTTAGGGTTAGGGTTAGGTCACCATGAAATCGGATAGCAAAATGGACATCGGGAACAAACTCGGAATGCTTGGTAATGGTTAGGAGGGCACTGATTTTTCTACAGTGTCCTATCTATGTTTCCTGGTAAAATATATGGAAAAATCCTATTTGGGAAAATTCGAGTTAGGGTTAGGGTTAGGTCACCATGAACTCGGAGAGGAAAATGGACATCGCCAAGAAACTCGGATTTCTTGGGAATGGTTAGGAGGGCACTGACTTTTCTAGGCTTTCCTATCTATGTTTCCTGTTAAAATGCATTGAAAAATCCTATTCGTGAAAATTCCACTTAGGGTTAGGGTTAGATCACCATGGACTCATAGAGCAAAATGGATATTGCCAAGAAATTCGGAGTGCTTGGGAATGGTTAGGAGGGCACTGACTTTTCTAGGCTTTCCTATCTATGTTTCCTGGTAAAATACATGGGAAAATCCTATTTGGGAAAATTCCAATTAGGGTTAGGGTTAGGTCACCATGAACTCGGAGAGGAAAATGGACATTGGCAACAACCTCGGAGTGCTTGGGAATGGTTAGGTCTAGGGCATTGATAGGTAGCATCATAATATAGGTGGCAAGAGATATAATTTCCTCTGGCCATATAGTTAGATTACAGGGAACACAATAATCTCAGAAATAACTGGTTTGTGCCTATAACATTTTTCATATTTCAAATTTTAAGTACTTTCAGATAGGGAGGCAATTTGTTATGCAGTACAATAGAAAGATACTACTAGTGATATGAGTCTTTGTTCATGAAGATAGCCTCAGGATAAAGTAACAACATGATTGTGCTTCATCCAAGATATAAATTTATGTAACTCAGTTTTATAACTTTCACTTTTTCTAATCTGCTCAAACACTCTCAGTCAACTGGAATCTGAATTTTCTATCTATAATAGGAAGGATGTTTGTATGTACATGTGTGTGTGGAGGGGGTATCATTTTTTCTGTGGTGTTAAAGTCAGCTGAAATATAGGAAAAATATATATCCAACTGTTTTGCTTGGACAAATACCTGGTCTGTAAATAACAAGTTTATTAATTAGTTTATCCCAATCTATTTAGTAAACAGATCACCATGCTTTCAACCCTAAATAATTGTGATTGGTGTCCATGTTGGAGTAGGGTTGATGAATTATTATTTTTGATTTTTTTTCAAATATAATGTGTTGTAAGCTGTCCAGAGTCGTTTGATTTGGTAAGGCTATAAAGCCTGTGAAAGTAATAAATATGCCCCTGTGCTACAAATGTTAAGCATCTTCAGAACCTTTCTACACTTGTTTGCCCCATCTTGATCCTTCAAAATGGTTTTACATTTGGTTTTTCTTGCCTAAATGTAGAAATGCAGGAATAGCCAACACTCCAGAAGACAGGCTTAAGATACAGGAGGACCTGGACAGACTTGAACACTGGGCGCTATCTAACAAAATGAAATTCAATGGTGAAAAAAGTAAGGTTCTACATTTAGGCAAGAAAAACCAAATGTACAGGTATAGTATAGGGGGTACCTTGCTCAATAATAGTAACTGTGAGAGGGATCTCGGAGTCCTAGTGGACAATCACTTAAATATGAGCCAGCAGTGTGCTGCAGCTGCCAAAAAAGCCAACACAGTGCTGGGCTGCATTAACAGAGGGATAGAATCAAGATCACGTGAAGTATTAATACCACTTTATAATGCCTAGGTAAGGCCACACTTGGAGTACTGCATCCAGTTTTGGTCACCACGATGTAAAAAAGATGCTGAGACTCTAGAAAGAGTACAGAGAAGAGCAACAAAGATTATTAGGGGACTGGAGGCTAAAACATATAAGGAACGGTTGCTGGAATTGGGTATGTCTAGTTTAATGAAGAGAAGGACGAGGGGGGACATGATAGCACTGTTCCAATATCTCAGGAGCTGCCACAAAGAAGAGGGAGTCAAGCTATTCTCCAAAGCGCCTGAAGGCAGGACAAGAAGCAACGGATGGAAACTAATCAAGGAGAGAAGCAACCTAGAACTAAGGAGAAACTTCCTGACAGTTAGAACAATTAACCAATGGAACAACCTGCCTCCAGTATGCTCCAACACTGAAGGTTTTTAAGAAGAGACTGGATAGCCATTTGTCTGAAATGGTGTAGGGTTTCCTGCCTGAGCAGTGGGTTGGACTCGATGACCTCCAAGGTCTCTTCCAACTATTATTATTATTATTATTATTATTATTATTATTATTATTATTATTATTATTATTATTATTATTATTATTATTATTATTATTATTATTATTATTATTATTATTATTATTATTATTATTATTATTATTATTATTATTATTATTGTTGTTGTTGTTGTTGTTGTTGTTGTTAAAATGCTGGTTTTGGATGGTGACCATTGTAATCCAAAACTACTAGGGGGGCAAAGTTGGGGAAAGCTGATCTAGACTACTTTAAAATTATTAAGAACTCCAAGGTAATTCATCTGGGTGATTTGTTTGCTTGTCCTTCCTATGAAAAACAATGTGCATTTATGCATCCCAGCTAAATTCATGTTTTTGCTTTTTCTCTGTTTTAGAGACAAACCTGAAAGTCATAGCATTTGAAGAAAATCACCTTTGACACTCTCCAACCTCTCAAAAGCAGCTTGAAGCCAACCACTTATGGTTCACTTCCACCAATCTCGAAACACCAAGGAACAGTGGAAACAAACATAATTCAGGCTATGTCCTGAGTTTGTCCCGATTTTGGAGGAACAGAAAACCTCTCACCCCTGATTTCCCTCAAAGGGACAGGAAACAAATGACTGGTCTTATCCCCACTACCACTAATATTCTTAAAAGTATTTTGTGGGCAATGTTTTGCTGCGTGCAATTCTCTACTATGAAATAAGCTGCAAAACTGCCTTGCCCCCTTCTTGACAAAATCCCTGTCGAACAGCAACCTATTATTAAGTATATTATTACCTTATCCTATTACCTAGGAACTGGTGTGTGTGTGTGTGTGTGTGAGAGAGAGAGAGAGAGAGACAGACAGACAGACAGACAGACAGAGACAGAGAACTTCTCTCTAATGAGAAAATGAACTATTCTCTAGATCTGCAAATGTGCAGCATTACAAAACCAAACAAGCTTCCTCCAGTTTCAAATAAACCAACACAGGAGGTGGGGGAAAGGAACCAAAACCCAAACAGAACAAAATCAAGGTCAACTCTTGAAGAACCAATCTCATGCTCTGAATCCAGACAGGGCAGAAGAAGATAGGAGGGGAAAAAAAAATCAATTCCTTTTAAAAGTAGTGGTTCACACCAGCTGATGGGCTATTTCAGAGCCAAATAAATCTCCCCCCCCTTCTGTTCAGTCCTGTCTCATTCTTGGAGACTGCCTGGATAAGTCACTGCAGTATAGGGTTTCCTGCCTGAGCAGGGGGTTGGACTAGAAGACCTCCAAGATCCCTTCCAACTCTGTTATTCTATTCTGTTCTGTTCTTATTTTTCTTGGCAAGATTTTTCAAAAGTGGTTTGCCATTGCCTCTTTTCTAGAGCTGAAACAACTTAGTCTTGGATATTTCATAACCAGCATCGTCTTTCAGTAAAATTGCACATAAACTTCTCCTCTCCATTCCAAACTTTTCTGCTTAGAATATCTAAGTAAGCTGTAATAATAAATGGGATAGTTTAGAGGGTGGGCTGCAGTGTAAGCTGCTGTTCTTACATTCATTACGATTAGCTTTTTCCTTTGCTTCTGCCACCCTTCAGGAGGAATTTTTGTAGTATGATTGTGCTTCCTCAGTACAGATACCAAACCCTTTAGGCAGTTCCGGCTCATTTATTTGCTATTAGTCGAATTTTTGCTGTTTTATATGTTAAGAGAGGGAATGCAAGTGTTTGGATTGTCTTGACCTGAAGTGGCTTTTAATAATATTAACACTAACCTCAAATAATTGCTTTAAAGAGCAAAGTGGTGAAAACGCTGCCTTCTTCCCGTTTTCCTCTTCCTCCCCACAGTCTGGGCGTCTTTCTCTGTCAAACCTCCCCCCACCCAGTGCATTTTGTTCAGAGTTGCCAGCTGCAGCCTAGCTGTCTTCACCATTATTTCAACTGTGGCAAATTGTCCTGAAATCATGGACGGTTTAATGATGTGAAAGGCACAAGTAGGATTAAGTCAGAGAACTGAGCTTCCTGGAACACAGGACCCCTGTTCTCTGAGCAAAAGAGATTGCATTCTGCCTCCTGGGGCTGCCAGCTGCTTTATATTACATAATAGTCGGTGTCCCCCAAGTTGATGAGGGTTGCCTATTTTTTTGGTTTTTTTTCCAATTTATAGTGCTATTTCACCCTCCCCCTTTTTAATTTTCTGTGTAACTTGCATCACTTCTGGTCAGGAGACTCTATGCCAGTGAAAATTCCAGATACAACCCAGCCCTCCAAGTGCTGAAAGATGATTTTCATTTTGTCTAGAGACACCAACATGTCGCATACTTGGCGACCTAGGTGTGAAAACCCAAGTGCTCTTGGGAGAATAAGAATCTTTTTCCCCCAAAAAAGATTTTAAAATATATTTTAAATTGTATAAATTGTCTTGATTGGGGGTGGGGGGGAGAGATACATTATATTGGAACAGTAGCTTTTATGTATTTCTTCTTTCAGCATAATTTCTCATATGCTGTATTTTAATGCCTTTTACTGTTTTTACTATTTTATTCTTTTTAACCCATTTGCTGTAGTGTCTGTGGTCTGTCTGAGGTCTTTGCTGATTTGATACATTTGAAAGATTTGAGAGATCCCGTCATGAAACAATATATTGCTTGGGTATTCTTAAAGAAGTAACAGGAAAAATATGTTCTTCTATAGCAGTGTTAACCAATCTTGGCAACTGTAAGATATGTGGACTTCAACTCCCAGAATTCCCCAGACAGCCATCTTGAATTAGCTAAGGTTGGGAAACACTGTTCAAGTGAGTTGAGTACGTTCTATCCTTATATTGCTTCCATCACTAAACTTCCTTCCATTCTGGAAGTCTTATGTTTATTTTTAGTATTGTGACTTGAAAGAGAGAGTATAAATAGGCTCAATACACTATATGGCATAATTTTAGAAGCAAGAATAAAAATTACATTTAGCATTCAATTCAGGTCAACTGAAGTTTGCATTTCTCTGTACTGAATAAAATAACAAGCTTGGTGTTGACAATAAATGTTTCAATTTCAAAGCAAGTATTACTGAAGTTATTCAAACTGGTCACTCAGTTTATTGGAAGAAAATATTTGGGAAAAGACCCAGAGTTTTCCTTTGATATGTCCTTCCACTCCAACTTCTCAATGCTGTCTAGTCTGATGCAGCAGCATACACAGGGGAGCTGTCAAAAAGTTAAGATGGAAGTTACACCCTAATGCTTGGTATATATGTGTGATATTGGTTAAAAATCATTTTAACCAATAAAAAAAAACAGATTTCACTTTGCTAGTCATTGCCGATTACAGAAGGCGGTGCTCATCTCTGTTTCAAGGCCATTGAGCTAGTGCTGTCTAAAGACATTTCCATGGTCGTGTGGCAGCATGATGTCACAGAGGGCTGTTATCTTCTCACCAAAGTGATACCTATTTATCTACTCGCATTTGCATGCTTTTAAACTGCTAGGTTGGCAGGAGCTGGGATGAGGATGGCAGCTCATCCCGCCATGTGGTGCTCGGATTTTGAACCTGGGCTGCTGGCTTTCCAACCGACAAGCTCAGTATCTTAATTGCTAAGTCACCACGCCACCCTTTTATAAGAACTGTGTATATGATATTGGTGCATATACAAAAAGAATTAGACTTAGTTAGGATAATATAGGTAGTCCTTGACTTACGGACACCACTGAGCCCAACATTTCTGTTATTAAGTGAAACATTTGTTAAGTGAGTTTTGCCCCATTTTACGATCTTTCTTGCCATAGTGGTTAAGTGAATCGTTGCAGTTGATAAGTTAGTAACCTGGCTGTTAAGTGAATCTGGCTTCCCCATCAACTTTGCTTGTCAGAAGGTTACAAAAGGGGATCACATGACCTTGGGACAGAACAACGGTCATAAATGTGAGTCAGTTGCCAAGTGCCTGAATTTTGATCACATGATCATGGGGATGCTGCAAAGGCCGTAACTGTCACAAGTCACTTTTTTTCAGTGCCGTTGTAACTTTAAACGCTCACTAAATGAACTGTTGTAAGTCAAGGACTACCTGTAAATGCTATTTTGATTTTATACATGCGTGCACACACATAGAAACATGCACACACAGAGACATACATAGAGATGCCCTAGCTTTTTTGTTGATGGTTGGAGACTGGTAGAGCCTCAGCCTACTCTAATTTATACCCCATCCCTTGGGAATGAGAGGAGGTGCTGTTGTTTAAAATGCTTTGAGTGAAAGGTTTCATTTCCCATTATCTCAGATTAACTCTCCCATTACTTGGTCAGCCATTAAGATCAGTATGTTTGATGTTGTCAGTTTGAAGGATGCTCAGGTATTTGTAGTGATTGTCTTCATCCAGATTCTTGATGTTATTTACAAAGGGCATCTTAATTCCTTTAGTTTTCACTATTTTTCTTAACTGTTGATGGTGAGGGTGGCACATTTGTCCTGTCCAAGCTCCATTGCAATATTATTATTGTTATTCCATTGTTTTGCATTTTTATTGATGTTAGTCTCAAATGTTCATTCAACTGAGTTTTTAAAAGGATATGTACATTGAATTAATAGATAGATATTTGTATTTCCTACATTATTGTAAATGCTTGAGGACAGGGTTGCCATGCATTCTTTTATATGAAGAGTGGGCGACCTATAGTTTCAGAAACTGTAACTGGACATACTTCCAGTGGCCTTGGAAGCCAAAATAAAATATCCATAAAAATCCAAATCATACTTATGTTAGCAGCATTTCCATTAATACTCTATTATTTCTCCATTAATACAAGTTGGTGGAAATGATTCTGGGAATCTTTTTTTTTTCCTTTATAAGATTTTTGGTCTTGTCAGTTGGACAATCCTTCTCCATGAAAATTTCTGTAGGATTTTCAGGTTCATGTGATTAAAATCTGTTTTCAAAGAACACAGTCCTTACAGAAAGAACACAAATATATATAATGTAGTACAATCTCATGCAGTTTTAAAAAAGACTAGAGGAAGAGTGTAATGGTAATTATATACACCTAAGAAATAAAATGTAGACTTTTGTACGGTGATACTTGTTAACTTGCACATAAATGGATAATGGGCTTTTAAAATGACAAGAGATCATCTTTATGCTTTGCTTCATGGTATCTGCAGTGATTCCATCAACATAGCCTATAGGCATCAGCTTTTATTTGCTTGGATAAATTAAAGCAATAATGGGGAGGCAGAGAAGCCAAATAGATTTTATCTGTTATTGCTTGCTTCCAGGCTTAAACCTCAACCTGAAATTTATATTCAGGTAATATATTTCTCTAGCTCCCTCATCATATATAGATGCATTGTTAAATTGCTCGTATATGTGTATATTCCTATTTGAAGGAACAAACCATGTTACTGGAATTTTAAAAGAGTTTAGCTTGGCATAGTGACTATAATAGTTGACGATTCTAGCTTAACAGTTTGTTTTTTGTTTGCAATATTGTTTTAATAATTTTCATTAATTTTGTTTCTGTTATTACTGGAAATCACAGTGAGATTTTAATAGAAAACAATATAAAAAAATAATACGAGCTATATGACAGAATGCTAACATTTTAAGCCTCCCCCATTGCAACATAAGGTTTTGCTTTTATGTAAAAATTAGCAATCACAACTGAATAAATAGCCACCTGAATTATCTATGAATCAATTGCTAGGTAGCCAAAACAATACATCACCATCTGGGAGCCAGTGTATGCAGAAGAAGCAAGCAGATTAATCACCCTGTTCATCTGACATTTTTGAAAAGTTGGTCATAGTTTTATCAGGGATATAACTAAACCCTACCAAATGCCCTAATCACTCCAATTCCAGGGAGTTATATTTAGATCCGAACAGATCTGGGTCTTGTTTGAATTAATTTGCCTTGATATATATGACTTCATCCAAATTTTATTGCAGATCCTACACTTTTGCTGACAGAACTTGAGTCTCAGAGCATAAAAGTTGCACATCAGTGAAGTTTGGAACATAGCTAGCTGTTTGCCATGTTCAGTAAAATAAAGGTAAAGGTAAAGGTTTCCCCTTTCCAGTCATGTCCAATTCTAGAGGGCAATGCTCATCTCCATTTTTTAACCAAGGGAGCCAGGATTGTCCGAAGATATTTCCGTGATCATGTGACCAGCATGACTATATGCTGATGCGCATGGAACACTGTTACCTTCTCACTGAAGTGGTACCTATAATGGCCATTCTTCTAAGACTTTATTTAGCTACCCATTTATCTATACATTGTGAATGTAGAGATGATCTCCGAGTTAGCAGTTATCTACATGATTTGCATGCTTTCAAACAGCTAGGTGGGCAAGAGCTGGGGCAAATAACAGGAGCTCACCCCATCGTGTAGCACTTGGTCTTGAACCTGGACTGTCAACTTTCCAGCTGATAAGCTCAGCATCTTTAACCACTGAGCCGTTGCATTCAGTAAAATAAGACAATGAATATTCCTGCATTGGAAACTGAATATATACTATAAGCACATTTCAACTTAATTAAATGATTAAAAATTCTGCTGTCTCTAACATCGCAAGCATATTCATACTCTTAAAATTGTTACCAGCCTTTATGTATATATTACTAAAACTCACATGTAAGTTTGTCTGTAACCTTCAGTTGGATGAAATTGAAAGTTATACAGCAACAATTGTTGAAGTAAAGCAACAAATGGCTGACTTACAGGATGTTGGGATTCATGATTCTCATGGGAATGAAATTTGGAGAAGTTGTGGTTGTTTCAGAAACACTGCAGCTTCAGAATAACAGAATAAGAGAGCTGGAAGGGACCTTGGAGTTCTTCTAGTCCAACCCCTTGCTCAGGCAGGAGACCCTATACCATTCCAAACCAATGGCTGTTCAGTACCTTCTTAAAAGCCTCCAGTGATGGAGCACCCACAACTTCTGAAGGCAAGCTGTTCCTCTGGTTAATTGTTCTCACTGTTAGAAAAATTCTCCTTAGTTCCAGGTTGCTTCTCTCCTTGATGAGTTTCCATCCATTGTTTCTTTTCTTGCCTTCTGGTGCTTTGGAAAATAAGTTGACCCCCTCTTCTTTGTGGCAGCCTCTCAAATACTGGAATACTGCTATCATGTTGCCCCTGTTTCTTCTTTTCTTTAGACTAGACATACCCAACTCTTGCAACCATTCTTCATGTGTTTTAGCCTTCAGCCCTCTAATCATCTTTGTTGCTCTTTTCTGCCCTCTTTCCAGAGTTTCAACATCTTTTTTTTATAATATAGTGACCAAAACCGGATGCAGTATTCTAAGTGTGGTCTTACTAAGGTTTTATAAAACAGTACTAATACTTCACATGATCTTGATTCTGCCCCTCCCAGAATCCTGTAGGTTACTTAGCGCAAGGGAACATGGGAGGACCATATACCTGCCCTTTTTTTTATCCAATTGGCTGATGGCAAGGCCTGAAAGGTGAGCAGTGATTGGCTGCCTTGGAACCAAGGATGAAATCTGAAATATCTTAATGGCGAGGGAAGGATGAAGGAGCATCTCAAATATCTGCTGGTGAGGTAGAGCTGGTTCAGAGATGCCAGCAGTTGATGGGCGAGCATTTTTCCTCCCTAGATGGAGAGGGTCTTTGAAGGCATACCAGGATAGGGAGTGGGGATGGTATAGTGGTTAAAGCATCAGATTAGAATCCAGCTGGGTAACATTGGCCCAGTCATTCTCTGCCAGCCTTAGAAAGGAGGAAAAGGCAAACCATTTCTGAAAGACCTTTCCAAGAAAACTGCAGGGATTAGTCCAGGAAGTTATCAGAAGCCAATATTGACTCAAAGTCAAGAAAATAAAATAAAGTAAAAACAATAAAGAGTTTAAAAGCAGAGACAGAAAATAGACTTACTACATAACAGTGAAACCAGATATCACTGTTAATTAATCAATTTCTAGATCCCTAATTTCCACTTGCACAATAGCATGCCAAGTTTTCTTTTTTAAATATGCCTCCAGAGGAGATTCTATCCTGCCAGTTAAATACTCCCTGCTAGAACACATGAACCAGTAAGCAAAGCCCTGAAGCTTGCCCATTTCATTAACTTAACATTATTGTTATATCATACCCCACTGCACAAAGTTGAAGTCTATGTCTACCCACGCTTTTCTAAACAATTTAGATTTCTCCAAAGAATTCTTTTGTGAGTACACGAACATTATGCAAGATTTAGTCTGGAATTCCAAAACAAAATTCATAATCAACAAAGTTAAAAACTGGAACTAGGACAAATGTAAGCATAGCGAATAATAAATCAGTGGGTACCAATATGTATCGCCACTTTCCTCTCAGTTATGTTTAATTTAAAACAACATTTGGTTAGGGAAAGAGCATATTGCTCATCCCTTATGTATATGCATGCAAGCAAGCACACACACAAGAACATTTGCTAAAAACAGAAACATGTATTAATATATATTGAAAACCTAATTAGAGGAGATCTAAATTTTCCTTTAAAGTTTCCATAAAACGTTACTCCTGTTGAATTTGTAGAAAAATGGGGATATTCAACATGGTCCCTCCCTTGCTGAAATCAATAAAAAATCTCTTTTATGGATACTTTCTCAACATATCCGTAAAATGAACTTCACAGGCAAGGCATTTCGTGAAGGGAAAAAAACCACAGTTTCATGCTTTCCTTTGACTGCTCGTGTTTTGTTGCTACAGCTACCAGAAAGATAAGCATTCCCAGAAGTTCAAACTTCCATTTTCAAAACAAATTCAGAAAATCCCAATTTTTTTTTTTAAAAAAAGGGATTGAAGGGAAAGTACAAACCAGTACCGAAGCTGGCTAGCAAATGGTATTAATTATCATGTTGAAAACATGGGTCAAGAAACTTTGAGTCAAGCGGGGGAGGCAAATACTTGACTTATTCCATATGGACCTTCCATTGTTCTACTTCACTGTATTGTGACCTGCTGGGTGCTTGTTAGCTATGTTTTCTTCCTGCTTTTGTTCCTCTGTGTAGTTGGTAGGAAAGCAATCCTCCAAAACCTGTTTTACTGTCACATAAAACAGTACCTGTATGACAGGCAAGCTTAAGAGCAGGTAGATAGAGATACAGATATAGATTCAAGTGGGCAAAAATAAGGCTGATGGATTATTAGATGTTAGAGAAGCCTTCCAGATGTGTTAGATTACCCTTCCCATCATCCCCTCCCAGCATGATTTAACCTGACTTGAAGAGATGGAAGTTATGGTTCAGTACATTCTAATTGTAGAAGGCTGAGTTAGAACCATAATAATAATAATAAAGTTGGAAGGGACCTTGGAGGTCATCTAGTCCAACCCCCTGCTCAGGCAGGAAACCCTATACCATTTCAGATAAATGTCTGAAAAATGTCTGAATGTTGTGACGAAAGTAGTACTGTAAGGATTTATTTATTTAACAAATTCATATAGCCATCCATTTATCAGAGGAGCTGCTAGATGGTTTGTCAGTTTGCTTTTTTTAAAGAAAAAATATTATGCTATAGCAAAATGGAAATACTTGACTTTACTGATAAATTATATGCCTAATAATAACATGGAATTTAGAGGAAAGATTATAACTCCATGGCAGACTATGTGACTTGCACAAATGGCCCCATACTTGGCTTCTGTATTTGAAAAGGAGCAGATAACATCCATGAAGAGTGATGGGCAGAGAAGACAATATACTGGGCTATATTTAAAACCTTCCTGCTTTTTAAATGGACACTGGTTTATTGTTGATTATGATGACGTTACCATAATTTCTACTACTACTGCTACTATTCCACATAGCAACTTTTTAACATTATCTTATTACAGGTAATCCTTCACTTACAACCACAATTGAAACAGGAACTTCTGTCTCTAAGCAAGACAGTCATTAAGTGAGTCGCACTCAATTTTATTACCTTTTTTTTTTTGCCAGGGTCATTAAATGAATCTGCTTCCACCACTGACTTTGCTTTTCAAAGCCCTCTGAGAAGGTTAAAAATGGCAATCACATAACCTTGGGACACAACAACAGTTGTAAATACATGCCAAACACCCAAATTTTGATCACGTGATCATGGGGACACTGTGACAGTTGTTAAGTGCGAGGACTAGTCATAAGCCATTTTTTTCAGCACCATGGTGACTTTGGGCGGTCACTGTACAAGTGATTGTAAGTTGAGGACTGTAAAAGAAAGATTTTATTTTCACTAAACTAGAGATGACGAGTTATTTTTCCAAAATTGCAGGTGAAGAATCAAATTTAGAATACCTACTGTAAGTACCAGATGAGTTCATGTTGTCAAAGCTTTCACCAGAGGCTTAAAAACGGTCTGCACCAGCTGCCTGACCCTGAGTGCAGCCCTCTGGGAACCTTTTTATGGCTCCTAAATCTTCTCTCTCCCAAATTAGTAGGGCCAACATTGTGAGCTTGCTTTTTACATTTTGAGAGTTGGAAGATGCCTCAAGGGCTTACGATATTCAAAGTACCAATGTCATCTTTTTAAACTCCCGCAACTCCCTCTCAATTTGAACAATGGCTTTATCCACTCTGGAGTGCAATTCTCAAGCTAACAGAGGTAGCATTGGGCAAGTAATATGGAATTTCCATGCCTTACTCACATAAATGGGATCTTCCAGTATTTTCCTAGAGCTTTTATCTTGCAAGAAAAAGGTAGCACAATCCCCAGAAATGTAGACATGTCTCTTTCCAGGATAGGTGGATTTGAGTCATATATGGAATAACAACCTCATTATCACTTGACATTCCTTCATGATTGACTCTTAGGCTGTTTTTAATCATTCTATTATTCTAAAATGTTTTTGACTGTATTTTTAAAAATCCCAATAACAAATTTAAAAGCTTCATGGTGCTCTATTTTTTAAAATACACTCCATGTTTCCAGTCCCTGTGAATCACAATGTGTTTTAATTTTATGTCCAATGAAAACCCCCAATCTAAAACATTCCTGACTGAATACCACACCAAGAACAAGAACTAGGTCTATGGACCAGAATTCAGTGAGAGAAAAGGTGTTTTTTTTTTAAAAGGTGCTCTGTGATTTGTAGAAATCATTTATCATTTTGCTTGTCATTTCTGAGTAAAGGAGAATTAGGTTGTAAGACTGAAGGTATATTAGAAATATGCACACTGTCTTATAACGGTGGGGATAAGGTCCTCAATGGAGCAGCTGTTCAGGAACCATTACTTAGGAGCACAGCAGTTGCCTGCCCAAATAGTCTTCTTGAGAGAGATTCTGGAAAGCATATCTGACAATTATTATGACTGGTCATTCCTGAGGCTACTGGCCCAATGCAAGTTTTCTCTAACCTGATAGTCACAACACTAAATTCACATACGTATGGGCACTAGTGGATTTGCCCACGCAACAAGAGCATGTTTTCGGGTGCAATTCAAGGTATTGAATTCATCACTTATAAAGCCCTTCATGGTTCATGATCTGAGAATTTACGGGACTGCTTACTTCTAATGTTTTCTGTCTGGCCAATAAGATCTGGAAGAGATGGCTCTCTTTGGATCTGATCCTTAAGAAGTATCATCTATTGAGAGCTTACATTTGGGCCACCCTTGCCCTTGTTCCCTGGAGCAGCATTTCTTCTGACATCAGGTAGGCTTCATCTCTTCCGGTCTTTTGCAAAGCTGCTACAGCTTGGCTCTTTCAAGGACATTTCGGGATGGGGACATGTTTTGTTCTGTCCTGAGGATGTATGTTACATGGGCATGTTAGTGGTCTGGGTTTTTTGGGTTTTTTTTTCTTCTTGTTGTTATTATGGAAATTTTTATATCTTTTTAATCTTGCAATTGGTGGAGTGTAAGATACTCAAGAGTCAGGTATGACTGAAGTGTCATGTAGCCTAGTAAATGAATGTGCTAGGGTCCCATGAACTTTTCTGAGCTGGCAACGGACACAGGACTTCAGACTTCAGACTTCAGACTCTGCAATTGGGGGCCTCATTACCCTGCACATCTGAAATGCATGGCAGGAAAAAGGAAGCAGGCAATTCTCATGAGCAACAGACATGATTCATGGACTGAATTCTCTTAAAGGGACTTTCCTGGCTCATGGAGTAACACAGATTTGACTTCTTTTTCCTAGAAAATAAGAAGAATTTTCCTGAGTTTTCCTTAATGTCTAACATCTCTGGATGAACTTGTTCTGAATAGCACAAATCATGCCGTAAATGAGTTTGCCCGCTAGACGTTTGCAAGGGGGCAATAGGAAGAAGGTGATAAAATATTTGGCATGGTTGAAGGTAAATGAAGAGCACAGTCTCTGATTATCAAAGACCTGTCAGAAAATAAATACCAGTATTGTGTTTCAGCTGCCGCCATCATAAACCAAGTCTACAGTTAATAATGGTCGGCTGAATGCTTTCCCAGAAAGCAATGCTTTAATTGCTGCTCACTTGGTAGTTTCAATGCAAATGCCATTCCTTTTGTGCTCCCTTGTAGGGGTCCCTCTTCTCCTGCTGTACCATTCTTTCTTCTCAGGGCAATAATAAGAAGAAAAGAGAATGTTTAATACAGGGTGAATTGCAAATGAGCTTTCAGGCAGAATGCAGAGACACTTCCATGAATGAGATCACAAAGATTGGGGCAGCTGTCCCACACACCCCATAACATCTGAGCCTTGAGCATTGGAAACCAACAGGGGAGGGTCATCTGACAACTTGAGGTACAGTATTATCTATATGCTGATCTACCCATCAATACATCACTACCCTGGGCTGGGGGGGAGATGCTGTTGATGGTCAGTCCCTGAACATGGAGGCTGTGAATAGAAACTGAACTCAGAGTTGCTGTTTGGGTTCTGGTTTAATGCCAGTGTTATTCCTGGATGGACCAGCTCTACCCATCCAGGAGAAGGTTTGTGATTTGGTGGTCCTTCTGGTCTCACAGCTCCTGTTTGAACAGCAGGTGGAGGCTGTGGCCAGTGGCCTTTGCATCTTTATTGTTGCAGGAGGACATCGGAACAGTAATTCAAGCTCTCATTATCACCCAGATAAGTTGCATGGGACTGCCTTTAAAGACTAGCCAGAAATTACAATTAGTCGAGAATGTGGCAGCTCATAGGTTAACTGGCTTCCAATGTTGGAAACATATTATAAACATATGATGAGACTAGGACTGGTTATTAGTTTAGTTCTGATTTTAAAAGATGATGCTACTCTATAAATTTCTTCATGGCTTTGCAGTTGGGTACCAATTGGACCACCTCCTCTTCCTACTGGTTTTGGCCTAGGCTGTTAGATCATGTAAGGATATGTTTCTGGGATGTTAAGGGAGCTGAAGCTAGGAAATATTGAAGAATAGAAAGGGTTCCCCACTGAGATTACTGGCCCCTCTATGATAGCTTTTAGGAAGTTATTAAAAATAAGCTTTTTCAATAACATTACCTGTGCCACTTGTCCTTTTTCCCCCCTACTTTAATTTTGTTTTCGCAATTTGAATTATTTATTGTTTTAATTCTGTTGCTTGTGTTGTGGCACTGTAACCATCGAGAGCTGTGAGATTGCAGCAGCATAAAAACTGAGTGAGTAAACAAGAAATTACCTCCTACAGAATCTGCTCACTGATCCATGTAGCTCAGTATTCTCTACAGGGATTGATAGCAACTTTATCTCACTTAGGTAAAAATATTGTAAATCCTACAGTGAGCAAACAGGGATTAGAACTAGATGATCTCCAAAAATAGATTAGAAACACAAGTTAAGATAGGCAAGAAAATGATAAGTGAGCACCTATACAGCCTACACGAGTTCAAATCACCAGGACCAGATGGATTATACCCCAAGGTTCTCAAGAAACTGGCAGATGTGATCTCAGAACCACTGAACTATATTTTTCAAAGATCCTGGAGCACTGGGGAACTACCAGAGGACTGGAAAAGAGCTGATGTAGTTCCCATCTACAAAAAAAGGGGGAAAAATAGATCCAGGAAACTACAGACCTATCAGTCTGACCTCAATACCTGGGAAGATTCTGGAAAAGATAATCAAACAACGAATCAGCGAACACCTAGAGACAAACAAAGTCATTACTAAAAGCCAACATGGGTTTGTCAAAAACAGATCATGCCAGACAAATCTTATTGCATTCTTTGACCAAGTGACAAAATTAGTGGACCAGAGGAATGCTGTGGATATAATTTACTTGGACTTTAGCAAGGCATTTGATAAAGTAGATCACAAGCTACTACTTGATAAGATAGAAAAATGTGGGTTAGACAGCATCACCACCAGATGGATTCGTAGCTGGCTGACCGGCCGTACTCAACGTGTGGTCCTCAATGGAACTGCATCTACATGGAGGGAAGTGTGTAGTGGGGTGCCCCAGGGCTCTGTTCTGGGCCCAGTGCTCTTCAACATCTTCATCAACGATTTGGACGAGGGGATAGACGGGGAACTCATCAAATTTGCAGACGACACCAAGCTGGCAGGAATAGCCAACACTCCAGAAGATAGGCTTAAAGATGACCTCCAAGGTCCCTTCCAACTTTTATTATTATTATTATTATTATTATTATTATTATTATTATTATTATTATTATTATTATTATTATTATTATTATTATTATTATTATTATTATTATTATTAATTATTATTATTATTATTATTATTATTATTATTATTATTATTATTTGTTGTTGTTGTTATATTATCTTTTATTCATTAAACATGAACCTCAGTCAACTGAACATTCAAATTGGCTGGCGCTGATGGTTGACACGGGTTGCTACCAGCATCCTAGGTGTCAACCAGGTACCTTCTTAAAATATAAGATTTTCCGAGTAGCGCAGTTTTTTGTAACATTGCTAGAGTTATTGCAGGAAGCTGCAATTTCTTGATGTATTTTGCAAAGTTTTTGGACATAGTTCCCAGTGCCCCAATGACAATGGATACCACTGTTACACGTTTCATCCATAATCGCGCAGTTTCGATGGCCAGGTCGCAATATTTCGTAATTTTTTCCAGTTCTTTTTCTTCGACTCTGGCATCTCCTGGTACAGCAATATCAATCAGCTGTACGCTTCGGTTCTCTACAACTGCGATATCCGGCGTATTGTGTTCCAAATGGCGATCTGTCTGTATTCGAATACAGACAGATCGCCATTTGGAACACAATACGCCGGATATCGCAGTTGTAGAGAACCAAAGCGTACAGCTGATTGAAAAGTTCTCAACAACTTTTTCCACCCTGTGTTCCCACAACTTTTCGGACACAGGCAAGTCGTATTATTATTATTATTATTATTATTATTATTATTATTATTATTATTATTATTATTATTATTATTATTATTATTATTATTATTATTATTATTATTATTATTATTATTATTATTATTATTAAACTCTTCCAACTTTGAAATTAGTGCATCTCTTGTTCCCAGTCTGATTTAATGAGAGATGGAACCTTTGATTTTATCTTTTAGAAGTAAAGCATGTGCTTTCCTACATGGCTTCTTCCTCCCCCCCACCCGCAAGTTATGAATTTTATATAGCACTAATAAATCCAAAATTGAAGCCAGGGACAGTAAAGTATTGAAGAGTATAAGCTTTGATAAACTGAACATCCCTAGCCCAAATCAAGGTCTAATCTCAATCTCATTAACTAGCCTTACATAAGCTAATATAGGTAGACCTCAGTTTATAAACATTCATTTAGTGACTGTTTGAAGTTACAACGGCACTGGAAAAAGTAAATTATGACCATTTTTCACACTTATGACTGTTGCAGCTTTCCCGTAGTCACGTGATCAAAATTTGGATGCTTGGCATGTATTTATGATGCTTGCAGTGTCCTGTGGTCATGTGATCATTTGTGATCTTCTGACGAGCAAAGCCAATGGGGAAGCCAGAAGCCAGAAACAACCATGTTTCTAACTTAACAACTGCAGTGATTCATGTAACAATTGTAGCAAGATAGGTTGCACAATTAGGCAAAACTCATGTAACCACTGTCTTGCGTAGCAATGGAAATTTTGGACTCAGTTGTCGTAAGTCGAGGACTACCTGTATCTTATCTTTCAATCTTAGATTTGCCTCTTTCTACCCTCCAGAAATGTTGTAATAAATTGATAATTTTGGCCTGTTCTTTGAACAGAGCCTTGAGGCAATGTGCATTCTGAGCACTTAGAAGAAAAAATAAGTGCTAACTATGCATTTAACACTGCATACTTGGAGCTTGGAATCCCCTCTTTTTCCATTGAAGCTTGTCCCATTACATTCAAGGCCAGACACAAAGCTAATCTCTTGCTAAACTGTGATATGTGGGCAAAGTCCATATTAAGTGACTTCCAAATAATTAAGCAAATGCAATTAACTCTGGCAGTAATGGAAATGAGAAGCTCATAAGAAGTAATTATCTTTTGTAGTTACCAAGCTCATATGAACAACAGTATATTACACTTTCCTGTTAATCAAATGAGATATAAACCATAAAAATCACTCTTGGTACAGTGATGCTGGATTCAAGAGTTTTTATGAAGGGCAGATTCCAGACAGGGCACATGCTGAGGCTTTAAAGCCCACCGCGGAATAATGTGACAAACCCTGTATGCAACCGACTTTGATTTTTATAACATTATTGTTTCAGTTCCTAATTAGTGGACAGAAGGTCAAACAAGTGAAATCTGAATCGATAACGTTTAGGTCAGGTCTAAAATGTAAGGAATAGAATTGATTGGCACTCTCTCTAAAGATGGATCAGATTCAACCAAGAGAAGTGGAAAGAGTAGTTAGGTATTTGTTATCTCTTCAGTGGATTCACTGCTAAGATGTGATCAGAGAAGGGCTTTAACTTGCCAACTATTTGGGAGCTCAGAATTACAATTGCTCCTCCTTGTAAGTTAAAAACAGTGAGTTTCTATTCTCAGATCTCATCACCAACACACTCTAATTATCTCTTTAACACAATGTCCTAGAATGTTCACTACACTTCTGAAAAAAAGTGACAAAAGTGACAAAAAAAGATAGCAGCATCTAGCTGATTTTTTTAGATTTGGAAGCTAGGAGTTGGATCCGTGTAGTACCTGGATGTAAAACGACTCAGGAAATTAGAACTATAGCCAAAAAACACCCTGGATATCAATAGTGACAAAGCAGAATAACAGAATAACAGAGTTGGAAGAGATCTTGGAGGTCTTCTAGTCCAGCCCTCTGCTCCAGCAGGAGACCTTATATCATTCCAGACAAGTGGCTATCCAGTCTCTTCTTAAAAGCCTCCAGTGATGGAGTGCCTACAACTTCTGGAGGCAAGTCATTCCACTGGTTAATTGTTCTCACTGCTAGGAAATTTCTCTTTATTTCTAGGTTGCTTCTCTCCTTGATCCATTGTTTATTGTCTTGCCCTCTGGTGCTTTGGAAAATAGGCTGAACCCCCCCCCCTCTTCTTTGTGGCAGCCCCTCAAATATTGGAACAAGTATACTTCTGTTTTGTTGCCAAAAATGACATAATTGTGTCCATAGTTACCAGAAGTCATGCCCAACATGAAGGCATCATTATCTTTTATCTTTACCATTTTATCCTTTATGACCGAAGGGTGTGTATTTGTTTAAGTAAAATTTCATCAGTTTGCATCAAATTCAGTATCAAAATGGAATCCACTCATCAATCAAATATACACTCTGCTGCTTAGGTTTAAGAAATCATTCATTTAACATGGACGGTTTTAAATGCTTCCTTTCTGATGCATTCAAAACGTAATCCTTAAAAATATTTTATGCAGAAAAACACAACCGGACTTCTTGTTGTATCACAATCTTATTTCAAATATGAATGTAATAAGGTATATTATGCATTTATTGTTTTAGAGAAAACATATGATAGTGAATAGGCTTAAATTGAAGAATATTTTCTGGGAATATGGAGTCAAAGCTGGTTGCTGAATTTGATAACAGCAGCACTGGGTATGATGTAAGGAAAGTATGTGAGAGGGGAACTGAATGCTTAGCAAATGGTTTGACACTGAGCAGTGAGAAAAATAAGGGTGTGTGATATCTATTTAGTGAATTGTAGGAATACATAAGGAATACTTGGGTGATGGTAAAAGTGTGTTGGTTAGGGACATGAATGTCTATGACCTTTTGTATGCAAATGATTTGCAGTAAATGTTAGATGGCAATGAGGTATATAAAGTGTGTAAAAATCAATATATCAGATACCAATGAAATAAATAAAATGGAGTGAATGAGTACAAATTACATACATATGGGGAAAACTAGAGCAGATCAGTTCATTTGTGTTCCCTAACAGATGAGGCTGTGGATAGAAAAATTACAAGGGGGGGGGGGCAAATGCGGATAAGAAGATACTGAATAACAATGAATGAACATTTGTTAAAAGAAGTGAACATGTCTGTGTGTAAAAAAGTGCTCTACCCAATTTGTAATGTGGAAATGAAAACAGTGTTTCAGAAGAAACATAAAAATAAGTTGAATGCATAAGAAATGCGTTCCTTCAAACGTGCATGGCAAAACAGAAATAAGATCAAGATTAAATGAATGTTCATGGATCAACAGAGTTGATGAGCTTTTAAAAAAGAGAGAGGTGACAAGATTAAAGAACAAAAGGCAATGTATTAATTGATGTATGGAAAAATGGAAGCAAGGATAAAAAGGTATAGAAATTTATTTATATCCCGCCTTTATTATTTTTACAAATAACTCAAGGTGAACATATTTAACACACCTTCCTCCTCCTATTTTCCTCACAATAACAACCCAGTGTAAACTAGATTTAGCTTATTTCCTTTACTCACACCATAATTTTGTTTGCTCGCTATTTCTTATTTCTTTTCTGCACTTTGCATAATGTTGCTCACTCCAAAAGGGATAAAGGCATATATTTATATGAATATTCGGGTTAATAATTCCACTGCTGACAGGCTGAATGTTATGCCACATACTAGGATTAAGATTGTATCTTTAATTAGCATTGTGGGTTTTATAGTTTTTAATTGCAGCTATTAGTCACAAGAAGAGAAATGCTGTCATTTATTTCTACCAAGGGGATAATATTGTTTGGATTTCTCCATGCCTTCTCTTCGAATGAGAAGCTGACATTATTTAGAAAGACCTATCTCCCAAAAGAATATCTGGGTCTTTTAGAAGTCAAATAATGAGAGTCGTATGTTGATATTGTTTTTAAAAAAACAACAACAATCACATGTCAATTGCTCATGGTAGCCAAAGGAAAATCATTTTCAGAAGAAAGTATTATCTAGTGAATTGAGAGGAAATGTTGTTTCAAAAGACGTAATAATTAGGTTGTCAATACAGTATACACAATAAATATCTATAGAGATTCTCAGTCATCCAGATCATAGTTGTCCCAAAGAACTGAAAAACTGAAGAAGCTTCTTGGATGAAAAGTGAAATATTTTCAAAGAAAAAACCAAGAAAATCCAGTTGCCTTTTGGGGGAAAAAAAAACATATTTGGGATACACACCACAAAATTATATGCTATTTATCACAATCTATTGACAGAACTAGGTATCTGCAATACTACTTGCTCCCTATAACATCTGCTCATCTGATAGGCCCACTCACCACATGTCACCTTAGCTGGAAAACTCAGCAAACTGAGGTATATGTCACCCTCAAGGGCCAAGTAGGCACACATTTTTTGTCCTAGGCCTCTTTTTCTTACCTCATAAGGTGTAATCAGGCCCCCTCCCTCCTAGTTTTTAGGAAGTTGGTAAGGCCGCCAATTTCATCGGAATACTCTAGATGTTTTTAACTAACTATATGATTTTAATCTGAATTACTTGTTAGGGAGTAGTTCCGATATCAGATTGGAGTGGCTTATAAATCCTGTGCATAAATAATACTGAAAATATTTTTGCTGCTAGTATTATTCCACAGAGTCTGCATTTCTTCCATCCATTATCTATACCTTTAGTTTTGTTGAAAATAACTGTCTTACGATTAACCTGATGGTTGGTGAAATTAGATACAGGGTGGATTGTGGCAGAAAAGGAGGTCACATATATACTTATTTGGAATCGGGGCAGAGGCAGCAGTGCTATGCAGATACTTTGCAGTTGAATTATCAAACCCTTCTAAGACATGCCTAGTGATCTAATGTCTGGCCTTCACTAGGTTCTGTAGTTCAGGACTGGCCCTGGGCATTTTGTTGCCTGAGGCAAAAAAAAAAGATGGCACCCTTTTCCATTCTCTGTAAGAAAGCTTAGAGCAGAAAAACCAAGATTCTTTCTTAACTCTGGCAACAGGATAATCCTCCCTACCATATGGCTTGCTTTGGGAATGTAGGGCACCTGGTGTGATACCCAACTCTCTTCCAGCATTTAGTTCAGCAAGCAATGACCAATTCTGAGAGGTAGACCTAGACTTCTTTTATTTTGTTTCGTATGGTATTTCAGAATATAGCATTAATACATACAATTCACAAAGACGCCATATAAAATGTGTATCAAAATTTAAAACACCAGAACAGTGAATTGTTTTAAAAACATGCAATACAAACGATGAATAAAATTATGAATAAAATTAAATTATGTATGAGTAGTTACTAGAGTGGCTAAGCCTATGGCCTGATATCTAGATCATTTAGCCATTGGACAACAGTGCCCTCAAGATGATGTAGTTCTTGCAGGGATCTAGGGAACCTTTTGAGGGGGCATTCTATCACAATGTGATGTAAAGTTTGCAGGATGTTCCCCAAGTCACAGTGTTATCAAGCAGCCCCCATTTCTATTTCCAATAGTGGCACCTGCCATGGAGGATTCGGATCCGGTTGAGTGCTGTTCAGTTTTTCTTTGGAAGATTAAAGCCAAAGGAGCATTGTACTGGATCAGACACTAAATGTGCTGTTCCGCTCACAAACACGCAAACATAACTGTGGTTTGGTGGGTTTATAAATATTCCCCCACTACTCCCTTCACCTAAAACCTAGAACTGTTCCAATTACATCCAGCCACAAGCAGACCAATGCTGGTTCATAGAACAATGGCCAATGAGTCCACAAGGCACTTGAAAGTTTCTCAATCAAAATAAACCCACCAGGCAAAATTAAATCCACAATACAAGAGGGTTCACAAGGCAAGAAAAGTCCAGAGTTCACAAGGCATGATCCAAGTCAAGGCACAGTATCAATCCAAAGCAAGGCGAGAATCACAACGACCAGAAAACTAGGAAATGATCACGTTGTTCCCACCATTGCTTCCGTCTGTCTGCTGTCCTAAATAGCCAGCTTCTGGTGCAGCTCATCAAGAAAGACGAGGCTTTCTCCTCACAAGTAATCTGGCTGACCTTTGCTCCTGCTTTTCTGTGCCCTACGTGTTCTTGGATCAGGTGCATAAGGCAGTTTCTCTTCCTCATCACTGACCTGTTGCAGCTGCATGCTTTCCACACCTGAAGCCTCAGGGCTGTCCTGATGCAGCTGTGCTTCAGCCAAATCCCTCTCAGATGGCTTAGAGCCATTAACCAACTCCCCTCCAGAAGTGTCTGGAACTGGTTCATCTTCTTCCAAGCTGACATCTGGAGAACTATCTGGGGAAGTGTCCGTGGGAATCATCACACTAAATTAAACAGATCTGGGTTAGAAGTTGCCCATTCCTGGTGCCATGCTATCTCAATATCAAAATCTTCTCTGACTAATTGCTGTCCAGGTTTCCACAACAAGTTCTGAGATTTAAGTCTCGGTATTTGATTGTGACAGTTCTCATGTACATAGGTAATAATTGGTTTGCCTCACATTTCTGCCACTCCCTTTTTAAGGCTGATTATCTCCTAAGGTGTGGGGGTGGTATGTTAGATCAGGGGTCCCCAACCTCCAGTCTGTGGACCAGTACCGGGCCACACAAACAAGCAAAGCCCCATCAGGGAGATGAACACAGCACACAAAACCACGCACCCTCCGGTCCATGGAAAAACCTTTCTCCACAGAACCGGTCCCTGGTGCCCAAAAGGTTGGGGACCTCTGTGTTAGATAGTACCAGTAACCATTCCAAAGGCTACTTAATAGTTCCTGATACTAGCCTCATAGTATGATTGAGCTGGGTGTCCACGGTTTTTGTGTGAACACTATTTAACAATACAGGACTACAATACCCTACTGCCAAATATAACAAAGCATTCTTCTAACTATTCAGCAAGAGTAGAAATGCACAAAACCTCTCCAGTAAGCTTATGTTGCTCTTTAAGAAGACATTTTACAGATGTCAGTAGATGCCCTATACTGCCAGGTTTTCTCTAGTTCAGACTGAGCTGTGCTGAGATCTTGCAAAACTAGTTTGGCTGAACAGGAAAAGATCTGTTTATCCAGAACATGTATTCTTTCCAGGCAGCCTTACTCTACTGTACTTAAGATTAGACCTTTTCACTCTCCACTACTTTCTTTTCCTTTGGCTATATCATTTATGATTCCTTGGGTGGCTTTTGTTGGTGCAGATCAAAAGGCTGAGGCAGAATGTTGATCTGAGTCTCTGTTCTGACTAACAGGTGAAACCAGCATTTTGTAGCTGATTTAGATGTCTGTATTGGCGTGCCTAACAGATCTTGGGAACAGAGAGAGAAGGTAGCCAGTCAGTTAAGGGAGGAAATGGGGCAGTTACAGAAGAGATTTTAGAGACCAGGGGGAAGGAGAAGCATGACAAAGAGGCTCAGAGTAACTGTGTGTTAATTACTTTATGTATAAGTTATGTAGAAAAATTACTTGGGGAGGTTTTCAAGGTTTTATTACATTATCCTACTTGCAATAAAATACTTCCAGCATTCAGTGTGGTTTTTGTTTCAAGTTTGCCAGCCTCACAGGACTTGATATTAAACTGCCTCCTTTGTGTTTTTAGGCAATGTTAGACATCCCACTACAATTTCCTATTAGGTAACATTTGATGGGTGAAATCCAGAATTAGATGACTAAACCACCACTTGGGTCTCAAGTAGTCAATGTTCTTTTAACTACAGTAATGACGTCCCCAGTAGCTTTTGATTAGATAATTGCATTTAATTTAAGAGCAATGAAACAGCATTCTAACCCACTCAGTTAAACGAAAAAGCGAGAGAGGAACAAAGCCGAAGCACAAAATCTGATCTTTATCAAAGGATTCGGAAATGTCATTTCTCTTCCTCTTCTCTCACATGCACTTATATACATTTCAATAAAGCAGAAGCTATTTAAAATATACACTTCTTAACCAAATCCTTACTAAATATAAACAAATGATTAAACCGAAAAGATCCAGATGTGCATGATATCAATTGCTGGATTACTTTCCCCCCCCTCTGAAATGGAAACTGTGTACTTTTAAAATAAGCCACATAGTTGAAAAAAATAAAACTTGAGCCAATGTCCAACCAATGGAAAGAAATGATCCAAAACATGGGTGTCAAACTCGCTGCATCACGTGACGTGTCACGACATATCACGACTTTTTTTGCATTGCCGGAGCTGGGGTGGGCACGGCCTCCAGATGATGCAACTGGCCCGCGGGCCGGCAGTTTGACACCCCTGATCTAAAAGATGAAACCAGTCACTAGTTGATACAGGGTGTTACTCTACATCAGGCATGGATTAACTTCAATGTTTGTGCCCTATTTTAAAAGAGTAAACAACACCCAAAAATTGCAGACATAGATAGACTGTTCTATGAAACCCAAATGAAATTTGAGTGTAACTTGACTGACTGGCCATATGTAGTTGAAATATTTTCTTTGTATAATCCCATTGCGAATTTTCATTCATTCAAAGATACAATCTTCTTTTGGACTAAATCCCCAGTAATCTCTTAGAATCCTCCCAGAAATAATAAATGGATGTTACACAGATAAAGCAATCCTAATTGTAAATTGTGCAGGGCTAAGAATAAAGAAGGATAATAGTTTAACACATTCTGTTTCCCCGAGGAGACAATAACTTCTGGTGAGAATCCAAGGAATTCTACCCTTGAACTGCTGCAGAAGGAAGGCAAGCTGGAAAAAATTAGTTGATGGCATACAGTATTGCATGGCATATTATATGTGGTATAGGGAATTCTATTTTTTAAAATCCCTGTCTACTATTAACTTTTCAAAAGGAAGGAGTTTTGTCATAACCTTCCTAAATACACTTGAATGGTTAAAGTATAATTAACCTACAATAAGTGTTCCTATGCCTATGTATTTTTGTTTAGGAAATACCTTGGAGTCTATAAAAGATGAATCTGACCAACTGTACAATTGTAGCTATTATGCCAGATTTATAGTGAACTGCAATCCATTTTCTGCTACCTAATATACTTAAAGAGTCATCCACAAATGCTCCTTGCTATGACTCTGAGATTGCCTGCATATAGATCACTGGAAACGTGCCCTCATTGGGTACATGCTTACCCACTAGCAGGCTAAAGCCAGATCAGAGAAATCCAGCACAAATCGGGGTTTTCCAGCCTTCCTCTGTGTGAACATTCTGATTTGTGTTTCCTATGGCGGTGAGGTGGGGTGATCCTCTATGTCTTCTCCAGTAAGCCTGGAGGTAAGGGCAGGGATCACCGGGGTAGGAGGTAGTTAGGGCCCCATGCTTGCATTTTGGGGTGGGGGAGGGGGTAGAGAAGGCCAGCAGAGAAATCAGTGTCCCCTTCCCTGATCCTGATTTCCCCATCAGTAGCAGCAGAAATTACAGCCCCTCACCTCATCTGGACCACTTTGCTGGTCTTTTGTTTTTTTTCCTCAAGGTGCCGCAAAAGGGCTCCTGTGGGTGGCAGCAGCTTTCCGCTTTCCTCCTGTCAAAAGGACAAGAAGAAGCCCATCTCTTGGCCCCATAGGGTGCAAACCTATAGTTCTCGGGGAAAAGTTATCCCGGAGCTCATAAGATTGTCCAGTATTGCAGTTATCCTCCAATCTCAAATAGGAAATCCAATACCCTAAATTCTTTTGTACAGCAGATGTACTTCTTTTTTTTTTAATGGGCTTATAGTCCAGGATAATATCTTCTGGACCTTTTGACATGAGTAAAGTGTTCCCTCTTTGTCCCCATGGAAAACAACCCCCCCCCCAAGATTCCTTGCAGTTAATTGTATGAGAGCTGAGATCCTTGGCCTACAAAGATACAGTTGGTTTTCAACTTACAACCACAACTGAATCCAAAATTTCTGTTGCTAAGCGCGACAGTTGTTAAGTGAGTTTTGGCCCATTTTATAACATTTCTTGCTTCAGTTGTTAAGTGAATCACTGCAGTTGTCAAGTTAATAACATGGCTGTTAAGTGAATCTGGCTTCCCCATTGAATTTGCTTGTCAGAAGGTCACAAAAGGTGATCACATGAGTCTAGGACACTGCAACCATCATAAATACATGCCGGTTGCCAAATTTTGATCACATGACCACAGGGATGCTGCAATAGTCATAAGTGTGAAAAATGATCATAAGTCACTTTTTTCAGTGCTGTTGAAAGTCACTAAACAAACTGTTGTAAGTTGAGGACTACCTGTATACTCCAACAGAGAAAAAGAGGTACATCAGGCTGGGTTCACACAAGACTTTGTCAAAACCAACCAAACCATGTTATGGTATATCATTCTGTGTGAACCCAACTAGTCTACATTTTATAGCTAACTAGGAAGATACAACTTGATGGTACCGGTGTGATACTGGATTAGGGAGGGTGACATTTGCTCAAGACTATATTGCCAGCTTCTGTATAGTCTACCTGGGCATTTTTTCAGATGGCAACCCTGTGCTTTGCTGGCAGATTTGCAAATAATATGCCCTTTAGAAACAGGGTAGTTTTCTTTTGGAAGTGAAAGTGGCAGAAAAAGGGTGAAAATCCCCTTCCTAGGGAAAAAAAAAAACCCAGTTTCAACAATAGAGAAAGCTGAACTGCTACCAGCAATTCCTAGAGAGTACCTCCCCTGTTGCCTCAGTGACCTTTCTTGGGACTGGGAAAATGGAATGTGTGCCAGATTTTGGGTCCAATACCTAGTACATAAATAAATAAAAGAAAAGGGGCAATTTCCTCTCTTTATGAGCAGGAGTGCTGTCTGGCTCCGAAACATCTGGGTGTTCTTACTGCTCAAGGAAGTGCCTAATCCAGTCCAGAAAGTGGTTTCTGTTTGAAAACATGGGCCCTCTGGCTGCCCACCACCACTTTCTTCATCTTGATCACAAGGCTCAGCCTTCCTCCCAGATGTTAACAATTAGTTGGGGAAGCTGGGGTCTGTCCAGGGGGCAAGGGGAAAAAAATAAGTGGAACTATCACTTTGAAGCTTGTGGCAGCTTGTGGAAAGGCAGGAGAAACAGCAAACATGGAGGTCTAAAGCTGCACCAAGTCTTGCCTCGGTGATTTATAAGGAGGCACAAAGGCATGTTTGCAAAAGTGGGAGCTTTTACTTAGCAACTGGGTGTCTGGATGGGCCAGAATGCATCACTGCAGATGGATAGTCCCGAACTAAGATGTGCATATCAGAGCAATGGTGTATCAAATCTAGCTGCGTGCTTGCAATGCATATCCAAATCCAATTGAGCTGGATAGGTGAATATTTTATAATGTGGAGGAAGTATTTCCCAAACTGCAGCCATTTGCTTCTTTTGACTTTAAACTACACTAGTTCACATCTATGGAGATTCTCAGTCATCCAGGTCAGAGTTATCCCAAAGATGCTTTTTTCACAAGGCAACTGGACTTTCTTGTTTTTTCTTTGAAGACATTTCGCTTCTCATCCAAGAAGCTTCTTCAGGTCTGAGCGAAACATCTTCAAAGAAAAAACAAGAAAGTCCAGTTGCATCATGAAAAAAACATCTTTGGGATACACTAGTTCATAGTGTGATATTTTTTTTCTCACACTGCAATTATGCAGCCACTATAAAGGTACAGTGGTACCTTGGTACTCGTTGTTAATGGGCTTTGAGAAGTGTGATGAGTACCAAACAAACAATGAGTAGAGGGACAGAATTTTGAGTACCAAAGCATTTTGACGTGAAAATTCTGTCCCTGTATTCATTTGGTACCAATGAGTTTCAAAGCAGATTACCAAGGTACCGGTGTAAATGACTTCCTTGAGTAAAATTAGTTATTTTAATGATAAAGACTCCTCGTCTTCTTTTTTTAAAAAAAAAATTCGCTCTAGCCCATATCCCCGAGATTTCCTAGTGGCCTCCCATCTGTGTATTTATTATACCCAACTTCCTTAACTTTTTGAGATCAGTCGAAGTCAGCTAGGCATTAGTTGTTGCATGGAAGTCCAAAATCACTTTCCATTTAATTCCTTGATTATGGAAGAATTACATTTTATCACAATATAAAGCCATTTCTGAACCTTTTTTTTTTTTTGCATGTTTTAAATGTGACTTGCTTGTTCTACTTTTCTATTGTGCTATTACATCAATCAAGTATAAGGGCTCTCCTGAGCTGCTATAAGAAAATATATTACAGAAAACACTAATAAATCTTCCTCTCTCCACTGTAGGAATAACCTAGGCCCGTTTTTTAGTTCTCCATTACCTGAAAACAGAATACATAATAAACCTACATTGTAACTCTATTAGACAGACTTGCTTATTTTTTCATTTATCCTACCCCCATATCACAGTTCATTGTTGTTACCCTCTGCATGTTATTCTCTGAAGAATAATGTGAGGTTGGATAGTTTAAGAGGTTAGAAACTGACTGAAAGTCTTCAAGTAAGCTTCTGAGTTAGGTAGGAATTCTGCAGCAAAAGTAAGATACTTTAATAAATAAAATATATTTACTAGGACATGTAGCATACTTTCATCAAATTCTGCTCTTCAGGATCCCAAATTCAACCCTTATTTATTTATAAAATTCATTGTGGGACTTTGGCCAAATTAATAGGACTAAGATATGGCACTAAGTGCCCATTGCCATAGTTTTTTTCTTTATCCTTTTAAAATAAGAACTATGGTTATCCAGTGCAGTCAAAATTAGGTCCACTATTCATTGGTTTAAATTTTCTCCAAGTCTGGAATTCCAGTGATTCAATTACACCATCACCCCTAAAAACTGGTCCTGGACTTCATTCTTTACCTTGGCCTGACACCAGGGATGAGAAAATTAAGAAGGGCCTGTAGTAGGCCAGGATGTTTCCATATCACTATCTCCTTCACTCAAAGGGAGGTTTATGGCTTTCTACTTCTAGCAAATTGGAAAATACAAGTATATTTTAAGACCAGCATTTTCTTCATCAAACTGAAAAGGTCCAGTAAAGTAGGTTACCAGATTACAATCTCCCAAAACAAAAACTAACATTAAATATGATTTATTTAAAATAATATTTAAACTTTATTAACAACACAAGAAGGAAGGAAGGAAGGAAGGAAGGAAGGAAGGAAGGAAGGAAGGAAGGAAGGAAGGAAGGCTTAAATAAGATGACTAGACTTAAGCAAAGAATTGTGAACAGTGAAATCATGGGCAGACTCATACAAAATAGAGACTAAACCTCAGAGAAAAGCTAGCTTTGAGCACATGCAAAGACAATCATCCTAGAAGAACTCTGATTGTTAACTGCATCTAGAAGTGTAGGTTAGGTTCTGCTCCACCTGGGCTCTGGGAGATTTCACCCCACAGCTGAAGGAATCTTTAACTCTTTTTCTCTGCATGCTGCTCCTGGGATAATGTCAAAGAACAAAAGCCTTCCTAGGTTACAACATTTTTAAATTTAAGGGGAGAGGAGTTGTGTTTGCACAAGCCTAAATTTAGGAGATGAGTGTACAAAAGACATGTGCATGTTGTAATTTAACAGAAATTTCTGGAAACTTGCATTGCTAAGGGTATCTGTTGAAGGTATGCATAACTGCACCAAACTGTCTCCTGACTCAGCAATTAAAGTATTGAATACTCTTCTCCAAACTAGTGCTCTCCAGATATGCTAACTACAAGTCCCATTATCCTTCTTTAGCTTTCTGCAAAATTCTTCTGCTGGAGAGCATCAACGAGTTCTGGTCCAGTGGTGGGATTCAAATATGTGAACAACCGGTTCTCTGTGTGGATGCCTCTTCCGGAAGTCCATTCTGGGCCTAGGCAACAAAAAAATTAGCTACCGGTTCTGCCGAAGTGGTGCAAACTGGCTGAATCCCACCACTGTTCTGGTCAATGTCTTTACCCAGTACAGCAGCAGCAGCCACAGTGGCAATTGTGTGGCCAGACTTAAACAGGTCTGCTCCCTTCATCAGATATTAAATGCAAAATACTGCAAGACAAACATCTGTCCCAATCGTAGTGTCTATTTACAAAAAGAGGAAAATATTTTATCTTGATGCACTTTGCCCAACAAGTTTTATTTCTGAACTGGAAAATTTACAATCATCTTTTATGTATTTGCTTTTTTACAATGGCTAAAATGAAAAAGAGATTAGCAGCAATAAATTAATTGTGTTTAGATCAGGAGATTCAGCTGTAGGTCAGGATTTCCTTTTCCATCCCAAAGGGGGGAAAAGAAATAGAGATTTGTACTTTTATAGTTCTGAAATGTCATTTTGTTCCAAGGAATTTGTTATGGATAAAGTATTGATTATCAAGAGGATTTTTCCCTTTTTGCTTTTAACTTAGAATTTATAGAGTATAGAATTTATACTAAACTATGTACACCTAACTGACAGATGGAACTGCTGTAATTCAGTCTAAGTAGAAGAGAAAGAGTACCTCAAGGATGTACATTGTATTTTTAATGACTTTGTAAAGTGATATATCACTTGTACTTTAGCATCAAAGATAGCCTGGACAAAAATTTACCTATTACAAAAGGCTTCATTCCTTCCAAAGAAATGAAGTTTGAACGGTACAGGCTAATAATAGATATTTATTATAGAAATGTTGGTCATAGTTTTATAGAGTTTGATTGCTTTGCCTGATATAGACCTGTGCAAATGCAAAGTTCATGCAGAAAGGTTTCCTCTGGTGGTTACTTAGAAGTGGTTCCCCCCCCCCGTGATACGCCCATTCATTGAGGCACTCTCCTCAAATAAGAGTGGTGCCAAATAAGAGTGTCCTTTAGAACCTTTGAAAATCCATCTCTTTATTCACATCATCTGTTTGCTTGTTTGTTTGTGTTGTTTAAGTTGGCTCTGTAAGTAATGAGATGTTTTTCTTGTTTTAACACTGTAATTTTAAAAAAAAAATCACAATGTATGCTTGTTTTAGTTTTGAGATTGTGTTGTATATTTCAGAAATATTAAATTGAAATATCAATTATCCAATACATTATTTAGATTCATAAAAAGAAACACTAAAGTAAATCATTTTTACAAAAAAAAAAGCAGTTATAATGAAGTGTATGTAAAGCATATATTGAAAGCAGAGGCTATCTGGCTTGGAAAGAGATCTATTATGATTTTATGCATGTTTACCTAAGGCTGACTGACTTCAGTGGGGCTTCTTGCAATGAGCGTGTATAAGATTATAGCCTCAAACTGCAATGTCAATCTTTTTTCCCCCTTGAATTGACGCAATCCAGAATTTCCTGACAGGGATATGTAAATATAGTTTTACAATAAGGACAAAAAAAAAACCACCCCACTTTGAAATAAAAAGGAGTCTGATATATAGCCGTAAACCTATTGCTTAATGAAGGATTTTGGGATCTGGTAGCCTGGGAATAAGCCAGCTGTTTTTGAAGGAAGTTTATTACAGAAGATTGATGGAGGGCCCTTAGCCGAAACAAATCGCTTGACTGTTTATTGAAGCATCCAGCCAGAGAGAACAAAAACCAGCTCTTGCAGAAAACTGCAGTAAAAGATGTACAGTATCTGTAGGACTGAGTCTTCCCTTCCCCACAATCTCCGTTCCATTCTGGATAGAAGCTATGCTAACTCCTCACCAAAATATATGAAGCTAAGAAAGCTGGCTGCAAAATAATACACCAGAACTCCTGCCTATTTGAACAAATATGCCTTCTTAGCTACAGGCAATTATTAGTAAAAAGTTGGCCATGTAATGAAAGTGGCTCATAAGCACCTGATGGGAATCCTGCAGACCACCATGAAGAAATAATACCAAATGAAACATTGTTCAGCACATTTTCTCAAAGCATTCTTCCTCCTGCTGTCCTCTAGGTGTGTCTGAGCTACAACATCTGTCTTGCTAGCTGGGAATTGCAAAAGCTGTAGTCTAACTATCTGAATGGTGCCAAAATGGTGAAAGATGGTTCCTCTGAAATAATAGTTTACACCAGAATTCTGCAAACTGTTAGGACCACAAATAGAACTACCAGGTATCAGCTGCAAAATTCTGGAAGATCATTAGATGACAGCAAGCCATTAATCTATTCCATATCTTTTTTCTGCCATCTAATGGTTATCCAGTTTTTTTTTTTTCAGACCACGGCATGTTAGCATAAGAAGAAAAAAGAAAAAAACCCATCAAATTCAAATGTCACGTGTGGAAAAAGTAGTCCTGAATAATCAAAAGGTACTGGATTTGACTTTTGCTTTTATACAGCAAATTCTCTTCTAGAACAAACATCCATAAAACAAATGTTGTAAAATGTGATAAGCCAGTTCTGCCTTATCAACCTCTCTAAACGTAGAGAGGTTCTCAGAATATCTTAGTGTAGAAGCAATAGAATGAATGAAATCTACTAGAAATCTCAGCCTCAATGCTCTTAAGAACATGTATAGCTTAGCGTCATCTTAAGATGAGATGGCAGATCTTGGTAGCTAGGAGAAAGAATGAAGCACGATGGAGTGCTACACAGTGGATAGTGGTGGGTCACACGTTGCCAGTACCAGGATCTTCTGCTTTTCTCTCAACTTTAGGGAACATTTGTTATTCTTAAATTACATACTATGTTAGGTCTTTGAGTAATATTTTTTGTTTCCTATCTCAAAATGGTGCAAAGCTGCAGCTGATATGATGCTGGCAATTGTGATCCAAGAAGGCTCCAGAGATTGAGGACCACATTTGCCTACCTCTGCTTTAGAGCATTAGACATTAAAGACATTAAATGTGTTTCAGGAAAACAATTAGTAGCAAGTGAAGCCTAATAGTAGCAATGCTAGGTTAGCTTTATTGTAACTGAAATTCAGGCACCAGAATCTCTTTTATTTTATTGTAATGGAAAAGGAGTTGCCTGCCTGTAAAATGAAAAGCTTTGATATTATTCCTGGTCCTACCTCACTATTAATTTTAATTCATGAATCAAGAATTGTTTTTAATTTCCCCAGAATCAAAGTCTATCCAAAGTCATTTGTCCCAGTTTAAAGTCTGTTGCCCCATCAAGGATAACCTTTGTGCTTCTCCTGGATTGGCTTGACCACATACCACTCTTGCTGTTGGACAATTGAGTGGATGGGTGAAGTCCCAGTTTTCAGAGATGGGCCAATTCCAACTCTTGGTTTCCAGTTCTTTCCCGTTCAAGTTAAAACACTCTTTCACTCCCAGTTACTTTTTTCTTTTAAATGCCACAAAAATAAACAAAGTAAAGTTAGGACATGGGACAAGATGTTGGATGGTTACTGATCTTTTGAGTGTGTGAGCTTATTGCTCTGCTTAAAGTACAAACATACTGGTTGGCTCAGGAGCCCAAGAGTAACAGGAGAATTATAAAAACAGCACAAATGAATTATGGGATGGCATGAATCACTTTCTGAATTTGGGGGGGATGAGAATGGTGGTTGTGAGCAAGCACTTCCAGACTGATTCCTGGATATCCTTTGGTTGAGTTGAGTTCTCTTGCTCATCTTCCATTGCTGCTATTAATGTCTTGACCAGTGTCTCTCAACCTTGATATCTTTAATATGTGTGAAGTTCAACTCCCAGAATTCTGGCATACTGGCTTGTGAATTCTCGGAGTTGTACTCCACACATCCTAAAGTTGCCAAGGATGAGAAAAACTGGTCTAGAGAAATACCTTAAAGAACAGCATTGTCTCTCATTGCTTATGGCATCAGCAGGCAAAAGGTCCTGCCATTTCATACAATTGTTGCTATCCCCCCGATTCCTAATGGGTAAGACTGGCTCCAATCTGCCATTTTACACAACGAGCTGCCACTGTCCCTTGTTGCAAGCAGATCCATTTGATTGAAGCAAAATGTGATTGTCACACTGTATGAAATTAATGTATCCGCAAGCAATAATATGCAATTTCCCTTCACCGTAAAATTTATTGTGAGGGCTCCACTGGAGCAAGAGAAAATAGATTTTGCAACTCAACAGTAAATGAAATATATTAGGGGCAATAGGATTCCATTAAAGAAATTGTTTTAGTATAATGGGACATGCTTATTCATTTCTGTACTAACTTGTAACATATCTCTGATGAAATTTATACAGAATCTGGATATCAAAGTCACTAACATCACAGGAATCACATTTGTTTCTCTTTACAACACTTGCAAAGTGCTTGTTGGGTCTATGAATCAAAATGCTACTCTATAAAATTCACAATGGTATTCTTGGAATAGATTTGCCTTTAGTCCTTTCACAAGGTAGTAGGATAAAATACATGAAGTATCAGAACAATGAATATTTCAAAGAAAATTGAATCAATAAGGCCAAACAAGTTTTTAAAAAAAGAGTGGCAAGGTACCAACCCAGGTGAAACTGACAATTCAGGAGGGAAAATTGCTACCCATCTCTTTTCAAACATAGTATAGATATAAAAAAACCCATAAAAGTAAAAGCTTTATTTAAGATATTTATCTCATCAGAAATTTCAATTGGCTAAAGAGTCGTTCCATTGCTTTATGGGAATTTTATGGGAACTTTAGCTCTGCAGAGTGAGATCACACAATGTTTTCCCCACATCTTTATGAAACTATAGTTTTATCAAGCAATGTGTCATGGTTCTGATAAATGAAACCCATCAAAAGAACTTCAAGGCAAGAATTCTTCCTTAAAGAACATTTTATTAGGATACACAGTATCGGCACTACATAGTTGAACCCAAAACTAAATTACCTTCCCCCAGATACAAAGTAACAAGTTGCAATTTCCACCCTCTGGAAGCAGTCATAAATCACATTCTCCAATTAGCCTGAAGCGCGGGCTCCCTTTCCAGCTCCTCAGCCCGCCAAAATGTTATCAGTTTGTGTCCTTGAGTTCCCACGGAGTTGCATTATTATTATTATCCCCCCTTCTACATCTGATTCCTAAACAGCAGAAAAAGCACGCTGAAAGCAGAGTAAAAATGATTGCAATTTCTCTTAGTTGTCAGAGCGGGAACATCCATTGTCACAGCGTTGACACAATGAAAATTAAATTTGTACCAAATCAATTCAGTATGATAACAGAAGTCAATCTGATCCATAGCCCAATATTTTAGAGCAGCCTGTAATTCTATGTAAACCAGAAAAAAAGTTAATGATTTAGGGTAACATTCAGAGGTAAAATCACCATGAATTTTGATTTAAAAAAATCTGAGAAAGCATGGTACTAATTTAGGACAAGCCGTTTTGCTCAGTAGTGGTAATTATTAAGATCCTCTACATCATGGGTGTCAAACTTGCCGCATATTGTGACTTCTTTTGCGTTGCTAGAACTGGGGTGGGTGCGGCCTCTGTATGATGCAACCAGCCCACGGGCCGGCAGTTGACACCCCTGCTCTACAAGAAGCAAGAAAAATGATTTACACTCTATTATTTGCAGGATAATTCAATATATATCCACTGAATAAGAACTATTGAACTGAGTGGGCCTTAATTAGGGTTACATGGGTTTATGGAAAGAAGTGAATTCAACACATACTATTTATATTCTGAAATGAGGCAGTTTAAACTAGCCCCCAGTTAGACAAAAGGATGAAGACTTTTCTATTCCACTTTACATATGATTTTAACTTCATTTCATCCTATGCATTATTATTTGAGCCCACATTTCTTTCCACGAGGCAGTTCAAACATTCATTGCTGGTAATGAACAAAACAAGGAACAATAAACATATTATTAGCATTCAAACAAATGAGGAAATTGTACATGGCATTCTAAACCAGCCTTCCCTAGTTTAGTATTGTCCAGAAGGGTTGAGACTTACAACTCCCAGCATTCCTAGCTAATTTTATTGAGACTTAACACCTCCCCAAATTCCAGGCCATCATTCTGGGAATTAGAGTTTCAGCACATATAGAAGGCATAAGACTATCTTACTTCTTCTTTGCCACGGGTGAATGCTGTGACCACCCAAACGTTTGCTGATAAGAATTTATCCCATTCTTCTCATGCCTACCTTTTAATGTATACATCTGCTTTTCTGTATATATGTGCCTGAGTAGATTTATGTCAAGAACCCAATTCTCTTCTCTTACTTTGCTCAGCCCAAATCCAAAGGAATGGCAGGCAGTTGTGTCAGTATTTAGCATGACCCACAGCTGTAGTTCTGTTACTGTCTCCTGGCCTACTTCTGCTATCAGAAGCCACTGACTGGTACGAAGCTTCACTACATAAACAATCAGGGCCTGTGGAAAAGATGATGGGGTGAGGTTAAATACCTCTTTCCCTTTACAAGACCACCTACAAAACATTGCAAAGGCTCCTTAACAAAAAGAAAAAAGAAAGAAAGTAAAAGAAAAAAAAATGGCCACCATTTTCAGCATTGGCGAAAACATAAACAAATTAAGTGTGCTGTTAAAAAGAACATCTGGAAAGAGGTCAGGGCTGGCCAGCTGTTTTCACAAGTCACTTTTGGAGCAGGCAAAAGTTTCTTTGCTGAACTTCCTGCCTCTTTGGTCTTTTCTGCCTTGATTAGATTTCCGAAGGGCTGATATAAACATGATTAACTGGTTTTAAAGTATTAGGAAATTGAATTTGAAAATTCAGAAAACCACAACCATAAAAGCTGAATATTTACAGGACTTAAGAAAGTAGTCAGGAGCCAGAACTGATAACACAGAAGAAACATACTTGATTCAAGGGAGGAAACCATGTTTAAAAAAATGTTTAAAAAAGGAGGAGAGGCCTTTTTGAGGTACATTAGTACATGTTGATGGCATAAGCTTTGAGGGGTTATTATATTGCAATATTTCATGGCCTCTGTCAATTTTCCTTGCTAACAGGGCTTCTAACCCATGAGGGCCTTAGCAGTCTTCTAAGTGTCACTGAATTCTTGGTTGTTTCTGCAGTGTGAATGAATCACAATGTCAATGCTTAGGAAGCACTAAATCACATGAAATAACAACTCTTACCACTTAGTGAATCATTCATGTCCAACTCTTCATGAGGGTAGGGCTACTTTAACCAGAATATGTACAAATCTTCAAAGCAAAAAAAGTTTCTACAGGGACTAAACTGAACTAAACCATCATGTCTAAAGATGATTGAAACATGGTTAGATGGGGTTAGATGAAGCCCATGATAAAAAAAAAAAATGTTGCGACAAAACCTCTGAAGAACTCTTGACTATATCAACAGCTTAATTGTAGCAGGAAGTTTTATTCAGGTTTTGTTTATTTGTTTGTCTTGCTTCCCTTACAGTCAGTGTTGATTCCTGACAACTGCCTACACAAGTCCCTGCAGTTTTCTTGGCATGGTTTCAGAAGTGATTTGCCATTGCTTCCTTCCTAGGGCTGAGAAAGAGCGACTATCCTTAAATCACCTAGCTGGCTTTGTGCCCATGAACTCAATCTTCTACTTTTTAGTCTGGTACCTTAACCACAACTGGTTCTATTTTATTCAGTAGTGCTATTTTTTTTCAGAATGCTGGAGTTTTGCATTTGGATCTTTACCCCCGTACTTTTCTCTATATTCTTATAATATATATATATTTTAAAAAAAATCTAATGTTGACGTATTTGATATGCGTTAAAAAAATCTGCCACTGTAGAAAGCATATGCCTCAGTAAATATGTTAGCCCTGAGAATGCCACATTGGTTGGTTATTGGTTTCATCTTGAGATGTAACATGTACTTGATATTTATTTTAAACATTTATTGATCAGTTAAAATGAAGTGCCTGTTCAGTTGGGCTGTAGAGATTTTAAATTCATGTTATGCAAATATATCTGGAGCTGCTTTTTGTCAAGACTAGTCACTGCCACCCTTTCATCAGGAGAAGATGGGAAACAGGATCTAGTTTCACTCTGCAAACGAATATCCATTCTCTCTGTAAACGAGCTTAACAGCCACCCTATGTTTATTATTCAGTTGTATTGTTGACCAACAGGATTATTTTTCCTGGAAAACTGCAGAAGGAGTTCAGGGGGATTGATCAAATTTGTGCTTCAGACAAGAAGAATTGAACCTTTGACTTGCATGGCAGTCTCACACTTTACCAATCTACTTTTGCTTGCAGTTTGCAAGCATTAGAAGGCAGGAAGGCTGGTAGGTAGGCAAGGAGAGAAAATAAGTTCTTACTGCCCTTCCAGATCCCAATCCAATTATAGAAAGCTGTATTCTGCAGTTTTTGCTGTTGATGGATACTAGTCTTGATAGCTGTAAGAGCAAACAATCATAATGTTTTCAAATAATCATGGAATTTTTCTTTCCAAGCTCCTGTGGGGAGAGGAAAAATCTTCCCACATTCTTCTTAATTACTGCTGAGAACAATTGAGCAAATGGCTAGAATGGCTGATGGCTTCAATGATAGAAGAGATTTTCATGGAGGAATGAAGCAGTCTTCCATTTCCAGACTCCCTGGCTGTTGTCTTCCACTCTACTGGCTGCAGCATTTACAGGCATGGCACTGTTGCTCTGTAACTGCTCGTACATTTCCTTGCTGATATAAACCTATGGTGGGCAATAACATAGTGGCACAGATTTAATATGTCCCTCTCCCAGACACTTCCTACCTGGAATGACAGTGATGGAATTCAGCTGCCATGCTCCAAAAGGAACACACTACAAACGATCTGATCTTGCCCCAGGATGTGAGGTCAAATGGCCTTGCTCCAGATGCCATCTCCCTGCAGCAGAAACCATAAACTTTGCAGCTTTCTGCAAAGATTAAATCTCACCCATTGTATTCTAATGAATGATCCAGTTGCAGAACCAGTTAAGGGGGGAAAATATGCACACAACTTGAAACTGTAGTTGAATTGTCTTCTGCATTGCCTTCCCCAGGAAGACCACAGAAAGAGTATCTGTTGAGTACTTTCTGAATGATATTGTAACAGTGATATGTAAATGATATGATAACAGTAAAATGTGCAGGTTAATAATCATGACATTGTCAGTGTATGACAATGACAGTATATCTTGTACAGTGTATCTGTGGCAGAGTGTGATTGAAGCTTGATGATTATTTGCTCTGATGTGCATTCCACCTTCACCACCACCAATTTAGGGATAGTCCCACCTACATGTGATGCCTTTGGTTGACTGCTTGCAACTTGTTTTGGAACCATTAGAAATTTCTTAAGATTAAATACTTTCTAATCTTTCAGAGCCCATTAGATACTTTCTAAGATTTGTTGCAATGTGCTATCATAACTACCTTTCTGGAATTATTTCACCTGAATACTGATTTTCTTTGATTCAGGGTATCTAGTCATAAAAGGCCAAGGTACACAAGAAAACTAATTTGATTCTGCTTTGCATCAAACCCTTTAATCTGAACTAGGTATTTTAGTTATCCTTTCTGTTACAGTAACCATAATGCTATAATGTGGTTCTTACTTCTAAAGTAAAAATGTATGTGTGTGTATGTATGTATGTATGTACCGGTATGTATGTATGTGTATGTAAAAAATTGCTAGTGAGTTAGTCCCTCTTTTATGTGTCTTATCTCCGGGGTCTTTCTTTTATTACATCAATATATCTATGCCAGAAGGGATTTTTTTTTAATGTTCACAGTAGAGATTAGAAACACAGAGCCAACAAAATATCTATAACTCAAGCTGCTTTCTCGGTATCCCTTGTGCTGACCTCAGCATTTATATCTGCTGCAGAAGGGAACTCAGAGCTGCTGTTGGGGGAAAAGTCAACAGCCGTTACCATCAGACTTCAAAGGTGTCCAAGAAACAATAAAGCCTTGATTATGCACTGAAATGATCTTCTGGAAAAAGATGTTGAATGGGGAAAAAAAAAAGGTACGAAGCAAGGAAACAAAAGCATTCGTGCTTTGTCGTTGGTGTTGAGGCAAATGCCTAATCAGAGGACTGCTTTGGTTTCTTGAAAGAGTCCCAAGGTCCTGGTTTACCTAATGTCCCTCATGTCTTTCCTCTCAGACCAGATCTGTTTATTGTTTAAGTTGGAGGGGGGAACTGTAAAAATGACACAATTAGGTTGTGCCATCATCCTTCCAACAAACCTCTTCTCACTTGTGAGTCACTTGGAAAACAATTCTTCTGCGTAGTTTCAGGGAATGCGTGATTCTTCCTCTGAAAGAAAACCAACGTCAAAAGTTGGAAACCAGTGACTCTTTGTCCTTCACCACTGTTTACAGATGCAAATGCAAAGAGAGGTATGTTAGGTGTATTCTTCCCTATCCCAGCCTTTTGAAAAGAGGATAACCTGGGGGGAAATAGAAGGCACAAAATTTTATAACAGGGCTCTAAACCTTTTGTATGTGATTCTTAAAGAGACCCAGAGACTTCCAATTCGGATCTCTAGTCTGACCTTATTCTCTTCCCAATTCAAGAACTATATATTACTGTACCTTGTTTTCATATCATATCCTTGGCTATAGCTTACGCTCTAATGGCTTCTCAAATGCAATGTTTTTATTAAAACATTTTTTAAAAAAGTAAAGGTTTCCCCTGCCTAATTGTGTCTGACTCTAGGGGGTATGCTCATCTCCATTTCGTAGCTGAAGGAGTCAGCATTGTCCGAAGACACTTCCATGGGACATGTGGCCAGCATGACTAAACACCAAGGTGCAAAGTGGTACTTATTTATTTACTTGCATTTGCATGCTTTCAAACTGCAAGGTTGGTAGTAGTTTGGGCAAGAACAGGAGCTCCCTTCCTCATGCCGTACTTAGGTCTTGAACTTCCAACTTTCTGGCTGATGGACCAGCGCCTTGTATAAATAATATGAAAGTAGAGGAGGGATAGGAAGAATAAAGTAATTCAGGAATAAGACTGGTTAAGAACATGGCAGTGACATTAAGCAAAATGAGGTAGTTCCTTTATAATGGAGATAAGATATAGCTAACATGACTTATCTACCATAAATGTATCCAATTGCCCTTTAAATTCATTTTGGTCAGTTGTCTTATCACCTCATCTTACAGATAGTGAATGTCATAGTTTAATTATATGCCACGAGAAAATTAATTATCTTTATCTGTCTTGAATTCCTTAATCTGTTTTCTTTGTATGATGGGGAAGAGGTGGCTAATAGATATAAAAGGGAGGGAACTCTTTTTATTTCCTCTATATCATGCATAATTAATGGTCCCTCTATCATGGTTTTTTAGTTGTAAAGGAACCAGTTGTCACAAAATACACATGATAGAACAGCCATGGAGACCTTGGAAAAGTTATTCAGATGCCAGAATGTATTTAAACTTACGAAGATCAGAATTCCGCAAGGCAATGGTTTTTCTTGTGACACTTGTGACACCAGGAAAAGTTGGACTTTGAAAAGCAGGACAAAAAGAGTATTGCCATTTTTGAACTTTGGTGTTCAAGATTCTGAGAATGCTGTGGAAACAAACAAATGAATCATTGAACAAATCAACACAGAGTTCTCCCTTGAGGCACAAATGACTGAATTCAAATTATCATACTTTGAATGCATTATGTGAAGGTCTAGCCCTTCTCTCTTTATGAAGATATCCATAAAGCTAGGAAAGATGGAAGGGAAGAGAAGAAGAGGACAACCAGCAGCAAGGTGGATGGACTCATTTGTAGTCTCTATGACCACAACTGAGCCTAAAATTTCCATTGCTAAGCAAGACAGTGTTGTGTGAGTTTTGCCCCATGACCTTTCTTGCCACAGTTATCAATTGAATCACTGCATTTGTTAAGTTAGTAACATGGTTGTTAAGTGAATCAAGCTTCCCCATTGACTTTGTTTGTCAGAAGGTCACAAAAGGTGATCACGTGACTCTGGGACACTGCAACTGTCATAAATACATGCCAGTTGCCAAGCATCTAAAGTTTGATTATGTGACCAAAGGGATGCTGCAGTGGTTATAAGTGTAAAAAACAGTCATAAGACAGTTTTTTTCAGTGCCATTGTAACTTCAAACAGCCACTAAACAAATGGTTGTAAGTCAAGGACTACGGCGGCAATGGGTGCAAAACCTGAAAGATAAAGTTAGGGATAGATCCTTCTGGAGAAAATAGTATAGTCACTAACAATCAACATAATCTCTCCCCCTCCCTCTTTCTCTTTCCCCTTTCTTGCCTTCTGAAGCCCAATTTTGTTTTAAAAAGCCCCAGTTTTTAAAATTTGCCATAAAAGATATCGCAAGCAAATTTTAATTCAATTCTGGAGATGTTGCAGTTAGGTATAGAGAAATGGTTGAAGCTTTTTCATTGTGTAACCAAGGAGTTCTGTGCTTTCTGCACAATTACAGTCACCCTGCAGGGAATTTTATAGATGCTCTGTGGCAGCTGTTGTGTACACAGCCCATTTTGCTAGTGGGGAAAAAAACAGAGGGACAACAAAGAAAAATCAAGGCATGAACAGACTCTGTATCAATTCCATGGGCAAAGGTAAGTATTGTGACTCATGTGTACATTTGGGGAACTTCAGAGTGGATCAAACTAACATATGCAAGCCAGAATGTTTATTTGAGCCCCTGCCTCCTTCTCCAGGCATCCTATTTAAATCTGTCTTTCCTGCATTTTTTTCTCTCTCTAAGGGGATATCCACACTGCCAAATTGCTCTGTGGGTGCAGGCCATCAACCATTTCTAGTTCAGCTCTAGCCCCCTACAAATGCAACCTCTGCCCATATTTTTGTGGTCTGTGTTTAAGGTACTCTGTTTTCCATCTTCTGCAGCTCAAACATTGCTTGCAGCACTTAATTTTCCTTCTGGGCAAATGACTGTGCTTTGGGGAAAAGGGTCAGATTTTTCATAAATGCAGGAGATGATCTAAAATAAATCTAAAGTACCATTGCTGATCTGTGTAAAATATTTATCTTAAACCCACTGGGTTTTGGTTTTTACCTCTGTGGTTCTCTTTCACAGTCTAATCCATGGCCCTTCATCTTTATTAGAAATGTCCTTTGAGATCAGGGTGAATTGGCTGGTCATTGATTGGTTCCTCAGTAACCCCAAAAACAATCAATGAAGAGTGAAAGCAGAGCCCTCTTCTTCCAAAGAATGCTTTTTATTGGCCACACCAGGCTGTCCTGCTTTACCATCTGTGACTTCTAGGAAACAAAAGAAAGAGGGAAAGGAAGACTCTCAGTTGTAACATATTTGCTCCTAATGAGGTATTCAGGGCAAAGAAGCAAGCAGGAATTACTCATTTTGAGTGTGTCATTCTAGATTAATGGCCTCCACATTTCTCCTCTGCAGAGCTGTGCTGGTGAACATGGTAACTGTCCAAAACTTTTCATTAAATGATGAATTAACACAGGGCTCTAACTGCAACAACTTTCATCCTGTTCAGTTGCCAGGTGCTTTTTGCAGAATGGAGTCCCAGAGCCAATAAAACGAATCCCCCCTGCATTTTCCATATCCATGCACACAATAAAATTAATGGGCAGGGTCCAACCAAAATATTCCTAAGTCATGATGATTTCAGTGAGATGGAAGAGAAATTAAGTCTCCTTCACAGTCAAAGTAAGAAAGACAGAGAATAACACTACAGTAACAATAGAACAGTTCGTGCATATAACAACGGGCCACTCACTGATGCACCCTCATCATGCCTTGGGGAAAATGTGCACATTGACTCTGTTACTAAAGATGGAAAATGACTAAGAAATGGGCACCATCTCCAACAAGCTTTGGGGAATGTGTACAATGCAGCAGAATCCTGTACTTCAGGTATTATCTCTAATCTCCAACAGGCCTTGGGTAATGTGCATACCTGGGCAACAGGCATTTTACACATTCTCTGGACTGTATGCTTATTCCTTCCTTTATCTCCAGTTCAGAGGGGCAAGCTGCTATCTAATTTTTCTGTGAATTATAGCATTCTCCCACTCAGCAGAAGGGAAAAGAGGTGTATTGCTGCAGTTATTCAGCTGTTTTCTGACCATCAGCTGCTTAATGAGAGGAGGAGAGAGATAAACTTTCCATCGTTCCTATATTCCTCATTAAACTCCTCCCTACATTCACTCATTGCTATTAAGCACCAATCTGATCTTAATTTGGGTTTCAGGCCAGAAAAGGTGTAGAACTGCCAAGGAGTGCAGAAGGCCAGGCTGACAAAGGCAATGGGCACTGCCTGCCAAGGCTGAACCAAAAATAAAACTGAGAATATTTCTCAGAACATACATATTGGTACTTAGTTGAGTATTTAGATCTGATGGGGTTTAGTTGTGGGGATAAAATGAGGAGAATCACATAAGCTACATATGCTCTCTTCGCCTCCCCAAGGAAAGGTGGGATATAAATTCAATAAATAAATAAATAGACTATTTAAATGTTTACTCATGGATCACCTGGTGATGTGATGATTTGGCATTCAGATAAGCAATTTGCCCCTTTCTGGGATCAATTCTCTTTTGTTTGATCAACGGATTAAGCAATTAAGCAGAATGTCTCCTGTGCTCTTTCAGTGCATGGATCACTGCTCTTAAGATACTCCCAAATTTGGATGTAGACAAAATGGATTTCCAAGTCATCATTTGAAAACAAAACAAAAATAAGCCAAGGTTAACTGTGCTGGTCCATGATGAAGAACAATTCATATTTGGGCAAGGATTTATTAGCCCAATTAATATTCCACAAAAGAACATGCAAGCATTTGAATCTTCCATAAAAAGTCTAAGTCACAACCACCTTTGACTAAGGAATTAGCCTGTCCAAGGGCCTCTGTGACATAACTAAATTCATTGCATTGCAGCAACAAACGTTTTTAGAAAACGAAACCCATCATCGGGGTGCACAAGATAAAAAAAATTGAGCTAGTTCTAGCTATATTTGCCTGCTTTTCTTTCAGGAAAAAGAGTTCAAATAGTTGTTGGCCAGAAAAGAAGTTATTTCCATAGGAAATATTTATACAAATCAGATTGCCATTTCCCCTGCCTTTAAAAACTGGAAGTACAACATACAAATTAATAAAACAACAGCTTGATTTTCCAACACACAAATCAAGTGCAACAGTTTCAAACTTAGCAGATATTTTACTGTCCTATCTGTGACCTAGATCTCAATGTTGACTGAATAACACACTTGCAAAGTCCACACCCCACAGACAGATGTATGCACCTCCTCCTGCTCCTTCAGTAACATGTAGCCAAAAATGACACATGCTGATCTGCCTTTGTACACCATTGCAACAACAATCCAAAACCTCAGTGCATGGGGTGTTGGTTTATATAGCCTAGTTCTGTGTGTCTCCCAGTGGCATGTGGTAGACCAGGGTGTGAACAGTTCTAGATGGGCTTTGATCTGAGTTCCTTTTATGTATTCTTATTTCATTAACTAGGGAGAATGCCAGAAGCAGAGGGAGTTATGCAGCACAGTTGGCTTGGATAACAACTATACATTTCTTGACAGCAATTAATAATATGAAAAATAGATCATAAAATAGCCTTTCATATTGTGGTCTTGGTTGGACTTGGTGAATGTAGGCATTTACAGAAGCCTTTAGCAGAAGTCGGCTGTGTCTGGGAAACCCAGAAAACATATTTACAAATTCTACTCCTAAACTGTGATATCAATCTCTGAGAACAGGTCCCCATCTTTGAAGGTGTAAATCATGGCTAAAGCCACAGCACATTTTAAGTGCAGCTTTCAGCGTGCTTTGCAGGATCAAAGATTCAAATTCGGTTTGAACGGCTGCATTTTATAAATCCTTCAACATGTGGGAAGAATTATGAAAACAATAACAAACATTGATTCTGCTTTTGGCAAGTGTGTGCAAGCGGTCTTTAGAAATGCAAGCTTCAAAATGACAATCCTCTTACTACGGCTTGTCTCACAATGCATTACAGACCTCCACATATCATAAGATTCAGAGCATTCCATGGTTCCCCACTACACAGTAAAACTAACATATAAGGAAGTTTAGTGGCTTGAGGGAGGCCACACAAGAAGTATTTGCTCAGCCAAGAATTATGATTTACCAGGTCAGCTCTGGGCCATTTCCATCTTAGCAATGTTTCCCTAGGTCTTTTTTTTTTAATTTACAGTTCATAAACACAATACTAATTAAGAAAACCAGTTCCTGGGGAATTTGCTGATGCAATAATTCAGGCATAGACAATCCCTTCTGGGCTAGGGGCACAGTTGGAATTCTGAGAGCTCATAATAGATGCAATCCAAAATGGTTGTCATTCGAAAACTGGACTTTGAACAAAATAGCTATGGTTTGTTTACAAAATGCCAATTTTCCAAAAGATGAACTAGCCCCCATAATGTTCTCTAGTACTGTAATGGGACCCTTACTGAATCCAAAAATATGGAAAGCTGTGCTTTGCCTTACAGTACGCCAGCGTTCTGCTGTTGTTGCTGCTATTTTTTTCAAAATTTAAGATGGAATCAGGAGCTTAGTTGAAAATAAGATAGACCTCTTGGTGCCTGTTGCCTAGCCAAGAAATAAACTACTGTATGTCATAAGAACAGTACTATACTGTAATTTTTAAAAATCTTTTCATTACAGAATATCTGTAAAATAAAGGGTAGATTTTTAGAATGCCCTATCTCCCATTTCTTGGTTCCCAAAATAAAATTCCCAAAATCCTGGACCAGCACAAAAGCCAGTTTGATCTAGTGGTTAAAGCATCAGGCTAGAAACCAGGAGACGGTGAGTTCTAGCCCTGCCTTAGATATGAAAACCAGCCGCCTGACTTTGGACCAGTCACTCTCTCACAGCCCACAACGTCAGGCTCAGGCAACAAGCCAGTAGGTCGCAACCAATGGATAAACGCCCAGTCTTGATCTGGAAAAAAAAAAGGACTACCCTATATAGGACTACCCTATATAGGTAGTCCTCAACGTACGACCACAATTGAGCCCAAAATTTCTGTTGTTAAGTGAGACATTTGTTAAGTGAGTTTTGCCCCATTTTACAACCTTTCTTCCCACAGTTGTTAAGTGAATCACTGCAGTTGTTAAGTTAGTAACACAGGGTATTAAGTAAATTTGACTTCTCCATTGACTTTACTTGTCAGAAGGTTACAAAAGGTGATGGCATGATCCCAGGACGCTGTGACCATCCTAAATATGAGTTAATTGCCAAGCTTCTGAATTTTGAACATGTGATGTTTAAACTCTTGTATGTCTGAAAAATGGTCATAAGTCATTTTTTTCAATGTTGTCATAACTTTGAACGGTCACTAAATGAACTATTGAAAGTCAAGGACTACCTGTACCTCCAGGAAGAAAATAAAATCCTGGACCAGCACATCCAGAGGTCACGTATGATGGAAATCATGGTCCAAAATATCTGGGCACTTAAGTTTGATGGGCAAAAAACCCATGTTACTAAAACTATTGCAGTAAAGAAATGGAGTTTTGGAATGTAAAAAACTTCTCTGGTTACATAGACACATCCAGGTACTGTTGTGTTTTTTGGCAACCTTTCATAAAGTTCGGGCCAAGTTATTTTGTTGCTGCGGCTACTGCTAAGATAAGTAGTACTCCCACTCTCCATTTCATCTATAGAAGTCAATTGGACTGCCAATTAAATATTATTAAAGGTTGGTAATGGAATAGCATTTTTCCAGGGGAGCTAAGAAACCAGGCTACTTGCATATGTGGAAATGGAGTCTGTGGAATATAAGCCTTGCCTCCAACAGAAGGAAACAGCTGGGTTGTAAGAAGAGTGTGTGTGTAGGGGGGGAGTGGAACATCTGAGCATCTGCCCCCAGGGTAATTGCCTCACCCTGCTTATTGTCAGAGCCAGCCCTGACACTGCAAGAAAATAACCAAGGTGTCAGCATAATCATGGAATAGGACCCATTTTGGATTGTGCAGAGTGCAAATGCAGTTGAAGAAACAAGAGTCCTGATCAGAAGGGATGTGTCACACACCAGATTAACAGCTGAAGATACACTGGACTACATGAGATATCAGTAACAAAGACTAAATGATCTCTTTCTTTCAGAAGTCATCTAACCAATCATGGAATGAGACAGGATCAAGTTCCACAATGTAAATTTTACTAATGAAGTATAGTGCATTGATTTCTTCTCTCTTGTCATTAATGAAAGTGTAATGTCCACCTCGGGGTCTCTCTTTGGAACTGTTCCATGGGAATAAGGGATGAAGGTTTTTCCCAAACAAGGGTGGTGCTGATCCAAAATTGGCTCTGTGTATCTTCATAATGGTGCAAGGATTTAAGAGCTCACAGAAAGCTGAGTCAATTAACCCTGGAGGTTCATCAGCTCACTTTTAAGCCAGAGGAAACACTGCCAGCTGTACAGTATAGTATGTCTTAGGGAACTGCAGAACAGGGAGATTCTTCCCTTTTCGCATTTCTGTAACAAACCAAAGTACCATGACTCCCCGCCCCCAAACAAAAAAGTGACTTTGCTGCTGCTTTTCCCTACAATGAACAATTTGCTTTTTGTTGTTGATTTCCTACCCACATAATATAGCTGCTCTGGCTGCCAATTGAATTCTGATAACAGAATAAAAGAGTTGGAAGGGACCTTGGAGATCTTTTAGCCCAGCCCCCTGTTCAGGCAGGAAATCCTATACCATTTCAGACAAACAATCTCCAGTGTTGGAGCACCCACAACTTCTGGAGGCAAGTCAGGAAATTTCTCCTTAGTTATAGGTTGAATTCTAGGTGAATTCAAAATGCTGATCGCCATCCATAAAGCCCTTTGTGGCCTGGCTATCCGAGGGACTATCTCTCTCCCATAAATTCTGTCTATCCTGCCCAATCAGCACAAAGTTGGCATGTTCCAGGTCCCACCAACTAAACAAGGTCATCTGACAGGGCCTACAATGTGGACCTTCTAATCTATGGCATAGTGCCTGCCCTCTGGAAGCATCTGCCAAGAGATTCGTATATTCCCTACCCTGACCTCATGTAAAAGCTCAAGATTTTGTGAGTTTGTAGGGAAAAGTGCTAGGAAGAAAAAAGAAATGGGAAAGAAGCTGTAGTAGCAGCCTATCCACTTTGACACTTTGCTCACTTTGATGGTAGAATGAGATTGGCCTAAAATAAGGATAGTGGATACACATCTTCTGAAAATATAACATTAAACAAGTAACTTGGATCTGCCCCAGTACTAACTGGAAAATCACTTCCTTTATAGCACAAAGAAAAAAGAATTATGGATTTTTTTCCCATATAGAAATCTATTTTAAGACACAAATGGGACCTGATGCAGTCCAGCATTGCCCTAAGTGCCCATGCTCAGGGATCCAGTCAGCCAACCAAGTTTTCTTCCTCCCCTGTTCTCAGCCACAAGTTTTAAATCTTCAATTCTGGAAAAATCAAACACTGTTGGCTTTTTCACAAAGTGGGCTGGCCACAGAAGGTTGGTGAGTGAACAGTTCCTACTCCGATTTCCAGCTACCTCATGCTATTCCAGGCCCTTTGCTTTTCCATGCTCCCTCTGCCCTCAGGTCATCCCCTCCTTTAACATTTGACATCCAGTAAACATTATTCTGTCCCCAGTTTTATATTTTACCCTAAAGTTATTTGGCAATGGTGACAGATCTTTTTGTAAATAATTCCTCCCAAGTAAATTGCTGATGCTTCTCTTCACGTGGCACTGTGGACTGGTACCGTACGGAGAGAAAAGGTTTGCAATAAATATATAGCAGTTATATATACAGGTAGTCCTCAACGTACGACTACCGTTGAGCCCAAAATTTATATCGCTAAGTGAGGAATTTGTGAAGTGAGTTTTGCCCCATCTTATGACTTTTCTTGCCACATTTGTTAAGTGAATCACTGCAGTTTTTAAATTAGTAACACAGTTGTTAAATGTATCTGGCTACCCCATTGACTTTGCTTGTCAGAAGGTCGCAAAAGGAGAATCACATGACGCCAGAATACTGCAACCATCATAAATGTGAGTCAGTTGTCAAGCATCTGAATGTAAATCACATGACCGTGGGGATGCTGCAATGGTCATAAATGAGAAAAATGATCATAAGTCACTTTTTCAGTGCCATTGTAACATCAAATGGTCACTAAACAGACTGTTCTAAGTTGAGGACTACCTGTATTATGCTCTCCAGATGTATTGGATAATAGGCCCTGTTAAATACTGGGATCGGTGAGGCATTGATCAGACCGAAGGTTAAAGCAACAGTTCTTTATTCAATCAACACATAAGTGGCTCTAACAGCCGCTTGGCTTCTATTTATACCGGACTGCCACTAGGCGGCAGCCAATGAATTTAAAGCACTATTTGCCGCCTAAAGTGCAGGCTTGTAGCAACACACAAACGGTTAGGGACTTTGAATTAACACGTTAAGGTAACAGCTTATAACTGCCATTATAAACTAAGTCAGTACACAACAGGTCCCATATGCCTAGCTATAATACGGCTAATGGGTGTGAGGACTGGGGATTATAGAAGTTAAAGGCTAGTACAGGGGTCCTCAACCCCCGGACTGTGGACCGGCACCCATCCATAGCATGCCAGAAAATGGGCCGCACAAACAAGCAAAGCCCCATGTAAGCAACATGAGAAATGATGCCCCCTCCAGTTTGTGGAAAAACCTCTCTCCATGGAACCAGTCCCTGGTGCTGCTGGTCTAGTACACAAGGAAGATACCAGATAGGAGAAGAAATTGCATAAGATAATGCATTAAATATCATCAGAAACCCAAAGGGATAGGTTTCCTTTGTAGGTAATGGGTCCTTTCATCTTTATAAATCCTATTGTTAAGTGATTTTTTAAAAAATCTATGATGTTCCACTTTTAATATTTTTATTCTGTTTCTCCTCTGTCCACATGGATTAGTATGGCAACAGCTGCCAATACTTACATACAGACTTAAATTTAAACACTTATTTGATCCACTAAACAAACATTAAACCCACAATGGCCAAGCATCTTTCCTGCAAACTTCCAAAGAAATACAATTATTCCTTTCTGGGAATTTTTGGGAGTATGTTTCCCCACCCCCATTGTATGGTAATGTGTGTAAATGATTTAACTGAAAGTAATTGTGTTTATCTCTCACAGAGAATGGCTGTGTACATGTCACAGCAGACACAAAGTGGCAGCTGAATCCCTCGTTTGTTTGTAGATTAATCTAAGTACAGAAAAGCTGCATTTCTATACTGGGCTTAATCTGGGTTAAATAATTATAGGAACTTGGTCTGCATGATGTAGGAAAAACTAGCCATCTTTTTCCATTTCGACAGTTTAGAGTCTAACAGATAAAAAGAGAATATGAGGCAGCTTTTTAAAGAATCTGTGTTTAGAACATAAACTGATAAATGATAGTACATCTTCAGAATAACAGTACTTAAATATAACATGTGTTAACAGCAATTTATGTTAAATCAGAGTTGTCCAAGCTTGGTAATTTTAAGACTTGTGGACTTCAAGTCCCAGAATTCCCCAGCCAGTCTGGCTGGGGAATTCTGGGAGCTGAAGTCCATTAGTTTTAAAATTGCCAAGCTTGGACACCCCTGTGTCAGATGTTTCATATTTGGATTAAAAGGATGAAGCTTCTAGCCATTCTTGAACTCTGGCATCTCTTCATTGAGGTCTGAATTGTGCACCATAATTCAACACGTCAGATGGTAGTATAATTTAATTATTGTAAGCTGTCTGGACTGTTTATATAGGCAGAAAGTGGGATAGAAATTTAATATTTTTTAAAAAAACATTTAAAAAAATGCATCTTTGCATAAGATGATGCTCCTTTGCTGGGTGTGGTAGATGAAGAGCTCCGATTACAGAAACGCCATCCCATGTACCTTGCTAATTATAGCAACCAGGAGGTGGAAAGCAGGAGAGAATGTTTATCTGAACTAAGTATTCCTGATAAGTGGATAAGTGGTCTTTCTAACTAGGCTTGGGGATGCTGCAGAAAAGAAAATCCAGCAGCCCAGCTGGTTGCCACTGAAAGACTCCAATACTGAGTCATTTGTGCTGTTGGATATTTTTAGATCCCTGATCCTCTGGGCCCAGGAACAGCTTTGTTTAGTGGCTGGGTCTGGGTCTGCTGAAAAAGAAGTGAGAGTTTTTGTTTCTCTGCTGGTGATCTCCACTTGGGAAAAGAAAGACCCAATGAACTTCTTCATCTGTTTTCCCTGTAATTGGAGGTCAGGGGCTCTCAGGTCAGAAGATGCCCAGATTTGGCTAAGCGAGACCTGGGTACATGGCATATCTTCCACAGCCAGGGCTATTTGTATAAGAAGTAGCCTCTGCTACTGCTCAGGTCAGATTAGTGGGCAGGAACCAGCTGCTGGTATTTGCAGACGGAGGTGGTTATCACTATTTTAGGACCTAGGAGTTTCTCACCTCTTGTGAAAAACGCTCTCCATACTGCAAAGAGAATAGCAATGTCCTCAACTTGCAGTATTCTCTTCAGATTGTCCAAGATATTGAAACAGTTTTCTTATTTAAATGTATTTGTTTTATTTATTGATTTAGATTTACTTCTTATTTTAAGAAAGGGGTTAATAGCAATAGCAATAGCACTTAGACTTATATACCGCTTCACAGTGCTTTACAGCCCTCTCTAAACGGTTTTACAGAGTCAGCTTATTGCCCCTAACAATCTGGATCCTCATTTTACCGACCTCAGAAGGATGGAAAGCTGAGTCAACCTTGAGCTGGTGAGATTTGAACAACCAACTGTTGGTAGCCAGCAGTCAGCAGAAGTAGCCTGCAGTACTGCATTCTAACCACTGTGACACCAAGACTCTTAAGGAAGGATTAAGCATGAAAAATACCTACAAATGTCTGTTCATTTTTAGAAGTGATTTAAAAAAAAAAATAGAATGATAATATTGCTTACTGGCTGAGCCATTAGAAATTCACTGGAGGTTCTTGTTTTCCTTGCAGTATAGGAAAAGATTTCTTCTCTGTCATAAAATGCTCCTGTCAGTGGTGTCCAAGGCAGGATCAGAAATGTCAAGGCGGCAGTCACAGCAGGACCGTTGAAACCCTGCTTCTGTGCACAAAAGGGCACAAGCACAAGCCAACTCATGTACAAAAGGATCACACAGCCACAACCCCCATCTCAATTCCTTGGAGCTCCTTTCCACCTCCCCTAGATACCACTAGGTGCTTTCTATGAGGATTAAGATAATTCAAGCTCATGGACGCAGCATAATGCTCATTAACCTCACCCACATATTCAGTCCATTTTTAAAAAGCAAACATGTATTCTAGAAAAGCAAGACCTATCAGCAAGTAATGATAAGTTTATTGTCTTTATTCTAAAACCACTGTTAAAACTGCAGCTCCCATAGACGCAGGAAAGGAACTCTATTTGCTCTTTTTGGCCCATTCCCAATTCTCCAGGACTCCTCAAGGGTAATTGACAGAACCCTCACAGCTTTTCAGCCAGTTCCTTCGCTATTGGAGGGTGGGTGTCATCAGGACCTAGGAACCTGAAGGCAATCAAATTAGTGGGAAGTTCCTTTTAATCTGATTTCTGTAAGGAGATCTGTAAGCCATTCAGGGACAGTTGCAACTGCAACAGTGTACGTGAAATATATGCTGCAATGCAAACTCATCTTACACACCTGTGTGCAACATTGTGAAACAAGTACAGAAGGACAGAGTTTGCACTGTCAAATCGTAAGACATGTTTCATTATATTGAGGTCACTGTGATTAGGAACAAACATCTAAGTTGGAGACCTGTCTTACATGACATCCATAGAGAGAATCCTTGTCCGATAAAAGCAACAAGAATAGTGATTAGTTTAGCCAAGCTTCTTTTATCCACAACAGTGAACATGTGTGTATGGTTGGTTAAGCCAACACCCAACAGTTCTATGGACTGAATGATAGCAAAATACTGCTTTTACTCTGACTGTAAGTACTTCTTACACTTGTAAAATTTAGATTTTATATTTTTTTAAAAATGCATATCTTTTCTGGGAAAGAAAGATTTTCAAAGCTTTTCATTCACTGTTTTGTGAATGCAAGTTAAGTAATAGCGTTAATAGCGCTTATATGGAGTTTGAATTTTTTAATGGATTTTTGCATTGCATTTAGATCAGCATTCTTCAATATGTTTATGAAATTTATTTGCATGCCCTTGTAAGTATAGAAAGGATAGTGTGCTCTGAAAAGATTAGTACAAAATGTTAGATTTTTGAGCACTAGATCATTCACTTTTGATATTTTTCTCCATTTACCATTGTTCTTCAGAGTAAGCTATATAAGCATGACACAATTGTATCTGGGTGTTTCTCTCCATCACAACTACAACTGATTTCATACCAGCACCTGCAGTTGCCCTGTTGAAGCCTAATGTACAGTTGGCCAATGTTAATACAATAGATTAAAAACTGAATTCTCAAAATGAATTTTCATCTTACCAAATATACTGTATGTGTTCAATCAATTTTAAAACAGATTTCAGCCTTAAAACTGATCCAGGTCCCAATTTTTAAGGTTACTGTGAAATATTTCTCTTTTTCATCTATGAGCAGGAACACAAAAGAGTACACTTCCCCCAGTCCCCTTGGGAAGAGACCAGGATAAGATCTAAATAAGGCATATGTTTGTCCTCTTAGCTAATGAACATTGAGAGACATTTGCATATCACAGAGATTTTCATAGAATTAGCATCTAACAATTAGTGTCCAAATACTTCTCTTATATTGAGCACAAATTTACTTCCATCTCAAAATAGTTTGTTTAATGAATGAGAATCTTGTGAAAGAAGGAAGAGAAACTGAATGGCCTATTTTTCCCTCAAAAAAAAGTTAAGATTATTTAATTCCTCTAAATTTGTATGAACCCATTCTATCACATATGTGCATGCACAGTTGTTTAAACTCAGCCATTACTACTTAAAAAAAAAGGAAGGAAGGAAGGACAGAAAGAAAGAAAGGAAGGAAGGAAGGAAGGAAGGAAGGAAGGAAGAAAGAAAGAAAGAAAGAAAGAAAGAAAGAAAGAAAGAAAGAAAGAAAGAAAGAAAGAAAGAAAGAAAGAAAGAAAGAAAGAAAGAAAGAAAGAAAGAGAAAGAAAGAAAGAAAGAAAGTCACATTTGATTGATACTATGGAGACATGTCTGTGTTGCTTTCTTGACAATCCAAATAATATGATCCATTTTCCTCCAAAGATAAGAGTTATCTGAGATCTGCTTAAAGCATTTTTTTAAGTTTATCTACAAAATAAATTACCAGTTATACAGACTCCTGGTAATGCTTTCAGGTAACACTGAGCCCTGAACTGGATTTACATCACAGCTGCCAAACAGTAGTGGAGATATAATTTCATCTCTGGTGATATATCATCCTTCAAGTTGCTCAGCTAGAAGTGTCTCCTTGCTCAAACGCTACATAAACTGGCTTTCTTTACACCAGCTAGGTGTACTGCATAAATCAAAGTGTCTTTCCATTGGCATCCTCTTAAATCCTCTGCTCCAGGTTTGCACCTTCAAGTGAGTTTCTTACTGCTGTGCTCCAGACTTCCACTGAGCTGGCCAGCGTCCGTCTGGCTGGCCAGTGGGAAGGCATATAAAATGGCAGCTGCCCAGCATCCTGTTCTTCTTTATTTTGTGCAATGAGGGAAAACAATTGGAAGCGTGCAAAAAGCCAGGGGTGTAACTAAGCTGTTCCTCAAAGCAATGAAGGAAAATGGGAGGGGGAAATGAGGTCAAGGCATCACAGTGCTTTGGCAGTAGAAAAGAGAGGAAATTCTGAGAGAGAGGAATGGCAAACTGTTTGTTAACATTTCCTCTGCAGCAAGAGCTGAGAGGATCAACCCAAGCCGTCATGCACCGTGGGGTCATATGGCCAAGATTGCAATCTCAGATGGGAGCAGGATGTCCATGGGGAAAGGCCTTCGGAAGCAGAAGCAACAGAGTGCATTGATATTGTGGCTCAGAGGCATTTATGATCTGAGAAGAAGAGTGGTGTTGTATGCTCATTCCTCCAACCATTACAGAAGTGTTTTAGTACCTTAATAATTATTATTAGGATCGATGTGTTAGCCATCACCAGATAAATGGGTTATATGCCTATGTGCTAAGTCTTACATGTGAGTCATTTGCAGCATGATAAAAGAAAACTCTTAAACAACTCAGCCAGCCACCGCTATGAATAATATCAGAATATGAATATTATATTTGGATATATTGTGATAGGTAAACCAGGCTGTAACTATATATAGACATATTGGGTCTTATCAATAATTACCAAGGTTCTTTACCTACATTTGTGAATGTTATGCAATAGTCTCATGAACTATTAGGTTATTCAGTTAACTGGAATAAGATTAAATTGGCCTAAGTTTCTGGTGGAAAAAAAAGAGTTGTTTATAGGACAAATTCATGTAAATATCTTTAAATAATTATTCCTGTGACAATATAATTTATTTAATTATTTCAAACTAAGTCAAATGGCTATTGATATAGATGGTTAGAATTTTCTTCTTTATAGGGAAGAATGAATGTTCTTGAAATAAATTATCCACATTAATCTAACAATTATTTATTTATGGGGTAGATATACTGTACACACAGGTTTTCTTTATCTAAATTGTAGCTTCCGTTTGAAAGTTTAACGTTATCAGTCATACTCTCCAGAGGTGCGGTGGCTCAGTGGCTTAAAGATGCTGGAGATGATCTTTGCTTTGGTGGTTCGAGTCCTAGCATCATATGACGGAGTGAGCTCCCGTCACTTGCCTCAGCTTCTGTCCACCTAGCAGTTCAAAAGCATACTACATGCAAGTAGATAAATAGGTACCACTTCGGTGGGAAACATGGCAGCGTTTTGTGTGGATGGTTGGACTTTTGCCGGTGCTGGACCTGCCCAATGTGATAGCTGACTATAAGACGACATCAGTGGTGAGAGAAGGCCCTGGATGACACTGCAGGACACTGCTCATCTTTCTGGTATGGAGCTAGTTCACTCCCTATAATATACCCTGCAAGCCCAAACTAAACAGACTAGCATTCTTCTGAAGCCAAATAACTACTTTGTACTAACTCTGTAGTCTTCTGTCTAATTGTAGCATCACCATACACTAAATAAATAAATAACAATCACCCGCTATGTTTATCTTAGTGTGGAATCTAAATGATTTATTTCAAAAATAATTATGGGCACAAGTGGAGAAAGATTATATGATTGCTCTCATATCTTGGCAGCAAGTTAGTTCTTCTTTCAGCCAAAATTCAGTTGTTTTTCCAGCGTTAAAAGCTATAAGACATCGTTGGAAGGATACAAGACAGAAATTTAAATTTGTTCTGTGCTTACACTTGGAGATAATCCCAATCTAAAAACTGAAGAGTTGCTTTTTTAAAAAAGGTTTAAGGGTTGCTTTAAAATCAGTTGGATTCATGGCCAGCAATATGGCACCATCGACATACAGAGTACATGCTCATTCATGTTTGGAGCCTGTACAACAAATTTAAAATAAATATTTATTTCACATTTATATATTTTTCAATAGTTTGATGGATAGCAAACAGCTTGATGAAGAGCAATTTTCTGGTCTGCACATCCCCAGCCTAATATATTGACACACTATCTTTCCAAATTTTGATCCTTGAAAGGATACAAGAGGCGATAATCAAAATGTATTGAACACTTTCACAGTTAATTTGTCTGTAGTTTTTGGCTTTACACTTGTTACTTTCTCCTTGTTATAGTAGAACAATGACATTCTTTCCGTTTTCAACACATATACACCTTTCCACACTTTAAACAAATTATACAGCCACTTTGTAAGCAAACCATGTACATATTTCAAAATTTCTTCAGTTACACCCAAAGCCTTACCATTTTTCAACATTGTCACAATATGTGTTTCTTTCCCTTGGGCACTGATATTTATAACATTTTTTGATGAGTCACTATCATTTTCATAACAAGTTCCAAATTTCTTCATACGTCCCTCACCTAAGTTACATCCCAACGATTTCATCATTTTTATTTTTAATTCCATTCACTTTGCTAAAAACGCCTCGTTTAGCCTTCTTCACCCACTTTCATTTTTTTAAAAAAAATATCCCATTAAAATCGCTCCCAATTTTCTTTGCCTCTACGAGTACAGTTCCTTGTTTATACTTTATATTTTTTGACATTCGCCAACACCATGGGATAACTTGCATATTCCTCGAGTATACTGGAAAGTGAATGAAAGGTCACTATAAGCAGCAGATTTCATCTCATCAGTTCGAGTAACTGCTCACAACCCTAATGGCATCTGAAATATAAATCAAGTACTTTTCCCTGTTTTCCTTCTAGATAAGAAAGTGAACAGAGGATGGAGCCATTTGGAGTTGGACAATCTTCAGCAGACATTGACAAAGAGAAAAGTACTGTGCTTATCTGCAAGATCTGTACCCTGAGGACTATTCCAACTGCACCTGCACTAAGTGCACATTCATTGCATTGCTGGAGGAGAAACTGGAGGATCTGGAGGCGCAACTTTTCATGTTGAGACCATTGGGAAAGATGATGAATTTCTGGAGAAGGCAGAAGGAAGTTTTCAGAGTGAACATAGGAAGAAAGAGACTCTTGCAAGGAAAACACGAGCCCTGGGGGGAGGAAGATTAATAGCTGTAACTTGGAGGATTAAGAGAACCAAGGAAGAAAGCTCAGATTTCCTTGGAAGTAAAAACAGCAAGCAAACCTAAGAACAATAGTACTAAAGGACTCAGATGCTTACACCAATGCTCAGAATACAAGGAACAAGCAGGGAAAACATGAGGACAGTATGATATTGTTGGTATTACTGACATCTGGTGGGATGGAACCTATGATATGAATATACTATGAAAGGATATAATTTCTTCAAAAGAACAGACCTAATATAAGGGAGGAAATTGCATTATACATAAATAATAATGATATCTGTATGGAAATTCATGAAAGTTCGCTGAAAATGTCTGGGTGAAAACTGTTATGAGTGTGTGTTTCAGACCATCCCAACAAGAGAAGATGCAGATGAAATTTTCACAGATCAGATGGCTGAGTTGTCCAGGAAACATACCACAAGCTAACAGTTAATTTCAATTACCCCAACATTAAATAGAAGTCACATTCTGTGACACCTGGGGAGATCTAAGAGGTTCTTGATATGTCTTGCAGACAATTTCACTACCAATGACTGAGCAAGGAACTAGAGGATCAGTTATACCGGACTTACTATATAATCCTACAATCCCCAATATTGCAGGCAGAAAGTAGATAGTCAGATTAGTGCTCTAGATTTCAAGACAGCTGACCTCAATAACTTAAGGGAAAGACTAGGAAGGATGCCATGAGTGAACATCAGATCAGATCAGAAAAACAGATGGGTTGGGAAATTCTGGGAAATAAGATAACCAAGGGCCAAATTCAAGTTATAACAAAGAGAAAGAAACATGTGAGACAGCTGATGAAGTCAGCATGATCGCACGAAGAACTCTGTGATAAATTAAGAAACAAAAATGCCAAGTTTAAACAATGGAAAGAGGGGTATATAACAAAAGCAGAATTACTGGGATATAGCCAAGGATGGAATCAGAAAGATTAAATATTTGCTGAGACTGACAATGCCAACAACAATAACAAAAATAAAAGGATTCTTTGACAAAATGCAGAACAAGAGGAAAGTTAAGGAAATGTCAATTCATTGTTGAAGATAGCAATATGATGATGGACATCAGAGAGAAGGCTTAACTCCCATTTGTCTTTTTGCAAAATGAAAAAGTTGCTCAACCTGTTAGAAGCTGCACCATGGGAGACAGAATAGAAATGCAAGACAAAGTAGGCGATGAAGTGTGAGTGGATGCTTTGCATAAATTCAGATTGCCAGTTGGAAGCAGGCATTTGTCCAGGATGGCTTGAGGATTCCTGCCCTGGACAAAGACTATGACTAGAAAACTTTTAAAATCCTTTGCAATCCTATGATCCTATGATTCTGATATTTAGTCATTTCATTTATAACTAAAACCCATAATTGCACCTACTTCCCTACATATATTTAACAACTTCACAACATCAAGCCATCTTCCTTCAATATTATTATATCCTTTCTCTTAATTTAATAGACATACAAGACATATGTTTTGCTTTAATTCAGTACATTCATTGATTTATGTGATTTACTACTTAGTCCTTTTACATCCCACGTTGTTATCTTCTGTATGGCATGGTCATCACCAGATAAACCTACAGATATTGGATCCTCATCTGCTACTCATCGTAGTTTTGGTCAATCAAGGCTTTTGCATAATGCCTTTTAGTAATATAGCAATTTCAACTACATTTACCTACTTACTCCCATTTGTGCTATATCTAGCATATGCTACTATGGTAAGGCAATACTAGTTACATTAGTTTAACCATATTTTTCCAGATTGCCACTAGTGTAACCAAGCTCCAGTTTTATTTCAAGCATGCTCATATAATTTTATGCAAATTAGGATCTCCAATCTAGAAATTACTTCTCACCAGTATAGTCCCCTACCACATCTCACCAGCTAGGAAATGACAATTAGTTAGCCCACAGTCAGGATGTAGTTGTTTAAGTGTATAGTTCTGTGTTACATGGATGGGTTCATGTTGTCTCTGTAACAAATGTATTATAGTGGTATGTGGCAATGACCTTGGGAGACAGGAGGAAAACCTTCAGACTAGACTAGGGTCAGACATGCACAGCTGAGTCCTCATAAGGAATGGGTGCATGGCAAACATCTCAGAAAAATCCTCCTAGTTTCTTGGACTATAAAGGTGATGGGGGAGAGAGGAGAGATGTATTTTCAGACTTGCAAGATTCTGTTAATGTAACCTCAAAACAGAGTTAGTAATTCTAGGTGTGCTTCTTATCTGGCTGATATACCTTAAGAAGGAAACCATAAACACATATTCCCATTGATATGAACTATGGGCAACCAGATTACTTCAAAATAAGTGTAGCAATTGCGAAGACTGGACATCTATAGATTCATTTGTTCTGTCTCCCCCTGACATATCCTTATCTGAACTGAAAACAGCTAGCAAGGGCATATATTCATCCATAATGCCATTAAGTGTATTTGGCCTCCTCACCACTATTCTATATTCTGAAATGATATGTTAGACCACACAGTATGGCCTCTGCATTTTCAGGGTTAGGATTTCGCCATGCAGGAATTAGCTCATTTTGCCTGGAGTGCCTTCAATCAATTTCAGCTTAGCTTGCCTGATTGCATAACTGAGCCCACCCAACAGACTCTTTAGAAAAGGAAGCAAGTAGCAAATGATGGGAACAGACTTTGTATCCAACTGGCTTCTTGCAGAAGTCTTGGCTTTCCCCCACACAATTACTGAATTGCTAATAAATGAGCCTTTTGCTTAGTTAATGAGGCTGCTTGTGGCCAACGATGACCCCCATGATCTAATCTTCATCAGTTGTGACCATAAAGGAGAGAGAAGAGCAAATTGTTTAAGTAAAGCATCTAATGGGGGGAAATTAAAAAGCTGGGACTCTGTTTCCAGCATTTATTTACTTTTCCTTAAGTCTTGTTAAAATTTGGCACTGCATCCGGTCCAAACAATAAAAAACAAAATGTTCAGGATGTATTTCTGATCCTTTGTAATTCCTCCAGTTATTTTGTAAAATTCTGAGATAGCATCAAGGACTATCTATCTCTGTCTAGTGTACAAATACTAAATTGAGGAGCTTACCTAGTCCCCTAAGTGGACAATATCAATTTGATAATGCTGGCTATTAGAGCTTTCTCTTCATATATCCACTTAGTATCTAGTGCAGGTTGGCTGCAAGCCTGTGAATCAGTTGGATGTCCTTTCAGGTAGAAATGCTAACCTGACTGCATAGCTTGGGAAATTCTAAGCCCTACAATGTTGAATCTGAGCAGAATAATACTGCACAGAACAGCAACAATATCCCACAATCACACACCTGCATGTACCTTTCCACAAATATTTTGCCCCCCCCTAAAGATTGCAAGAGCCTGCAAATTTGCAGTTAAACTTTATTTTACAGATATAAATTTTAGATATAAATCTAAAGATAAATAAATAATCCAAATCTGCTCGGTTTGTAGATACATGGGATTTCTCTGCTTCCCTTGAGCCAAATCCAAAAACGACAATAGGGGAAAATAGTGAGCCATTGTGTCTGTGGTGAAAAAGATGTGTCTAAGTCAACCTTTTTCAATTTTGTGCCCTCCAAATTCAGTGGGGTAGAATTCTCAGTCTAGGAAGTCTGGCCTACATCTACCCAGGGGTGTCTTTAACTTGAAATGGCAAGCAATTCTGGACTTGTTTATATATACCCAAGGGTAAAAAAGAGAGAAGGAAAGAAAGCAGAAAGTCAGTCCTACAAGCACATCTCAGCTAATTCCCACTCTTTACTTTGGGAAGCCAACACAACAACAGATACGGGAGGTCTGGATATATGATGCTGTGTGCATTACTTCACTTTTCTTCTCCTAACATTTCCTGTGCCTCCTTTTGTGGGTCACACATCTGGGCCTTGTTTTGTCTGGCATTTACAGTTAAGCAAGCTGGATAAAGGAATAACCATTTTCAGAGAAAATCCCTCCTCCTTCTCTTTGTCATCAGTTATCTCCCAGAGAAGATAATCCAAAGCTACTTCAAAGTCTTTTGGAAATGGCCAGGATTCTTTCTCAATTAGAGCCCAGAAACAGTCCTTTCCCTCAAAGACGTCAGTCACCCATCCTTCTTCTGCATAAGCATTTGGTGCCTTCTTATCAGGCATGTGTTGCTGTGGCAAAGTATCAGACTTCACCTCTTGGCTGTCTCTTTTTCTATTGTTTATCACTGCCAGCAAAAGTCAGATTTTTTTTTTTTTTAACTTTGGTTCCGTTGATTGCTGCAATTTGATGAGGAGTGGATGGGCACATCCATATGTGATTCATTTTGAAGAAGAGGAAAAGTCAGAGTGACGGGAACTATCATTACTGAAAGGTTAGGCCAAGCAAGAAATAAATGCAGACAGCACCAAGAGCAGACAAAAGGGACTAAACGTCACTTTCAGTTACAAATAACTGAAACACAAACAGACTCTCAATTTGCAAGATGAGTTGAGGAGGCTAAGGAAACCTGTTTCTAGTCAAAGTGGAGAACAAGACGTAACCACGAATACAATTGTTCAAAACTATAGAGAGCATTATTTAAACATCAGAATACAGAGGATCACACAAAGAGCTAGGGAGAAAAAACCTACACAAAAAACTGTTAGACTACTAATCCTGTGCGCTCTGTAGTTAATTTAGAGTTTTGCAAACAAGGGGCACCCTCATGCCATCTCTTGAATGATCTTGCCTTTGTCCACACTTTTTTCACAGTTCTGCTTTTTTCCCCCCTCATGTGTACTGGTGACATAATCAACTTCCCAAAGTTTGCTAAATGGCAATGTTTTAAAGATGGATATTGGCAATAACCCAATATAGAATAAATCCTTCTTCCTCAAGCTCCTTGTCTTTTGCTACCCAGAGAGCTGTCCTTCTGGGAACAGATAAAGCTGTTACATTCCAGATCGCCTCTACATAACCTTCTGGCTCTCCGAACAACTCCAACTTCACTTCCTTAGTTTCAAAGCAATGAATTTTATTGAGAGTCAGGAGCCTATTTCACCAAACATAAACTCACCATTATAAATTTGACATTTCAGGCAACAAAATAGAAGATACCTTCTTTCTTACTGACTTTTGGCCTTTGTACTTCTCTTATTGTTGAAAAGTTTCATATATATATATATATTTTTATAATTTCAGGAATGTTTCACCTAAAAATAACTCCTGTCCTATATAGCCTATAATGCTGAGAAAGGTGGAAGGAAAAAGGACGGTCACCAGCAAGGGAAATGGACTCAGTTATGTTCCAGGTTGGTAACAAATCCTGTTGGAGACTGTCTATCAATGTAGTCACTAAGAGTCAGCGCCACCTTGACTGCATATCATCAATCCATTCTATTCAGCTATATAAGTAAGCTATTCCTTACTTTCTCATGCAGTTGCTAAATTTACCTTGCTACTTAGTGTTTGGAGGGGGAGATCAGTGGATTCCTCTCCCCATCACACCTCCTTAACTTTGTTGTTCCTCGTTGCAAGCTCCTGATTGCTTCTCTTCTTTTTAACTCATTGGTAGAGTATTTCGTTCCCAGGCAAAATGCTCCATGTGTACCGACCCTGCCAGCAACAAATAAATGACTTCTTCTTTCCCCAAACTCAACAAAACTAATTGCTTTCTGGCCTAACATATTGTACAAGCTAACTGTGCTTTGTAAAACATGGTTTAGATTCTGCATGTGCAAATAAGCTAACTATGGTTTATTAAATTAACTATTGTTAAGCAAACCATGGTTTAGCTAGTTGAACTGGGATTTAATTTGTTTTTCATAAAACAAGTTTGTTCTAAATGCATGTGACCAGGAACTGGTCTAAAAGTTACTATCTTGTTGGTATTATTTAGACCTCATGAAATTTCTATGATGGAATGGGGGGAAGCAATTATGACATTCTGGAAATTTATTATAATAATAATAATAATAACAACAACAACAACAACAATAACAACAACAACTACAACAACAATAATTACATCAGATGGTTGAAGAAGAAAAAATGGCTTTGGAAGAATATCTGAAGGACAATGATGAAGATGCACTGAAATTAGTATATCAGGAAGGCTTACTGACTACTGGAGAGACCAAACTGGCCTACAAGAAAGACCAAATGAAGAACAGAATAGAGGCATGGGAAGACAAAGCACTACATGGCCAGTACATTAAAAAAAAATAGCTGGAAAAGCAGATAATAACAAGACCTGGCAATGGCTAAGAGCAGGAAAATTGAAGAAAGAGACCGAGGGACTAATTCTGGCTGCACAAGACCAAGCCTTAAGGACAAATGCATACAAAGTCAAAATTGAGAAGACAGCAACAGACAGTAAGTGCAAAGAAGCTGAAGAAACAGTGGACCACCTGGTAAGCTGCTGCAAGAAGATCGCACAGACTGACTACAAGCAGCGGCATGACAAAGTAGCAACAATAGTGCATTGGAAGATCTGCAAGAAATATCATTTGCCTGTAAGCAAGAACTGGTGGGATCATAAAATAGAGAAAGTCATAGAAAATGATAAAATTAAACTGCTCTGGGACTTCAGAATTCAAACAGACAAGCATCTGCAACATAACACCCCGGACTTAACAATTGTCGATAAGAAAGACAAAAAAGTCTGGATAGTGGATGTGGCAGTGCCTGGAGACAGCAGAATAGAGAAAGAACTGGAGAAGATAACAAAATACAAAGACCTACAAATAGAAATAGAAAGACTGTGGCAAAGGCAAGCAAGGGTAGTACCAATAGTAATAGGCACCTTGGGTGCAATCCCAAAAAACTGGAGCACCACTTGAACACCATCGGCATTGACAAATTCGCCATTAGTCAATTGCAAAAGGCAGCCTTACTAGGAACTGCTTCCATCCTGCGATGATATCTGTAATACCATCAAACATCCACATTTGCCTATCCCAGGTCCTTGGTAAGGACTCGATAGGTAGACAAAAATGCCAAATCCAGTCTGAACATCTGGCTGACTGTGCGATGATCAATAATAATAATAATAATAATAATAATAATAATAATAATAATAATAATAATAATAATAATAATAATAATAATAATAATAATAATAATAATAATAATAATAATAATAATAATAATAAAAGTTGGAAGGGACCTTGGAGGTCATCTAATCCAACCCCCTGCTCAGGCAGGAAACCCTATACCATTTCAGACAAATGGATGTCCAATCTCTTCTTAAAAACTTCCAGTGTTGGAGCATTCACAGCTTCTGGAGGCAGGTTGTTCCACTGGTTAATTGTTCTAACTGTCAGAAAGTTTCTCCTTAGTTCTAGGTTGCTTCTCTTTTGGTTAATTTTTATCTATATTCAGGTGCTTTGGAGAATAGCTTGACTTCCTCTTCTTTGTGGCAACCCCCTGAGATATTGGAACACTGCTATCATGGTTACTCCTCGTCCTTCTCTTCATTAAACTAGAAATAAAATAACCTAAATCCCAAATATGGCAATGTGTCCCCATGACTAAGATAAAGATCTCAAGAACCTGCTCACATTTTGGTGGTATTATTATTATTATTATTATACCAAAATGGCTCATTTCTTTCTCTTTTTCTGCTTTCAGCACTTAACCTGTTATTTATAATTTTTTCCCTGATTTCCTCACTCATCAATAAATTGTTATGCATAAAATTCAAAACCTGGCAATAGATTGGAGATATACCAATGAATGGTCATTTACAGGACTGGCAATAGACCAGTCCTGTAAATGACCATTCATTGGTATATCTCCAATCTTTTGAATTGCTTCTACACATTAAGTGCACTTCACAAAAATCATATCCTATTCCCCCATACCAACTTTTTAGGGTATAAATGACTTGTTTAGGAACATGTATCAACTTGTATAGGAACATATATCAACAAACATAGAATCATAGGGTTGGAAGGGACCTCAGAGGTCTTCTAGTCCAACTCCCTGTTCAAGGCAGGAGTCTTATACCATCCCAGTCAAGAGATTCCCTAAACACTGACATCCCCTAAACTCAGCTGAAGATCTTACCTAGCCTGGTAATGAAACGTTCAGAAACCAACCCACAAACTCAGAGAGTGAACCTTCACCCTCAGTCAAGAGATTTTGAAATCCTTCAGAGATGGAGCACCCACAACCCCAGGAGGCAAGCTATTCTATTGGTTAATTGTTCTTATTGTCAGAAAATTTCTCCTTACTTCTAGGTTGAATCTCTCTTTGATAAGCTTCCACCCATTACTCCTTGTCCTGCCCTCTGGTGTCCTAGAGAATAAGTCAATCCCTTCTTCTTTGTGACAGCCTTTCAAATACGGAACACAGTTTTCATGTCTTCCTCTGGTCCTTCTCTTTGATAGGCTAGACATATCTAGGGAAATCCAACTGTTCATCATACGATTTACCTCCAGAGCCTGTATTATCTTTGTTGCTCTTCTCTGTACACTTTCCAGAGACTCAACATTCTTTTTGTGACCAGATCTGGACACTAGTAATTTAGTGTATTTTCCTGGACAGCCTTCATATTAGGATAGACCTATGGTCCTTCCTAAGATATTCCTAGAATATCCTTGACCAATCCTAAATTTACTGATTTTTTTTTGATACAGCATTTTATGTCGGCTCTGGGTTGAAAACATTTTAGAAGATTCTCTATATTCAAAAAGTAGCAACGTTGTAAACTTTGGACAAGAAAAGGCATGGGGTACAGAAGAAAAGGAAGCAAAAGTCAATGCAACAAGGAAAGAAATCAGAAGCAACGGGAAAGATATGTATTTCTTCACAAAATCTGGTAGGATCTGACTAAGTGGTGAATTCTAGACCCCTCAATTAAACAGGTTCCTTAGGAGTCACAGGACAGGTTACATCTTGCTGCCACCCTCATCAATCAACCCCCTATGAAGGTCTCTGAGGGATGTCATGGTACCAGCCCTCTAGAATGGCATTCCTCCAGAAATAAATATGGCTTCCATCTTCTAAAAGGGGCTGAAAACCTGTCTGTTCTTCCAGGTTTTAGGGCAGGGTAGTTGATAAGCCTATGTAAGGTTTTGTTCTAAATGAGTTTATTTGGAGGATGCAAAAATTGATGCAAGTGGCAGCTAGATGCAGCCTCCCCTGGGGCTCCTAAGGGAGCTTGCTGTCTTCAGCATAGGTATCACTTATAACTGGAATAGAAGAAGCCACCCTCAGACCATGAGACTGCTCAGCTGATTTATGCAACACACATACAGTCAAAATATACATCTACTGGAATTGTCCCTTTGGCATAGCAACCAGCCTTCAATACTGGCGGCTTGTAGAGATTCTACAGCGACGTAAGCAGCTTGATAAATACATAATTCCTTCACAAGAACACACGTCCAGAGGGAAAGGTTCATTGTATTGAGACTGTGCTCTTGTGAATCAAAACATACGCATGCCTTGTCCCTTTTTCCTAATTACAACTTCTCAAAGCACATGGTTTTAATATAAAATCCTATTCCAGGAATGTTCATCCATCAGAAAATGACAAAGGATTTAGTGTCCTGGGAAATCTTATTTACAATGGACTTACTTCAATGCATTCTTATCAAACTCAGCTTCTACCTCACCCCATATTTCAGACCCAGAGGCTGAAAAGTTCTTTTGATCAAACCACAGCGCACATGTACAAGTTACCACAGGGCTAAGCACAACCAGATCTTACTAATCCAAGTTGGGTGCTTTCCAGATGTGTACAGCTGCAGCTTACAGGGCAGCAAAAATACATAAGGCATATCAGCTTGTTATATCACTTAAAGCTTATCCAAGCAATGCTTCCAGTTTGGGGGAAATTCAGGGTTGAATAACATGAATGAGACAGAATTCACTGAAGGTTAACAGACAACCAGAACTACTCAGGATATCAGCATCACATCCTCCAATGAACAAAACAAATGTTGTTTATATTTCAAAGGTTTCCAGTTACATGGATGGATTAAGTTGAACCAGTAGTTGTCAAAGATATAAGCCATCTTCAAGATAGTTGCCAGAAACATGAAAGTTGCAGATATTTCAGACATCCACCAGCCCATGTCTTCACTGGGTGTCGAGCTTGTCCAAGCTAAACTTCATGAACTTCACTTTTCATCAAATTCAAGAAAAGTGTAATAAATAGTGAGCTGCTCTAAGTCAAGATCAAAATTCCCAGGATCTTCTCAAATATACCTAAAGACAGAGAATCTCCCAAGTCTCTGTCTTGGAAGTTAAGATAAAGAAATGGAAGTTCATGAAAAGTAGCAACAAAGAATGTTATTAAATACAGCTTGTAAGCTTAACTGAGACTGATGAAAAATGTAAGGATAAAAAAGTAATAAGATCTGATTTCTATATTTTTTGCATCTGAGCGTACAAATCACAGGTCTCTCTGGTGCTGTGCACAGGCAAGTAGTGGTTGATCTCCAGACTTCTGAGCTGGTTTAGTACCAGCAACAACTATTGCAGGCTGGTTCTTCCTCCATTATGCTATTAATTGGGTACAGATATTTATAACTAGTTCTTGTGCTCCCACCTTAACAAGAAGGGTTTCCTTCATAACCTGATTAGCCCAGGCAGATGTTTCAGGTACAGCTCATGTACCATGGGAAAAATACCATGGATGTAGCTATCCAAATGACCATATACAATTCTTGCTTGGGTCTTGGTTTAAAGTAGTCCAAACCCTCTTTCTAACTAAAGACTTTCTCTCTCTAGTCCAGCCAATAAATTCAAAGGCTTTATAGTCTCTTTATGGTAACCCAGATCATCAAGCTTTTGCAAGATGGGACCTGAGAGACTCCTGGACACTTAAGACACCTACATATAATAAATCTCTTCCAAACCAAGAGAGTTAACTTACCACCAATAAATTCAGAAGGAATACCACTAGAAAAAGTTGAAAGGATCACGCACCTCGGTTCTAATTTACATGAAAGCTGGGACATGACCGCTGAAGTAAAGACAAGGATAGAGAAAGCTCGAACAGCATTCTTCAAAATGAAAAAGGTCTTCTGCAGTCATGACATAAGCCTAAGACTGAAAATCAGGCTTGTCAGATGCTATATTTTTTCTATCCTGCTCTATGGAGTAGAGAGTTGGTCTCTGACAGAAGGCCACCTGAAGAGACTAGAAGCATTTGAAATGTGGATTTACAGGCGGCTATTACATATAAGCTGGGTGGACAAGATCAGAAATGAGGAGGTTTTAAGCCGCCTGGGAAAGCCAAGGGAAATCATCAAAACAATTAAAAAACAAAAGTTAGAATATTTCGGACATGTGATGCGACACCCAGAAAAATACGGCATATTCCATTTAATCCTCCAGGGAAAGATTGAAGGCAAATGAGGTCCAGGCAGAAGAACATCATGGCTTCAAAATCTAAGGGACTGGTTTGGACAAAACTCAGCAGCACTTTTTCGTGCGGCTGCTGATAAAAACAGGATCGCCAACATGATCGCCAACGTCCGATAACGGATATGGCACAAGAAGAAGAAGAAGAAACCAAGAGATATTGTTGCAGTTTGGAAAGCAAGGTTTCCCATCATGAGGCCTCCTTTACCTCCTAAAAATATTTTATAGAAAAGCTGGGATGGTTTCTAGATCAATATGATAACAATGGAAATCAGAACTGGACAAATTCTGACTCTGCTGTTGCCACTCATCTCGTGCTGTCTTTCACACTCAAGTTAGGGAAAAGATGAGCAGGCAGATCAAAAGCAACTCAATGGAAAGGGGTGGTGCCACATATTCCTCTTCACTTCTGACATCTCAGACACCTAGTTCTTACAAATGGGGCACTAAATTGCAAAGCTCTTGGTCGCAATCATATGTTCTAAAATTAATTCTGTTCTCCAAATATGGGTCCTTTGATAACCAAATAGAGCGTCATCTGTGTACTAGAATAATGGATCAACAGGCTGGAGTACCTACAACTTTATAGAGAATTAAAAAAATAAAACAAAGACCTCTTGGGCAAAGATCCATGAGAGTAGCCAATCATTAAAATTGGGAACTGAGAGGGAAATGAAATGGGGTCTATTCTTCAGGAGAGCATCGTCTCTTATGCAGAAAACCTGCATGCTGCAGACATTTTTATTGTACCCCACAGTGATAGAATTGACTTTAGGGGATCCTGAAGTGAAATGGCTCTAGGAAAGGGAAGAAAGTTCATGAGAATTGCTCAGGGGAGGAAAGGGAGGTATAGAATCAAAAGACTAGCTGTCTTCAGGAAATGCAGTTTCCCACATTCATTCTTAAAACAAATGAGACAAAAGCAGTCATAAAACAGAACCTGTTTGGAATGGTGGGATTCAGCCAGTTCACACCAGTTTGGCAGAACCTTTAGCTAATTTTTTGTTGCCCAGGCCCAGAATGGACTTCTGGAAGCGGCATCCAGACAGAGGACCAGTTGTTCACTTATTTGAATCCCACCACTGTCTGTTTGCATAAGTTGAGAAAAGTCAGGCTTGCTTCTAAGATCCATGTGTGTCTGAAAAGGTTCCAAGAATGAGAACTGCCTGAGTCATATCCCAAAAATCAAATGACAAAACCTTCTTTATTGGAACTAAATCTACTTATGATGATATTTTATATGTGAGAAGCTTGCTTACCTTGAACTATTCATTATCACATTTTTTAATTTATTTTATTAAAGCAATTAAAAAAACACACTCAGATTTTGTTTTTTTGTTTTTTAAAAAAAACAGAACAAGGAGAAGAAAACAAAACTGAACCATCATGGGAAAGCCTGAGAAGAAGAAGTAAGACTTTCTGATGATTTTAATAGTCAACTAGGTTTGTAATGTATCCACTCTGCTTGGATATTTAGATCCCAAGTTGTTTAAGGATTTACAAACATAAGCAAACCTTTGAACCTGACTCAGTTGCTGATTGGTGCAGTTCAGTGGTGGGAGTCAGCCGGTTCGCACCAGTTCAGCAGAACCGGTAGCTAATTTTTTGTTGCCCAGGCCCAGAACGGATTTCTGGAAGCGACATCCACACATAGAACCAGTTGTTCACACATTTGAATCCCACCACTGGTGCAGTTGCTTCAGCAAAACAAATGCACAATCAGCTGTCCCATTCTACAAAATAATAACCACCTTCTGCACCATCTGTAGTAGAGAACATTACAATATTAAAACAGGTCACCAATGCATAAACACGATTTCCAGGAAAGAGTGGAACTGAAGCAGTAACCGAAAGGTGCAATAGGATACTTGGAACTTGTTTCATTAGTGATTTCTTGAAGCACCTTCTAACCATATTCTGAGAGTGCTAGTCACATCCACCCAGTTCCCAGTTCCTATACCTGGCAACCAACCACGCAAAAGATCTCCATCTTCCCAGGATTCAGGTTGTTTATTGGCTCTTAGTCACCCAATTATCACATCTGGATTTTAATAGAGAATTGTTTGTTTTATTTTTAAACACAAAAATGTAGTTTTGAAGTTATAGGGGCCTCTTCTTTGCCTTAGTTTCCAGAATACAAATAAAAGTAGATATTGCACAGTCATCAAAACTCACCACTTTTTTTACATGTGTGGAACAAAAACAAATGGGTAGGATTACTATTATGCAGCCATAGCCGCCATCTTGACTTTTTTATACACCCCATACCTATTACTTGGACTCTGTGCTGCATTCACTATGGTACTTTTAACAAAATCTGGGGATAAACATCTGTTTACCTAGAGTACCCTTCGGTCTAATCTGATAATCCAGGCACATATGATGAGTGTAAGATTAAGAAAAGCTAATCTATAGTATATTGCTAGTTTTTTTTTCCCCTGGTGCAAGATCAAAATAACCAAAACCTTCATAGACATTTTTGTTTTGCATAGTTGAAACTTTTTAATTAAGTAGCTCAGTAGTTATGTAAAAATGGGCAATTGCATTGTCTTAAAAAATACATTGCTTTTTGTGAGCCTTACCCTTCTACTCTCTTGCCAAGCTGTAACAGTATTAATGTGTCATAGACAGAAGAATTTGAACCTTTCCCAAATCCAAACTACTGTTACAGTACAGAAGAGAAAAAAAAACAACCTTCAGTACTACTAGGAGTGCCAATAGCGCACCACAGAAGTACTTTAAGAGGTTCTATAACATGTCGGTTGGATTCTTTCCATACTGTATATTTTTTTCTATCTTCTTTCATACATGCATGCAAGAGAAGCCTAAATTGTAGTACCTGAATGGAAAACAAAAGGTTGGTCAGAATTATCACAAAAAAGAATCTGAGTGGCACAGCAGAGAAGGCAGTTTGCAGTTTGGCTCTTTAACCACTAATGCCTAGAGACGGGAGAAACAGATCTACAAAAAAGCTCAGTAAACATGTCAATGAAGTGGAAGTCTGAACCATGTCAACAGAGCAGCCTGCCCAGAGATTGGACTTTGGTAGCAAATGAATGAAGCCATCCTTTCTCACATTCGAGTCGCTCATTGTGCCTCCACGTCCCCTGGAAATCATTGGCCATTGGGTAATACTGTAGAAAGGTTAAGAGGTAGGACTTGGAGTGGGAAACTTCCATCATCACCATCATCAAGTTCATTGAATGATTCTGGGCCACAACTTTCAGGCTTGCAGGATGATGGGGCAGGGAGACCGACTTACATTACCATACACCGTCCTGAACAATGTTTCTCAACCTTAGCAACTTGTAAGATGTCTGCACTTGCTGGGGAGTTCTGGCCATTGAAGCCCGGATATCTTTTAAGTTGCTAAGGTTGAAAAATCCCCCTGGCCTTGCGGGAGCAGATATTGTTACTTCCCAAAGAAATACGAGATAATAATGAAATAAAATTGACATTTAAAGTTTTGAAATGACACCATTTATCCAGGCAGTTCAAGAAACCATGGCTTCCTTCAGCAATCTCAATTGTTTTACGGACCTAGGCTCATTCAGGATTTTATTTTTTTTTTTGGGGGGGAAGAGATATTATTAATAACAAGTGCACAAACAATTTTAGTTAAAAATCCAATGTATATTTACTTATTTTTGATTAATCAGAAATAGTATTAGACTGTCAGTCCTTCAAACACTCAACAGATGGGATTGCCTCTTTCATAGCAATGAAGGTTCTTCATCTTCCTGGTTTAAAAGATTGTTTCCTAAGGCTAACGTTCAGTCCAGCAATAAGCTAAGGTTTGGACCTCCCATTACTGAGACCGCATCCAAAGTCAGATGGACCAAATCAGCTTGGGAATTCAAGTGGTGGGCAGGCCGAAGATGGTCTCCTGGAGCTCCATTCATCCTTGCTACAGTGAAATCACACTGATCTAGTTTAGGATGTTAAGAGGGGGGGGGGATGGAACTTAAGCCACAATGACAGACAGCAGCCTTGAAATGCTTCTCTTTGGATGAAATTCTCCATGTATCCAAGAAGCCTTACCTGTGAGAGATTGTAGACTGAACAAGAGGAAGTAGCGAACTCTAAGTCCAGGGTTTTAGATTTATTTCAGGATGGAGAACGGATTTATATTGTTCTTCTGGAAAGCTCATTTTTCAACATGCACTATACTTTCGAAAACCCTTTTCATAAGGCACAGCAGATAACAAACTATAGAAAAAAATCTTTACTTCCACATTTCTAGTAACATTCCCCCCCAAAAATTCATCCAAAGTCTAGAAAAATGTAGGCAGCCTGCATTATATTGGTATCTGCAGCACTCCAAAACTGCTGCATTTGTTTGCACCGAAACAAAATACTTATTACAAGTTACATACTTTCTTGAAACAAAGCAATCTTTAGTGGGTTACATAAAGTTAATCACTATTCACTTATGGAATGCACCTATTCTCTTTTCTGTTCCCAAATTTTAGCAGCAAAAAGGGAAGTTTACATTTCTAAAATCATCCATATTTTATATTTTCATAACACAGTAATAAAAGCAGAAGGGGAAATCTAAAACAGCAGAAGGGGAAATTTAAAAAAAACTGAAAACTATTTTACATTAGATATTCTAGTGAGAAACTGTAAAACACTTTATGTGCATTCTAGATTATGCATACTTGGGATTAAAAATGAGTTCTTCAAAACTTTTATTTTCCTCTGGAAGAACCTATTTGTTTTTGTTTGTTTGTTTGTTTTATATTGGGAGAGAATTTGAGCCAAACCAGGACCAGGAAATAGGGGATGAGAGATAGGAGGCAAAATAATTTTCTTTTATCCTACCCCCTTTTTTTTTATTTTAGAGGCAAGAACAATGTCCTCAGCTACCGACAGCTATCATCTTTATTTTTGAACAATGTCTGTAGTCTCCAAAGAGAATGTTCTAAATTCTGAGGGTGCCAAAAGTTAGTACTTTCTTTTGCAATGTGCCAGTTTCCCATTAAAAAAAACAACCACTAATCAATTGATGCAAAGACAGGTGGGTCCAGAGAACTGCTCTTTAGCCAGACTTAGTCACTCCGTTAGGTATCCCTGCTGTTTTTCACTTATTATCTATAAAGATGATCACACATCTATTTTTTCCTTCTATTGCATGTAGATGAATGGGTGAAAAGAGGATATTGTGAAGCAGTTTGCTTAGTCTGTGCCCTTCAGATTACATTAGACTATGACTCAGAGCCTCCCCAGCCACTGTGGATGCTGATGGGTTGTAGTCCAAGATAGCTGGCAGGTAAAAGGTTGGACAGGCTATTGCATAGCACAAGTGGAGCAGAGAAAATTCAAAGTCTAAGTGACACTAGCAGTGAAAAACAACCCGAAAGGAATTCTTTGCTGCCTTTTCCCCCCTAATTTACACATTTGTATATGTGGTTACTATATGCACTTAATTATTTCTCCGTTAAAAGAGTTAAGAGTCATGACTTTACAATAAGAGGCACATCCTGATCAGTTTTTTAAAACCTCAACATCTTTAACCAATTTCGTAGGCAACTTACTCATCCCAAAGTTGAGAGAAAATGGATTCCTAGAGAGCAAAGGTTTTCAGCACCTGGACCATCGGGTAACTGGGAATTTTCCATTTTGCATCCAACTGGCCTTTTTCATACACAAGACTTAAGAAAAATTTGGTAGCCATCTACAGGGCTCTCATGTCAGTTTTATTCATTGGGCTTCTCAGATTATAACTATGGACCCCAGTGAGGCCAATTCAGACACAATAGGAACATTTATGTGTCAGGAGGAAATCAAAGCATCACTTTTGTATCTTCAATTATCTACAGTTCCTCTGATAGCAATGCAAGTACACTTAGTGAAAAGAAACCAGCATTCCTATATGTAGAGTAGCCATGTGAGTTTGCTGCAGAGTAATCACAAAGATACTCAGGGATTAAAAAATGATTTGATTTGTCAATTACCTTCATTTCATCAGATGCATAGAATATTCATTTGATGTGGGCCTCTGATTGCAATGCTGCAATTCAGGAAACGTGCTAAATCAAAATATGGTTTGTTAAACACTTTTTAACATGGCTTGTTGAACAAGTCCCAATAGTCCCAAAACTCTTAACCCAAATGACTGGTCATGCATCATATGAAATCCAAAATAAACAAAACTACAATGCAGCAGAAGAGAATCTGTATAGTGGTAAAATAAGCATAGAAGATATGGGATGACAAATTATTATCCTGATATTCATAAAACAGTTGTTTAGTGTGATGCAGAAATTCTTGTTGGGATGCAGTCACATGATTCAGCATCTCTGATCCTGGTTGAATCTTGGTTCTCTCTCTGACATCTGATATGAGGTAGCCTTCATATTAATTTTGCATGATACAGGTGATGCAAAATAAATTGCTGGTGATTTGTAGAAGGGAGATAACCCAAAGATTCATTCAATCTAAGCTTATGGTTAGCACCAGCCATGGTGTGCTAATGATCCTATAGTGTGAATTATTTTAGACAAAATATTTTTGTTCTATTCCAACATAGATCAGCAATTATGTTTTGTTCCTGGCATTTAAAAATCTGCTTTTAAAAATTAGAATTCCCACATTCAGATGTTATAGTGAAATGTAGTTAGTTTAAAAATGAAAGTTAATACTTGGGTTATTTTATCCTAGCACATGAATATATCTACCTATATAAAAAAAGAGCCACGTGGAGAAAGAACACTTGAAACCAAGGTTCATACAGGAATGATAAAGAATTATTTCTTAAGTTCAAACATAGGCTGATCATATTATAAATGCAAAGGGCTACATAAAAGCAAGGAAGGAAAATTAGACAGAAAAATCAAGCTACTAAAGTAGCCCAATTATAGTTTAAATTAATCTCTGTATTGCATTACTTAATTAGAACAGGAATCCCCAAAACAGATGTGCAATTACATAATAAATCTACAACAGTTCAGACACAGTTTAGTTTAATCTATTGCAAAGAAAAGCTGTTTTGCTTTTGTTATTCTTTGCATGGTCCTAAAAACTCACCCAAGCCACGAAAATATGTGGCATTTAGCCAATGTTCGGTTTATTCAAATATGGAAGACTGAATAAAACTGGTACAAAAGCATGTCCTCCAAGTACTTATGAGCACTGGTAAACCAGCATTTGCCATCATTTATTGCTACACGAACATTGCCAGTAAAAGATTTGGCATCTTTTGAATGAAAGTCAATTCCCAACACTATGCACATTTGCTTAGATTAAATTTCCTGACTTTTTTAAAAAAATAGACTTTCTGGAATTTTGAACAGTTAATTTTTTTTTCTTTCCAGTTTATCTTAGATGAGCAAATATTGTTTCAATGACACAGTATTGTGATACCCGATTCAGCAAAGAAGACTAAAAATTAGTTGAGATTATCTTATGGAAAAAGGTTTCCATGTGAATTTAAACAAGCTTTTCCCAACTTAGAACCCTTCATGTTATTGATTACAAATGAACAAAGGTAAGTCAGGCTCGCACTGATTGGCATCAGATTAGGAATCACCAAGACCACCAATATCTACATTTTGCACCATATTTCTGCAGATATTGATACATCTTTGATGTCATATATCCTCTATAAATAGAAAAGAAGCCCATTGTTATTCAAAATATGATTTCCCCTTTTTCCAAGCCAACAAGCATGCACATTTCATGGTGTAAAAGGGATCTGTCAATCGGGGTATACAAGGAAGATACAAGTTTGCACAGCTGCTCTATTTGTTATGACATTCCCCACACTGTGCATAAAGTAGGCATATCATTTTAAGAAAAATATATCAGATTCACGTGCAGATTCTGCTAATTTAGCAACACAATGTACATTTCAGAAATGTGATGTAGCCTACAAGACTAAAAATGCAGGCAGATGCAGGCAGGGGAATTCTCCGTTTTGAGCCAAATGTCCTAAGAGGCACAGTTTTAGACATCCACCTGGAAAACAATAATTGGACTATAGGGTAGTCCTCACAGTCGTCATGTAGACTTCTTAGGAGAACCTAAGAAGGTTCTAGCCTTTCCTACACCTGTATATAGTGAATTCATGATTCAACTTTCAGTTCCACCAAAGTGTAGGCCAGCAGTCCTCAATAAAAAGAAACTACTAGTGGGAAAACCCCCAATTTGGTCAACCTCAGCTGACGCTCATCCCCATCTCCATCGGAAAGAGATAATTTTAGCAGCATGTTCAGTGGTGGATTTTAACTGTGCATTCTGGAATAGAGAGAGCTCTTTAGCAAAAGTCACCTCAAATCACCCTCGGTGGTCAAACTGCCATTTCCAAGGCCTTCACTCAAAAAAAACCAAACCCTATACAAAACAACAATATTTTTTCCACCAGGACTTGGAGAGGTTTTTCATTTTGTCCGGAGTCCTGTTTTTGGATTTCTTTGGCTGTTGCTGAGTATCCGAGTACTGAATGCCAGCCACAATGGCTGCATCAAAGACTTCTTTGAGGTTTTTCTGAGTCAAAGCGGAGCACTCGATGTAAGAGGCGGCTTTTATTTCCTCGGCACAGAGCCTTGCGGCCTCCTCCGCCACAGGCTTCTCTTTGCATTTGTCAAGCTCAATTAGTACTTTGACGTCTTCCCGGAGGTCCGATTGGGTCCCGACGAGAATAATAGGGGCCTTGGGGCAGTGACATCTGATTTCAGGAACCCATTTCTCGGTCACATTCTGGAAAGATGAAGGGCTCACTACACTGAAGCACAGCAAAAAGATGTCTGTGTTGGTGTAGCACAGTGGGCGGAGCTTGTCAAATTCATCCTGTGCAAAAATAAAAGTAATGTGAATAGTAACTTTATAGTAACAAAAGGACCTTTCTATGTTCCCTAAAAGCAACGTGCAGGATAGAAAGTGGTGGCTTTCCTTATTGATATAACAAAACCATTCTTATCAGCTACTAAATGGGCATACAACAAGTTCTATAAAAATAAGAACCATAATTGTTTTGCAGAGCAGGGTTATTCCCACCAACTGTACCAAGGTGGCATGAAGCAAGGAACCAGTTGTCTGAATGCTACCTCAGAGAGAAGGAAAGAGGACATGGAAGGCAAAAGTCCCTGAACAAAGAAAACTAACAACTGTAGAGGAAATTAGAGCTCTCCTCCTTGAAGCAATTATATTTTTGTTGTTTTGTTGTTTTATATTATATTATTTAGTTGTGCACTGTTTTAAATTATTTAGTTGTGCACTGTAGCGCAACTATTTGGCTAAACCATAAATAGACTGTCCCATATGGTTCCACAATACAGAAGTGAGCACACAGCCAGTACCATCGTTCAGCATCAACCATATTTGGAAAACAGAATTGATTCAAGGGATTGGCTTTGCTATGATGCAATCTTCATTCATTCATTTCAAAGTGGCAGCCTTCTCACAAAAGACAGGAACTATTGTTGATGTTGGAAGAACAGAAATTACAGGTGGTTCTCATTATCTGTGGGACCATTACCCATGGTTTGCATATCTATAGTTGTTAGGTGTAAGTTTCACCTGTTGTGGGTTTTGCCTTGCTTTTTGCTACTTTATGCACATGCAAAATTGGGGGGGAGGTCAGGTTTTGACACATGCATAAAGTATTTATTAAGGTGTTGTGATCATGAGGTGGGGATGGAACTCCCCTCCCAGACCTCAAGGGTAACCTGTGTACAACATAGATTGAATACCTATATGAATTAGAGAAAATGGAAGAACTGAAGACCTTCACGAAGTGAAGAACCATTAAGTATTAAAGTATTAAAAATAATTCAATTAAAAATCAACACTGCCATGGTGTTCTTCAATTGAAGAAGGCTCGCCTAACATTTCTCAGGAATCAAAATCATAATACTGCCATAAACTGCCTATGCAAATGGGGAAATTCAATTCAGGGCTAGATCAAATCTAACATACTAACTACAATCTAGCAAACAGTATTTGTGTGTGTGTGTGTGTGTGTTTGCATGTCTCTGTGTATACACACACACACACACATATAACACAGTGGCACAGAATTTGTACATGAGTCATTGTCTATGCTACTGTTTGCTTTCTTTTTAATAGCTACTTTGCTGCATTTACTTACTTTAGCTTTTTACACCACTCTATAACTAGTTTGATAAATGGTGGTAGCGGCAGAAGCAGAGAATGAGTAATTACACACACCCCAAATTTTTCTTCAGCTTAAATCTGTTATCTTAAACTACATAATATTTATAAATTAATTAGATTTATCAGAATAGCATGTGGTTTTCTATTATGATCTATTGGCATGGGATTTATTCAGTAGTGTCCCTTCCATTGTCCTTCTTCTAAAGCAGGGATGGGGAATTAAGGCCTTTTTATGACTTGTGGACCAACTCCCAGAATTCCTGGCTGGCTCTGGAATTCTGGGAATTGAAGTCCACGAGTCATAAAAGGGGCCATAGTTCCCCACCTCTGCTCTAGAGCTTTGGAGGTAGCAAACTGAATGCCTGCATACATAAATCAAATAAACAAATTGAATAAATCAAAATCCTGGATTTTAAGTTGACTTTAGAAACATCTTCCTCGAAATACAACTGCTAAGATTGCATTTCACATTGAGCCATTGTTTTAATGCTGTTTTTTTGACAAACCATAAGGGACTGCTTCTTTCATATAGTAATAAGCTCTAGTTTAAAAGCATGGGATTTACCCACACTCTGATAAAATTACAGTTTAACATAAAATTTGAACCCAGCCAAAATGAATTTTGTTTCTGGTGAAGTATTGGCTCATGATTAGTGACCCAAACCTTGGATGACTTTAATTTTTACTGTGACAATGGTGCACTTATTGCCACTGTAACTGGGTCTGTCCATCTTGCTGCTGGTTGTCAACTTCTCCTTAGACCAAAAGTTCCCCTAACCCCACCCCCCAGGATCATGTGGCTCCTTTAAAGAAGCACCAACAAAGCATGCATGCCCAAGCCTAATCTGAAGCATCTTTTGTATTCAAAGAATAACACACTTCTACCAGTCTGCCTTTACATCTCTTTCACTTCTCTGAGCAGGTGAAATTTGTTTGTTTGTTCATTCTTACTGAATATTGAAGGGATCTGCTAATCCAAAAACCATGCTGAAGAAATCATTAGATAATACAGTAGCCTGCTTTAGATTAATATTTATTATTGCCTTCTATTGCAATGATCTGCACTAAAAATAACCCCTTATGGTCTCCTTCCCCAACTTCCTGGTTCAATACAATGAACGTTGTCCTGTGCTCCATTTTGGAACACTTTACACAATACGCTTTTGAAAAAGCTTGGCTTTTATTGTTAGAGCTTGGAAAAAAGATTCTTGGAAAAAAGAGAGATCTCAAAGTAAAAAGGGAACAGCTTGATAATTATACAAGTTCCAAGAGCTAAAGTCAAGGAAAGTAAACAGAGGAAAATATTAACATGGCAACAATGGCCTCCTGAAGAGGTAGGATTTGTCTCTTGTGCTGGTATTTTAATTAAAATCCAGCAATGTTTGTCAGAGGGCCTTAAATTAACACATGCAAAGAGCAAACAAACACGCTCTGAAATATCCCTCTGGTGCCAACATTTTGTCGCCAAGGTAGAACGTATCAATTTACAAAGGAGGTTTTGGTGGTTTGAGGTTCATATTTGGAAAAAATACAGATGTGTAGTCCCCATTTCCTTGAATTCATCTGCGGGGGTACTTGCAAAAGAAAACTGAGGTCTAAGAGGCAAGATTTCATTAGCTCACTTATTTGACAGATGTAACACCCCTCAAGAACACAGAATAAAACAAAGCACTCATCTCTTTGCTAAGAGATCATGCATGTGGGATGCCGTATGGCAGCTATGTGTACCTACACGGTTTGCCGCTCTAAATAATTGCATAATTAGAAATCATGTCATGCATCTTATAGCTCAGGGGAATAATTGTAAATTTACACAACCAAGGAGTAAATGGAGAGGTCAGGGCAAGGTAGAAATGTGAAAGCCCCTAGATAATCGAAGGCTCTTGTCTCATCCCTTATCATCACCAAACACACTACAGAAACAGCCTTGCTTGAGAAAAAATGGCATTAGCGTCCATAGTTCCAAGAGGCTTTCTAAAACCCAGGGGGAAAAGGTTACCAGGGCCTACAGCTGATGCTTCCTCTGACTTGATTATCTGACGTCAATCAGAAGTAGTAAAATAAGTGTTATTTCTTACAATGTATGTGCCCCACACTCATCATAAGACTCCGGGTGATTTTAAGTCATTAAAAGGCAATAAAATCTCCAACTTGAACCATCCCTGAAAACTTCATCAAAACCATAATACAATCCAGTCTCCACAATTTAAAACTCAACACAATGAATAGCACTGGACTCCAAACCTTACAGAATAACAGCATTTTAACTGCCTTTCTTTAGAAATATGGGGGGTAGCCTCAAGTGAGGGTATCCCTCTGGGCAGGGACAGGGACTGACAAAACCTGTTCTTTGGGTGCTGTCTCTCTCCTACCCCTTCCTTTGAACTGTACTCAGAAACTTATTGGCCGCCCAGAATCACTTTGCAGAGTGAGATGGGCAGCATGTAAATTTAATAAATAAATAAAATAAAAATAAATTGGAAATGAATGCAGTGCCTTATTATTATTGTGCTCAAGTGGTTCTTGTGTGTTCTTATGTGTCACCAGGTGTGCAGCAGCAGTTTCCAAGTAATCCTGAAAGGGAGTCTGGGTAAAGCGCTTTGCACTAATCCTATCTTGAAATAAGAGTATTGAGCCCTTGACCTTGCAGACTTCGTCTATTAAAAGCACAGGGGTGGTTTGATCAGAAAATAGGAAGCACATACAGCAGGCAAGATTTAGGGACAAAACCCAAGGTTCTACTCTATAGAGGAGTTGGCTTGTGCTTTGAAGTACTTTGAAGTCATATATGAGAGTCAGTTTGATGTAGTGGTTAGGGCACTAGGCACTAGCTATTGGGAGGCTGTTTTCTGGCTCTCTAGCAGGGTGACTCTGGGTCAGTCACTCTCTTTCAGCTCAAGAATGAAAGCAATGACAACCCAATTCTGAAAACCTTGCCAAGAAAACCGTAGGAACTTGTTGAGGCAGTTGCCAGGAATTAAACCTTCCTCTAAGAATGGATGGAGGGAGAGAGAGGGAGAGAGAGGGAGAGGGAGAGGGAGAGGGAGAGAGGGAGAGGAGAGGGAGAGGGAGAGAGAGAGGGAGGTGAGAGGGGAGGAGAGGGAGAGGAGAGGGAGAGGGAGGGAGAGGAAGAGAGAGAGAGAGAGAGAGAGAGAGAGAGAGAGAGAGAGAGAGAGAGAGAGAGAGAGAGATCTCTATTACTGTTGATGGACATAAGTTTCCAAGACAGAGGAGAACAATCTAGCCCTCAAGGCTTGACTGGACCTAAGAGACCTCCAGAATTTGTTACTGAACTCTAATATGTCATGTACCAGGAGAGGGAAATGCTTTAATACATGACCAGAGGGATATCACAATCACTTTTAATTCTAACTGGATGTAATTGAAATGACCTCAGCTTAAGGTTTCTGTCCTGTTCTTGTCCACTTTTTGGATTTGAAAGCTAATGTAGCCTTCAGCCTAGAAAATGTTATGCAATCCTGCTATAACTCCAGTGTACCAATGCCCAGACCCCACAAGGAACAAAAAAGCTTTTTCTACGGATTCTGAATGGTAAATAGGTTGCCAGATATAAATGTATATGCCCACAAGTACAAGTTCATTCTCTTGCACTCTTTCTTTCTCTCCATTGCACATATACATATCCACATGCCGCACACTTTCTTTCACATATATGACACTCTTGCAAACAAATGAAGCAACTCTTTTCCTCTTCCCACTGTTGCCATATCCTGTTCAGGGACTGTCACTGTCCTGGTGACAAAGAATCCATTATAATCTTGGGCCCTCAGGGTAACAAAAGAGCCACTTGCCAGCCATGGCTCAGGGGGATGTAGGCTCCTGGGCTCCTCATGTCACCCTGGGAAACCGTCTGGGACAGAGTGGCACTGCTCCCAGGCTATCACCACGGCAACCCAAGTGTCCAGCCAAAGGCAGCAGGGGAAGGTGCAGAAAAGCAGGCCATGAGGTGGGCAAAAGGGAGCCAGTTCCTTAATGGCAGCTGTGAGAAGGTGGAAAAGGGTCTTAAGGCAAATCCGACATGGGAAATCAAGGGAAGCCCCTTCCTCCAAGGTTAAGGACTTCTGAGGATTTAAGGAGGTGGAATCTTCTAAAAGAAGTCTAAGGATGATTTTTTTCCATCACAGATTCGCAGACATGTGCTGATATACATACGTGACACACATATACTCACATACACACAGCAGGAAAACCACTGTGTCAATTACGTAAGCAGCTTTACTGACCTGCCCGGCTGTGTCACAGAGCTGAAGCCTCACTGGTCGGCCATCTACAGACACTACAGCTGAAATGGAAGGAAGGGGAGAGTCAGAAAAACTTTTAACTGTGAATTAAGGATTACCTCTGTCCTCACATTAATCATTTACCTTTGGGTCAGTTTGTGGTTAACAGCCACAAGTCAGCTTCTTCTCCCCAGCCTCCCCCTTATTCTCAACAATTCCTGGGTTTACACAAGCTCTTTAGGGCTTCCGGCTTTCGTTACAAAGCAGAAAATTGTGACCAAAAGACATTTGCCTCATACAGAGAGAGTTGTCCCAAACACAAAGGAGGATTTTGCCCCGCAGACATCGTCTAAACATGGTTGAAAATTGATTTTGGGGGGAGGAGGGCCAGGTTCTGTTTTAAAAGCATATAGACTAGGGAATCCTTCCCCAGTGCTTTAAATCACAAAGACAATACAAATATTTACATATTTCCCCTGTGGAGAAATCTTCTCTTCTTTTTCTGCTGTTTCTTCCTTGTGGATTAGGTTGAAGTCTGTTTCTCCCCCCACACACCCATTATAGAAGGTAAAGCCCCTCTCTGAGGGAGATGGGGGTTAAGAAATATGATTGATTGATAATAAATAAATAAATAAATAAATGTTGCTTTTGATTAAGCGAGATAACCTTTATTGTCATTACTTTATTGTCACTACTCTTATCAATCTGCAACACTGATAGCAAAATTGTGCCCTTCAGGTATTTAGAACACCAGTTTACTATAAGCATAAGGCAATAAATGTGAAGTCTCAAAAACTGTACAAAAATCAAATACTTCATTGGTTCTTTTAACCGGTGAATTATAACAAACCACAACAATAGCAAACTATATACACTAGTGATTATACAGTATTTTAAAAAATCAAATACACTACAGCGATTAAAATAAACATTTAAAAAATGAATACAAAAGGCAAATCTTCCATTTTAGAATTACAAGTTTGCAAAAACCCAGATAAGCTTATTTGGGAGTCAATTTCACTAAATTCAAGGGAACACATTTTCAAGTAAACTTAAGATTGGCTTACAGGTCTTGCAGAAATAGGACAATTTAGAGTAGAGATAATCAACTCATATTTTGTATTACAACAAAAATCCTTGCATTTTGACATCAGGTTAATGCAAGAGTGTGTGTCCTGTAATGCTGGCTGGAAAAACATGTTCCTGCACCGAATGAAATTCACACAAAACTCCCACAGTTGGAGCCCTGTGTTTACTGTTCAGTGTTTGCTTTCAAGCACATAAAAACTCTTCAAACCTTACAGAAAAGATTCAACTAATATAGATACTGCCCTCAAGGAATCATCTTTTTGGAGAGATTAAAGAGAAAGAAGATTCAGTTTATTTCAAAACATGGGATAATTTTTACCAATGGTTAGGAAAACGAACTAGTGAGAAATGAATGTGATATGTTATCGTGAATATATACTAACTAGTAAGATGAATGATATGTATTGACTAACTGATATTGTTTATAATTATCGTTTATCATATTCATTATAGCTATTTACCATTATATTAATTAGCGTTATTGAACATATGTACCCGGACAACAGTCTGTTTGCTAAAGCTTGAAAATGTTAATGGGGGGCAACCCCAATGTTGTTCCCAATCCTGTCCCAATCCCACCTTGATTCCCATCCCAAACCTCAATCCCTATACAGACCCCATCCCTTCCCCAACCTTATAAAACTCAATAAAACTTTATTTTAAAAAAAAGGAACCATCTTTTTGGGAAAAAGTCAAGTAACAATGAATATCTTCTTCAAAAGAGAAGCATGATGAGCCAGTGTTTTCTCACTTAGACAGAAGGACAGTTTTTCCCCCATGCCATCACTCTACTAAACAACTACGGTAATTTCCACAACACTGTCAAACTACCCAATAGGGCTGTATTACTATTATCCTTCTCATTTTTCCTATTACTTATTTCCTTATCTTCTTATGACTATAACTTTGTTGCTTGTATCTTACAATTTATATTGTTTTATTTAGTATTCTAGCATGATTTATGTTGATTGCTTATTTAGTATCCTCTCACTGAATGTTGTATCTTATGATTTATGATGAATGTATTTTATGATGATTATGATCATAGACAAATTCCTTGTGTATCCAATCACACTTGGCCAATAAAGAATTCTAATTCAGAGCACCACCCTTTTCTTAAATATTAGGAAAGTTGTCAGGAAGAATGTAATTACAAACATTCAGAAAGTGCACAGCAGAAAGCTCTCTCTCTCCACAATGGTTTTCAAGAAAAATAAAAAGAAGTCTCAAGTAACCTGCTGGGAAGAAGGATGAGTAGGAGTTACCCCCTATCTTAAGGGATAAGGATTATGAGTTAGCCCAAGGGATTTCCAAAGCAAGAGAGAAGTGCAATATTGTAGAAAATAAGGAATAAGAAATCCAAGGCTAGAGAACAGAGTGTAACTTCCCTGACCCTGAGATAACAGAATAACACAGTTGGAAAGTCTAATGCAAACCAAACTATGCCAACACCCCAAAATTACTAAACTCTATATGCTGTATCACACAGCACTCCCTCCAGCAAGCCTTAGCAACATTCCTAAAGATTCTGATTTTAATGCAGTTAACAAGTTACTAATCCTCATTACCAGGACTAGTGGAAAAATAGGGCAGAGAAGGATCACATATTCCAAAATGAACTAAACAAAAAGAACACTACATTTTAAAAAATGCTACAGGGACAATAAATTCCCTGAATGCACTCAAGCTTCCCAATAAAACATAGGAAACATAGTGCTACCCTTATAGTTTTAACAACTGCAAGAGGCATATACACCTTGCAACAAATAAAAGATGCCCAGGATTTAACACAGTATTTTATATGAATAACAACAAGAGCTCGCTACACAACTGGGTATGGGAAACTAGCCGCATGTGTTCGACTCTTTTTAACTACTGGATCGACCACAGTAAAGGTCAGAAATGGGCTTGCCCGCCTTAAGAGAGAAGGAAGGCACCGTCTGCACATTCTTCCTTCTCACAAAAAGGTTGGACAAGCGACTATCGGAGCTGCTTTGCACGCTGATTTGGGTTGTATTTTCCCCCACTACCCCCCGCAGGGATTTTACGAGGTAATTTACGATTGACCCCGCCCCAATCGCAATTGGGGATCGATCCGTTTCGTTGGTCTGCAAGCCCTTCTTCCCAGCACTCCCCTCCGCTAGGAAACAACGATCAGGCCAGGCCAACCTTCGCTTCCACGCGCACCTACTTCAGTCCGCGGGCACCGCCCCTTCCCAAGTTGGAAGATTCAAAATCCACAAAAGGAGACGCCGCCGAGTCAATAGGGCGAGGAATCCACGGATCCTGGACAGTAATGAGGTCGGAAGTGACCAGAGGGGGGGGGGGCTCTCCCATATAGGAACGGAGAGCCGATAAGGTGCATTAAATGCTTCCATGAAAACCCACCAGGAACCGTCCCGTCCCAACCGGCTGATTACCTGAGAAATTGTCGAAGGCGGTAGGGATGTATTCCGTAGGGTAGCCGTTGGTGGTGTAACTCACCACCAGGCTGGTTTTACCCACCGCGCCGTCTCCCACCAGCACACACTTGATGCTGCGCCGAGGCTCCGCTCCGATCGCTCCGGCCCCTCCGCTAGCTCCAGCCCGGCAGCGGCTCCCCAAGGCAGCCCCCAGCGCCGCCGCTCGGCTGCTGCGGACCCGACGCGGAGGCACCGGAGGCACTTCGCAGCCGCCCGGCAGCGGCTTGCTGATGTAGCCGGTTTCTCCTTCTTGCTGCGGCGGCATCCGCCCGGCTCCGGTGCGGGAGACCCCCAAAGACAACGAGATCCGCCGAGCCACAGCCGCGGAAGGCAGCGGCGAGGGGCGCCGGGAAGCAATCGGGGCAGGGGGACCCCGCCTGCTGGAGAAGAGCTTGTCCAGATCCGAGCGCCCAGCTTCCTTCTTCCCGATCTCTGCACCTCCGGCACCTCAGAAGACGTGCGATCTCGCTCCTTCAGCAGCAGCAACAGCAGCAGCCGTCTTTGCTCGCGGGAAGACTACAGCAGCCAAGCGCTCGATCTGCCGCCAGATGACATAATCCCGAAGAAGACCGAGAAAACGAGCCAAAGAGGGCGGGGCAGCCTGGGACGGGCGGGGCTTGGTGGAGAGGGACGTGCCGGCAGGGGGCGCTCCACCACAGCGCCGCTCGACCGGGGCGAAAGCACGAAGAGGAGGCGACGTTTCTGGCCGGCGTGGAATCAATCTCGGCTGTAATCTGGCGCTTCCCATTGGCCAATCTGCTTCTTTTCGAACGCTGACGACAATTGGGTATCTCATTTGGCTGGACATTGGAACAAGGCCACGTAAACCACGCCGCCTGCGGAGGCGTAGCACGATCTGTTCGTTCCAGTCTTTAAAAAACTGCTCTTCCCTTCGTTTCTTAAAACTTAATTTTCTTTCCACAGTCGTTTCTTCAATCTTGTCGGGCCCCTTTGTTTTTATTGTCCATTTCCCCGTAGTTCTTTTTGCACGTGTCTTCCTTCTCTCTTCTGCCAGAACAATTGCATTTTTTCCCCCGGAAAGGTAATCGAAATAAGATCGTTGTTATAAAAATCAAATTTAGAACACGTTAAGGAGTGACGCTTATTACGGGATTACGACTCAAATACCTTAAACTTTCTAATATAATAAAATGTATTTTGGAGTTTTTCAGCCTGAAGCATATTTTTTAAGAAATAGTATAAATCCCATCGAGGTTACTCTTTTGGCTACCGTATCTGGAACATCTGTTGTACAGTGCTATTGAGAATTGAGATACTCAAGGATAGACACACTGTAGTATAAAGAAGTGTAATGTGTGTGTGTGTCTGTATGTCTTATAGTAATAGGCAACCTAATAGGGCTAGGGCCCCAGGGGTAGGCAACCTTGGCTCTTTTATGACTCGTGGACTTCAACTCCCAGAATTCCTGAGCCAGCATGGCTGGCTCAGGAATTCTGGGAGTTGAAGTCCACGAGTCATAAAAGAACCAAGGTTGCCTACCCCTGGGCTAGGCAATCGGCAACCCTAACTATTCTGATATATGTTAAATAATCCAGGAGCAAAGATGTCTGAATATCAATACTTCATTCTCACCTGTTTCCAGTTCTTTAAGACTTTGCATTTTTAAAATTAAAGATATCCATATTGCTATTGATTGGAGCTCAACTTTGGCGACTATATGGATGCCACCATGCAGTTTTCTTGGCAATAATGCCAAACTCATTTGCCATTCCCTTCTTCCAGTATATTTTTCATGTTTTCAGTCTGGCCTAGATCTTCCATCTAAATGCTGACCTTACCTTCCGTAACCCATGTTAAGACAGCCAACCTTGGCTTACATCCATGCCAAAAGTTAAGCAAAACCAATCTTGGTTAGTACTAGAAGGCAGACCATTTGGGAAATCCAGGGTGGTAGGCTAGACTAGAAAAGTTGGGGGGAAATTTAAAAAGGCAATAGAAAACCACTTCTGTAGTGGTTTTAGTTTTCGGTGTCAAGAAAACTAAATGTGTACAGGTATTGACCAGGGTTCAAGTTCCCTCTCTTATCTGTGTGTACGCACACCTGGGTGTGCAAGTATGTATACTGTACTTTTTTTTAATGAAAATGTCATAAATATGGAGACAACAGCCTATAAACTTTCAAAAATACATGGGTTACTGAATTATATTAGTGAGAAATATTTATGAATGACATTTTAAAAATTAAAAACGTTTTCTGCTCCCTTGGCATCAAAGTCACAGAAAGTGCAGTAGAACAGAAATAAAGGATGAATTGCAGATGCAGAAGGAAATAAAATTTCAGAAGTTGAGAATTTTACAAACAAGCATTTGATGCAAAAATAAAACAAAATCCTGCAGATCAAACTCTTTTAGTTTCTTTCTGAAGAAGAGAAAACAGGGCTGAACTGTAGGACAATCTTAGCAGTCCTTCAGCATTTTGTCCCATTGACTGGAGAGTTCTAATAAAATCAGTCAGCTTTGGGATACTCCAGTTTCGAGTTGCTCTTTGTTTGAGAGCAACCCTATTTCCATTTGGGCTATTTAGTCAAATCGGAAGAACTCTCCTATAATTATATATAAACTTATTGAAAGTGCAATTCTCCTCTTGGATGCTGAAGCAGTCCAGCTGTGTTGATACATTTTGTTAAACCATTGATTGTTTAATACTGAATTGCTGAATAAACAAAAATGGGTTGGATTCATCCAATCATAATACATCCAAAAGTTGTGTTTACTCAGTTTATTAAATCAAAACCTAGCAAACCATACTATAGTTTAGGGCGTGTTTTAATTCAGCCACTAAGTTTAATGGGACTTCCACATAAAAAGCCCTTCCAGATGTGGGAGGCTACAATTCCCATTGTTTGCTGCCAATGTCCAAATCTTGAATAAAGAATTAATGGAATAAGTGGACATGATTATCGCCAGATTACTGCCAGATAGACTATAGGAAATTGACACAAAGGTTGCAATAGAATTGTTTGCAAATATTGGACATTGGGGCTGCTGCAGTCCACCAATTTTATGATTAGCAGAGAGGTGTGTCTCAGATGATGCTACCTCTTCTCTGAGACTCTGGCTGATGTAAAAGTTTTACTGTCTAAGAAAACAAACGAATAATATTCTATCTTGCTGCTTTTGGAAACTCATCATTTTGGGCCTCTACGTACTTATTTTGGTGACACTTTTGCTGACTGTTTCATCTGCCATGAACTCGGATGCCAAGAATTTTGGTGTTCATACTGGGAGTTATGCAAATGGCACGAATGATATAAAGTACATCACATTTGGTGACAAAAGACAGTTTTATAACTCCCTCATTATTCCCATTACAGCATCTTTGTCAATGGGGGAAAATCCACCACCATAGAGAAAGATCATTCATATAGAAAAGGTTAACTGATCTTTTGGTCAGATAAATGATTTTGAGAATCCTATTGTGTAGAAGCAAAAATAACTGCAGAGATAAAATTACTTAATGAAATGACTGTGTACTATGGGCAAAATGCTCTGTGTTCATTTTAAACATGTAGTCCAACTTCAGTTTAAGAAACATGAATATTCAACTTGTTCTTAAATGTTCAAAGTTGCTTTATCCTTCTGTGGCCAGTATTGAACTGTAATGTGTCTTTCAGAGTACAGTACACTAGGCTTTTGTTTAACAGGATGATCAACTAGCTGTTGTGCAACACCCCCAGTACAGTATCAAGTTAAACCATTTTTTTGCTATGGCGAAATTAAAAAGACTTTGTTGGCGATGTGACATTTCTATATTGTACAACGAAAGGCCTGTTTATGTGTAAGATCTATAGATTTCTGTCTGAAGATTTCTGAATACTTTCCTTAAACCTTTGGTATGAACAATACATAAAAAGAAAGAAATGTGATTCATGTTTAGGGACAGAAGCCAGCAAACAAAGTTCAGATCCTAGGATTAGGTCCAAGTATACAGGTAACACCCAAAGAGTTTTTAGATTCAGGTTATGGACTAGGATTTATACTTGATCTCACTTCTAATGTCAGATATGACAAAACTAGATTGTTCCACTGCTTATGTAGCAAGCACAAATTAGATATGAATTGCAGTCAAAGTAGAACTCATTATTCACATATTAATTTGTAATAGGGTTAGAACATCCTGCTTATCGAACATCTTGTAAAGTGTTAGCATAGATCCCTTCCCCATCTTTTCCACTAAGATTATATCACAAAATTTTAGTATTTGTTGGAATCCCTGTGCCTGAATTTTTTCCTCCCTGTGCCTGAATCTGTATTTCAGTCATATGAGTATTAAACCAAAATGATCGACCATGGTGCAAGCCAAAAATGTGTTTTAGTGTAATATAGTTGAAGTACTACACTTCCAAGCATACAGATGTTGAAACCCGATCCATTTCTTAAAAATCCTTTAAGGTGGGCATCCAATAAATATGGAAAAGAATACTTTGTGCAACTAATGACATTTACAGATCATAGAATGCGAGTTTCACATTCTTTAAAACTCTGCCCTACCGTTTGTGTAGCTTGTACCTTTACAGGATTTTGCAGCTCTGGAAAAAGTCATCCACAGTATTGCTATCACTGGTATCAATGGGGATGGGAAAGGGAGGTCAGAATGATGAAAGCAACATCCTAGCATCTCAGTGCAAGCCCCACCCCTTTTCTCTCTGTGTTATATCATCCCAAAAAGGTGGAGCTTGCAGAGTTACACGGCTTTTGACATTCTGATGAAAGCAATGAGATCTAAGCACTTCTGGTTACTTTTGTAACTGTAAATACTGTACTATGTACCCATGTTCTAGAAGAACAAGACAGAGAAGGATCAGATCAAGAAGAAAACAGATCGAAAAACAAGGTGCACCTAAAATAAAAGGTCAGATCACAAGCTAGTGACCTATTAGAATCAATTTGGTCAAGAAGGGAAGACGGTACTGTATCTCTCCTCTTCTTTTTAGATTAAGCATTTCAAGCATTTAGGAGTGTCTGATTTTGTAATTATTCCATTATATTCACAACAACGATCTTAAAAGTATACTAATTTTTGAAACACAGCAAGAAGAAAGAATAATATTGAATGCAGTCCAAAGCAGTTTTCAAAATTCACATTAAACCTTACCATGATATGAAAAAAGTTTGTTGCAAGAGTTTGTTATAGTGCTGATAGGGAGAACAAGATAACAATCCTAGGCTCCTCGTAGCAATTTATCTTTACACTAAATTGGGATTAAACTAAAAATGTAAACCCAGCTAACACCAAAACCCAGTTCAATAAGGCTATTCCATAAATCAGTTCAAGCACTTCTTTGTTGTGAACAGGTAATTTTGCAGTTGAGTAATTAAAATGTAAACCATGATACAAGGGGGTTTAAGAATATTGTCCCAACATACAGTTTTATCTCAATTAATTAATGAATCGCTGTATTCAAGATTTAATCCACTGTCTCCTTCATGGGCTCACGTGCAAAGGTATCACTTGAATCCAGTGAGTGATGCTTAGTGGACTGAAAGCTAAAATTGCCCAAACGGCTTTTGTTTCCATTCTGCCAGACAAGCAGTTTATTGGATCCCATTTAAGTGTCAAATTACGAGACATTTTCTGGTTATATCCAGTTACCTTTTTTTCCTTCCTAGCATTTTTCTGCAAATGCAGGATTCACTTGAAGGGTTGTTGTTTTTTTAATCAATTGAGTATTGATTCATTGGTTGTGGCAGTAGTTGACCAACCAGCTTGTTTTCTGAGTCTGACATGGGGGGGGGGGGTTCACCTAGCTGGCTTTCAGGCCTAAAGTGGGACTAGAACTCAGTCTCCTGGATTCCAGCCTGGTGCCTTAACTATTAGACCAAACCACTAGACCAGTTGCCCTTCTACTCAGACATAATTAACAGTCTATAGCTGAAGCTTGGGTGGGTGGATAGCCTAGTGGGCTTGCCGACCAGAAGATTAGCAGTTTGAGACCCAAGTACTGTGGGACAGGGTGAGTTCCCTGTCTTGCCCCAGCTCCTGCCCACCTAGCAGTTCAAAAGCATGCAATTGCAAGTAGATAAATAGGTACCATTTTGGTGGGAAAGTGACAGCATTGCATGTGCCTCAGCATATAGTCATGGTGACCACATGACCACTGAAGTGTCTTTGGACAATGGTGGCTCCTGTGGCTAGGAAACAGAGATGATCACTGCCCCCTAGAGTTGAACATGACTGAACAGGGGAAACCTTTACCTTTTTAACTGAAGCATGCTTTCTAATTTAAAACATTTGCTGAAATAATAAACAGCTGAATGACCCAAACCCAAATTCAAAACAGTTGATGTCAGTGGTTAATGAGTGTCTATTAAATCAAGCCTGCCAACCAAGAGCCTTCCAGTCAAAAAGGGTCATTCTGATTGGCAGTTATTATCCAATTCATCTAGAGGACGCAATAAAAGGCACAAATGGCTTAAATTGTAATCCTAGCCATTTTTACTAAGAAAGAAATTTAATAATAATAATAATAATAATAATAATAATAATAATAATAATAATAATAATAATAATAATAATAATAATAATAATAATAATAATAATAATAATAATAATAATAATAATAATAATAAAGTTGGAAGGGACCTTGGAGGTCATCGAGTCCAACCCCCTGCTCAGGCAGGAAACCCTATACCATTTCAGACAAATGGCTGTCCAGTCTCTTCTTAAACTTCCAGTGTTGGAGCATTCACACGCTTCTGGAGGCAGTTGTCCACTGGTTAATTGTTCTAACTGTCAGGAAGTTTCTCCTCAGTTCCAGGTTGCTTCTTTCCTTGACTAGTTTCCATCCATTACTTCTTGTCCTGCCCTCAGGCACCTTGGAGAATAGCTTGACTCCCTCTTCTTTTTCCCTAGCTTCTTCTGAATAAATATATTTGTGAGATGGGTGGGAATAAACGCTGCAAAATAATAGCATATAAGATTTCATATATAACTTTTAGTATATAAGACTTCACATATAACTTTTTATTAGAACTTTTAAAAAGACAGGTAAAAAATTAATACAAAGTAATATAAAGTAAGAAAGAAGAAACACAAAGAAGTAGCTTCAGTTGAAGCCAGAACATTTTTTTTTTTTAGGACTGACTGCTAAACAATTAGAAAAAAAGCCATGGAACATTATTTCAATAATATCATATTTCAAGATACGATTGTGTTGAGAGATTATTACATACCCAGAGATGGAATGATTTGATACTACCCACTATGGAGGAATGGTTGTTGGAATTGACAGATCTTGCTGAGATACACTAACTTCTTTGATTAGAGAAAAGACATCTACATTTTTGGTGACTGAAACCTCTTATGCACTTTTTGCATAAAAATAAAAAAATGTACTTGTGATTTATGGCTTTGATGATTAGACAGGCTAGATTATAGAAAGAGTATGACAACGTAATTTAGAGACAGAGGTTAAAACATAATTGTACTTATAACTGCTGTGAAGAATATTGGAAATTATTTCTTTGTATCTTTTTTGTTTTCTATTTTTCTTTAGTTTTCTTTTCTTTTCTTGCACTTTTGGCTTTTACTTTTCTTTCTTTCTTTTTCTTTTCTCTTTCTTACTTTATAAAAGCATATGAGATTTCAGATTACCTTTAAGGAGAGAACTATTTCACCCACATTCCCTCCTGAAAGCCTTTCATAAAATAGAAACTACTATGTGAACCTGTAAAAAAAACTGCTAAAGAAAAGGATGGAATGATCTTATACTAACCTTCTGGTCGTGTGTGTGTGTGTGTGTGTGTGTGTGTTGTCGTCACTCTTGCTGTTTTTCCCCAACTTGGTTCCTATGATACCTTCACATATACAAAATAAAAACATTATATAAAATAATTTTAATCACGTAAAAGGCTGGACAATGTTCCAAATGTAGCCTTAACAAACCAGACATGTCCAACCTGTGACCGCTGGCTGCATTCAGTCCTGGACAACTAATAATGCAGCCCCATGTTGTAATTAAAAAAACATTAAAAAAGGAAGATTGCTATTGATTTACATTAATTATATATTTTATATGTGGCCCAAGACAATTCCTCTTCATTCAGTGCTGCCCCAGCAAGCCAAAAGGTTGGACATCCATGACACAAATATTCCAAGTATTGGCAGAAAGCCTCATTGTAACGTTTCAGTGGCACAATTTGAAAGACTGCATTCTACATTTCAATGTGCCAACTCCTGCTTAATCTTGTGACTTTCAGTACCTATCAGAGATGTAATGATTGATGGAAGCGATGTCTATCTTTACTGCATCTATCGGATTATTGGCCATCTACCAATTGTGTTTTTGTCCTTATTTACTTCAATCCTACTTGAGCTAGAAAGTGCGCAGGTTTCATCTTGAGTACACAAAAAGCTGAGTGAGGATCCAAAGGTTTAAAAAAGAAAAAAAGACACAAAAAAGATGGAAGAATACCAGGTCACCAAGGAAGAGACCATAAAGATAGTTTAGAATGATAAAGAAGTTGTCCGGAAAGCCACATAGATACTGATCACGTTATTCTCTTTCAAGGTAAGCAGTGTTACACAAAGCACAGGAAAGGGGCATGAAGTAGAAGGCCATACTGATTAAAATCATGAGGAAAGGAACATAGCTTTTTAAAAAAGGGGGGCGGGGAGGAGAAGATTGTTAAGTGTTTGCTAGCCAACCAATGCATGCAAGTTAACTCATGCGTTAGTAGTAGCAGAGTTCTTATTCATTCAAATGAAGACTGAGTTCAATTCAGGTCCGGTGGGGGGGAAAACCTACATTTTGATATAACCACGCAGTGTCCCCTTGAGCATCTCATTATATGTTGCAAGGTCTGAATCAACCTCCTGCACAATACTTAAATTCTGAATATGTCCTGAGTTCAGTTCAGTATCCCAATATGTAAAGAACTTAAATGGTTACAGTTTATTTTATTTGGAATTATGGCTGGGTGGCTCTTTTCCTCGTTTTTCTAATTTCCCCCCTTTCTCAAATAAGTTCTTTCTTTTATATCAAGAGACAATTGTTTTTTAAAAAAATACCTCACAAATCTTTCTCACATGCAAGTCTACTTAGTTTATAGCATGTGTTTTTGTGTGTGTGGAGGTCCTGTGTTTCTGGATATGAGACCATAACAATCAGAAACTGATCATTCTGGCCTTTAAAAAAAAAAAACCTAGACAGAAAGGACCCATGAGTTGCAGAAGCATTAAAATACTGACCGAAATTAGGTACTAGCCAGGATTCAGTGACAAAAAGTTTACATATCCACTCCATAACTTTCAAAGTGTTGTGTATTGACGCATTTAATTATCAGTAACATTTCATCACTTTTCCAGATCCTATTCGGTCTGGACAGCAACAGATTGAAGGTTTTTTCTTATTAAAATTCACCTGATAAATTATATTATGCACCACTGCATTATAGCTATCTCTGTTACAATGTTACCATACTACTTCAAATATACAAAAATGATTGCTATCATGATGTCCTCTGTGTTGCAAGTTAGATTGTTGGCACATTTTACTTATTTACTTTAGTTTAGAGGGAGAAGTCTGCCACCTGCTGCACAGATCATCTATTGCTTATATTTGATTCGGCCAATGGCCAGTGTTGATACATGCTAATCTATAGTTAAGAGAATAATTGTTTACTGAATTAAACCCAAATTGATTGAACTGTAACCTGTAATACTGGTTGACTTTGCAAAACACTCTAAGCCAGCGATTAGCCAGTGTTTTATCCCAGCATGATACAGCCAATGTTTTAAACCACAGACAGACCAAGGATTTCCAAACAACTACCCTGGAAACTATAAGATGATGGGAGAAAAGTCAAACTAGCTCAGCACACGCCAAGACTCCCCACAGCTGATACTTAAAGGTGGCTGGCTAAGCATAGGTATCAGAGGTTGCTAGTTGTTGTGCCTTACAATTCCTAGGAACCATAATCAAGACGATTGCTGGGAGTTTAGTTCATCAGTATCTGATCTGAGACAGGCTGTCTAGTTTTTTTGCATGTAGCTACTGATAATTAAATTGGTGATTAATAATAAACTAAATTATCTGCCTAGTTTTCTTGCATGTACCTATTGATGATGATGATTCACCAATTTAATTATGAATATCAATAAATAATCTATAGTGAGCAACTGTGGAGATCTAAGATACATGTTCTTTTAAAACAAGGATGGGTAACTTGAAGCCTTCTCTTACAGTGACTGCTGAAAATTGGTGACAAGGTTTTCCGCCATTATGAGGGAAACTTAACATGCATAGAGAATATTGATAGGCCTCCAAACTTTTCCATAAAATCCAGGAAAATCATGCAAAAAATCTTGATGCAATTTACTATGATATCATATGGTAACCCTAAACATGGTCATCCGCAAACAAAGGTTACCTTGCTCTTAAATTAACATGCTAAAAAAATTAAAATAAACACTGCTCCCTACCTTCTGTTTTTTTTTAATTTTGCAAATATCAAACCTTAATTATAGCAAGGTAAAATGCCTTAATTTTGATTGTTCCATAATGTTCATACCACAATACATAATGGTTTATTCAGTATTGTAACTATTATATAATTAAATTAAAAACTAGCCAACCACAAAAGTTATCTGATTACACATTTGAAGTTTGCAATGGAGCAAATATCCTGACTTGTAACCTGTGGAAAAAGTAAACTAATATGGTGGTTTTGTGCCAGTATTTCTGAATGATTGTATATTAGCCAACATATCCACATATTTGCTAGGATACAGTATCCTGAACCAAATTAGAGGCAGATTTTGAAACAAACAAGAATGAATCCCCCGTATTATCAGAGATACCAACATGTTGGTAAGAACAGGACTGATATTTTGCATTTTGTATGTTAAATATGAGGATAAAGATTAGAGAAGAAACTATGTTTTGAAAATCAGTCCTTGAAGTAAAGTGATATTCAAATGTTTTCTTGAATGGTTACTAACTGACCAAAAGATAAGAGCAATTATTTCAGAGGTACAAAAATATTAGAATTAAAGCTATGCCCTACAGCAAAATACTGCATATGATAAATATGTATCATTTTCCAGTTGTCTCCCTAAGTAGTTATGCTGATCAAATAAATAGGTAACCAATGGACATAAATGATAAATGATTGAACAAAGCTAATTTCATTCATCTGAAGGTTATAGCATTATTCGTATAAGCATTTAATGTGTCATTTCAGGCTTCAGTGCAAAACATAAATACAGTTAATAGAGTCTGACAAGGCTTGTGCCTGATCTAATTAGCAGCTCAACATTGGAATAATAATCTGTGTGGCACCATGACGGTGACAATGTGGATTCAGCAATCTTAATCCCTGCATCTCACAAATTTAAGTTTATTAAGAATGCTTCCCATAAATCAATCCAAGATCCATAGCATCAAGTCTCATCTCCAGCCCAGCATCATGGCTAATAGCACTGGATAAACTTTTTCTCCATAAAGTCATCTATTCCTTTTATAAAGCTGCCTTTAAAAGGGGTCTCTCCTATCTTTGGGGAGTGCTTATTAGCATTTTTGTAAATTGAAATTTTGTGGGCATGTTACAGGCATTTCACCAAATGGGAGGTTGGTCTTTCACAAAACAGCTGTCATAATGGACAATTATAAAATTTATTAATTAAAAAAAGGCTAACAAGGTAGCTGTCTGTTGCTGCCTTTAGGACAGCATCATTTTTACCTTTTTGTGTAGTTAGATAGGTAATCATGGTTCTTTACATAAAACATTGGATGGCAGCCAACCTCCTTTTTTTTCCTAAATGTTTTTAGGCCTGATTTTTTTTCACTCTTGGAAACATGATGCTGAAAACTGGTGCTTTGCAACATTATCAGGCTTCTTTGGGGCTTTGATTAGTGAAGAGCAAGTGTCAATATTTAAAACCATCCTCAAATCCATACTTCGTATCAAGTTCAAGTGACTGAATATGAAGCAGCCTTATATATGCCAGAGAGGTTTCTTAGATGACCTTGGGTCAATTTGTCTCAGGCCCAGCTTACTTAACAGGGTTGTTACTGTGGGGGTAAATAGAAGGGGTGCTAAGTATGCCGACTTACTTGTTTGTATTAAATAAAAAACCTGGACATTGGGCTGTGTTTCCCTTCATTAAGTCTGCATGCATTCTTAGGGCATGACATAAATAAATTCCTAAATTCCAACTATTTAGTATTGTTCAGATACCCAGATCTGCCCTATAAACTTCCCTCCAATTAAATTGTAGCTTCTTTGGTCTGCTGAGGCTGCTGTAAGCACAGTCCTAAGTGTCATTCTATCTATACAAGAGGCATGAAACTGCTATAACCCTCAGCATTAGGGCCTTTCTTTTGTTGCAGCAAATAAAGTTGCAGAATTTAATTTTGTGTCCTTTGAAATACAGGCCTATATATCTCCAGTGAATATTAGATTGGTTATGTTCAAAACATTTTTATACCCACATTCCTCTGGAGAAAGATGCAGATATTCTGCTAATAAATGTTTTTCCATGACCATCAGCTAGAACAGAACATGTATGATAGCCCCACATTCATATAGTTTGACTCAACTATAAATGTGGGGCAAGAATAATTTCCCCCTTGCCTCTTTTTTCTGGAGTATTTGTTTAAATGGCAAAGTCAATTCACCCAATCTCCATTCCACAATTTTAAAGGCCACAACATAGTAGTAGCAAGTCTTTAATATTTTCAACGTAGCATTTAATTTTACATTCTACTGAACATCATGTTGTTTTCTTCAACAAATTGGAGCACTTTCCTGGAGTTATTCATTCTGGCTTAGTGCTCATTAGATAATTATATTACACCAGTATATTTTGATAGGGATTCCTTCAATAGGCATTTACCTTGTTTAGCGTATTTATTCTTTAAAAAGAGAAACAAATCTAACCTTCTACCCATATTAATACATAATCACGGTGGGCAAAACTATGGAGTTACTACAGTTTTACACGATGAATATTGCCTGGGTAAATTTTTATTTTTTTAATTCAGGTAAGCCTCCATCCAATTTCTTCTTGCCGTACCCTAAATGTTCCATCCTTCACTACTTAGTTGTATGTGGGTGATTTTTCACATCATGGAATTTTCAGAGAATCAGATTTCTTAACATTGTAAAACTGTTCTCCATTTCTTTCCAGTTTTCACTGATCACTGATGACCACATAAAGACATAATGAACTGAATAGATTACATATCTTCTCAAATTAACATCACTGTTTGCAATTGAAAGGATATGTGTAGATGGGTACATGAAAACTTGGATCAAGCACAACTTTTGTGGTTACTTATAGCACTTTCCATTTCTAACTAAGAAGAGTTTCATTTTTTTTAAAGTAGATTTGGCTTCAGTGATGTCAGGAAGCGCTGGCAAAACTGCAGCAAAATTCAGAAATAGTGGCAGGCTTACCTTTTTGAGACAACTATTATATTATTTGAAATTATTCACCTGCTGAAAATCAAAAAGAAGCGAATTTTATGCTTAAAGTAGCATTTATTATTGCCAAAAATAGGTGTACAGTAGAAATGCCATCATTAAGAGTGCAGACCCCGTGCTGAATGTTAATTTTCAAAGAATTTTTAAGCTGGATTTTTTTGAACTGAACTATTGATTGCAGCTTTTGTAGTATTCCCTCATCATCTGAGAGGGGTTTATGCAAGACTGCTTTGTTTCCTGCATGATTTCTGCTACTTTAGAAACAAAGGGAAATTGGCTAATACTAAAGATGTACAAAATGTTTCATGCATTAATAGCCAGCTTTAGGAGGCCAATGCCCAAACTGATATGCATGTTTTGGCTTGATGGATTGTGAATAGCAAACAAGAGTTGTTTTGTTTCAGGCAGAAATGATCTTTGGTGGGGAGGGGGAGAGAGACATGCAGGAACCTTGGCACCTGAAGGGAAGGCAAATCCTGGGCCAATCAGTGAGAAAGGCAAGCCAGCGCTACCTGCCATTCTGGAATGGCAGCAATGGCAAAGAAGAGGGAAGGCGCCAGGGAAATAGGGGCAAGGGCCACTGGTATATGCCCTACTAGAACACTGGAGATGGCTTAAAGGGAAAGTACTGGGAAAAGGGTGGCGCAGATCTCCCCTCTTTCCCTTCCTCCCACTGGCTGTTCCCAGTATGATGAGCTATGGCTCACTGGGAAGCATTGAGGGAGAGGAAGGAGTAATACATGCCATCTAACCTTATTTGGCCCACTTGGATTTTGTGCCATCTAAAACCCAGAATAACCAAAGTATTCTGGGTTTGGGTTCTGGCTAAACTGTGGCTGATATGGAACAGTTCAACAGAACACTTGGAATACAGCAGATTGTTTAAAACATTTTTCCTATTTCATGTATACCCCTACCTAATATGAAGAAATCAATAGATGCATCTCATAGTTTACATTCCTAAAAAGGATCAGAAGTTTTTTTCTTGAGCACCTAATTACATATATATTTAAATAACATTATTTATTAACATAAGCAGATGTCATCATAGAACGTCTTGCAATTTGAACAGTCGCCATCAGACCTTCAAAAAAGAGATGTTACTTGAGCTTTCACACTACAATATTTGCTTTCTTTTCCTTTCTTTTCCGTCTCTTGTATTTGCCGAACATAATTAACTTATGAGAGCTTTGCTATATTTGATAATCATTAGAGTTATGCATGTATGTACATACATATCTTTATGTATGTATGTACACAAATATATACAATCTTGATATAAAAACTACTGAGGCATTACATGTCACACCACTGAGGTAGTACTTTCAGGATTAATACGCATTAGTCGTGAAACATTCCTCAGATCCTGCAACTGCTTAGCAGGCTTTCCAACACCTTCCTCAAATCTTTTTTCCACAACAGGAAGGACAGTTTCATAGAGGAAAGATGCATTTTGCCTGATGAATGCTTTCTTCTCAGGATCCTGTTCACACCGTAAACTGTAATCAACATGTTGGATGGCCACAAGGATTATCTCCATCAGACTTTCTAGCAGAACCATGTGCAGCTCAGGGAAATACAACTTGAGAGCTTCTTCCAAGAAAGCCATGGTCTGTTTCGTGAAAGCCACAACAGTATAGCTAAGATTCACCCAGCAGTCATCTCCAGTGTACTGGTCAAAACTGGTCACACCACAGCTCCTCATTTCCTCTCTAAGCTTCCCTAAGGCTTCAGGGGTCATCAGGTTCATTCTCCTCCACATCTCTTCAGAGTTACGATGTTTTGTGGCCTCAATTATGATATCTTTGTAGCTCTGCAAAGCCCCTTTGATATCTTTTACTAGTAGGGTATGAATAATGAAGGTCAAATCCAGACCAATATTGCCGAGTTGCTTACAATGTTCCTTGGCCACCTTCAACAACAAATGACATGATTAATTAAATTAAATCTAAAGAAATTGCACAACAGAGAGATGGTAAAATAATCTTCCTATTGGAAACATTAGAGAACACTGACACATAGCTTAGGACTATTTCAAAACCAATCTCTGCATAATATTACAGTGTGGATCATTAATAGATAATTGTTTAATCCAGGGGTGGGCTACATTTTAATCAGCCGACAACCACATTTCTTGGGAGAATTTGCTGCCGAATGTCAATGAGGGATGTTAATATGTATTACATAATAGGCAGAAAGATGAAGGGGATGAGAGAAGGAAAGTTATAAATCTTAAATATAATTTGAATTCAGAAGGTGGTTCTTTTCTACCGGGGCCTAATTCAATATATGGCACAAGTAGTTCATTTGTATAAAGCTCAAAAGAGGCTTTGTGCCACTCAATAAATATGAACAGACTGCCTCATGTTTGGAGACTGCATTTCAAGATGCATTATTTCTTAAGTTTCTTATTCAACCTGCCCACAAACATATGACAAAGGAAGAATGAAATCTATGAACAGTTTAAGCCCCATTCTTAGCTTTTATTGTCCCACCTAACATTAAAGACAACACAGATCTAATCCATGTGAACATTACATATGCTAAAATTTAAGTAAAAATAAAAAAAAATTGCTGTAACCATCTTAATTTAAAACATATAAATGAAACTTGCTTCATACATTTAAAAGAAACTTATTCTCCAGTAATTTAAATTTTATCCCTAATGTTAATGCCAATATGAAATAAAACTGGATAAAAGACAAGTTTCATTTCCATTACTCCCACCATTTAGGTGAACAAAAAAGAGTAGTCTGTATTCCATTCCATTCTTTTCAGAGATAAGAGAAAAAATAAAAACTGACAGATATGTGCTTGCAACTTGTTTTGAACAGTAAAAAAGCAACATTATACAGAGGCTCATCCTTTGTTCTATAAAGCAAAATGTACTTTTTCAGGTAAGACAGGATCTGTGGTTAAGATCCAGCTGCTGTGCAAAGGCGGTGCATATGACTAACCTGTCTTTTCCAAATTTTAGAGGGCGAGTCCGTTTACCACAAGCAGAACTGGAAATGAAAATGTTGCTGTCTTCCAGCCCTTTTACCAACTGAACATAGGCATTTTGTTTTGTGTAACAAAACAAAATGTTGTATGTGTATTTCTGCTCTCCTTTGTTGCATTTATGTCTATATCTGTACTAGGAGGCATCAGCATAATCTCCAAGCTGCTGATATGACTAGGCAGGAGAAGGATTTAGAATTGAGCAGCCACTACATTCCAAAACACTGCCCAAATACTTCTCCATTAGGGATGCACTGACAGACTTTTTCCAGTTTTTACTCCATTCCCCTCCATTTACTTACCTTTACACACTCAGCAGCAGTAGATAAACTCTCCTTACTATCAAACACCTGTTTGCTGAATGCATCTACAAACATCCGCATGGTAGACCGGGCCCAGACCACAAAAGCTGAGTAACACCCACTGTTTCCAGCAAAGTCTGTCTGAAACTCTCTTGCAGTCTCTAACAGGCTGGTAAAGAAGACATGACAAAGTTTGTGAATATACAGCAAAGTGGCACCCTCAATGCGCAACTGTCGGATGGCTGTGTGAACAGCAGCTTCCCTATTTTTCAAGAAAAGTTCACATGCTTTAGTTGACTGGCCCAAGCGAATGAGTTGAGAAACAGCTCGTCGGGTAGCTCTGGGCCCTCCTCGGAGAGACCTATCTGGAGACAATTCAAACACAAGGACCTCAGTGAGCTGTCGGACTCTTTCATCTACCTTTGCTCGCAATTCTTTAACCATCTGGGTCACAGGTTTGTCACTCAGATATTCCTTCAGCTTATCTAACAAATCAACCGCCCCTTCAAAGTCTCTCTGAGCAATGCAGACATCCAAGTCTTCTGGCAGTTCCTGAATCCATTCTAATGACAGATCCACCATTTCTTCTTCCCGTGTTGCCTTCTCTTCCTCCTCCTCTTCTTCCTCGTCTACTTCAAAAGGATTTGTAGTCTCAGCAGGCACTGGAAGAGTCCGCGTTGGCACCTCCTGCTCCAGCCTTCGTTTCTCACTGAGAACTCTATTTCTTTTTGCCTCCTCCAGCACTTCCAACCACTCTTTCTTGATCTTGGCATTCTCAGCTTGGAAGATGCGACTCTCAGGGAACATAAGCAACTTGAACATATCCTTCATGGGGGGGTTGTCCTTGACATTAACCACAGCCAGCCCATCCAGCGGGTAGAGGGCATCGTAACGGTACATGCCCCGCCGGTTGGGCAGCCATGCTGCCACCAGCAGGCAGTCATTCATCAGGAAAGCATGCACTTTCTGGATCTGCACCATGTGGTCGGCGTCGTATTCCACCAGGTCCCCGTTGTACACGAGGTACTTGCCGGGGCTCTCTGGAAGCAGGTCTCGGCAGCCCTCCACTTTCTCCAGGAGGGTGGTGAGAGTTCGCTGTCGGCCCTCCTCGTTGGCCGAGGCGTCCTTGCCGGAGAGAGGCAGGAAAGGGTTCGCGTGGGGGTCGGTGGCGGCCGCGGCAGCTCGCCGGGCTCCCGCGACAGCCGGGTCTTCTCGCTCGCCGGCGTTGGCCTGCAGCAACAGGGCCTGGGTGACGGTTTCCATGATGCCTTTCTGCTCGGTGAGGATGTGGCTGAGCTGGTACATCTCGCTCTCCAGGTAGCTGATCTCGCGGGCCGTCTCGATGAACTGCCGGTAGTTCTGGTAGACGTTGCGCTTGAGGCTCTGCGCCGTCTCCTCGCTCAGCGCCTGAATGCGCTGCCGGTGCTCCTGCAGGTCCCGGTCCCCATCCGACTGCTGGGACAGCTGCTTCACGTACTCCTCCGCCGCGTAACTCCCGGACTCCAGTTGCCGCCGCAAACGGCTAGCGCCACCGACTGCGGCCACCTCCCCCAGAGACACCGCCATGCCTGAGCCGGAGCAGCGAGAGACCCAAAGAGCAGAGACGAAGGAAGGCCGACGGAGGAAACACTCCGAAGAGCGCCTGCGCCAGAAAAAAAAAAAAAGTCTCTCGCGAGGATCTTCAGGCGAGAAGAGCCTGCGGGAAACGTAAAACGTCAAGGAACGGCGGCACGTCGCTCTCCGTTTCGCACGTTACCATAAATGTATCTTGTGTAGACCAGGCTTCAGTTCCGGATGTCTGGAGACATGCGCAAGCGCGTTGCAGAATCGAAGACTAATGAGAACTGTTATGAGACATGTGGCTTACCGCATGCGCCAGATTGAACAGCCGCTTCCGGCGGGTGGATGGCGGCTGTCGGCAGCTCGGCTGTCGCTTCTTCGAGGCACGATGGACGAGGACTTTTTGCTGGCCCTGCAGTTGCAGGAGGAATGGGAAGCGGAGGACGAGGAGGTGCGGGTTCAGACGATCTCCTCTGATCCTCCGCGGCCACTCTCGCTGATGGACGATGCCTGGGAGTTGCTGGACCCGAACCCCGACGTGAGGGGCCTCTTTCTGCAGTTCAACGAGACCCTCTTCTGGGGGCGCCTGGCGGCGGTGGAAGTAAAATGGAGCCCGCGCATGACTCTGTACGCCGAAGAAAGCGCCGGGGAAAGAGGGAGGGAGGCATCCCTAAAAAGACGCCCTCCAGGGATGGTGGGACTACCAATCCCAGAATTCTCTGCTGCTTGCAGTCCTGGGAATGGTAGTGCAGAGAATAGCGGGGGGGAGAGGAAAAGCTGTCTTGCAGGCTCAGATGTCAACAAAGATGCCTCTAGAGTAGACTAGAGCTGCTCCCATTGCGCCCCCCCTTTTTTAAAGGTAGAGCACATCTACCCATTAAAAATTTGCAACATTTTTATCTAATGATGGTTTGATAGCTTAAGTTACAACCCTGATATTTCTGATTCTGATAAGCTTTCCTAGTCAGCCAAGGTTGGATTGCCTGATTGCAAGCAGGCAGAGTTTTTACCTGACAGCCAAGCAGGGCATGCATAATCAGATACATATACTGGTCAAGATCAGCGATATCAGTAAAATTTTTGTACTTGAATCTTGGATTTTATGCTACAACAAACCAGCAAGATGAGGTAGCAGTGTAATTCAGACAGAGAACTGGGCTGCTTTTAAATGCTTCTCTACTTCTCTTTCTTGAAAAATTGGCCTCTTACTTAGAAAACTAGTAGATCACAATGGATCACTGTTCCAGTCACATTCTGCTTTGGTAGATTTTTGCTGTTGGGAAACAAAAATGATAAGCTTCTGCTTTGCCTTCTAGGTGTGCTGGAGTTTGCTGCTATGAAGGTCATGGTGGAATGTGCTCCATCCGACTAAGTGAACCACTTTTAAAATTACGGCCAAGAAAAGATCTTGTGGAGGTATTGCAAGATGGAATTCTTTCTACAAAGATGAGATGCAGCATGTAAATTTCTTGCAGCCTAACGTGGTTGAAGGCATACATAAACTGTGGAATATATTTTGTCAGTAACAAATCAGATCTTGAAATATGCTTAATAATATCTGGATAATAGTAAGATATCTAAATGTAGCAAGTAATCATATGAATAGAGCACTTTGATACCTTAGTGCTCTGTGTGGTTGCAGAAGTTCAGTACTATATATATGTAATGAAGTACTTTTTCCTAGGAATTAGCTCTCATTTGCTTTAAAGACAATGTTTTAATTCTACAAAGTTAGAAGAAACAACAATCCTGTATTGTAAAAAATACCAGGGAACTCCCATGTAGTACTGTGCCTTATTTCTGATCTATAATAGTATTTTACTTTCTTATATAATGGGATGAGAAATGTCATATGTTGAAAATCCAAGATCTACTTAGACTCTTTTTCTTCCTCATTATAACATAATAGTTATTTTGACCAAGGGCTTCTCTTAGTTATTGGATTTCAAACAAGGAGATACGAAATTCTGTTATTATGAGGATGGAGAGCATCTGGTCCATGGCCAGTTAGCTAAGACATCCCATCCAGCCTGTCTTGGTTTTCATGACATCTCCATGATTGTTTTGTGAAAGAGAAGCAAGCTATCTTTCTTAAGTTCTTTTGCTTAACTCATTAATGGGGCAAAAAAGTTCAATAGATCTATTTGCTTGATAACTGCAAACAGTTCTACATAGCTGTGGAATAAATGCAAAGTAAAAACAGTTTTATGAATTCCCATTGTAGATCAAGTACATTTGTACAAACCTGAATTGTAAGCATCAAATTTCACAATACAGTTCATATTTTTCTTACCATATGGGAGATAAACCGAAATTGAGAAATTTCTTTCAAAAATATGCATATGCAATTGTCTTTTGTTAGAAAATGGATACTTAAGTAATCAATTAATTTCAGACTCTCCTGCATGAAATGATTCATGCCCTGTTGTTTGTTACTAATAATGACAAGGATCGCGAGTCCCACGGTCCAGAGTTCTGCAAACATATGCACCGGATAAATCGCTTAACAGGAGCCAAAATTACGGTAAAGGCTTTTTGTGATACATAGACTCATTTTGATTCTTCAAGCACAGAATAAGAGATTGCATGATGAGATGGCAAGCCAGTTCATGGAGGGATAGTATACTCTAGCAGAGTTGATATTTTCAGCCAATCCTCAACGAGTTCTATTATTAGCAGATGTAGTTTCATCTTTTGGGTTGAGGGCAACTAGAGCAAGTAGAAGAAAATGTACCTTCATAAATGTTTACTGAAAATGGGAAAATGGGTAGGTATGTAATAAATACAAATGCTGGTAGAAACACACCTATTCTGTAAAAAAGGAATGAATGTTTGTTAAAGAAGTGAAAAATAGTTGTATTTAAGAGTGTGCTTTTGCCCATGTTAACAATGTGAAAGTAAGGATTTGAGTATACAGGAGAAACATAAGAAAAGTAGTGAGAGTGGGAAAATTAGTCTTCTGGACAATAGATTACGGTCAAGAATGAATGAGTGATTAATTCATATGGACTGAACTTTGAATCAGTAATACGAAAAATATATATTGAAATAGTTTGTTTATGTAAAGAAAATACATGTTAATCAGTTTGGAAAACAAATATTTGAAGGAAGAATCAGTACATACAGAGAAAGTGGAAGATCAAGAAAGTAATAATTGAATGGGGGTGTCCAGACCCTCTTATACCTGTAATGTTTGATTTATTGTTTCTCACTCCTTTTCTGCACTATGAATTATCACTGCTTACCCTGAAAGGGAATATAGTATAATATAGTATAGCATGACAGATGTGTATGTATTTACATAAAATAAAAATGAAAGTTGTACTGTACTTTTTTCCCTCCTTGGATTAATTTCAGATCTATCATGAATTTCACGATGAGGTGGATTTCTATCGTCGGCACTGGTGGCGTTGTAATGGACCATGTCAAAATAGGAAGCCTTATTATGGCTATGTGAAACGTGTAATGAATAGGGCACCATCTGCCAATGACTATTGGTGGGCAGAGCACCAAAAGAGCTGTGGAGGAACATTTACCAAGGTCAGAGAGCCCAACAATAGCTCCAAGAAGTGCAAAAAGAAAGATGACCAAGCAAAAATCCTAAATGATGATTCACGTATGTACCTTTTGTTATTTACCAACTATGTAACTAAATTCTGTAAGGATAAACGAAAAGGTTAATTAGAAAGCTACTTAATTTTTTCTCAATAGTGCTGTATATAGAATAGTATATAGAATGTGTTCAGTACAAAAGCAAAAGGCACTGAATTTCTATTTTCTAGATGAGGATGATTTGAGATAAACTCGAACTAGTGATTTGGATTCTAAAAGCAGTTGAAACAGAATGAAGTTTTCCGTAAGAGACTTTCTCAATTCCTCAACTCCACTACTAAATTAGTTTCCCATCCCAGAATCCTTAAATAGGTATATAGTGGATTTTGTGCGCATGTAGGCCTTAAAGTCTTGATTCCTGGTAACTGCCTGGACAAGTCCTTGTAGTTTTCTTGGCAACATTTTCAGAAGTTGTTTGCCATTGTTTCCTTCCTAGGTCTGAGAGAGACCTAGGCCTAAAGTCACCCAGCTGGCTTTATGCCTAAGGTGAGATTCATGGTTTCTAGCCTTGTGTCTTAACCACTATATCAGACTGGTTTTCTAAAATAAAAATAGAAAAAAATAAATTCCACATAAATTAAAATTTAGCTTCTTGTGCTCATATTCCATATTGGTTTTGCAGAATTCTCACTCCACAAGTGCTATTTTATGGCTGATACATCAAATATTCTGGAAACCTTTCAAGCTCTGTTTTCCCCCCCTCTCTACCTACAAATAAATCTGCTAAGTTCATTTTGCACTGGGCATTCCTTAGTACATGTAAATATATCAAGTGGAAAGCATTTGGAATGACTGACATTTATTTGAACTAAAAGACCTTCTGGTGTAATTTCAGGAAAAGCTCATGGAAGCAGCATACAGAGCATAATACCTTTTAGTGGGAAAGGATATATCCTTGGAGGAAAAAGAAGTGAATCATCATTAGAGGGAGCTGTAAGTCCAAGCATTAAGACCAGAGAACTGATCCAGTCACAATATCATTCACCTGCTGGTTCATCTAGGTCAAATCCTAAAAATGAAATCAAGTTTGAGCAAAATGTTTCCTGCACAACCGTTTCCTCTCCGTTTTCTCAGAGTAGTTCTGAAAATAGTTCTGCTTCTAGTATCACATTTCCTAGATTTTCAGTTGCTAACCGTAAAGTTTATACTAATGTTAATGGCTCACCAGTTAAAAATACTTCTTTGGTTGGAAAAAGGTCAGAATCAAATTCTACAAAGGCTCTAACAGATTTACCTCACAAAGGGACTCCAGAAACCACAATTTCTATATCAGCTACAATGACTCCAAGATCCCAGTCGCCATCTCAAAGAAACAGCAACATCCATAATGGTGGCCCAGTAAAACGAGCCAGAATGGACGATTCAGTTATGTTTGTCAACTATTTTTTAAAGAAAGGAGAAGTCAAGACTAGTAAACCAGCAATCTCAGAAACATCCACTAGTGACCAAAATAGAAACGTATGTTGCCCTGTCTGTCAATCTGAAGTTTTGAAAACCAAAATCAATGAACACTTAGACCTCTGCCTCTGAAATCTTTTAATGTGATTTTACTCTAAACCTGCTTTGCCCAAGATTTCTCTATTTGTATTTATGCACTGTGTTTTATGGAGAAAAGTTTATATTCGATTTAGTTTTGTGTATGAAACTTTCCTCAGTTTGAAAGTTTTTTCTCAGTACCTATATGCCAATAACACAGTTAACACTGAATGCAACATAGCCTTGGGAAAAGCGTGTTTCTGTCTCTTAGTTCTATAATAATTTGATCTGATATTTAACAAAAGGAATGTGTAAGGTAAGAAATTGGAAGTTATAGTACATGCATTAATTATTTTAGAAAAATAATTTGCTATTGTTACATTTTTGTTTGGTTAGTTTTGTTAGACATTTAAATGCTACATAGGAGAATATAGTTTGAATGTGTGCATTTATTGTGTAAGAGATAGACATGATTGTTTTTCCCTGAACTTGAAAGCTGATGTCATGTAGTAAAGAATACGGGCTACTTTTCTATTTGCACCTAAAGAGATGGCTCACTAAGTGTTCGCTTAAAAATTATGATGTCCTCTTTTATCACCAAATTTATAGATTTGGGCTTTTTTCTTTTGAGTTCAGAAGGGTTAGATGGATTGTATCTTGTCTTATGCAATTTTTGGTCAGGTAGATGTTTTTCTAAATCATAAGTACATAGGGAAGGCTATGTCATGCTACCATTTCGTTTATAAAGTGCCTGTTAGAATGATGTATGCCTATTATTAACAACTTTTGAAACTTATTTCCTCTGAGATGGAAATATATTCTTGCACACAATGCAGTTGATTGTCAGCTATTTGTACAATTAAAAATAAATAACTTTTCAGAAATAGCATCAGAAGTAGAACTCTTTTCCCAAAATAAATCATGAATCTCATAATCTGCCTTTAAATAAAATTTAAAATGTAACTTGTCTTTATAGGTCAGTTATGTTTTGGTGATCTGATGCGATGCTCCTGTACTAGCTTTTGTTTTTGAACAGCAATGTTAAGATAAGCAAGCAAACATCTATTCAGGCTCGTATATTAGTATTGACTGGAAAACCTACAATAGGCCACTGCTATGAAAGGAACAGCAGTGGCATCCCTCAGATTCTTGCTCATCTGAGATTCTACCAGCCTGCTGGTGGTTGTTCCTTGTCAACAGTCTGGAATGACTGATAAGTGACCAATAAGGAGAGCAGTTGTTGCTTCGTTACACGTACACCTTTCTCTACAATGACACAACCAGTCTCAAAAAATTATTCAAAATCCACTAAGCAATTTTGAGTTGGAAAAATAAATAAATAAAGGCATCCAAATAGAATGCATTGAAATAATAGGTAATATAAATTACTTCCAATGTGGTTATGCTACATATTTATACATGATGATGTTGGCAGATTTATGTTTGATTAGGAAATGTGACCTTGATGCCATCAGGATCAACTTTATATGTAAGATGCAGGTTGGCAAGAACCTTCAGCCCAATCATATTCAGCTTCAGACTCAGGTGATGGAATGAGAGGAAGGATCTAGATCAGGGCTCCCCAACCCCCGGCTCGTGGACCGGCACCGGTCCACAGCATGCCAGAAACTGGTCTGCGCAAACAAGCAAAGCCCCATCCACGGGATGCAGGCAGTACATGAAACCACGCCCCCTCCAGTCCGTGGAAAAAACTCCACGGAACCGATCCCTGGTGCCCAAAAGGTTGGGGACCACTGATCTAGATAAAAAGAAATTTAGAGAATCAAGAGCGCCAATTGTCCAAGGTGCTTAGAAATAATTTAAAATAATATAAGCTCAACTAAAACATAAACTAGTTATTTGAAAGGTGCATCAAACCAATGCAGTGAAAAGACAGACTGTAAAATACATTTGTAAAATACATTTCCATTCAACAATATGGAAAAACAAGCAGAAAATTTGCCAAAACAAATGTAAGTTGACAATTATTTTGTTCACGCATTATGGATTATGCTCTGTTAAATAAGCTACATTTTGGCTGGATTCAGATAATACATCAAAGCTACCCTGTACAAAGAAACAAAACTTTAGGGTATTAACGGCAGACGTATATTTAGATACAAAAAGATACAGGATTGCTCCCAAAGCTGATCGGATTATGGCAACAGATCAAGGAACAAAAAAGTTAAAAGATTCACTAGGTACAAAAAAAGGGATGACTTAAAAACTTCACATTAGAATATTGAGGTAAATAGAATATGAAGCAACTTTTAAAAGAAGAATCTGAAGAAAAATGTAAAGGAAACCATGATTATAATCACAGGCATCCATGAAGGGGCCAAAGGGTTGGTCATGGGTCATGATGCAAAATCTACAACTTATGTGCTTGCATTAGACTGTGATACAAACATGTAAGGATGGAGTTTGCCTCATGACATTATCATGGCAAATAATTGTTCTCCTTATAATCTGTACATTATGTTTTATGCCTTTTCGGTAATGCGGCTTGAGCATAATTACTGAGTCTAGATGGTATCCATCTGAATTCAATTGATATTGCTAATTAACAAAAATATATAAAACAAGCATAGAACAAGCCCTAAGTGACTTATTCAAGTAACTGATCAAATTTATTCATTTTTATTGTAACCGTGTAGACATAGTTATGAAGAATCTCCAGATAACAAGAATGTCACATTATTTACATTTAAAAGGCAATTTGTTGTCAAGCAATGTATATATATCATAGCCCAAAAGGCTGATAGTTTAGTTTTATACTGTAGTTTTTTTCTAAATTGCATTGTATTTTACTGTTGTTTTTATATGTATGGTTACTTGTATACTCTTATAGAAGGGGTCTCCCTAAATATTAGAAATAATAAAAATACATCAGAACATAAACTAAGGCTCTTGCATTTATGTGTTGTTGAAAGACATTTGCTTATTGTTTTGACTTAAAACTTTTTAAATTAAAAACACACATTTGTAGTAAAAAGATGGTCAGAAAATTAAATTTCTCAAAACAAAGTTTCTTCTAACATCAGTGCAAAAAAAAGTGAACTACTGATTTGATGAGCCATTTTTATTTAAAGATGGTATGAACCAACTGAAGATCTCTAATCAATTTAAAAATATCTCAATCTGAAATCAGAGTGCTTTATGTAGGCAGTTAAGTGAATCCTCCTAGTGTCTTCTGACAAGTGTAGGTATACAAGTGTATGTATATATGTAATTGTCCCTTCCCTGGGAGATGACTAGCCTTGAAATGTATCCAGATTGCTTTTTGTGGATTAGAATAGTGCATTTCAACCTGTGGTATGTCGGTACCTGGCAGGTGGTATGCATACGACAGGTTGAAAAGCACTGTAAAAAAAAGTGTAGTGGGGGAGATGAGCTGAAACACTGCACAGGCCTGTGGGTGAGTCAGCTGGAGCTGTGGTGTTGCTGGGGCTCAGCCGAGTGCCCAGGATTGGCGCTTCTGGGAGCAGCGCGCAGCCTTGGGGAGACAGCTGGAGTTGCACCAAAGAGGAGGGGGGAGAGGATATAAAAGGAGGTGGTTTTGGCGGGAAAGGGAGAGAAAAAAAGAAGACGGGGAAAAAGGGGATGGAGAAAGAGACGAGGCTTCTTTGAGACAAACAAAGGGGATAGAACAGTGCAAAGATTAATTTGAGAGAAACAGGCACAGGTTCATTAAAAGTGTGGTAAGTGGGTGTACAGATAGTCCTCAACCTACGACCACAATTGAGCCCAAAATTTATGTTGGTGAGACATTTGTTAAATGAGTTTTGTCCTATTTTATGACTTTTCTTGCCACATTTGTTAAGTGAATCACTGCAGTTGTTAAATTAGTAACACGGTTAAGTGAATCTGATTTTCCCCATTGATTTTGCTTGTCAGAAGGTTGCAAAAGGGGATCACATGACCCTGAAACATTGTGATCATCATATAAATATGAATCAGTTGCCAAGCATCCGAATGTAAATCATGTGACCCTGGGGACGCTGCAAGGGTCATAAGTGTGAAACATGATCATAAGTCACTTTTTTCAGTGCTGCTGTAACTTCGAACAGTCACTAAGCGAACTGTTGTAAGTCGAGGACTACTTGTATTTTATAACTTTTTTTCCTTTTTTGGGGGGGGGGGTCATCAGGTTTTTGACACCCTGCTAGGTGAGTGGTGGTACTCAATTATCGCCATAACCTAAAAGTGGTACAATCTGTGAAAAGGTTGAAAAGCCCTGGATTAGAAGACACAAGGGCAGGATTGTGAATCTCTGAATTCAGTTTGTGTGGATATACTCAGAATACCTATCTACGTCTCTCAATCAAGAACTGTGTTTACAGCAAGGGAGGCACTAAGGTAGTAGAGATAAAATGTTTATAATCATAGTGTTGACTTACTAACAGGCCACAGCACTTTTCTCCCTCTGCTTATTTTCCCTCAGCAGCCTCACTTTTAAAAACAATCACAGCTAGATTAGATAATTAAAAACAGGGTTTATAAATAAAGCTAACAGACTTTTGACTACAGTTACAGTGTCACTGCCTGCTAAAAACAGGCACACACGCGCACTCACAGTTTATCAGATTACAAATTAGTTGCTGTGGAATAGGCTTTAAAAGAGTTACATAATTACAAAATAACCACATTGTTTCAAGAACTTTTATAATCTTTTAATTAATTAGCTTTACAAGCAACTCGAGAGCTCTTTCAATAAGGAACACCGATTTTCAAAAGTTACATGACTTTGTAATAAATCTGCAAATGAATCCTGAATTTCTTTGCCTGCTAGATAAAAGTCTTGTTTTACAGCTGGCTAATGTCATGAAATAAAAATAGCATCATGAAGCTTTATCTTTAACCAGGACTAAACAGAAATACAGGCCATAAGACAGTCTGAAACAGGTTTCTATTTGGTGATGCCCCAGGCTGAAAATTTAACTGACGTGAACTGTTTTCAAATGGGCATCAGAGGCCCCAGTTTGGTAACTTTTGTAAATAATGGAGATATCAAAGAGACTGCATATCTCCCTAGCAAGCGCAAATGTAAGATACTGATACCTTTGAATAATGGGACAACAAGGTAAAGTCTTAGGTTTGCGTTTTAACACATTAAACATAATACAAAAGCAGTTAAAAGTTAGATTTACTAGACCTAAACTGTGCATTGCGCTGCAGACCAGTCAGTAAAGAATTTACACTCCTTAGCCAGGCTTCCAGAGGCACTTAAGAGTAAGATGTGTTTTCTTCTGATTTACCAGGATGGAGAGAAAAGTTAAACTATTGCAAGTTTGACAGCTAGTAAGTAATTTTTGGAGAAGGGAACAGAAGGGAACAAAAAAAACAACCAGATTTTTTTTGTAACTTTCCCCAGCATGTTATTATAATGTTGAATTTTCTCCCTTCTGTCAATGGTCATTAAGCACAATCCTTATTGTTTTTCATGTTTTACATGAATAGTAAGTTTTTTTTTAATAAAAATTACCGAGCTTTCCATAGAAAAGGACTTTTAAGAATACAAACTATACAGATGTTAAGTTGTATACAGAGAAACATTTCTGTACACTTACTTTATTTTGATTAAGTGAGGCAAAAAAGGGATTGGTGATGCTATCGGTAAGGCTGGGAGAATTTAAAAGCTTCCCCCTTCAGGGAAATCACATTTCAGCAGAAAACTAAAATAAATTTCACATAGCTGGTAAATGAATGTTATTGTTCCTCACTGTTATTTTTCCAGAAACATTAGACCATTGTAAAAATTTCTCCACAGTATGAAATCCTTCACATATTAAGCCTGCAGTGATGCACTTCAGTCTTAATGTATTTAATCTACCCCTGACACTATGTAAGAGGGTCAAGGGGCAAACAGTAAATGATGAGGGATGATAATGTTTTGAGAGAAAACTTACCTCTGATTTTAACTCACACAAATGAAAGCTTTGAAATGAGTTAAGACAGATCTCCCATCGAAGTAATAGACGGGGGTGTTGCTTCATCTAAAAGCCTAGAAAAGCCCTTACCGTTAAGGTATTGAATGATATCTGTGGACAGAATCCACCTAGTAATTCATCTGCAGAAGTTGCACAAGAGCCCAGCTTTTCTTTGAAGAACTGCGTTTCCATCAAATGGGTTCACAGATTGAAGTTCCCAGTGGAGTACACCCATAGCGTTCAACACTATGACAGTACAGATAGTGTCAAGTTCACTTAGTGGCCAGCCAGTCACTTAGAAAAACCCAAATGAAACAGATTAAAAAATGGTTACTTTCTGGATTCAGTAAGTTAAGCCATAAGTAACTGACAGAAAGACAGGCATCTTTTTCATGTTGCTTAAGTTTCAGAGAAAACACAATACAATCAATCAAATCAGTATAAGATATGAAAAAAATGGGTTCTTAGATGATTATTAAAGTGCTCCTTTTTAGATTTTAGGTAAAAAGACAATCATTTACTGGCATTTCATTTATTTAAATTAAGTTTTATGTGGTAGAATAATGGGGAAAATAGCAGATTTACAAAAATAGATAAATGCTACTTTGGAGAATGTTTTGTTCAATTTTGATCACTGAGCCTAGTTATACAAAATTATTTAAACTCCACATTTATCACTTTTTTAAAGAGGAAGATGAACAGCTCTGAACTGAATGTCAAAAGATGAATGATAGAAAATCTCTACAGTCGGGCACTTCATGTGTAAACTGTTTCTTGTCAATGCTTATCTTTACATTAGCAGTCACAGTACTGGAGTCACAATCGTGGAGTTACAATGCTTCAGCAATTAAAAATCCATTTGATGCAATATTGAAACCCATTGTTTACTGATTCAAAATCCTGATTTGGTGTTGATTTCCTTTTTCTTATTATTCACATTCAAAAGTTAATAGATATCACCAAAGTTTGATGAAGGTGAGGTGAAAAGAGCCAGGATGTAGTGGAGGGAACTGTAAGACCAAAGGCTTTACAAATGTTCTTTCCCATTTGAATCCGAAGGTTTATTTAGTTCAACCCTCACACCTTTTTCACCTGCAAAAAAGGGAGGATATTAATATGGAGAGATAGTAGTGATACATTGATTGAAAATAAGTTATAATTTTCCTTTTATTAAACTTTAAAACAAAATACATATTTTTAGAACTTCACAATTACTGCCTCTTTGAAACCAAGTTAAATATTAATTCACTATTAAAATAATTATTAACTAACAGGACGTACTGAATTATACAAAGCTAATGACTGAATTTGGAAAAAAAACACCATCAAGGCACACCTTTGCACTTGGCTTTTGAATGTTAAAACAATTATATTATTTTGTTATAATTAACACAGCATCTTAGTTTCATTTTTATGTTATTGATTTATTCATCAAATGTATACGGCCACCCATCTCACAAAAAAGTGCCTTTACTGGTTAGTCCTCAACTTACAACCATATTTGAGCCCACAATTAGTCCTTGAAGCAGGTGACACAACAGAGAAATCTGCCTCCTGAGTCCCACCAAATGTAGTTCCCTGACAGGACCTCCCTATTCGGCTGGAACCAATAGGACAGGCAGATATAATCGGGGAGAAGTGGTCCCTCAAATAATCTGGCCCACGTAGGGCTTTACAAGTAAAAAAACCAGCACCTTGAACTGAAACTTAAAAAACAAAGTGGTAACCAGGGTTGTAATGTGTGTTGTTCTAGAGACACATATAACTGCAAGTGCCACTGCATTTTGTACCAGTTGAAGTTAAAGGTTTATGGTTTTAATTCTAACTTAACTTCTGTGGACCTCATTCCACATTTAAGCGGTCCCTAAGGGGGAGTGCGTAAGTGCACTGACGTGCCTAGCATGTCTGTCACATTTTGATTTTATTTTCTTTGTTCAAATTTGTAATTTTCATTTAAATAAACAAACAAACAAAGTAAGTAAGTAAGTTTCCAGATATTCTTCAAGGGCAGTCTCACATAGAGTGCATTTCAGTAGTCCAATCAGGAGGCGATTAGGGCATCAGAGCTGATAGAAATGAGCACAACTGGCACAGAATATGAAATTGTGCAAAGGCCCTCTTAGCCATCACATCCACCTGCTATTTAAGCAGGAGTTGTGAGTTCAGGAGGATCCCAGGTAGCACACCAGGTCTGTTAGGGGGGCAACCCCATCTCAGCACTGAAGTTCGCATAGTCCTAGATCTGGCAACCCCCAAAACCCAACACCAGGGTTCAACTGAAGCCTATTGTTCCCCATCCAGACCCTCACAGCCTCTAAAACACCAGGATAAGACATCCAGGACATTGCTTAATTCACCAGGGGCAAAGATGTATAATTGGGTATCATTAGCATACTGATAATACCCCATCCCATGGTGATGGATAAGCTCACGCAGCGATCTTAACTAGATGTTGAATAGGAATGGAGAGGGCACTGAACCCTTTCGCACCCCATAGAGTAAGGGCTAAGGCAAAGATTCCCCCCCCAACATCCACTGACTAGAATCAATCCAGAGAAAGGAGGTGAATCAGCACAACACAGTGCCACCCACCCCGCATCCTGACTGTTCCTGTTGTTTGTTAGTTATACAAGTAGTCCTCGAGTTACGAGTGGAATGGAGCCTGCCAGCTCATTAAATGAACATGAGGTATCTCAGGGTGGGGAAGGCCATGGGGGGGGGGGCTTGTGATGGAACAGGCCCCCAAGGCCTCCCCAACCCACTAAGACAGGGCTTTTCAACCTTTTCACCGATTGTACCACTTTTAGAATATGGCAACATTCGAGTACCACCAGTCACCCAGCAAGGTGTCAAAAACTTGATGACCCAAAAAAATGGAAAAAAGTGATAAAGTACAGGTAGTCCTCAACTTACAACAGTTCGCTTAGTGACTGTTCAAAGTTACAACGGCACTGAAAAAAGTGACTTATGACCATTTTTCACACTTATGACCATTGTAGCATCCCCAGGGTCATGTGATTTACATTCGGATGCTTGGCAACTGATTCATATTTATGATGGTCACATTATTCCAGGGTCATGTGATCGCCTTTTGCAACCTTCTGACAAGCAAAGTTAGTGGGGAAACCAGATTCACTTAACAACCATGTTACTAATTTAATTTCTCTCCCTCTTTCTTTCTTTTTCTCTCTCTCCTTCTTTCTCTCTCCCTCCATCTCCCTTTCTCCCTCTTTTTCTCCCTTTCTTTCTCTCCCTCTCCCTACTTCTTTCTCTCTCCCTCTCCTTCTCTTTCTCTCTCTCTCTTTCTCTCTCTCTTTCTCTTTCCCTCTTTCTCTCCCTCTCTCTATTTCTCTCTCCCTCTCTAAGATCCTTAAAATCCTTAAAAGTTATGCTTGGGCGGACGACTTTTTCTTTTACAGCGCCGTTTATAATGGGGCGGGTTGGCAGACAAGTACTCAAAAAAAAAAGGGGGGGGAGTGCAAATAGGCGTCCAGTAGCTAGCTTGAACTTTGAACGACTTCTTTCTCTTGCCACCACTTTCTAGGAGGAGCAAAAGACATCCAGCACTGCAACCAGGTGCCCCGACTGGCCATTCCAGGGCTTCCTGCACCGGCTGACTTAGTTGTCAGCAACCTCCTGTTGTCGCTTGAAGGGGGGGGGGAAGGGACACGGGCAGGAGAGATTCCTTCTTTCTCATCTGAGGAGGGAAGTTATGTCGGAGCGTCGACTCTGAATGAAGAATTTTACGGGGGAGTTGAAAGCGAGACAGACTTAGGGCTGTATTAAGACCATAGATGGCTGCGTAAGGAGAGTGGAAGGGAGGCGAATTCGGGGTGGAGCAGAAAACACGGGGGGAGGGCATTAGGAAATAAGCACCAAGGTACATGGTGCCTTGCAAGGGATTCCCGAGTGTTCCGTAATTGTTTTTCCTCTCTCTTCTGCGCGAGAAAAACTTTTGCGGCGTAAATCTGAAACCAGGTGTTCCTGTGAGGTGGCGCAGGAGGTCCTTGGGAGAGGCGAGGACAAGCTTGGCGTTTCCTCTCTCCCAATCCCCTTCTTCACCCCCTTCCCGGCCTGCCTGCGATCTTAGCTCATGGCTCCGTGGCTTTTCTTTGCCTATCCTAGCCAAGCTTTCTTCCGCCCGCCCCGTTCCCGGGAGCGGGAGCACCGAGGAGGTATGGCAGAAACACATGAAGGCGAGAAGTAAAAAACAAAACAAACGCAGAGTTCCAGCCAGTAGAGGCTTGGCAGCCCGGCTGCCGAGAAACAAGAGAGCGCAAAGCCGAGGAGAAGAAGGTGGCGGCTTCCTCCCAAAGGGGGCTCCTTTTCTCCACCCCTTCCCCTCGGTTTGTGGGAGTGTTTCTCGTCTCCGATGCTCACAGGTGCTCCTTCGAGCCCGCCGCGAGCTTTCTCGCCCCCTTTGCTTCTCGCCCCGCTTTCGTGAGGATTGTGGCGCCCTTGGGAAGCTAATAATGCTTTGAACCTTAGGAGAGGAGGAGGAAGAAAACCCTGGAGACAGAGGAAAGAAAGACTGTAGCCGAGGGAAAACTTTTGGATGGGATTATGTGGAAACTACCCTGCTCTCCGCTGCCCAAGCAGGCTCGCTGCTGCTGCTGGTTTCTGCCGGGACTCTTGCGTGCCTTCCTGGCCAGGGGGTGGGGCACAGGAGCCGCTGCCCGCAATCTGCCCGGCCTCCCCTCTGGCCCCGAGCAGCACCTCTGCCTCGCGCACACGCGCGATCAGCCTCCCCGTTGCTGCCGCTGCCCGCAATCTGCCCAGCCTCCCCTCTGGCCCCGGGCAGCACTTCTGCCTCGCGCACACGCGCGATCGGCCTCCCCGTTGCTGCCGCTGCCCGCAATCTACCCAGCCTCCCCTCTGGCCCTGGGCAGCACCTCTGCCTCGTGCACACGCGCGATCGGCCTCCCCGTTGCTGCCGCTGCCCGCAATCTGCCCAGCCTCCCCTCTGGCCCCGGGCAGCACCTCTGCCTCGCGCACACGCGCGATCGGGCCCCGGGCAGCACCTCTGCTTCGCGCACACGCGCGATCGGCCTCCGCGCTGCCATCACCCGCAATCTGCAGCTGCAGCTCCTCCTGGCCCACCCGCGCCCGCCGTTAACCCTTTTGCTTCTCTGTCTTCGTTTGCTTCTCTGCCTTCGCCACGTGCTTGTGGGTAAAAAAAAAAGTTCCATGAGACTTTCTAACTTCTCGCGAGAAGTTAGAAAGTCTCATGGAACTTTTTTTTTTTGTCTCACAAACACAGGGCGAAGGCCGAGAAGGGCAGGAGAAAGGGAATGCTGCTGAAAGCAGGTGAGTAAAAAAACACTTGGGGGAGGCGAGGGCATCTGGGTGGGGGCGGGGGTGGGACCCAGGCAATGCGTCACGCAGCTCCAGCGGAATCTCCCCTGAAGACTGCGTGAGGCTGCCTGCCACACCCAAGGCCGCCGCCAATCAGCTGGAGCTGTGCGCTTTGATCCTGGGCTCTCAGTCGGACCCAGGCAACGTGCAGTTCCAGATGACTTTGCCACAAGCCTCTGCGGCGCTGCTGCCGCTTCACCTCATCCACTTTTACACTTTAAAAAAAAAAAAAAAAATTCAAAAAAAGTTTTTTAAAGATTTTTTTTACATGTTTTTTCAACCCGTCCTACGCGTACCACCAGCCATGTGCTCGCGTACCACTGGTGGTACGCGTACCACCGGTTGAAAAGCCCTGCACTAAGATACCTCATACTTCCCCCTCCCTTCTTGCCGCACCAGACTCACCTGGAAAAGATCCGTCTCCTCTCTGCTGCGGTTCCTGCTGCCGCCCGGATCTGAGGTCGGGGAATGCTTCCGCCCCCCTCCCCCCGCTGCTGCCTGGAAACGGGCTGCTGGAGGGATACGTAAGTGTCCCCCGGCCTCAGATCTGGGCGTCAGCAGCCTGGAAAAGGCCTCCAGAGCCTCGATCCAGCCTCCGGAGGCACATGGAAGTGTCCCCCGGCTTCGGTTCCATTCTCTGTTGCAGAGAACAGAGGCCTAAAGTACTATGAGATCACGCAAGATCAGTAGCGTGAGATCTCACATGATCTTGCGCTACTTTAGGCCTCCATTCTCTGCGAACGCACTGAAGGCCTGGAGCAGCCAAGAAAACAAAGGATCTTGATCTTCACAGGATGAGTATTGAAGGTCTGGTGCCTAGGGAGATCCGGGGAGGGAGGGAATAATCAGGGTGAATATTGCAGAGCCTCTGCGGTCGCTCATAAGGGCGAACGACTGCCGTGGTGCTGCAATATTCATAATTTCAGGACTTGCTCGTAAGCACTAGGGGGCGCTCATCACATAACTTTGAACCAGCATTAAGTGAATGCTCGTAACTCGGGGATTACCTGTATTCTCCTTTTTATTCAGGAACACAAGAGTGCTCCCTCTTCCTCTTTTCCCCCACAGCAACCATGTAAGGTAAATTGGATCATCATTCAGTGAATCTCCCACTGAGGGGCTATTTGAATTTGGATCTCCCTATTTTAATGGCTGATTCTGTTTTAAAATAGTTGGAATTATTTGGTTACATATTTTGTACAGTTAGCTGTCGAGCACTTTTTGCAATAAACTAATACTGTTAATTCTGACAATGCAGGTCTTTTGATGGACAGTCAGCAAGTAGAAGCAAAATTTCAGGACATTTCAGAGAATCAAGCAAATAGATCCTCATCTTTTAGAAACTATGCAATGTGCCTATTCAAAGGCTATATACTTTTCCCACTTCCCTCTTATTCTTACACAGCAAAAGTAATCTAATACAATATAATATATAATCCTATTTTTGCCAAAGTAGTCAGTTTTAGTAAACTATCCCCCTAGAGTAGATAGTGCTTAACATTTTAATACAGTGATAGTAAATCAATTTCTATGCTCTAGATAACAGCGTAATTTTGATTAATCATAGTTTTTAAAAATAATTTAGAATAATCCTACTAGACCAAATTCAAATAAGAAATTTGTAAAACACCCAGTAAGAAAATATGGGAACTTACTTACCTGTTAAGTATTTTACTTTTGCACGGGCTCTTTCATCTGCATCAAAATACCACACTGTTATTGCGTACCTTTAAAAGAATGAAAAAGATGAAGCAGTAATGGTACATTAAAATCATGTTTCTGTCAAGATTACTTTAGATCATTTCTATTACACTTGAAAAGTACAATTCCAACACAATTTGTCAGTTTTATAGAATTATTTTCCCCTTATATGGGGTCCATGAATATCATGATCTTTCGTAGTTTATATAAATTATTAGGGAACTAGGCAATTTTTAAAGTGAAGCTCAAGATACTTACTATCTTAATTTCTCTAGAACCGAGACCTCTGTAATTTATGGAAATTCATTTTTAAATCAATATGCAAAGAAGAAATATTGAAGTATCTTGTATCTTTGCTGATTAATATGCTTCAAACTAATTTTACCAGTCTTATTAATTCTTAATAAAACATTTGATAGATATTCCTATCTTACACCATGTAATGATTCCTTAATTTTTCAATTTATAATTGAAACGGTTTACTTTTGGCCATAGCATTAATTAAAATAATACCATAATGGATTAAATTTATTTACTTTTTTTGCAATCTCTGCAAGAGGATATGTAAAGGACCAGCCCAAGATCAACATAGAACAATCCAGCCAGTTTATTTCTTTATTTTTACATTCAATAGACAGAATCACTAGACTTTTTTTCACTATACCCAACTCCACTAAAACAAGATCCATTAAAGGTTCATTATTGCAAAATAGTCCAAAATTCTAACTTTTTCTTTATTATATATTCTACAGTACTTAAACTAATAGACTTTGACTCTGATGGCCCACAAATAATAGCAGCAGGGTAGACCGCCAAATTGCAATAAGTATTTTAAATGTGAAGAAAGTTTTGTTCATCTGTAACTTTTCAGAAAGCAATTAATGTATTTTTGAAAACTAAAACAATAGGTTTTTAACATTTCACACCCTGCCATGCTTCTTTAAAATCTGTATGTATAATTAATTCATCTCACCTTGTAGCAAATGCAGGCTGCACTTCATGAGGGTTACGGCGATCAGACCAGAAGAACAGCAGTCTATCAAATTTAGGTTCAATATCAGCAAACTGGGCTTTGCCTTCTGGGAATATTCGAAGAATACCCCCACTTACCTTGAAAAAAATTCAACAGGAATTTACAGTTTTAGTAGTTATCAGTTATTGTAAGATATCATTATCTGCTACAATAGATAACAGCAATAATGGCAATACTTCCTAATATTCCACAATTCTTCAGGATGAAGCATAAGTAACAGAATATTACAGTTACAAAGAGGCATCAAACGAAGATGATACAATGATCATCTTTGTTGCTCTTCTCTGTACTCTTTCTAGAGTCTCAACATCTTTTTTACATCGGGGTGACCAAAACTGGATGCAGTATTCCAAGTGTGGCCTTACCAAGGCATTGTAAAGGAGTATTAACACTTCACGTGATCTTGATTCTATCCCTCCGTTAATGCAGCCTAGCACTGTGTTGGCTTTTTTGGCAGTTGCAGCACACTGCTGGCTCATATTTAAGTGATTGTCCACTAGGACTCCGAGATCCCTCTCACAGTTACTACTATTGAGCAAGGTACCACCTATACTATACCTATGCGTTTGGTTTTTCTTGCCTAAATGTAGAACCTTACTTTTTTCACCATTGAATTTCATTTTGTTAGATAGCGCCCAATGTTCAAGTCTGTCCAGATCCTTCTGTATCTTAAGCCTATCTTCTGGAGTGTTGGCTATTCCTGCCAGCTTGGTGTCGTCTGCAAATTTGATGAGTTCCCCGTCTATCCCCTCGTCCAAATTGTTGATGAAGATGTTGAAGAGCACTGGGCCTAGAACAGAGCCCTGGGGCACCCCACTGCACACTTTCCTCCATGTAGATGCGGTTCCATTGAGGACCACACGCTGAGTACGGCCGGTCAGCCAGCTACGAATCCATCTGGTGGTGATGCTGTCTAACCCACATTTTTCTATCTTATCAAGTAGTAGGTTGTGATCTACTTTATCAAATGCCTTACTGAAGTCCAAATAAATTATATCCACAGCATTCCTCTGGTCCACTAATTTTGTCACCTAGTCAAAGAATGCAATAAGATTTGTCTGGCATGATCTGTTTTTGACAAACCCATGTTGGCTTTTGGTAATGACTTTGTTTGCCTCTAGGTGTTCGCTGATTCATTGCTTATCTTTTCCAGAATCTTCCCAGGTATTGAGGTCAGGCTGATAGGTCTGTAGTTTCCTGGATCCATTTTTTTCCTTTTTTGAAGATGGGAACTATATCAGCTCTTTTCCAGTCCTCTGGTAATTCCCCAGTTCTCTAGGATCTTTAAAACAGAGGTCCCCAACCTTTTGGGCACAAGGGACCGGAGCCATGGAGAAAGGTTTTTCCGCAGACCAGAGGGACTGTGGTTTTGAATACTGCCTGCATCCTGAGGATGGAGCTTTGCTTGTTTGTGCGGCCCGCTTGCTGGCATGCTGCGGGCTGGTGCCAGTCCACGGACCGGGGGTTGGGGACCCCCCCTTTAAAAGATATAGTTCAGTGTTTCTGAGATCACATCTGCCAGTTCCTTCAAAACCTTGGGGTGTAATTCATCTGGTCCTGGTGATTTGAACTCGTCTAGGGTAGACAGGTGCTCACTTACCATTTTCTTGCCTATCTTAACTTGTGTTTCTAATCTGTTTTTTATGGTACTGTTTTTGATAGGTTGGAGTGGTTTTTTCCCCTTTGTGTAAAGATGGATGCAAAAAATGAGTTAAGTAGTTCTGCTTTCTCCCTGTTGCTTGTCACCTTCTTGCCACTTTCTCCCACTAATGGATCAATCATTTCCTTAACCTTTTTCTTGTTTTTTACATGTTGAAAGCAGCTTTTTTTTATTTTTGACTTTTGTCGCAAGCCTTAGTTCATTTTGAACCTTAGCTTTCCTCACTTCATCTTTTGCAGATTTAAACTTAGCATAACACTCAACCACTTATTACAATTAATATAAAAAGAGTGCCATTTCTTAATATATGTACTACAACCTTCTCCAAAAATAGAAAGTACCTTGGCATCCCAGTCTTTATTAAGGTAATATATACACGTGACACATCTTCCGTCTCCATTTGGATTATCCACATGTCGCACATATCCTGTTCCATTGCCTGGGTAACAAGCTACCATTGCCTGCAATTAACAAGAAAGCATAAAACATGAACATAAATTGACTTTTTCTCTATCTCAAGGAATGGATTTCTGAATTTCAGCATTTTGAAATTCATCTGGTAAAATTTTTTAATAAATATGTAAGTGAATATGTGTAATATCCCTGAAACTATTTTTTAAAAGCATATTCATTCAGTTGTCTAACATATTAGGTAATGATAGGCTTATACATATTGACAATTTGTAAGCATTAATCACCTGGTATAATTATTGTGGTATAATTATTGTGCCAGCAAATATGGAGAAATTAAAAAAAAAAAAAACAAGACAACATCACAGGTCAATGCTCAACAGAGTTTACAATTTCAAGTTTAAAACAGGAAGAAATCAAAAATATTTTGCAAGAACTTTTTTTGGGCCCAGGTATGTGAAGGGTCCCATCTCTTGATTGTGATAATGATATTCTTGGCTGCCATGTGTTTTAATTTTTGTAATTGTCATTGTTTTATTTTATTGTTCACTGCTCGGAGTTATTCACCGAGATGGGCAGCTATATAAACTGATTAAATAAATAAATTCATAAGCAATACATCTATATTCAATAATTTCCAAGTGTACTACTTTTTCTGTTTTTTTCCTCCTCAACGCTCTCTTGTTCCAGGGTTCCTTCCCTCCCTAAACGGCATAAATCTTTTCTACCAGTAAACTGATATAACTTGAATGATCCACATTACTTTATTATGGTATAAGAATATTATAATTTGAAGGAGAATACAGAGGGCTTAAATTTTAGCCTGCTGTTTATAAATTCTATTGTGTTAATAATGTAGGAAACAGAAGATTATAGAGTTTTTGCTGCTGTCTAAAGTTAGTTTTTAATACATTTATATCAGTGGTGGGATTCAGCCAGTTCGCACCACTTCGGCAGAACCGGTAGCTAATTTTTTGTTGCCCAGGCCCAGAATGGACTTCCGGAAATGGCATCCACATAGAGAACAGGTTGTTCACATATTTGAATCCCACCATTGATTTATATGTAGTTACATGCAAAGAAACAAGAATGACTTTTCACTGGAATTTCAAAACAGTAATAAAAAATTTTCAAAGAACACTTAAAACAGACACATGAAGGAATTCAATTATTACTTTCCTATAAAGAATTGGAAAGTTACTTTATATTCTACACTAAAACCTAAGTTTCAAAATGGGCAAGGCAAGGAATTCTAAACACTATTTGGGTCCACCCAACCTTCTACACCTTAAAATAGATTAACAAAAACAAAACAAAACTGCTATATTTGGATAATATGCTATGTTAAAACAAATATAATACACTAGAGCTAAACAAGACTGCTTACTTCATATAATGCTAGGATAGTGATATGAACCCTAACAACACACTGAATTACAAATTATCCAACAGCACTTTAGCCTAGTATAGTGTGTTGTTTGAAGTCATCATGTCTGTTTGTTTGTTTATAAGATTTATATGGCTGCCCATCTTAAGCAACTCTGGGTGGGTCATAACAACAGTAAAACCAGTAACTATAAAACAACCATAAAATAAAACAGTAAACCAATCAAACAAAAGCCCTAGGCCATAATCAACCCCTTAGGATGCCCCATAGCAAGCTCCAATTACCCTCAGTATGGTCATATCTGTAATCTTTTAAAGATTATCTCTTTCTCCATTTATCTGCAATAATAAGTTATTTTCTTGTAAGTATCTTTAGATTCCTCTCCAAAAACATTCCAAGAGAAAACAATAGTTATCAAGAAAACTAATAGAACTCTTAATGAATTAAGGAATTGAATACCAAAGGAATATATTTTTTTACCAGAAGCAATATAATAATAAAAATCTAGTTTTAGCTTTTATACCATATAAATTATTTGTTCGTTGATGAGAACTATCCTAAACACCAGAAATTAAAGGAATGGGAACTATAGATGAGTTAACAAACAAAACTCAAGTGTTTTTTTTTTTACTACTACTACAGTTATACCATGCTTAAGATTGGATCAAAGCGCATTGACTAATATATATATATATATATATATGTAGGTCTTTGGTAATTCGGGTTTTCTCCCGTGTAAAATTGGAAGTGTCTTGGCGACGTTTCGACGAAGTCTCATTCGTCATCTTCAGGCTGGTGTCTCTTTGGCCTCGTGCTTCTAGGAGCACGAGGCCAAAGAGACACCAGCCTGAAGATGACGAATGAGACTTCGTCGAAACGTCGCCAAGACACTTCCAATTTTACACGGGAGAAAACCCGAATTACCAAAGACCTACATACAAACACCCGTGAAAACCTCAGAAAACATATATATATATATATACATATACACACACCAAACTGGTTGTTCCAAGCATGAAACGTTTTGCACATTCGTGGTATGAATGAATTTAAGTGTTCCTGAGCATAATGTAAGAGTTTTAAGTATAGTAGCCACTGTTTTGTAAACAAGCAAGCATGCATCATAGTTTCAAGAGGTTAGGGTTTCAAAAGGAAGTTGTTCATTAAAACTAGTAGAAAGTTTTGGTTTCACATTTGACAGGTGCAGCATAATGTGTCTGTTTTTGCTTCAGACTTCTTTGTAACCAATCATGTTTTTACATGTCTGTAGTTCCTTGTTGCTTGATAATAAATAAACCCAGGTTTTTTTGTTTCAGGGTCTGGCTCTTGGAATATTACAGAACGTGTCTCTGTGTGTCTGACCAGCCTTTGCAAATCCTTTTCAATAAAGACCGGAGATCAATCACTCGGAGCCCTGAAAATAGAGATGAGTCCTGAGAGTAGGAAAAATGAACCTCACTGCATTTCATACAATCAAGTAGAAGAAGAAAAAGTATACTGTTTCTTATAGATTTTCCCCTCATAGCACTTGTTAAGAGCTGAAGTGGGATCTGATTCTCACCATTAAAATAGTTGCTTTGCATATCTTTAGCATCAGGAAATGAGCAGCAAAATTGTCACTGCTTAGAAAGGATCAGAGAAAGAGACTCACGATTTAAATCTTGGGAATACATATGGCAAGATTCTGGATTCTGTTAGATACAGAATTTCTTTGAATGCTTGACTTTCTAATTGTTTACAACAAATCTACTAATCTAACTTTATGTCTGCTTGGGAGTACAAAACTGAGAGTGTTCAATTGTTGTATCAGGTACAAAGATGTAATGCTTGTATTGATACTTAATTTATCATTATCATGGCCTCTGGCAGAAGGGGCATGTTACAGGACTCCTCAGATAGGGAATTTTTTCAAGTGAGATCTAGGAAACCCTTTTCTGCCATGGTGCTCGCCTTGTGGAGCATTCTTCCGCCCAAGGTGAGGCTAGCTCCAATTTTATTGATCTTCTAGAAGTCATTCAAAACATGGTTATGTCAACTGGCTTGGATCCCATAATAGAGCGGAACCTGCCAGATAGTTACATGATGGCCAACTGAATGAATTCTCTATATGGCTCCCCCCACACTATTTTAAAAATCTTTTTAATTATTGTATTATTAATTGGCTTTTTATCTATTTGGGTTACCTTGTACACTGCCCAGAGTCACTACATGAGATGGGTGGTAATATAAATGTGATTGATAGGTGGATGGTTAGACGACTGGATGGATGGATATCCTTTATTAAAAGCATTCTTAACAGGCATATGAAAACATTTTGCATAATATTTCATTTTTACACAAACATTTAAAATTAGTCTTTGTTTCTAAGATAAGTTTCAGATTCTATGTTCCCATTCAACTGGCACTATGTGATATAGCAACATACTATAACTAAGATACCTTCAAATGTGTTATAAATACAAAATTTTCAGTTTAATTTTCTTAAATATTTTTCTTTCAGGACTCCTCATTACTACTGACCTACTGACCCAGGGGTAGGCAACCTTGGCTCTTTTATGACTCGTGGACTTCAACTCCCAGAATTCCTGAGCCAGCATGGCTGGCTCAGGAATTCTGGGAGTTGAAGTCCACGAGTCATAAAAGAGCCAAGGTTGCCTACCCCTGTACTGACCACACAAAGCCCTTATAAACAGAAGAACACTGACATTGTTATTCCCTAAACTTTGCTGAAGATGTTACCTAGCCTGGCAATGAAATGTTCGGAAACCAACCCACACAACCCACAAGTTCGGAGAACAAACCTTCACCCTCATCCTACACCCAAGCTATAGATATTCACCACTATTGCAGAGAGAAGAAAACTAAAATGCCTAGGGTAAAAATTGGTATGCCACAAACTAAGCCCAATATATCCCAATAAGCTAATTGTGTGTTTTTTTCTCAACAACAACAGCAACACTACAAGTGAGAAAAGGATGCTTCTCCTACAAAAGTGGTCAACTCCTAAGTCAAGAGAAAGCCAACCTGGAAAATAACTAATTCTCTATTAAATAAGCTCAATCAACCTTTGCAGTTCTTTATATTATTTTGCACAAAAAGAATACATAACTTAAAAATAAAACAGAAAAAGGAAAGAATTTATAAAATTTAAGATGCAGAAATGTATTCAACCTACTTTGAGATAGAGCTAGAAATGCTGAGGTATTTTTTAAACTTCATCTTCTGGAATATTTTAATAAGAACAGCTAAGAAGATGAACTCAAACTAGTATACCATGAAGGCTTATTGAGTACTGTAGAGACCAAATTGGGCTGTAAGACAGACCAAAAGAAGAATAGAAAAAAGACAAGGCAAAATATTACATGGCCAGTATATTAAAAAAAGCAGGCAAAGCAGATAACAAAACCTGGCAATGGCTAAAAGCAGGAAAGCTGAAGAAAGATACAGGCTAATTTTGGCTGTACAAGACCAAGCCTTAAGAACAAATGCATATAAAGGCAAGGAACAAATGAAGCCTCTGCAAATAAGCTGAGAAAACAGTAGACTACCTAGTTAACTGCTGCAAGAAGACTGCAGAGACTGACAAACAACAGCACGACAAAGTAACAACAATGGTGCATTGGAAGATCTGCAAGAAACACCATTTGCCAGCAAGGAAAAACCGGCGAGATCACAAAATAGACAAACAGAAAATGAAGAAGCTAAAGTGCTCTGGGATTTTAGAATTCAAACAGACAAGTACTTGCCATATAGCACTCCGAGACTTAACAATTGTTGATAACAAGAACAAAAAATCTGGATAGTGGACTTCGTTGTACCCAGAGATAGCAGAATAGAAGAAAAAGAACTGGAGAAAATCACAATATGCAAAGACTTACAAACAGAAGTTCAATGATTATGGCGAAAGAAAACAAAGATAGTATATAGGCACCTTAGGTGCAATACCGAAACAACTGGAGCAACCACATAGACCAGGGGTAGGCAACCTTGGCTCTTTTATGACTTGTGGACTTCAACTCCCAGAATTCCTGAGCCAGCATGGCTCAGCTTGGAATCTTCTCCCTTTCCCCTCAGCTTGGCTGGCTCAGGAATTCTGGGAGTTGAAGTCCACGAGTCATAAAAGAGCCAAGGTTGCCTGACATAGACCAAACAACTGAACAGCAACAGCATAGACAAAATGACTATCAGTCAATTGCAAAAGGAAGTTTTCTTTGGAACAAAACATTACATCCTGTGATGCTGATATCTTTAACACCATCAAACAACACCTGTCTAACCTAGGTCCTTGGGAAGGACTCCATAGGTGGATAAAAATGCCAAATCCAATTGGCAATTAGCAATTGTAAAAAAATATTTAAAAAAAACAAACACCAAATAGCAAAAAGGAACAAAGATGGCATAAGTAACAAACTCAGATGGGAATAAAGAAAAAGAGGAAAGAAGGTCTGCAATCACATTTGCCAAAAAGCTTATGCAAAGAGCAAGGCCTTCAGAGCCACTCAAATCTCAAGGGAAACATCATTCCAGAGGGCAGCCCTGCTAGAGAAGGGGTACTTCCAGGATTCTGAGAGATGACATAGTTTAACTAAAAGAATTTGGAGTGTGCCAACTCCATTCTACTCCTAACAGCAAGGTGAACAGCAAGACTTTACTGATACCATCTTCAGCATTTATTAGGTTCCCTGATCAAATATATTTATAATTATTTTAATCATAAAAAATGGAAAGCTGTTCAGTTGCTTATCAATTACCTTACCTATACCATCAGCTTTATTTACATCAATGTCTCTGGGGTCTGTTCTTAGAAAGTAAAAATGAGTAATGGGGTACAAGCTAATATTTGATTTGAAATTCTACAAGCCTATAATTTTTAAAAAAGTAAATTAGAATGACAGAGAGGTGGGGAGAGAAGAACACAAAGTGCAGCAGGAAAAAGCACCAATAGCTTGCTTTCTGAAACTATGACTGACCTTGTTAGCCAGATAACTGAAATGGTCACATGGCATCTCAGTTAATCATCATTTCCCTCAACCATTAAGATTCAGGACCCAGTCATATTCATAAGTGGAAGAGTACCTGTATATATTTCAAACAGTTATATGACTCCAATCAATTTTGCTGGTATATAAAAAGCAACAACATGGAATAAAAACAACTTTATAGAAATCTACTTTTATGGTAAATACTTACTGACCTTTAAAATAAGTGAATTAATAGGACAAACGGATGTAATGCAAAATTGACCAACACATTTATGACATTAAAATCAGTATTGCAAAATGTGTTCAAAATAAATTAAGCTTTGGGTTACCTTATTACAGGATTAAACTAGAACAGGTAGAAGGGATACTAGATGAGTGGCCAACTCTCAAAAGTGACTTGCAAGCCTGCCATTTTAAGCTACATTCATTTTTAATGATTACCCTTAGCTTGTTCATTTCAAATAAGCAAAATTCATACTTGCATCTAAGGACAGCAGTATTCTAAGAATGAAATATGTATGATAGTGTGATACATATGATTTTGCAAATGGTTGTTTTCTACAAAGAATATTTCATATAAAACAAAGATTTCTAAATAATACTTTACATCAAAGGTTTTTTATATTACCCTTTTAACAATCCTGGAGTTTTTAAATAGTTGTTCACTCAAAACAAAATATTTTACTAAAGTTAAGCTTATGAGACTTACTCAAAGGTATATGATGACAACTTATGGTTAATATTAATATATCAATAGGCAATAATACCTGTTTTTTTTCTAAAACTGTGCTAACTTCTACGCAGCACACAAATGTATCATGGTCCCTTCATAAATCGTTGTAAGTTATATTAAATTGACAAAATTACAGTATGGAATGAAATTGGAAAAAATGAAATTGAAAAGTAACAAGGCTAGATAAAACAAGTTCATTTAAGAAATATAGGTAGTCCTTAACTTGCAACAATTGAGCCCTAAATTTATGTTGCTAAGCAAGACAGTTGTTAAGTGAATTTGGCTTCCCCATTGATTTTACTTGTTAGAAGGTCACAAAAGGTGATCACATGACCCGAGGATACTGCAACCGTCATAAATATGAGCCAGTTGCCAAGCTTCCGAATTTTGATCACGTGACCATGGGGATGCTGCAATGGTTGTAAATGTGAATAATGGTCATAATGGTCAACAGCATTTTTTCAGAGCTGTTGTAACTTCAAACGGTCACTAAACAAAAGGTTGTAAATCGAGGATTACCTGTAATCAGAGGGGGGGGGGGAAAGAGTTTTGAAAGCAGAAATAGTTAGTCTGACACATTGAAGTCACCGTACTACATACAGAGGTAGCATGTTATGGAATAAACCAGGGGTCTTCAAGCTTGGCCCTTTTATGACTTATGGACTTCAACTCCTAGAATTCCTCAGCCAGACACGCTGGCTGAGGAATTCTGGGAGTAGAAGTCCACAAGTCATAAAAGGGCCAAACTTGAAGACCCCTGGATAAACATTCAGTTGAATATAAGAAAAATCCTATAAAGAAATTTGAATTTTATATAACAAGAGTAAAAAAAATGGAATGAGAAGAAAGGTATGTATTCTAAAGCATCTGAAGTGAAATTTTAGCATATAGTTTGAGTAGTAATCTCAGCTACTCCTGCTCACCAGCATTCACTAAGAAGTTTAACTATTTCCTGTAAATAAAATATTGTTCACATCATATGTCAAATCAGCTCGAGTAGAAAATTTTTAAAAATGTTATTTTTCTCAATACGATCATTACATAATCTGTAACTTATTCTACATTTCATTTTACTTTGACTTCACAGTTCTTCCATAAATTATTTTCATGTATAATTATAGGTCTGTGCATAAGTTTTGATTTGAAGGCACAAGATAGTCCAAATCTCAGAGAGCAAATGTAGCATCTCCTAAAGCAGCCTTACCTCTTCTTGGGATTTTGTTCAGGAGGGTTGCCCTCTGAAACTGCTGCACAATTCTGGGAGGAGATATGGGTTTGTGTCTTCAAATCTAAACTGCTACATGGCTGTAATATACACACTCACATTTCAGGAAAATATTCCATGCAAGCCTTGAATGATTTTTTTTCTTCAATTGCCCATAAGAACTCTAGAAGGGCTTTCACACAGTCTTTTTCTTAGCACTATCAAATGCACTATTCCCATGAGGTTCAAAAGCCACCAAATAACATGATTTGTCTAACAAACAGATTTAAGGAATTCATAATTCAGATTATGTACCAGTTTGTCCTATTTTATAAACCACAATAAACATTTTTTTCTTAATATATGTGGGACACAAAAGTGTAGATGATTCTTCTCCTGACTCATTATATTAACTGTATATTGTTAAGTGGACAAAAATGAACAAAATAAAAACAGATCTGATTCCCTATGATTTCCTAGCACAATGATTTATAGAAAAATGGGGACAGAAGCCTTTCCCCTAAAATTATACTTACCTAATCATGAAATATTTTAAACAATGGTACTACCCAATTATATTTTAACTGATGGTTCGCAAAGATACAACTTTTCTATCATACTGGACTTAAGCAGCACATTATTAGTTCTATCACTGATAATTGTAAATGTTTATAATATCAGCACATATCCCAACACTTTTTCTAATGAGTGGATATTGTCTGTATTTTAAACCTGATAATTTCTTCCCATTCAGTTCTTTCCAATAAATATTCAAGTGTTAATCCTCATCAAAATTTGCTTTATCCTCTTGGTTACAGACTGAGAAGAGAGCATATAATCCAGGCAATTTCTTCATCTTCAACTAGCCTAATCAAATGTTTATATATTAAAATGAACTGTTGCTCATCTACATTAGTTTACCTCTATCATGTGCAAAGAAACAAAACCACCATAAAGATTTATTATACTGTCTAATCATAATACAGTTCTGCTGTTGTGTAATGTGGTAACACCATGAAACTTTGGTCCTTTATATCAATATAAGATCAAAAAAATGTATTTGGTCCTAGAAGAAAATTAAAAACTAATTTTATGCCTGCCATAATATCCAAAGTAAAGAATGCCTTTTCAGTTTACTAGAAGAAATAATTACTAAACCTCAGTAAGTATAATTGTGCAATATTGACATTAAGAGCCTCGTGCTATAGGTAACAAGATGTACTTTTAGCATTACAAAATAATTAAGACTGAATAGACTGTCAAGCAGTAAATTCAAATTCCCCAGGATTACCTCCTGATAAATATTGTAGTTCTAGCTAATTCAATATTTAGCATCTATATACTATAATAGGCATATGGGTAAAATGAGAGAAGATAAACAGCACACATATTGGCACTATGGTCTATTTTACTGTTTTCCCCCCACTCAGCTACAAAGCAGAACCTCACTTTAGAAGAGCCTCATTTCAATCACCCCAACACATGCTCTGAAACACAACTGTGGCATTAATTGGTTATATGAAAAAAAATTATGTAACTGTGGCATCAACTGGTGATAGGGAAAAACTTATTTTGTCAATGTTTTGTCTTCATTTCTCCTCTGTGAATTTTAAAATGGTATTATGTTTGAATTAGAAGCAAAAACAGGTTTTATCACATGGTCATTCGATAAAGGTTTTGGATTGCCTTCATTCATTAACCAAGTGCTTATTTAATACATAATTATTCAATCAGAAGCATTGAAGTTCTACTAAATTCAGCTGGGATTAACCCCAAGCAGACAAAAATTAAGAAACCCTCAAGGATCTCTTATAGAAGGTCTCTCACAATCTTTCTCTGACCCTTATCGCTCACCCACAATTTGAGGCCTTCAATTAATCTATTAAACCGTCCTAAAAATAAATATGCTTAGGGAACATAAAGAAAGAAAGAAGGCCTCACTTCAGATAGCTGCTTAAGTACCACGACTACAGGATGGCAAGAAAGAGGAGGGTGCCACTCACTTTCGTTCTGCCGTTGATTTTGTAGTTACCCAGTTTGCCATTGCAGTGGCGTATAAGATCGTCCATACTGTTCATAAGCTTTCCGATGGTTTTGCAACCAGGCTCTTTGCCTTCCACCCAGGTGATTTTATCGCCACGAATGTCCCTGGAGGAATCGCTCTTCTGACTGACCAGCTGCCCGTCGGTGAAGCGTCCAGTGTGGTGCAAAGCAAGAACCTGCTGCTCGATCTGCCCGCCCAGCTCCTTGCCCAGAAACTCATCCACCACGCAGATGCCATGCTTGTTCATGCAGGGCACGATGTACTCCAACGCCAGGCGCTGAGGCACCAGCGACTTCATCTGCCCATTGGGGCGCAGGGACGCTTCGCCCGTCAAATTGGATTTATCCCGGTAGAAGTGCCCCGCCTCCACGGCCGGACCTGCCGCGGCAACCGCCGCTTCCTTGTCCTCTTCTTCCTGTGTTCCGGCTCCTGGCGCCACTTTGGCAACGTGGTTGTTTGTTACCACCACGTTCTCCTCCGAGTTGGTGTCCCGCTGCGGCTTGGCGGGGAGCGCTGTTGCTTTCTTGGAGGACCTCTCCTCGCCGTCCCGTCCTGCAGCATGCGGACGGCCGTGGCGAGCGCCCTGGTGGAAAGGCTGGTCGCCGCCGCTGCCGCCGGACTTTCTAGGCTCAGCAGCGCCCCCTTCTGCCGCCAGGGAGCCGCCGCTGTCGCTTCCCCGGCAGATGAGCTTGTGCTTCTTCCAGTCCTGTCGCTGATGCTCCTTGCTACAGTAGAAAGAGCTGCGGCAGCGCCCGCAACGGAGCAGGTTCTCCATCTTCCCGCACAGCTCGCAGTACTGCCGGTCCCGCTCTTGGCTGGCGGCGCTGCTGCCGCCGCCGCCGTCGCATCCCCCGCCTTGGCCGGCTCCCCCGCCGCCGCTGCCACTCCCACCGCTGTCATTGGCCATGTTCTCGCGTCCCCCTTCTCGGTCGCCCGTTTTTCCGCGGCCTCAGGAAAGCGGCGAATGGCTCACTTCATCATGGCCGCCCCCTGCCCGTCAGAGCTGCGCCGCGGCTCTGCTGCTCCGTCCGCCTCCTTCTCTCCTACTGATGGGCGGGGGGCCGCCACCAAACCCCGCCGCTTTCTCGCCTGCCGCTTCAAGAGGCGCCCTCCTACCGCCGCCTCATACCGCCCCGGCAAATGGGGCGTTGAGGCGTCCTCTACCTCCGCGGCTCCTTTTCTTCTCCTCCTCCTCAGGCAGCTGGAGAAGCGAGAAACGCGTCCGCTGCCGGCGCGAGCCCTTCTCCCCCTCGCCTATCCTCCTCCTCCTCCTCCTCCTCTCACCGTTGCCCGGGCCTTGGGGGCGTGGCTTGCGCCGCCACTCTCCGGCTCTGCTTTGCACGTACGCCACTTCCAGTCAGTCCACTCCAGAAGAAGAGAAGGGCGAGGGGGAGGAGCATGCGCGCGTGCGCGCGCGCGCGCTCCCGAACCACCCCGGAGGTTCAGTAGAAGGCGGAACCCCGGGTGGCCACGCGCGTTTAGGGGCTTTCCTTTCTTTCCCTCTTTCTCTTGCGCGAGGGTCGGGGCCGCGTGGCTATGGGCGGGGGACCTCCGCGGCGGCAGCTCCACCCGATGAACCCTCAAGTTCCGCTTTAGCTGAGTTATGCGACCCGGTTGAGCGGATTGAAGGGAATTTTGTTCGCGATTTCGGAATTTCTTCTTTGGGTGTGTGTGTGTGCGGCGATGCATTTTCTAGTTTTGGTTCTCCGAAGCTAACGCATCCAGCCTCCCGCAATTCAGCGTGCGTCGTTTATTTGGTCTGCCAGTCGAACCCAGAAAATCTGGTTGAATAAAGCAAAAAGGGAGTCTATCATGTGAACCTGAACCAGGGATTTACAGTGCCGAGAAACGTTGTAGCTGCTAATGTGAAAACACAGGAAGCATTTCTAGATTTAAAACCCAGGATTCCTTCCACCAGAAGAACGCATAAAGCAGCGGTTTTCAAACTTGGCAACTTTTAAATTGTGCGGACTTTTGACCAATTCTTTTAATAATCATTTTTATAAATGTATAGTTTTGGTCTATAAATTGCTGAATTCTGGGAATTGAACTCCACACAGTTGCCAAGTTTGAAAAACGCTTGCATAACGGAACCCCCACCCCCATTCGTTCCAACAACCAAGCTGTATCCAGCTATGTGTGATCCTAAGTGTAGAAGCTATGTAGGTTGGGGTCTTTATAAAAAATTAGAAAGTTTACATTAAAAAAGATTATTACTTAAAAGTAGAGTCTGCTGCATTGTTTGGTCTACTTGGAATTCTATTCGTGCCAGAGGAAAAACAAGTTTATTTGGGCTATCCATCCCCGACTTGCCAACCATGGATGTATCAGGTTGATTGGTTTTGATTGATTATGGCCATCAAGTTGATGTCAGCTCTTAGTGATCACATATTTCCAATTATCAGTGGGCTCTCTTTTGAACAATTTAGGTCATGGTGGGTACATAAGGATGAAGAAAAATCTGTATAGCTCCTTCCTTGACCTTGCTCATGATGGCTATGTGTAGTAGGCATTGCTGAAAAAGAATATACTAATGCAGTATTTAAAACATATGTACTAAGATAGATGGAAATTTTAGAAATAATAAATGGTGAGTAACCTATATAGAGTCCTACTTGTGGTACTGCTGTCTAGATGCTTATCAGTAAACAACTTTGAGCCTTCTATAGTTGATGATCTTGAACATGTATTCAATTAAAGAATATCTTCACAGCGTCTTTCTGAAAAATGTAGCCAAATAGATTGTTGTGATACTAGAATGTGACATGGCCTTGAGCTTTTATAAAGAATTAGTAGTAGGATTTTCATTGTGAGCTTGGATTTTCACATTGTATTTAATCCAGTATTTAATTGTAATGTATTGATTATATAACAATTCGAATCAGAAAACAAGATCAAAGAAACCAAGTTGTAGGTTAGTGCAGTGCAAATTCTGGCCTCAATATACTTCTATAAATGAAAGATCACTTCATGGATTGATATAGGTTGTTTCAATTAATTATTCTATAGCTAGTCCTAACAGGCTCACAGTTCTCATGTCTACAATTATAACACTTCTGAAGATTAGAATGCTGTAAAACTTGAAGACATTCTTATATTGCCCTTGTCCTCATTTTAAACTCTGTCCTGTGAAAAACTGAAATACATTGTATGGGAGATTTTCAAGTAGCTGCCGTACTTGAGAAGTTTGGACTACACAATATGCCCTCTTACTGAAGTAAATGACTTGCTCTTAAGGGTTAAATTCTGATACAAGACAGCTGAGGAAAATAACTCTTACAAATTCCAGGAAGGTTATCGAGTACAGTAGCAGTAGTGTTCTTCTTCATTGCAAAACTATTAGAACAGATCCTGGAAAAACTTCTCAGCAGTCATTAATTTCTAGAAGAACAAATAGTATACACAAGAAATCTTAACACATCAGTGTAACAAAATAGAGGCTTTTTTCCAGGACAAACATTGCATTTTGAAAGAAACTGAGCATTTGTGAAGAATGCTTTCAAAGGAACTATCTAAAATTCAGTAGAGTATAATCAGTGCTTTTTTTGTAAAAAAAAAAAAAAGTGCTGGAACTCACACATGTCATACAACCCGCCTTGCCTACCCTATAAGGTTCCATCCAAAAAAGGTGCCGGAACTCCGTTCTGGGCGTTCTATGACAAAAAAAGCCCTGAGTATAATTATCAATTTATCACATGTAATGTCAGAATGAGAGTCTTAATAATTATACAGCCATGAAGTAATGGGCAGGCAATTTGATAACCTCCAGAAGAATTGATTTCAGTTCAAGTCAGCTTCAGCAGAACAAATTACGAAAATTTCTGAAGAACCAGTTGATTACTGTAGTAGCCTTGTTTATAATATCGATCAGTATTAGGTTAGCCTACGTGTTTTGGCTTCAAAAAACTGGACTACTATTGGATGGCAATAGACAGAAGATAGTTTTCTATATCTCCGTGTCCCTTCAATGGTTGTCAAGTTTTCTGGTGGTCCAGGGATGATATGCATAATTAGCACTATCAGTTTGTAGCTTATGTGCTGCAGAACTAGGGTATGCTTGAAAAAAAAATCAATGCCTTCCATAACCAGAACATTTTAGTCACAAATTTATTTGCCAAGGGAACAATATACCTCAAACATATTCAGTTTGTATAAGTTTCAAAAGGTATAAATGTTGACTGAGTAGCGAATTTTAGAATATTTATGACTCTAGGTATTAAATTCTTGGCAAACAATAATTCTAAAATAGTTCTAAAAACAAATGATGATTGGAAATTGCATCATAGCATATTAAATTTACAAATGCTTAGTAGAAATCTGTTCAGCAATGTGCTTTCCCTCCCTGCTTTCAAAGAAAGGCACAATCTCGCCATGACCTTACTTTGCATTGTGATGTTTACTTAATATAGTTACATCACCATGACTCAGCATAGAAACATGAGAGCCGATCTTGTGAAAACAACAGTAGAATGCCAATTCCTGCTTTTTTTGCATAAATCTGTTTAATAATTAACCTATTTTATGTCCATCCAGTTCTTTTTACAGCAGTTTTTTTATGCATCGTTTAAATTCTAAAGAACAGTCATATACACTATGACTTTTCTGTTCTTTAGCAATACTTGCATCCTACAAAGCTGGATGTTGTGATATGGAACGATTCAATAATAAAAGCACAGCTTTATAACCCACATGATGTTTGTTACATTTTGTTTTTTCACAGAGTTTCTTTGTTCTTAAGCTGTGAACAATAGAATATTCGACATGTGGGCTTTACTTTGCGTGAAGATGCAGTCACAAAGAAAACATCTACATTTGTCTGCCTTGTAACTGCTATTAGAATATATTCTAACTTTTGACAATAAGGTTTTATTTTCAAATAGATGACAAAAATGTATTTTTATACATCTTCCACTTCTTTACAGTATTGGCATTAGTATTAGGAGCTTTAGGAGAAGTCCACTGTATGTGGAGGGAGATGCATGGTTTAGAAACATGAAATATAAATAACTAAAATGTTGTTTGAAATATGTACAATTCTTTCTACAAAATAAGCATGTTTTGTCTTGCTAGTATGACAGAATTAGATCTAAAAGAAATGCAATTATGAATTCCTGCAGAATTTCACGTTCCAAGAATCACACTGCTATATTTTTCAGGAGTAATGAGAGAGATTATATCACGTCACACCAAGTAGCTCAGACCATACCATGTAGCTATTGTCAAAGGAGGCCCAGGAGGACCCACCATCTGGTGGAGGATCGATTGATTCACCGGTTTCTTCCCAGAAATCCCTTCACCTATGACAGCAGGGAAACACAACCTGAAGCAAGTGCTTTATTTTACCATGAATAGGGCTATTGAAACGTGAAAGAATATCGATTAGTTCATTCAAAAACAGCTTGTATCATTAGATTTGAGGGAAAAGACCAATGTGAAATTTATCAAGCTAAACTGGAATTTTAAAAAAAAACTCAATTATTTGAATAAGCTCTGATAATCTGACATTCATATCACACTTCTCTTTAATGAACAGGTTCACATATCTCCCTAAGCCAAAAATAGCAAAAATACTTCTATTATTTATATCTGAACTAAGGTTTTGTCTAAATTTATTCCAGGTGCAGGATTTTCTAGTTGTAGCTGAGAGAGTAATCATATATTACAATATAGATAATTTGTTGTAACTAGGAAAAAAAGCAGAAAGCAGAGCTTCAGGCTGCAGATATTCTTTGGCTAGATTTTACTTCTGGTCCTTAACACTTGTCCTTTGTTGTTCCCCCATGTTCTGTTTTCTTTTCTCCTGAAAATCAATGGATTTTATATATTTGACACAATGAAAGAGAAAATTCAGAATATACAACTTCTTTCATTTTGCTGAGCGTTTCTTTTGATTTCAGTGTTACCTTCTGCCTGCCTGCTTCTTTTAAGCAGGCAAAAATGAAGAGACATAAATTCTTATCCTTCAGCAATCTAATCAGCTCTAATTGTCACACAAATTAAATACAGTTTACAGCAAATCAATAAATGTATCATCTTTGTCAATAAATTCATTTTCATTTTATACCCTTCGCACTTTTCTAAGCAAACCAAATTATGCACAGAGTAAAACCTCAATTTTACAACCTAACTGGGGAGAAGAAATATCCACTAGACTAGAGCCATATGTCCGTTTAATACAATTGATGTAATTTACATTGTATGTATATTTACATTATTATGCAAATAAGTAATTACACAGATAATATAAATTATCAGTTATCTGTACTACTTTGGAAATAATGGACTTTATTCTTTATTCAGAGTTTGTTCAAGCTAATATTTTATCTAGAGGTATGTGTCTGACTGTCCGTCCGTCCATTCATCCATCCAAAACTCTCAACAAAGAGGCCCTCACCTAGTGATGATTTGGGCTGATGTTATTAAAAATTTCTTGTAAAATGTATGTCATGTATAATATATGTATGTGCATGTGTGTAAAAGGTACAAAATTTCACTCTGCATATATATTTCTTTATAAGCAAAACTGGAAAAGTTGTTTTCCTTTTAACAAATATGGGCATTACTTATTCGTAAGTAAATTTTAATATGGTTGAATATACAGAATCCAATCTGGGTCGGTTACCGGAACCAGAGGTTTTGCCTCTGAGCTTTTGGACTCCTGCTGGAGCCCCTCTTCAGGGAAATGTTCGATCCAGATTGGATCCTGCAACATTATCCTGGGACATGTATATTTGCCTTCATTCATGGTTGAATATGGTTTATGAAATTTTAATTTAGTCCATTGTTATCAGTGCAGCCAGGGTAATTTGTAAAGCCATGTTCGTGGCTTGTTTACAGTACAATATGTTATAGGTTACCTGCCAGGTGTATATTATTCAGTGAACCTTGGCTAAGATAAGATAAAGATAAATAACCTTTATTGTCATTTTTATATTGTGGGCACAATGGCACACATAAAAAATGAAATTTAGTTGCCCGCTCTCAAAGTGAAACATATACATGACACACACCTAAACATACTATGTACAACATATATATAGACCCACATCCCTACATATACATAGCAAATAAATATTAAATACTGTCTATCTTGAATATATAACGCAAGGAGGAAGTTTGAGAGTTCGCAAGGTTAATGCTGTATGGAATGAAACTATGGCTGAATCTGGATGTTCTGCTACGGATACCACGAAGCCTCCTCCCAGAAGGTAACAAGGAAAACAGGTCATGAAGAGGATGTGTAGTGTCCCAGAAAATCTTGCGGACCCTGCTCAAGCAACGCTTCTGTGCTATGTCCTGGATGGTAGGGAGGGAACTGCCAATGATCTTTTCGGCCATCCTCACCATCCTCTCTGCACCGCCTTCCTGTCTGAAGCAGTGATGCCTCCAAACCAGACTGTGATGCTGTATGACAGGATGCTCTCGATTGTCCCCCTGTAGAAAGTGGTCAGGACAGGGGAAGGAAGATGTGCTTTTCTCATGCGGCGCAGAAAATGCAGGCGCTGCTGTGCCCGCTTCACCAGTTTCTCACTGTTTAGCGACCAAGTCAGCCTACTCGTTAGCTGCACACCCAGGAATTTGATGCTGGTAACCATCTCCACAGGTGAATCATTAATGCACAGAGAAGTGTGGCTGTGCCTGCCTTTTCTGAAATCAACAATGATCTCTTTGGTTTTTAAGGAAACCATGACTGAGTGCTGTCCATTTCACAAATCAACAGCATAAAGCACTAGGTTGGAAACAATACTTTGTTAACAGAGTGGACATAGTAACGTAAGACAGATCCAAAGAAAGGAAGACAATGGAAGAATGACAATGATTTATGTTACAACCTGATGCACCTCCCATATGAAAAACTATAATAAAGGGTAAAGTTACATACTCACCAAACTTATGCAACAGGCTAGACCTTGCAAAGTTCAGCAACAATGATTTTATCATCCTGGGTTGTCATAGAGGATTTAGAAAACCAGGACAGCATACCCTTACTTTGGAGTATTCAGGATATTCTCTTTAGACGAAATATATCAGTGAAGAACAGTCCTTTATTGTCTTGCTGCTAATGGCGTCATCACAAGATGTGGAATGCATGATGTTCACCTTTTTACTCTTGGTTACTAATATGTATCCTTTCTCAAATAATGTTTGTTTTGGCATTTGGATCAGCGGTCCAACAATTGCTAGATCTAATAGTAACTTCCCTTGGTTTGCTGAAACAAATATTACACTGCACTTCTTTTACATTTAGTCTAAACAGCATACTTTTTATTTTATTTACTTGTATTTCCTATTTCTAAACTGCCCATCTTCTTTTATCTGACATAAGCAACTTTATGTTTGGTTTCTCTTCCCCCCCCACAGACCTTCCCCCCCCCCAAATATAACTTTGTTCCCTCCCCTCTTCTCGCTCTCGCTCTCTTATACATACATGGTATTTTGGGCTTTTTGAGTATTGGGTAATGCCAGTGTCTGCTATACTGGCAGCAAACTTTTTAATTGCACTGCCAGCCAAAAAGGGAAATAAAAAAAAGGTTTGGCAGCTTGTCTCAGGGTCCAACTATTTGTTTTGCTTCATACACTTCCTTCCTACCCAGACCATTCTGACTCACTACCATGCAGACTCCTTGGAGGCTAGTTAAATCAGTCATGCAGCGGTGTGAATTTTTACTGCCTCCAAATTAGGACTATAACATCTGCGCTGCAGAAATTGAGACAACCATTAATGGCAGTAAAGAGATAAAAAATCTGTTACTCTCTAGTGGCCATCCAGATGTTGGCAACCCAGGTATGATAGCCTTGCTCCAAGGCCCATCACATGAGCTGTCAGAAAAGTAGATCAAGGTTAGAGCAGGCTAAAGAGGTGGACAAAAGTGTGAATAGAGTGCAAAGTTTTTAAAATCCAGATGATCTGGCAAAATTCCAGGTATCTGGCCACCCTATTCACTGAACTGTCATCGTATATTTTTGTTTTATATATGACAAGATGTTTTGATTACGCTTGCATTACACATTTTACTATGTACCACCCAGAATCCCTCTGCAAAGAAGATGGGTAGTTCTTAAATATGATAGATAGGTAGACAGACATACAAACAACCTGGAAGCAAATTCTGTTAAGGCTTAGTGGCATCCTGTCTGCCATCGTTTGGTACTGCTGTCTGCCTTGAGTATAGAACAAAAACTGGCATAACTTAAATTCAGTGGTTGATTTCTATTGGTAACTTGCTATTTGAACATCCAAACAATGGAGGTTTCTAGTTACATACACAAATTGAGTTTCTAATTACAACTGTGCATGGTGCCTGAAGGGATAACATAATAGTGTGTTCATTGTTTGAGCTTTCCCTTATTGTCTCCGTAGGGCTAGGCAAAGCTTAAAACCAACTTGGGAAAAAGGCTTTGGAATGTGCAGGATTACAAGTGCAACATCTGTTTCTGAATGAGCCACTTCTGAAGCTTTCCCTGCAACCCTGGAAACAGAAGAGGTTGGGGCAGGATGAAAGCACATGAATGCATGTGTGGAAGAATCCCCTTATTATGCATGTGTAAGAGTTCCTTGGTCCATGACTGATTGACTGACTTGACGGACTTTCAGTTCAGAGAACCATACCTATGACTGCCTATTAATATTTCCTTTCTCTTGTACCTTAATGTGTAGTTTTCATAGTGTACACTATAAGAAAGCTATCTTCTAAATATTTAACATTAATTAGAAATCAAGAAATCTAAATTTTTAACATGAATCTAGAATTTTTCACTTTCCGTTTTATTTTCACAACGAAAACCTCCTTTTAGCTTTGATTAACAAAGTGTCATAATCGGCATATCTCAAATTTGTAAGAATTTCAAGCTCCAATTCTGATTCCAGCTCTCATTCCTCCCATTCCTGAAGTTCTTATAGTTACTGTGCTGTGCACGCTTCACCCGAAGAAAAACTACGTTTCCCATAAGGTCTTGCTCGATTGTAGATCTTAAAGAAGCCCTGCAGCAAACCGGATATACCTCACACACTAATGCCTGATTAGAGAAATGAATGGATTCTTCTGCCTGCCAAAATACTTTAGTATGATTTGATAAGAAGCCTACTTCCTTTTCTGCATTGGCGGAATGGAGGTATTACTCGCAGCAAGGCTCGACTTAACAAAAATTAAATGTGGCTATCAGGGATCGGATTAGACACCCCAAGAGCGGTGGGAGGGTGGATGGTTGAGGTCCTGACCGGTGCGGAGACCGAATTGGAGACCGAATTGGAGCTAGGGAGTAACGGACAATCTCTGTTGAGCGCGCGACAGACGTTACGCGTGTCGGTTGCAGAGGTCAAGTGTGACAGAAGCGGACTTGCTGTCTCGGGATCAGCGCGGACAAGATGAGCAGCAAAGAAGGTGGCGGTGGGACAAGGGGAGGGTAGAGGCCCTCGCCCGAGGAGCAAAATGCCAGGGCGTGGGGGAAGGCCAGTAGCCCCTTTCCTCGCCGGCTGCCTTTCCCAGGCTCTTTATTTAACCGTGGTTCTTCATTTCATTGCTTCGTTTCAAATAATAGAGTAGCAGAGTTGGAAGGGAGACCTTTTTAGTCCAACCCCAGCTCAAGCAGGAATCCCTATACCATTCCGAATAAATGGTCATCCAATCTCTTCTTAAAAACCTCCAATGGGGGAGCACCCACAACTTCTGGAGGCAAGTCGTTCCACTGGTTAATTGTTCTCACAGTCGGGAAGTTTCTCTTTAGTTCTAGGTTGGATCTTTGATAAGTTTCCATCCTGCCCTCAGATTAAGGAGAACAGGTTATCCCTCTGTTGTTAATGACAGCCCCTCAAATATTGGGAAACTGATATCATTGTCCACTAGGACTCCTAAATCCCTCTTGCAGTTACTGTTGTTGAGCTAAATACCACCTATGCTATACCTCTGCGTTTGGCTTTTCTTGCCTAAGTGTAAAACATTACTTTTCTAGCCACTGAATTGCATTATGTTGGATGGAGCCAAGTGTTCAAGTCTGATCTTGAGCCTATCTTCTAAAGCACGGGTGTCGAACCCGCGATGTCACATGACGTGTCGCGACGTATCGTGACTTTTTTCCCATTGCCAGCAATGGGGTGGGCGCGGTTTTGGCGTGACGCATCCGGCCCATGGGCCGGCAGTTTGACACTCCTGTTCTAAAGTGTTGGCTATTCCCCCTAGTTTGGTGTTGTCTGCTAATTTGATGAGTTCCCCTTCTATCCCCTCATCTAATTCGTTCATGAAGATGATATGATAGCAGTGTTCCAATATCTAAGGGACTGCCATAAAGAAGAGGGGATCAACCTATTCTCCAAAGTACCTGAAGGCAGGACAAGAAGCAATGGAGGGAAACTAATCAAGGAGAGAAGCAACCTAGAATTAAGGAGAAATTTCCTGACAGTTAGAACAAATAATCAGTGGAATAAGTTGTGGGTGCTCAAACTCTGGAAGTTTTTAAGAAGAGATTGGACAACCATTTGTCTGAAATAGTATAGGGTTTCCTGCTTGAGCAGGGGGTTGGACTAGAAGAAGCTCCAAAGGCCCTTCCAACTCTGTTATTCTGTTATGTTGAAGAGTACTGGGCCTAAGACAGAACCTTGTGATATCCCACTGCATACTTCCTTCCATGTATATGTAATTCCATTAAGGAATACATGTTGAGTGCAGTTTGCCAGCCAGTTATGAATCCATCTGATGGTGACGCTGTCTATCCCACATTTCATTTCTTACCAAGAAGTAGGTTGTGGTCTACTTTTATCAAATGCCTTACTGGAGTCCAAGTATATGATGTCCACAGCATTTTGCTGATCCACTATTGTAGCCACTTTGTCAAAAACTGCAATATGTTTTGTTTGGCAAAGTCTGTTTTTGACAAACCCATTTTGGCGTCTAATAATAGATTTGCTTTCTTCTAGGTGTTTGCAGATCTGTTGTTTGATTACCTATGTTATAGGCTGGTATTCTGCCTTAGTTACGTGTCCCACTTTCCATTTTTTATACTTGTCCTTTTTGTCTTTCAGTTTAACATCGATGCATTTTCTTGCCTTCTGTAATCCTATTCTTGTTCTTCCTATTTTTTTCCCCTTGTATTTAATCCCCAGATGGAGTCTAGGCATCAGTAACGAGAAAAAAAAAAGCTTGTTGACCTTAAAATGAACACAACCAAATTTCCAAGGGTTGTTTTTTGGCAGGAAGCTCTTGTGCCTGTAACAAGTATGATGAAGCACTTCATATAATGGAAGAGGCAGAAACCCACCATCTGAAATATCCTATTTATACCTTTGCTCCAGGAGTTCACATATCAGAACATAGCATTGTTTTTATTGCTTCTTATTTACACATGAAGTACAGGGCAAGACTGGGCAATGTGTACTTCCCCAGAAAGCAGATTTTAACAATTCTGTTTTAATGGCCATTTCACTTAGAATATATAGAAGTAATATCTGGAGAGAAGCACACATTGTCCATGAAAATAGGGAAACATGAAATGCAATTAATATTACATTACTTTTATGCCTGTTCAATCAAATGAATTTAATAAATTTAAAAACTTAGCTGACCCTTGAAACAACCAAAATCAGCTGACTGTATGTTGCCTCATTCTTTTGAATGATAAGCTATATCTGTTATATATGAAGTGCCATTGCCTTGTTTAACAGTTAGCTCTCATCTTAAAATACCATGAAATCAAAGTTTCCAGATCAGTAGACTGAATCCAGTTTTCTATACAAAACGGTGAATGGAATTGACAGTTTTCTAGTTTCTCAAATGCCCATGATATCAAGTATACAGTTTTCAGCTATGAAAAGTTGTGAGCATTTTTTGAGAACTATATTATAATTTGATAATACTTTTTTCAATCTTACACAAACAGGTGGCTTCAGAAAAAGGAAACATGACAATTTCCCACATGGTCACAGGGAAGAAAAAGATAGCATTAACTGTTCTTCATCTGTAATGACATCCTTCAAGAGTAAGTAATTTTAGAGACCTGAATTGTGGTTCATATAGTTGTATATGAAGTAATGATATACATGATTTCCCCATGCAATTCCTCTTAATCTATGATAGAACAATTCTGCACCATTTCTATAACAGAGTACTGTGTTTGCAGACATGGTTCCAGATGGTTTCTGTATTGACTGTTTCATATTGTAAGTGATTACTTCCATAAAAATGGAGAATTGCACTACTTTTTCCTTTGATATGTGTGAATTGGATATGATTCTTTAAAGGTTTTGGATCAGAATTTTTGCAGAATGAAGTTTATTAAACTATTTAGCAAACTATTAACATTCTAAACAGTTAAGCTGTATTTAAATAAAGATTAAAATGTATTTTAGTAGCTTTGTGGGTTTTTCAGAACACATGAAATCTGTTTTTATACATCTGTATATTTTGTAGAGTTTGCATGCTCATATCTGTATTTCTAATATTGTTTTATTATATTTATCGGCATTCATTTTCAGTGTTTCAGCTGGAACTTGATACAAGACATGATAAATATGAAAGACTTGTGAAACTTAGTCGTGACATAACTATTGAAAGTAAAAGGACCATATTCTTACTTCATAGAATTACCAGGCAGGTATCTATGTTTGTCTTTCACATTTCCTAATATATACCTTTCACTTTGGTCAGATATGTAAAAACAAAGGAATCCTGTATAGGTAATATAAAACAAAGAGTTAGGAATGGAGGGGAAAAAATTTCTATATATTTTGGATATACAAGAGGCCAACATTCTATTCCCTAACTTTATTTTTGGATGAGAGTTTTATCCCTTCCCTAACAGTGGTCAGTATTATACTAAACATACTAATGGATTTTTTCCCCTACAAATTAAAATTTATGCAAACCTTAGAATTCCCACATCATTTCATTCTTGATATGAGTGGTGCTCTTAGGATATATTAAGGTTGATATGTTTTTAGAAAAAAAGGGGATATGTTAATTCCCTTTCATTATTATAAGTTACAGGAGCTTTGATATAGATCACAACTATTTTCAAAATCATATATATAATATTTAGAAGCAGTTTTTATTCACTGAATTACTGTGGCAGTAATAGAAAATAGTACCTCAAATTTATATACTCTGTGTTAATCCCAAGCGTGTTTGCCAAGTGATCTAACACTTCATTAGCAAAACATGGTTTATAGACAGATGTCTGGGGCTCATAATAGTGTTTGAAAAGGATAAATGTGATACTTTTAGAGCAAAATAAAAATGATCTGTGTATAGCATATGACAGTAGCTTCTTTGCTGATGTTTTAATAATAGTCACTTTTTAAATTTGATTGTATTCTGTGATTACAGTGCTTCCAATGTAGAAGAAATACTAGCAGACTCTGAAGTCAAATTAGATCTTGTGAGACAGAAGATAAAACAAGTAGCACAAGAATTGATGGGAGAGGATATGCATCAATACCATAGAGCTATTTCTCCAGGTATGTGTGAAAAATAAAAAAAGCAAACAAAACTTGCAAAAGGGATAATTCTAGAATCTAGATAATTCTTGATTTTATTACATTGGGCAACATATTGATGACACCTTTTGATTCTGTCAATGTTTGTTTTGATTCCATTAAGATATTTGGATATAGGAATTTATAACATTGAATTAGGGAGAGACTTTGCATTGTACAGAAATCAGTTGCAATTGTTCTATCTAATTACAGGGTTAAACCTTAATTTCTGTTGTACTCATTTCTAATATAAGAATTCTACTATAAAATTCTACTTATGTTATATAATCAAAGAGAGGCAACCCCCCCCCCCAAAAAAAAATTACTTAATTATTTAAAAGAAGTATATGACTGCCCATCTTGAAAATCACAACTCTGGGCAACTCACAACAACAATAAAAACTATAACAATAATTAAAAAAACAAACCAAAGGTAATAAATCGGTCATCTGATCTACAATCTTTAGCCCAACAAACAATGAAATCCTTGGGCTCTATCTTAGTGCCTGGGGAGAAAACTAACTATGGCTTTTTGGAAGCTAAATGTGTGGGAGCCTGCTAGATCCCAGACAGGAAGGGGCTGCTTTGGAAAAGGTATGCTTCCTGAGTCCTACCAGATTTAAGAGATGGGACCTGGAGTGTCCCCATGCTATCTAGCCGAATAGAATGGGCAGATGGCGTCAGGGAGAGCCCATTCCACAAACAACCTGGCTCCATACCATGCAGGGTTTTAAAAGTAATAAGCAATAAATTGTATTGCACTTGGAAAGAAATCAGAAACCCAAAGCCTCTCCAGGGTTGCTAGGGTTGACATGGAGCCGGTTCCTTCTTATACAGACTCTCGTAGGACCTGGGTCAACGCTAAATGCTACCTTGGGTAGAGAAAGGAAAGTGGGCATCATCATCATCATACTGTATCTCACCCAGCGGTTTTATATAGATGTTAAAGAGGAACAGTTGAGAGTCCTGAGGTACCTCGCGTTGCAGGAGCCTAGGGCTTGACTTCCCCCTCCTCCCAAGCACTGACTGGAACAAAAGCCAAAGAAATGACTTCTATGACAGCCTTCTGTGAATCTGTAGAGCTGAGCAAAAGCCACAGACTTCGTTGACATCAATTGATATGATCATTTGATCTCAATCCAGAAACCTTCCAGAAACTGATTAAAAGATAGAGCCGTACATCTGAAGCTTTCTGAGTGGGAAAAGCTGCAGAAGAATACTACATGGTTCAATAATTTTGCAGCTTCCATAAGTCAATTTGATCAAGGAAAGCATGTTTGTTTACACTAGTCCTCAACTTATGGCAAGTCATTTAATGACCAAAGTTATGACACCTTCAGAAAGGGTTCTTTATGGCCTGTAAATCATTTCTGCATATCCTAAAATGTGCTCTTCCCCCTGTGGTCTTATGATAGCAATATCTGGGTGCTCTGGAACCTGTTTGCACTTACGATATAGAAATTCAGCAGGAAATTGCCTGCTTGCCAAGAGGATTTGTATTACTAGGGGTGGCTGAAAGAGCTGCCTGGTGAGAGAGCAGAACTGAAGATCTGAGCTCCATTCCTGCACCCCATTGAAGGAATTCCTTTCCACATGTGAAGAAGTGCTGACATCCTCCGGCAGAGTGGAGAAACGGAGCTCAGATCCCGAGGTTCCTGCATCTTACTGAAGGAATTCCCGTCTACATGTGAAGGGAAGATGATCTTCTCATGAGAAGTGGAAAGATGGAACCCAGATTCTGAAGATATGAGCTGTCTTCATGGGAGCTGAACTCCTTTGGCAACTCTTTCAGCCAGCCTCTAGAGACAAAGGGAAGCCAAAATCCGAGCAGAGCAGCAGTGCAGTAAGGTAAGGAACGTGGTTTGCCTCAGGTGAGTGGAGAAGGCCCTGGGAGTACTGGGGCAGGCTGCACATGAGTGCCCCCCTCTCTCTCTCTCAGGCTGAAAATCCTGTTTGAATTTTGGCAGGGAGGATTTTCAGCTCCTGAGTGGAACCTCCCAGGGAGCTCCTCTTCCAAGGCACCCTGCAGTTGTTATCTGGGACTCTGTCCGCTTAATGGCAGCCACTGGGATTGCCAGAAGTGTGGTTGAGCAAAGCAGTCCTGGCAGTCATATGACATCTCACTTAATGACCACTTCATGGGATTCTGGTCACAATTGTAGTAGTTAAACGAGGACTATTTGCATAAAAAAGAAATACATAGAGTCATAGACATTAAGGTGGTTCAACAATACACACCTAATTAATGCTACAAAAGGAAACGGAAAAGCCAGGCCCACAATTCAATTTGGTACAGAATTACTAAGGACACAGCAATTATTTCAGTTTGTTTTATATTTTTAATTAAGTAAAAGACCTACAGTAGATTAGAAATGGGTTCTAATTCAAAAAAATCTGGTCAGATTTTAATGAAGTACTAGGACTGCAACTTTTATACTTGGTGGAAAACGGTATGGTCAGGTATTGTCAATATATAGCTTCTCACACTATCCCTTACTAATTTAGTGATTCTCTTAAATGTTAGCACTTTATAATGAAATTCTACAACATTCAATTAGCTCATCAGAAGAAGAAGGACAGTTTTCCCAAATTAAACTCTGTGAATGTTCAGTAAGAAAGAATGCGATTATTTTAATTTTTGGAATTTTTACAAAGTACTGTATTTCTTCAAATGTTTTATAGGACTGGATGAACAGTTGTATTAGAACAATGAATAGACTCAGAAATATGGAAAGAACACCTCTGTATCAGTCTCAATAATTCAACACTGAGCAAGATAATGGCAGAAATTCTTAGAAAAATAAATTGGGAAAGCATACTAATTATCCAAACTACCAAAACTAAATGATTCTGATACTTACTTCCTTTGGAAAGCAATAGAATGCTTACAACAAATCCAAGGATTTTTAAGCAGGAGTTTAAAAGTCACATTCTTAGGCAGTTTTTCAGGCCACGAACCATCAGTAGAATCATAGAAACTGACAGTGATTCAAGAAATGTGGAAGAATTTACTATTTGGTGTTTCATGTGTAGCCTGAGCGCCAACATAAGAGGTTTTATCTAAATTGTAATCACAACTATATTAAATAAGTCAGTATTGATGAATGAACCTCCAGATGTTTAGGGACATAATTGATTTCTACTCTAAAGTTTGTAGGTAGAGTGCAGATTACTGCACTGTTGCATAAATCTCTGTGCGTACACTTATTACTGTGCATCATACAAGATAAGAGGCTCTTGCTGAAGATTTGAAGTCTAATAAAACAAGGCTCATGAGAGAAAGGGCACCTGGAGAAACGAGAAATAACATGCCAGATGCCAACTAGAAGTAGCCAACGAAGACCATAAACAAAAAGGAATAAGTAGATCAATTTTTATGTCTTAATTTAAAAAAAATAAAAATAAACAGATCACTAGGGAAAGATTGTTATAGGCCAGTGAGATATAAAAGTAAAAGCCACAATTCAAAAAATATAGTAGGACTTGGAAGATGAAGCTTCAAAATATTTTAGGATGAAAGAAATAGCTGCTGGCTTTTTCCTTTGTTTCTGCATGTGTTTCTAATTTCAGGTCATCAGTGATTTATATTGTGCTTGGGAATGGAAATGCCCACATTTGGTCTTTCAGTGCTGGTATTGTGTTTAGTTCCTCAGGGTCTGAATTGTTAGGTTCATTACCTTGATCCTCTTTTGAGAAAGACCGTGTGTCGTGATGGTGCTCTGATTGCTTTCAGACATTTTAATTGCTTAGAAAAGACAAAGAGAATATTGAGAATCATATTAGTAGACAAGGATAAGATCTCATTGTGATCTGATAGTAACATCCAAAGATTAGTCTTCCACAATGTTTGGGGAGAAAAAGGCCAGAATCTGCCCTTAAGTTAAATAAAAAGTATTAAAGAGATATTGTACAGACTTCTTTTGGTTTAAGCATTCATTTGTTTTAATATTGCAATAGGATTGTGGTTTAATACTTAGTTGCTGTGAATTGGGCTTGACTGCTGGTTCCTGTATGGACTGTTGTTCACCGTTTTCTCATCTTTAGCCAGTATTTTTAAATATTTAGTTTTATTTCTTCCATCTCCAATAGGTCATTTGCAAAAATCTTCTAGTGCAAGTGATCACTAGATAACAGCAAAGAATAATAATTTTTGTGTGTTACCTAATGGTTGTCTGGATGTTTGTAACCTATGTATGGCAGCCCAGTCCTGTTGCTTTTACATTTTTACATTTTCTAGAATGTTTTTCACTGGAGGCAGCAATGTAATATTTCAAATAGGTTTTTGAAATCGTTCTTTCAAATCGTTCAGGGAGCAGAGTAGTCAAACTATACATGTTATTGCTGAAATTATTTTGAGGGCCATCTAAAGCATTAAAAAGGTTCTATTTTATACTGTTGACAAGCAAGAGCTGTTGCTTTTTTGGAAAATATGCACTTAAAGGTTTGACTTCAGAGGTTTTAGCACTAAGTTTTAATGAATAGCATTTGAACTTGCAATGGTCAGCAATCACAATAAGATTATATTGTACTTCAGAAATTTTGTATAGTATGGTGTCCGTTTTATGGCATAGCATTCAAACTTTACATAATCAAAAAGAAATTGTAGGATTTTGGTGACATGCTGAGAAAAAGTAATTGAAGATCTTACTCTGTACATCCTAACTAAATTGGTTGTATTGTTTTATTTTATTTAGATTTTATCAAAAATGGTGTAACAATAAAGGCTAAAGAATGGAATAATCTGTTTAATTTTTTTTATGTAGTTACAGTAGTGACTGTAACAAAAAAATCTAATAAGGCTACACAAAGGTTGAGTGTAATAATCATATCTATAAATAAACGTGCCATAGATACGATTCCTGGGAATATTGTTTGGCGTTGGTTGTTACGAAATGCTTTTTTTGGGGCTACTCCAAGCCACTGTTCTTTGACTTAAAGATAAAATAATTCTGGCAAAGCACTAAAGAAGTTCCACTTTTTCCCTCATTAAGAGTAGTGCTAATGGCATTCAGAACATTTCCCCTAAGGATACTCATATGAGCTCAAATGCTGAGTATAGTACTAATAATTGAACAATAACAAAAATGATGACTGTTCTCTACACATTTCTTAAAGTACAGATTGTCCCAAGGGATAATTAAACAAGCAAACAAAGATACACTGAAATAACTAGTTAAAAAACAAAGGCAGTCCAACTTTTGCACATTGTTATTGTTATCTTTTTGTGGTTACTTTTGAAGTAGGTTTGCAATAAAAAAATCTCTCTTTCCTATTCTGTAAAGGATACATATCCTTTGGAATATATGAACAATTCGCCTTTAAAACTGAAATAGTGGTAGGCAAATGCAAGGCTTATTTTGCACAGTACTTGCTTTTGTTATTCTAATAGTGTTACACTGGTTGAAAAGTTAATTTTATTTAATAAAGGGAATTCCCATATACTTCAATTTAGTGCCTTACATTAAAATAATATTCTTCCTTAATATAAATGTACTCGTATCTTGAAACATATGTGAATAAAGTATGATGATAACTACTTATCGCCTTACTACTTCGCATATTCTGTGCTTGTTTAGTTGGAGGTAAATCCTACCAATTTCAATAAAACCTCTTATTTTGCAGTAAGTATACATATGATTTTACCTATATAGCCTTATATGTCTTCCATAATCCATAAAGCACTATTATTATGCACTACAAAGTATAAGAACAACATAATGTAAAATTTGATAAAGGAAGAATAGCAGAGGGAAATTCCCAATATAATTGAGCAGGAAATTGGTTTGTGTTTGAATTAGAAAAGAACATAAAAATGGAATTTTATCAAGGTTTCATGAAAAAGTGTCACACAGGTGCTTTGGTAAGCAACTCACAGGAGCAGAAAATGAGAAAGAGCAGAAGACCTTTGAAAAGTCTGTTGTGGAGCTGAATAAGTACAGATCTAGGCAAGGATATATTATGATAGAAAAGAAAAAAATGGGTGACTTCTGAAAGTAAACATTGTTATGTCATGAAGAGGTTTATGGAAGGGTACTATTTGACAGGAGAATGACAAATAGCCCAGATTGGGTTAAGATCAGAGAATACAGAAGAAATTCATTCTTTGAATTATGTGCAATTATAATCTTTTGAGGATTTTGTGGTGGCTGTGACAAACATGAGTCTGGGTCTTTTTTTTTTAACAAAACAAAACAAATCATGATACAAGTTGCTCACATTAAGAAACGCTCTCTCTCCTGGTCACATGACCCAGAGCAGAGCTACTTATTAAGGGATGGGAGGGGAAATCCAGAAGTCTGCTTTCCGTGCCCTGTTCTTTTCAATCCAGCATGATATTGGAAATTATGTAATCTGGATCAAGGCTGCCTCTGAGTCCATCCTTAGGAGAACTCCCTGAAAACTAAACAGAACAGAATCAAATTTATTGGGGCAGGGAGGAAGTTGGCAAAAGAAAATTGAGTATAAAAAGGAGCTGAATCTCACTAGGGGTTAAAGAACAAAACATTCCAGAAAATAATGGTGGAGCCCTACAAGAGACACAATTGGGCAACAGATTGGAATGTTGCCAGCAGCTCCATTCTAAGCTGTCCTTCCCCTAGTCATGTGACCAGAAGACCCTACTGCAGGGGTCTTGTGCACACATATCAAACACAAAGATGTAAGCAGAACAAAATAGAAATGCTTCCTACCACAACTTCTCTAGCGGCATTGGAAAGAATTCCAGAATCATATTCTGCATGCTTTCCCTATTTATTTATATGTTAATCTTATATTTTAAAAGAGATGAGAGAGAAAAGGGAGGAAAAGTTGGACAGTATAAAAGGAACACATATTGACTCGATGTATCTTAAAGGATCTCCATTCTGAATCCTCATTGTACAAAAGCTGCCTTGTAAACTACTTGCTTCCCAGCAGTGAGATTTCTAAGTAATTTTTTTTCTTGGAAACAACCCAAAACTAAAAGCAGGAAGATGTTGTTGGATGAAATAGTGAAGTGGGATAGGGATTTTTTTTTTCCACCTTGGGAATTATTTGTGAAAATAACGGATGTCCTTCCATTAAAACTACAATATATTTAAACATCCTTTTACCTGCTTAGCAAAACCACCTTTTGTCAAGCTCTTGGAGACATTTATTTATTAACATTTTATTAACATTTTAAATATTAATTCCAAGCTGCTTTTTGTGGAGAACTTCGGAAAGGCACGTATTTAATGTCAAACATTTATTGTAAGAAAGAAGATGCTGTTAAAACAATTCTCAATGTAATCTAGGACTAATGTGTGTAGAATATGGACCATCTATTTTTCTTCAACTTGTAATGTTCATGCAACATCACTACTCATGAGCTGCCCTGGTTTCCAATAAGTGTAGTGCAAGGTGTCTATGTACCTTTAACGTTATGCGAGGCCTAGGACTCGCTCTCAAGAATATTGGCTTTTCTCACACCTTCCCAGAAGGAAGGCACATTCCCTCATTTAAACACTGGTGTCTTATGGGACCTGGAGGCCTTCCTTTTCAGTAGCTGCTCCTGTGCTCTGAAACAGTCCCCCCTCCTCCCACACGATGTATAACTGACCCCAACCTTGCTGGCCCTTAAAAAGTGTTTTCCTCAGGAATTGGGGTCTAATTGAGTAGAGTCCCCTTTCATCCTTCTCCTCCTCTTCCTCTTTTACTACTTCAGGTATCAAGGGAGATACAAAGTTTTGGTTCTTGCACTTCTTGTGGCCTCAGCCATTGCTATTTGATGCTACTATATGCTGTGGATTGTTTTAAATTATCCTGTTCAATTTGCCATTTTATATACTGGGCTGTTGTTTTAATGATGTATGTTTAGTTTTTTAAAAAAATATTTTTATTGTATACTGGCAGAGTCACATTATTTGATTTTGGTGGATATATAAATGCTTGAAACAAACAAACAAACAAACAAACATGTCCTGTTTTTCTATTTTTAATTCAATGCAGTCATGACTTACATATTATCTAACGAATCCCTCACAATTTAAATTGTGTCTTATGTACAGATTATATCTTTAGAAAAATGGTGGGGCAACTATCAATGAGCAATTATCTACAGAATATAAAGATTCAGATAATTAAACGTATATTTATAAAAACAAACAGAATAACCTGAATTTTGTTATATATTTTTTAAGTTCCTAAGAATTGAAGACCAGCATTTAATTTTTTTCAAGAACTGAAAATACATGCAGTAATTTATATTGACCATTTTTTCCATAGGTTAATTCTCCCCTTAATCTCATGTTCTCTATGGTTGACAATCTTTCAGTCATGCTGATTTTATTTCAAAGATATTTTACTATATTAGCTTGGGCAGAGAGAAACATACATTTGGATAGTATGCTTTTCCAAGAATCACTGCAGTAAAGGCTAATTTTATAAAATATTAATTTTATATTTTTTAAAATACTTGGGAGTGCAATTAATAAGTAGCTGGCTTGGTTGCTCAACAGCGAGACACTGGTGAAGCAGGCACAGCAGTGTCTGCATTTTCTGCGTCGCATGAGAAAAGTACATCTTCCTTCCCCTGTCCTTACCACTTTCTACAGAGGGATGACCAAGAGCATCCTGTCATACAGCATTATAGTCTGGTTTAGAAGCATCACCGCTTCAGGCAGGAAGGCGGTGCAGAGAGTGATGAGGATGGCTGAAAAGATCATTGGCAGTTCCCTCCCTTCCATCCAGGACATAGCATATAAGCGTTGCTTGAGCAGAGTCCGCAAGATTGTCTGGGACACTACACATCCTCTTCACAACCTGTTTTCTTTGTTACCTTCTGGGAGGAGGCTCTAAAGCGTCCTCTTTCCGTTATGTATTCAAGATGGACAGTGATTAATATTTATGTTATTTATATGTAAGTGTAGGTTTATACATATGTTGTATATAGCATGTTTAAATGTGTGTTATGTATGTTTACACTTTGAGAGCAAGCAACTAAATTTCATTTTTAATGTGTGCCAATGTGCCCACAGTAAAAATGATAATAAAGGTTATCTAAATCTAATCTAATCATTGCAACTAAAATTGTCATATACATACTCTAAAAGAGTCTCCAATACATAACCTAAAAAAGTCTGTCAATCAAAAAGTGATTAAAAACTGACATCCCTACAATATCAATTTAAACTCTTTTATTGTGAATCCCTACAGTATAATAATATAGTTTACATTTTTCCATGTCAACCAGGTCTTCAGGAGTACGTGGAAGCTGTTTCATTTCAGTATTTTATCAAAACCCGGTCATTAATTAGCTTAGAGGACATCAATAGACAACTGATATTTACAGAAGTTAATAAAGAGGAAGAAAGGAAGGTACTATAATCTTGTCTATTCAATTTTCACAATTCGTTAATCATTTCTAAATGGATATTATAAAGAATTGGTATAAAAGATGGACAATAAGCTAATATTTGATTATGAAAAATCTCCTTGTGTTCCTACTTCCTGCAAGTCTTTCTTCTTCTTCTTTTGTCTCCCTTTTTCAGAGGCGGTTTGAAAATCCTTACTTTTTTCTTTTAAGGTCAGGGAAAAACTGAAGTTTGCATTTCTGTTATCAAAATCTTTTTGTTTTGTCACTATTATTTCTAGCATAATCTTGGGCTGTTTTCCTTTAAAATTACTACTGAGGCAAAAGAATAGCAGCATTGGGAATATGTTAGGAGTGTACAGTTGATATTGTGGTCCTGTGACAGATAGAATGAAGAAAAGAAAGGTTTCTTTAGAGTAAATGTCTATAGTAGTGAAAGTCTGGACTTATTTTTTCAATTTCTTTTTTTTTTCCTCTGAAGGTTGGATTATTTTTCCACTTACAAAATTGGCTTAAAAAAAAGCTTATAGGGCTATACTAGGGATACTATATCTGGACTTCAACATTATAGGAAGTTCCAATTCTTGTCTGCCATCCCATTGTACTCTGGCTTCCCTCATCATCCCTTATACCAGGGGTGTCAAACTGGCAGCCCGTGAGCCGGATATGTCACGTGCAGGCCACGCCCACCCCAGCTCCGCAAAGGCAAAAAAGTCACGATACGTCACATGACGCGATCGAGTTTGACACCCGTGCCTTATATGGACACTCTAGCTTGCCATAGCTCCAGGCATTCTAAGCAGCAGCCATAGAATATTAGGCTAGCCAGCAGCTGCTTGTCCTTTCCTCTGCTCAAAATGAGTACCATCCTTCCATCGCTTGTAGAGCTTGGCAGAAGGAGTGCTTAGCTTTTCATTTCTGTTCTTAAGGGTTTTTTGCCCTTCAAATTTGGGATTTCTAGTTAATCTGATCTTGTTGCTTAAAAACTGCATATATCTAATCCAGGGTTTCTCAATCTTGTCATATAAGCTGTGTTCAACTTCCAGAATTTCCCAGCCAGCCAGCAAATTTCCATTCTTCTTTAGTCTCTTCCTCTATTGGCTCATGTAAACTGCCTCTGTGAAATTGACAAATTGTTGGACTTGCACGTACCTAAGTGTCTGCTAAAGCAATCAGTTTCTTGAAGTATCACAACCTCTCAGTTGATCCTTGGATAAAGAGTGCATCTTGAGGATAAATTTTATGTGTATTTATTGATTATGGAATTATTGTTTTAGTTCAGTTCATTAAGCTGTGAAAACAAACAGCAATATATAGACTTTTATTACACAGTGATGATGATAAATATATAGTAGGGGCAAAATATTTATTGTTTTCAGAATAGAAATAATGCAAAAATAAACATAGAAAATATACATACAGATACATATGCATCTTCTCTTTCATTTAGAGACTGGCATGTTGCTAGCTGAAATGAAGAGTCTTCCATCAAGAAAGTTATCCATTAAAAAGTTCCATAGCAAAGCCACCTTCTTTCTAAAAATGTTTTTGTTAATTTCCTGAACTAGACTAGACTAGACTAGACTAGACTAGACTAGACTAGACTAGAATAGAATAGAATAGAATAGAATAGAATAGAATCTGGAAGGGACCTTGGAGGTCTTCTAGTCCAGCCCCTCAAGCATGAGAACCTATACTATCTCAGGCAATTGACTGTCTAGCCTTTTCTTAAAAATCTCCAGTGATGGAGCGCTCACGATTTCTGGAGGCAAGCAGTTCCACTGGTTGATTGTCCTCACTGTCAGGATCCTGTTTCTCCTTAATTCCTGGTTGCTTCTCTTTTTGATCAATTTCCAACCAGTGTTACTTTTCTGCCCTCTGGTGCTTTGGAGAATAACATGACCCCCTCTTCTTTGTGGCAGCCCCTCAAATACTGGAATATTGCTATCATGTCGCCTCTTGTTTCTTCTTTTTTTTTAGACTAGCCAAATCCAAGTCCTGCAGCCATTCTTCATATGTTTTAGTCTCCAGGCCTTTGATCATTTTAGTTGCTCTTCTCTGAACTTTTTTTCAAGGTCTCAACATCTTTTTTGTAGTATGGTGACCAGAATTGGTTGCAGTATTCCAGGTGTGGTCTTACAAGGGTTTTATAAAGCGGTACTAATTTACAAATTGAAATTTCTGTCTGTAATAAGCTATTTTGTATTATGTTGTATTACTAGCCATCTTCGGATTCTCCTAATAATCAAAACGACACCTGGAACATAAAAGTGACACCTGTGGATTATCTTCTGGGAGTGGCTGATCTAACTGGAGAATTGATGCGGATGTGTATTAATAGTGTTGGCAATGGTGATATAGATACACCATTTGAGCTGGGCCAGTTCCTGTGTCAGATTTATGATGGCTTTTCTTACATTGGTAACACTGGACCGTATGAAGTTTCTAAGAAGCTCTATACTTTGAAACAGAGCTTAGCTAAAGTGGAGAATGCCTGTTATACACTGAAAGTCAGGGGTTCTGAGATACCAAAGCATATGTTAGCTGATTTGTTTTCCAGTAAAACAGAAATAATTGACCAAGAGGATGGGCTTTCCTAACCATACTGGGAACCTCACGACACACAAGATCAAGAACTACAAGATTGGAGCAAAGCCAATCAGAAATCTTAGCCATAATTCATGTTTTATGAATAGCTGAAGTAGAATATGTTGTATTCTAAAACTGTTATTGTGTAATGATTTAACATGCCCACCAATATGCCCAGTGAAAATATTGATTTTATACAAGGACCACTTCTTATGTTCTCTACTTTAGTATTGTCGGCATACTGCAGGTTACCTTAAACCAGGTATCAGTGAAGGACCATAGTCCGTAATATACATGCAATATGATAACTGTTTGCTTTGCTTTGTTGTTGCTTTTATATAAGTGGTTAAAGTCTTTGACTGTTCAGAATGTTCTGGTGTTAAAATTTACATGTTGATTTTTAAATGACCGAAGAGAAAGCTAATTGAATAGAAAAAAACCTAGGAAAAGCTAACAAGTTTAGCTTACATTATTCTTTGGGTACTTTCATAGTACACCTTTCTGTGTATCTTAATGATGACTTTTTATAGAAGGTTAATACTAACACCTTGCAAATTAAGCCAGACAAAAGCAAAAATCTTGTAAAGAGTTTTAGCATAAATAAAATCAGTGCATATACCCAGTTAAAAATATATTCTACGGAAGGATTTGGAAGCGAATGCTTGAGAAAGCAAATAAGAAAAATATTTGAAATATGTTTTAAAACTGAAGTTGACAGAATTTGTAAATTATGTATCTATCCTATGTGTGTTCTTTAAAGGATTATGATATTGTTTTTTTTTTTTTTAATATCTTGCTTCAAATTCTTGATTAGCGACTCCAGCTTAGACTTTAACTTCCTTTCTGTGAACAGAATAGAATTAAATTTATAGAACAGGCTTTCCTGCTTCCCTTTTCTCTGTGTAGTCCTATATCTCTTGTAAATCTGTTCCTGAGAACAGGGAACTCTTGAGCATGGTGTGGAATAAATTATAAAAGGCCTGGTTGGTAGTAATTCCATGTACGAATGAAAGAATTCAGGATTCAAGTCATTGTGTTCTTGGGGAAATGTAAAACATAAAAGTAGATGAGAATCCAGGCTCTCCACTATACATAAACACATTGAATTTCCTACCACAGATCTTCCATGTTTTTATATTGTTGATATTTAGCATGGTCTATTTTCAGATACATGATATAGTACAGCAATATTTTGCCCCCTTTTTAAGAATCATCAGATTTCTCATGTGATAAAAATTTAGAAAGCAGCGTTTTCCTCCCATTATAAGGCTTAATGATGTTTCTATATTTTTATACAATAAACAAAGGAATCTTGTAAAAGTATTAATTGTTTGGCATTTGTTTTTCTGACAAGACAATTTTTTCTTTTTCCTTTCATTAAAGAAAGGAAACCCTTTCTTCCCTGACACTTTCCCACATAGTATGTGACAGTTTGCCACATAGTACATTTGCCATGTAATTAATTTTTTGTAAAAATAAAATAAAATTTCTAATTGTAATGTTGCTCAAAATGCTCATAACTTTGGGTCGGCTTGCCATTCAAGATAAAAGAGGTATTGGCAGTTCATTCTTGTTCTGTTTCCAATACATTATTTGTGGAGAGATCAAATGAAAAACTTTTGTTTGATTTTTGATGGGTCAGAGGCGCCCATGGTTCCTCCTTTAGCACTTACAAGATTCCCTGCTGATTTTTTACCCCATCCCCAAGGGGATGGTGGCAGTGACATGTTGCAAACAAAATGCCAAAATTTAGCATCTTTACAGAAATGCCTCTGTATGGGCCCTCAGAGATCCCATAAGCAATATTAGAAATGAAAATGGTGAGTAGCTGCAGTCAAGTACTTTGTTTTGAAATCTGCCATCTACCAGAAAAAAGACAACAGTATGCTGTGGAGAAAAATGCTATTTGGGTATCTAGAGGGGGTAATGATCAATTGCTTTGTCAATCTTTTTTCTAGAAAATGTGTTTTGAGTCTTGATACATCTACTGTATTCAAACTTCCAAATCGCTCACCAACTCAAAAAGTTGTCCTACTCTTGTATTAGGTTATCTGAAATACATTTACCTAGGCAGTAGTTAGTTGTCTATGCATAATTAACCATTGCTTTCCTGAATATGATGTTCTTTAGATGTGTTGGATTAAAAACTGATCAAACATAGCCAACATGGCTAAAAACATGCTGGATTGATAAGATACTGCGATCTAGTGTGTGGGAGGCACCAGACTGAGATTGGTAGTCTAAAACGTATGTAGAAATTGGTGAAATTCAAATTGTTCTCTGAAGTGATGAGCAAACATTCCTTATGGAACTATGTGGTCTTTGGAAAAAGAAAGACAATATATAAGATTACCTGTCTATGGAGATTCTCAGTCATCCAGGTCATGGTTGTCCCTTTTTCCAAAGGCAACTGGACTTTATTTTTCCTTGAAGATTTTTTGCTTCTCATCCAAGAAGCTTCTTCAATTCTGACTGCATAGTCAGTCTTGGTACTCTCCATTCTCGGTACTCTCCGTTCAATTTATTCAGACGTTTCCATAATACAAGTTGATCACCATTAATAAATGCTATGGAAAAGCACCAAGCTTTCCTAGAAGTACACCTGTCATACATATGCCTGCATCTGAGGACAAAATAATGGTGAAAGAAAGTGGGTTTTTAAAAATAATTTTTTGAAGTTCTTAAACATAAAAGCTAATAAATGAGAAGAAAATAGAACACTAAAAATGCATAAAGTGCAGAAAAAAATACCAGAAAAAAGACAACAAAAGTAATAATAAAAAAGTGGCTTCGAACCTTCATACCAAGCATAACAATACAGTACCTTTTCACCCTCCTTAAAAGTTACAAATAAACGCCCCCCTCTCTAGCATTTTATCAATGCATAATCCCAAAATCAATTTTTCAGTCCTAATTCAGCAAACAGTTCCTTAGCACTTAGACTTACATACCACTTCACAGTACTTTACAGCCCTCTCTAAGCAGTTTACAGAGTAGTAGGTGACCTCCCAATCTTCTTCGGAGAGATACAAAGGACTGGTCTATTTGCCGGTCTTTTATTCCTTTGTTCTTCGTAAAGGTTGTCGCCGTTCATTTGCATACTCGTGAGTCAGCCCTGGGAAGTGAAAGAGTGTTTTGGGAAATACATTTCCAAAATGTTTTTCCAAGGGAAGTCATGAAATCCTGAGCCCTGCCCAGTCCAACCCTTGATAATACCAGAAAGCTGACACCAGCTCCAAAATCAGATCCAGAAGTTCAGGCAATAAGATGGCTGGTGCACAAATAAGCTCTTCATCTTATTCCCGTGATCCAACTTAACACAAAAGTTCTCACATCTCTCACCTCAAAGCAGAATCCCTAGTCACAGGGAACGTCAGCGCCCCTTCTCTTTCCCAGCCATGGAACTTTGGCTGTTTTAGGATCCGACATCTTGGAAGGTAAATTTCAGGCAGGGTAATATCCTTACTCTCACCCAACTAGGTTTTAGGAAGAGTAGATCTGCTCACTTACCCACTACCTATTCATAGATGAACATGGATTCTGCTTTCATCAACGTTTGGTCAAGCTCAACAGCAATCTTGCAATCAGGATCCTTGGAAAAGCGCCTCCAGAAGAGAGTAAAAACATGTGTTTTTATTAAATTTATGTATTTATTTTATATTTTTACTTCATGTTTCAAATTTAGAGACTGCCCATCTCACAGATTTTGTAGATTGCATTTCACACTTAGATGGCCAGTCAATGTGGAATTTGCATGTTTAAATTGGTTAGCAGCATTTAATGGTCCTAGCGGAGCCCATACTACTTTTAAAAAAGATGATTTGCAAAGGAAAAATGGCACAAGAGTTTTCCGGCTATATTAAACAAAAACAATTAAAGAGAAGTAAGATCCAGTCCTGATCACCAACGTCTCATTTATTTGGCCCTCCCTAAAAAAATACATGTTATAGAAAGTTAAATGCCTTTCAAGTTTACATGACTGCTGCGAGTATTTGGTAAAATGATACTGAAGCCACAAAACAATTAAGTGGCAAAATCCCTATTTCTTAGCCTGCTTAAGCCTGGGCTTGATCATAAGCTTGGTATTCGGCCAAAATCCAAGCATTGTTTAAACAGATGTTCCTTTGCACTATACAATTCTATATTATTGGGAGCTGTTTCCTTTTAAGGCAATCAGTTGCTTTGAGCTATGAGAACAGTTTTATTTTAGAAGGTAGTGAGTTGAATGAAGCACATAATATCCCCTTTTGCCCATGTCTACTCTGTCTACTTCTTCCTTTGGAACCAGGGCAAGTATAATCAGCTAAAAACCCAAGCAACATGTCTTTTTGCATAGCAACTACTGAAATTTAGGGATTCGTTCTGAAAGTTATATAGGTTACCTGGAATGTCTATAAACAGAATAGGAAGAACAAAATCTGAGAAATGACCAGTGCTCACAAATTGTTCCTGGAAAATGTTTCCAGATCCCACTCTGATACTTTTGACTGTTTCTACATTTTATCAGTGAAACCTGTGAGGTAGCTCCAAACATGGATAAATCATAATTTGCTTTCTGTAGGCGATGTCCTAAACAGGGGTAGGCAACCTTGGCTCTTTTATGACTCGTGGACTTCAACTCCCAGAATTCCTGTGCCAGCCATGCTGAGGGAAAAGGGAGAGGTTTCCAAGCTGAGCCATGCTGGCTCAGGAATTCTGGGAGTTGAAGTCCACGAGTCATAAAAGAGCCAAGGTTGCCTACCCCTGTCCTACAACCTTTTGTAAAAAAAAAAAGACCCATTCTTGCTTTTAAAATTCTGCAGCTTTTTTGCTGACAGAAATCACAGTAGCATACTTTAAAGGTACTGTAAGGGTTCCTAATGCAGTCCAATAGTGACATCTTGTGGACAATATTGTCTATCACTTCAAACTATTCTGTTTCAGCCTGCCTAGGATTTTTATTTTATGATTTCACATAATTCCAATAAATATGCCAACTCCAATAATAAATTAAACAATCAACTGTTGTTCAACAATGCCAAACAAATTACAGGTAGTTGCTTAATGACTGCCTCGTTTACCAACAGTTTACAATTACAATGGTGATAAAAAAGTAACTTTGTGACCAAATCTCGCATTTACGACCTTTATAGATCTGTAAAGCAAAGGAAAACATAAGTAAGATCAAAAGCACAGCTATTGTTCCATTTAGTAACCACTTCACTTAATGACTGAATTGCCGATCCCAATTATAGTTGCTAAATGGGGACAGTGTCATTACCTTATTTATGGTAAATAATGGAGTTTTCCATTTAATGCTGAAGACAAAGTGCCAAGGCCAATTCCTTCAAGATACCATTTCACTCTCATTAATGCAATGCAAGCATAATTTCCTGCCTATAGACCTACAAAATCTATGCATTTATTCATCACATTTCTATACCATAGAAAATATCCATAAGCTATTAAAAAGCTACACATTCCAGTCATTTAAATATACCCAAACATATTGCATATTTCATCCAAGAAATTTAAGCTTTCTGATACATCAGCATTTTGATGCATGCAATATATTAATATTTTGATGCAGTATATACAGGAGGAAAAAGGGACTATTTCTGGAAGCATGAGAAGTTCAAAGAGATTTACAATCCTGCACAGGCTTGGTTGCTTCAGCTGGTACAACTTATTTTGGGCCACACAACTAATGTACCATCTATATCCTTAGAGCTTTCAGCAAGACTTATTTTGGGGGTGGTGGTTGGTAAAGTATTTCTGACCATATCTAAGCCCTTTATGATCTAAGATTGATGCACTGAAGCATCATATACAATATGGCTAATAGTTTCTCAGCATGCTAAATGCTACATAACGGGGGGGGGGATCTGCAATTAGAGAGTGCAATCTATGACATTGTACTAAGCCATAATGGAATCTGAAGCCTGTGTGACCCCAGACAATGACAATATGCTTAACAAATCATGGCTTTGCATGATGTGTGAACTTAGCTCGCATGATAGCTGGAAATTCAAACCCCTCTTTTTCATTTCTTCTACATTTTGCTTTCCTCCTGCAGACAATCTCTTTGTTAGCAATTAATAATTGCAAATGAACACTATTAATATATAACGCCAGTGAGATCATTACAGCAGTCTTACCCAAAGTCTTCTATTGTACCACTACGTCATTAGAAAACAATGTCCTGGTAAGGAACCAGTTGTTGGCCACAATAGAATAAAAGACACCCAGACTCTGCTGTGGCTTGCAGAACTGAGGGACTGCTGGAGACTGCTAGCAGAACTGAGGGACTGCTGGAGACTGCTAGCAAGTGCAGTGGGCATCTAAGAGTCTGTTCCTCAGCAGGCTGTTGATCAACTTGAGCATCTGATCAGTGGAGAACAGACTGGCGGTTTCCGGCTGCTAATGGCAATGGGAAGTCAGCAAGCTTGAGCCGTATTGCTGAGGAGGATGAGGAAGAGCCTTGCCCGTCTCAGCAATTCTACTCTAAATCCAGGGCTTCCTGCAACAGGAAACCAGCCATCTGGAAGTAGAATCACCAGAGGAGCAATTGACTATATAGGTCAGGGGTCTCCAAACTTGGCCGCTTTAAGACTTGTGGACTTCAACTCCCAGAATTCCTCAGCCAGCATGGTTGGCTGAGGAATTCTGGGAATTGAAGTCCACAAGTCTTAAAGCGGCCAAGTTTGAAGACCCCTGATATAGGTTTTAGTTACTAACACCGGTATTACTTGCCTAAGCTTTTTAATTGGTGGAACTTCTGTGATATATGATCCTAAGGAACCTTTCTTCTATTTAGCTCCATTGATTCCTCTCTCCTTCTATTAGAGAAAGACCCATCTTACTAATTTCTTCCCCTTTTGATGCTTTCTGCATACCATATTTGTTTCAAAATATCCTCTAATTCCAGGTCTGCAGTCAAGAAACAGAAATCAGAGAACATGTATCCTGATAATGGCACTGAACTGAGAAGAAGCTCCTACCAAGGGGCCTTTAGGATCCAAGGCACTGTCCCACTTTAGCTTGAGATGATGTTTCTGCCTGCCATGCTAATCACAAGTGTGCATGTCAGCAACATTTTGTCAGTTCCTTTATGGCTGTGCATTGTGTGAACACCAAGAAGCTGCCCTTTTAGATTAGTAGAAACTGCAAGCTGGAAATCAATAACCAACCAAAGTTTCAACATATAGGGAATTATATACTTTTAGTTGTAATCCTTTTATCCACATTTTTTTGTTCCCTCAAGTTAGTCTTGACTCCTGGCAACTGCCTCAACAAGTCCCTATATTCACTATATGGATATAATACTACAAAATGCAAGACTCTACACCTGAAATATTCCCAGAAATGAACACGTAACAGAAATAGGGCATGCGTAACTACATTCTTGCAATGGCAGTCTTACAGAACTACTGACAGAATGTTTGTGGAGCATTTTAGAATATTTTGTATCACAAAACAAATGCTGAACACTTCTTATAGAATCAATAGTACCCTGAAAAACCCTGTTACAAACTTCAGACAATCACAGCCATTACTGCTTTCCCCCAAAAAGATTTAGATCAGGGATTTCCAAACTATGATGTGTACTTCCTTTGAGGAGATGCTGACAGAATCTAGGGTAGGTATGAAGAACCTTTTAGTTGTATATTGTATATTGTAACCAAAACACCCACACCCACACCTACACCTCACCTTTCCCAGAATAGTAGTTTCAATTGAATAAAATGGTGGTGAAGGAGGTACAGACTCTGGCCATGTAAAGAAAAATATCCTTTTTCCTTACATGCTCAGAGTCTAGTAGTCCAAGCCCTGGAAAACAGGTTGAAGGAAGATCCCAGTTCCTTAAATTAAATCTAGGAGGAATTCCTGCCTGCGATGGGATGAGGTACCAAATATTAATCTGTGGATGCTGAAGATCGGAATGAATCCCCAGTCCCAGGGCAGCCAGAAACTCAACAGGACCAGTCGCCTCCAGCAAAGAAGAGGCTTACTAACCGCGCAGTGGCTAAAACCTTAAGAGAGCCCGGGGACGGGGCGAGAGAAAGAAAAGGCGACAAGCTTGGGGAGCGGCTGCGAGCAGAAAGGGCTCTTCCTCTCCAGCCTCGGCGGAGGCAGATTGGACGGCGCGGCCTCCACCCCAGCCTCTGGCTGCCGCCCTGGGCCTTCCCGTCGGCTCCGGCGGATGCGAGTTGGTTGGCCAGGGGCGGGGAAGGGGCTGCGGCCGAATCTGGGATGACTGGAGCGCGCCAGCTGCACAACATCTGCGGAGCCGGAAAGAAGTTTCCAGCGCGCCCCAGCTCGGGCAGGACGGGACTGAGGTGAGGATTTGGGATTTCCTGGGGTGGTGAAGGGAAAGCAGGTTGGCAGCAGTCGCGCCGTTGCCTCGCTTCCTCCCGAGCCGCGCCAGGTGTGCGTGGGAAACGAAATCGCCTCCTGCCCCGGCGACCCCGCTGTCTTCCTGGGCCCTCCGCTAGCGCCTCCCGTGGGCGCAGCGCCGCCTCTGTTTGTCCCGGGGCTGTGTGAACAGTTGAAAACGAGACGCCCGCCTTCGTACCGTAGTAACGGAGGCTAGAGGAAAGCTTTAGAGCACTTTGTTTTTTCCACGGTCACTTCCCGCCGTTCTCCTCCGGGGGCTCCTCCGCCTGACTTTCCGCTCCGCTGCCACCTCCCGTCTCTCTGGGGCTGGAAGAGCGACGCCACCACAACCCTGCCTGGTGGGAACCACAGGAGAAATAAAATAAACAAGGGCGGCTTGCTACTTTTCTGCGTGTCTAACCCAGCTACTGGGGCTTCAGGCAGCCAAGGAGTGTCCCACCTGTTGGATTGCAGCGTTTAAAAGATTTTAAGAGTATTTTATAGGACCCTGGCAGAGATCAAGGGACAACCCTAGGAAAGGAAATCCTAACAAAATATTCATTGCATTCTTGCACCGATTCATTCAGGAATAAAAAGTCCATTCTAGCAATTCCCATCTCATCCCATCCCATCTCTCTCTTTCTCTCTCTCTCTCTCTCTAAATGATAATGAATAATTGGTAGCAGGGAGTTTATGTGAACAATAAGGAGAGTAGCTTTTATGCCAGGTAAATAGTTGAAAGCTTAACAGGTGAGGACCTTTCTTTAACCTCCTCTTCCTCCTCTTCCTCCTCCCCACTTTCCTGTTGTATGGTATTGTTATCATATGAAAAAATTCCCAAAACATAATGAATTTATGCCTTTCTGATTCTAATGCAGCCAACCCATAAAAATCAAGACTCACGAAAGGCTGGCTTGGATGCATTTGTTCATTCTGATAACTGAATCTTTCAATTTCTTTCTTTTTTTTTTTTACTTAAATTGGCAACAAGAATAAAAACAATTGGCTAAGGATGTAATAAGAATTTTACCTATAGAAAGTTTGCCTTACTACCATTCAGAGGGCAATCAAGAATTTAGATATGCAGAAAAGTATTTTTGGCATCTGTATCAGTATAAAGCTGACTTCAGCTTGGAGAGAGCTGTGATTGAAATGGGGGAAGTAGTACACTAGAGGGAACTAAAATACTTTCCCCTATCCACTTCCGTTGTCTTCACAACAGTGTCATGAAACTGTTCGTTTAAGGAAAAAGTGCAAGAGATGAGTCATGGATCTTATTAATTAATTTTGATCTTAGGTCAAGCTAAATCTGACAGCTGGCCTTGAGAAAAATATACAGATACTATTTCAGATGTAGCTTGTGTAATTCTGCCATATGATCTGGTGCATAATCTCTTCTGTCATGTCAATAGTGTTTATCTGGAACACAGGGACAAATTCTGGCCTTCAAAGAAAAATATGTCCATAAGAACTGTTTAAAGACCGTTCGAATCCATCCTTACTTGGAAAGGCATTTGACCTGAGTGTGAAATTACACAATGCAGTTGACTAGGACTTTGATCTTGCAGAGGCCAGCTCTACTGATCATGTCAAATTCCTTGGTGAGGTAATCAAGAATTGATGTATACTGTCCTTTGCTTTTTTAAAGTAAGGAGTTCTTATCTTTCTTTTAGATAGTAAATATGTGTTAATTGATTGCCTTGATGAGATCATTTTTTTTCTATTGTCTAGATGGAAGTGATAAAAATTAAAATTACAAAGCATATCACGAAGGAAGGCAAGTATTCGTGTCCCAGGATAATGTTGCAGGATCCAATCTGGGCTGGTCACCAGGACTAGAGGTTTAGTCTTCTGAGCTTTTGGACTCGTGCTGGAGCCCATCCTCAGGGAACTTCTCTCTCACATGTGAGCATGAGTCCAAAAGTTTGGAAGACTAAACCTCTGGTCCCGGTGATTGACACAGATTGGATCCTGCTACAAAACAGTATGTTCATCCCAAAAAATAGAATAGGATTCATCAATTTCACATAGAGTTTTCTGAAAGTGATTGCTGGGTAGCTGTAAAATAGGGCTTGTATTTCTGTTCCTGATAGATGTATTGTCTTTTTTTTTAATTTTCGACTCAGACTAAGCAGTCCATAGAATAACATTTGGAAGGGTCCATTGTAAGCCAGGGAATTTGGTTCCCTACTTGGAGCAGAATGTCCCGCTTCTGTTTGAAATATGTGCAGTGAAAGAGGCCCACAACTTTCCTGAATAATCAACCTGCTTTTACTGCCACAAAGTTCTTTTTTCCAACGTTCAAATAGGAATTTGCCTTTCTTTAACTTAAATCCATCATTATGTTTCTGCACCGTGGAATAATGGAGGACAGATTTATCCACTCGTTGTGGATAAACCAGGAACTCTTTCTAATCTTTTATAGATGATTGTCTCCATCTATACTATTAAATGTTGAAAAGTAAAAATCATGATAGGTTGATTTTTCTTCTCCTCTCTCCCTCTGTCTAAAAAAAAGGTACAACAGTTTCAGTGTTGAAGTAAAGCTTTATTGGCTGACTATCTTTTCAGTTAGCAACAAATCCTTGTAAAAAATTCTAAAATTCCGATATAATGGATACAAATTCCAAACATTATATGTGAATTAATTGCTTGTAGAAGACATACATTCCTTGCCTTAAGCTAGCAAGGAAGATATTTTTTTCCTGTTTCCTACCTATATTTTGTCTCAATGGGCTTCCTCCATGGAGTATAATTGGGCTGAGCACCCTACAAAATTAGCCTGATGACTTCAGGTTGTTCTGTATTTCTGCTAGTAGTATTGCCTCAATCCAACAGAGGGCATTCCAACCTTAGATTTACACTGAATTCTTCAGTTTTAATCCTTAGATTAATTTTTCTGTTTTATGGATCTTGAACATTTATTTAGTGTATCTCAGTGCAGAAAGCAGAAATGACCATATGTTTTGCTACTTTGGAAAAAAAAATATTTATTTACTTAAAAAAACCCTTTGACATAGCCATTAGAAATTGTAGCCAATATTTTTTGAAAACGTCCTGAAACATTTGAGTTTTTACATCTTCCTGTTTGGGTAGTCATGCGAACTATGCTTATGGAGTGAAGAATTCTTCAAAGAGTGGAGTCTTTGCAGCTCATTTTAAGCTTCTTTTCTGTGCTGCTCTTTCTGTTTCATTCATAGTTCCCTCAAGAGTCAAAAGGCTTTCATTTTGATGATAATGCCTACACTGTTCCTCTGGAATTAAAAAGTCTCTATCAATAGACTCCTTTGTATCTTCAATGGAAAATGTGCCAGAAAGTCTGTAAGTTAGACAGATACTTTATGAAATCTCCATCATCTTATCTGATTAATAATTTAGTTTGTTTGGATAGTTTCATAACAAAATATTGCCTGGTTGAATAGTCATATTCAAATGAGCGATTAACATTCTGATCCACTTCATTTTAATTTAGAAGTTAATTCTATCATATTCAGTGAATATTTGTTCTCAAATAAGTTTGTATAAGACTGAAACTGAGTGTTCTGGATGAGGCCTTTGTTATACATTAAATCTGCCTTAATCTCAGATTAGAGGTGATGATCCAGACATCATTTTATGTGGGATCTGTACTTTCTCTCTGCAGTTTCTTCTATATTTCATCTTACAAGCAGGAATTCATTATGGTAGGAAAGAAGAAGTAACAAAACCATTTTTTTAAACTTACAGTGCTTGGTGTCCTTTTTAAGAAGCATACCTTTTTTTCATATGAGGTACTTTACATGAAGCTGAAAATATATATATATATATTTCTTACCAATAGAAGAATCTATGATTATTGTGTTTTTATTCTATTTTTTTTTAAAAACCTTCTTTTTCCATTTGTATATTAAACATTTACTCTGGACCTTAAGCAGCTAACAGCAAAAAAATCTGAACACTTTAAAATAGTCTTAGAATTTAAAGTAAAAAACTGAGATCTAGAAAGAGCAGCATATTATGATTATAATAAAATATGCAAGATATCCAAAAGCAGATTAAAAACCTGATTAAAAACTGCAGGTGAAAAATTACATGCATTGTAAAAAGAAAAGGCTTTAATGAGGGCTTTAGTCTAGCTTCTGGAAGGCCATTTATGAGAAAATGACCCAGGCAAAATGTGAATATTCTCTCCAGATGAAGGATGTAAACATATCTGTGTTGATCTCAGAGTTTATCTTATCAATCTAGATCAGGGGTAGGCAACCTTGGCTCTTTTATGACTCGTGGATTTCAACTCCCAGAATTCCTGAGCCAGCTGTGCTCAGGAATTCTGGGAGTTGAAGTCCACGAGTCATAAAAGAGCCAAGGTTGCCTACCCCTGACCTAGATGGACCACTTTTTGGGAAGTCTGGCTTCTTAGTTGCTCACTTGGTAGCATTGTTGCGTTCTGAAATGAACCTTTGTGACTTGTGATTTGCCAGATCCTTCTCTGTATTAGCCTTATGTAGAGTTGCGCGAGAAATTTGACCAATATTGATTTTTTTTTTTTTGCTACTTATATAGCACTGCATTGATGGGGACTGGAGAGAGTAGCTGAGTGGAGGTAACTGGGTGTTAGATAAAGCACGACTGGGTTATCTGTGATCTGGCTCTTGATAGACACGATGTGCAGGCTTGCCTTAAAGGAAGAACAGCTTTTGTTAATCTCTGTATAAACTGTGAAAACAGATCATTAATATCTGCTATTTACAAATAAACAACTGAAGCTAATACCTTGGGACATCGTAAAGGTAAGTAGAAAGAATTCACAAATCTTCTACACATGGCTTAGAGAAAAAAAGAACATTTTGTATGAGTATTGTGTTGGTTTCTCTTTATTGTATAATTTACAGACTTCTGTGCAGAAGGCAAAGTAGACACTTGAATAATTGATGTGAATAACGAATACCATGGTATCACTTTCCTCTTACCTGCGTAGCCGAGAGATTTTCATGGGAAAAGGCCTTGTGGAGCAGAATTTAGATTCAAGCCCACTAATTAATCTGCTGGACTGGCTTACAATGGTAGAGGTTGTTAAAAGGTGATGCCAAACAAACTTGTTACCATCTTCCCATTGTAAAGGTAGGCAAGACATGGAAAACGATCCGAAATGTTTGAAGGTATAGTTATAGTAAAAGCTTTCACAAGGCTTCTGTTCTTGTGTTGTACTTTCGAGTAACTGTGTACAAACAGGCTCAAAAGAGATGATTGCAAACAAGCAACCACAAACAACTGCTGCTATCTTCTGTGTGTAAAGAAAAACAAATAATTAGCTGTTGTTTTATTTGTCATCAAACTCGAATGAAAGGGGTGGGACAAGAACAAGAGGTAAAAGATTTAGGAACTGTAGCTGGCAATGATAAATTCAGTACCCTTGACCGGCAATATATTTTGAGCTGAATAAATATTGAAAGGGCAATGAGGTTAATGTTACTTATCTACTCCTCTTACAAATAATGAACTTATCTTGTCTATGTCTTTCTTGTCCAGATGTCTAAATCTACAGTATAACCTCAGGGAACCCATATTCTCATTTAATAATTTATGCCTTTCTGTGATCTTTCTATAACTTGCTACTTTCTATAACTTGCCACTAATGAAAAATTGTTTAAACATAAACAAACAAACAAATAAATGACATGCTGGCTTGCAACTAAAACATCAGATCTAAAAGTCTTTGGGCTATGCAGAGAATATAATGACAAAGCCTCCTGCATTGTCTCCATATTCCTTGATGTCATGATAAATGTATCCTCTGAGACAAAAAGGTCACTGCGATGTTCATAGATTTCTGTTTGATTCTTTCTCTAAGTCTGAAAGACACCTAAATAAGAGTAAGTAAGCTACAACCTCCCACAACATTGGATTTTTAGGCAGATTTAGTAAAGATTGAATCTAAAGCTAGAACAAGGATAGTTACTTTTGGGCTACAATTGAATTTTTGACTTTGGCGCATCACTTGGAAGCATCCTGGAAATAAAGTAGAGCAAAACTTGCTGCAGAGTGAGCTTTCTCTCTCAAGGCTTATAGGAATGGCTAACAAGCATGGGAGATGCTGTAGCAGAGGCTTATTGATATCACGATGCAGGAATATTGAGATAGACTACCTCAAATGCCATACTCAGTGTTGTGTCCTGAGCCTTGCTGAGTCAATCAGCAAGGCACAGGCAACCTGCAGGGTAACTGCAGAGACCCGGGCAGACCACGTGTTTGCCCGGGACCGGTTGTATAGACCCGGGCAGCCCATAAGTTGCCCGGGACCCAGACAGGCTGTCTCCAGCCTCGTGCGCATGCGCGAGGCGGGAGAATAGCCTGCATTCATTGGTTGAGCCTCCCCTTGCAGGGGAAGTATAAAAGGGCATGTTGCCATTTTCTCCTTTGCTTCTGTTCAGTGCACATGCACAATAAAGAACACCTTTTGCATCAAACTGCCTCGTCTTCATGTCTGTGTTGCGAACAGAACACTCAGAATTTGAATACATAATCTGTAGATAGTGTGATATTTTAGCTTATCTCTCCCTACATTTTGGAAGTGTTTACCCTGTCATGTTTTAATATCCTCCCTTCGGTGGTTCTCCCTCCACTCCACTCAAGGAAGAACTAACTTATATGGACCAGGTATGATTGAAGCATTGGCCTATTTTTTTCTGTACTGTCATTTTACAGGAAAATAGGTACTGCCATCATTGAGGTCTTAAAACAAAAGTATCAGATGTTCTAGATCAGGCATGTCAAACATGCGGCATGCGGCCTGGATTTGGCCCACGCAGGCCATGCCCATTCTGACCCCACAAAGGCAAAAAACATCCTGATACGTTACAATATGGACTGCGATGCGATCGGGTTTGACACCCCTGTTCTAGATGATTTATATATAAGCTGTTTCCTTGCAGATAAAGACTGAAATAACGTGGAGAACAAATTTTGGTAGCCAACCTGTCATCGTGATATTGCAGGGAAGAGTAGAAACAATATGAAGATATTGTTGTATTTTGTACTGATTTTATGTAAAATCTCTTATATTAAGTGTGGCCAAAAATTTGCTGCCCTTTTACATTTTGTGGGTTGATTGTGCATATTAAAAGTAGGAATTACAGATTCATGCAATGTATTAATTCTGCTTCTGATACCAAGTGTAGTATACTTGTAATCTAGACAAGGACATTAGAGAGATGAAAGTGAAAAAGGATGGAAATGGAAGTGAAGGTAACAATGGGGAAAATGTTGAGCATTTAGCTATATTAATATGTTGAGGTTGATCAAATTCTATGGAAATAATGGGTTTGGGATATGGATATAAGAGATATGGTCTCTTGGAGAAATTCTAGAAGTTCCAGGCATAACATCCAGCAAAAATAATGTTTTGTAACTGATTGTCTTAAGTAGCTGATACACTAATATACAAATATTATATGCGCTTGCACTAATTATAAGCAAAAAAAGTTTGGAGATATTTGAAGTTGCTTTGAAAAATGATGAAGAAACTTATGAAAGTTGATAAGGAAACAACTCACAAATCAAATTCCATTTTGGATTCAGAGCAAAAGATAAAAGCAGTATGGAATCAGTTTGCTCTCATGATAGTCATGAAACATATAAAAATTAAATTTTACTATGCAGAAATATTTTGATAGAAAATCAAAGCTTGAAGGCTGACAAAAGACCAGAAAGAAGACTACAATCGTCAAAATGAGGTATGATGAAGATGTAGACTTGTTGCGTTCCATTGTGACAGGTGTCTCTGATATAAGGCACCAGTATAAGCAAGACCAGGGCTTATAATTCTAGGCAAAGTCAGGACTTGGACAGAAAATTCATTTAATGCTCCATAGATAAAATCCAAGGTTTAGCAATCCTGCCTTGAGAAAAACAGTTGTCTCAATATTATTTGAGTTTTCTATTTCAAATTAAATAGGTAAGATGAAAGCTTTACCCTTTAAATACCAGTTAACAGGCTGGCGCTGTATGCAATTGTTGGTTCCTCTTGGACAGAGATGATTAAAATTGTGAAATTATTGGATGATTCCAAGGCAAAGTTAACAAAGTTTGATAGCAGAGGCACATTCATGAGGAAGGGTGAACTCATATCCAGTAAGTGGATCTATTTGCAAAGGACTACAGAAGAAGGATGTTTCCCTTTTCAGAGGTGCTGTTGTGTAAGAACGGTAATTTATCTGCTGAATATCTTCTGAAGGTATAAAGAGAAGGGAATTTATCTTTGTAATGGAGAAGAGAAAATGAATAATGAACATCCACAACAGAAAACCTAGAAAAAGAGTTATTTTTGGAGAAATTAGTTCAAGGGGAGTTTTAGGATCTTTTCTCTCTCAAGAAACAGATAAACTGCTTGGCAAGCTATTTTTGAAATTTTCTCAGATTTACAAAAATTGCATGAGGGTGTCACCCACGTCACTTTTATGAGGTAATTCTTTGGAAGTAGGTAGGTGGTTGGTAACTGTTGGGCAGAAGCTAGTTTTTCAAGAACAGTTGAAGTACTGCCCAAGTTGTTCATAATCCTTATTCTTACACAGTAAATTAAAATAATCTATTATATTAATAATGCTTATTCTCAAGGACATTTCATTTTGTAATTGCTTATTTCTTTCATGTAGACCAGCAGGGTTCAACTCAGGACCATGCATTAAATGGAATGTTGACTTTGTATTAATTTAAATTTGGATTTAATTTTAAGCCAAGTTACTTCTTAGGAAGGTATAATACAACCAATAGATAACCATATAATTTTATACATAACATTCTTTTTCTGTCCTGAAAAACATTCTAAAATTATTTTCTTATGATAAAAAGGAGGAGGAGGTCATGGTTAACACCCTGGGAGAACCAAAGTTTTGGATACTATTTAGGATTTGGATTTTAATTAAACTGAACTGCCCAATGTAGGAATGTTTGACATATTGTCCTTGGTGAATGGTGGTTGCTGTGCTTGTCTTCTTCTCATTATGTGCAATCACTATTGAGTTGCTAAGAGAAAATTACTTTCTATTTTGGTAAACTGAACTGTGGTTCCAAATGGACTGTATGTCAGATACTTAATTTGCAATATATTCCCTGGTGAAATTAAAAATTCAGATGGTTGAACTGAAGCCTGCTTCTTAAGTTGATTATTGTCAGTGTGTTAACATGCTGCCCATTATCTGACTGGTAAGCCTTCTACTAAAGTTCTTACCAGGAATTTTGACCACAGTATATTTGTATGTGTGTTGTGTGTGTATTTGTATATACTGGTATGTGTATAGGTGTAGAGTATTAGGAAAGATTTGTCGCTTATCAGAAAGAGCGAGATAAGTGTAGATTCTTAAATGACCCATCATAATGGAGAGCCATACAAGCAATCATGTTCCGCCGGCAGAATTTTCTTTATTAGTCCATTTTAAGCTCTGTCAATACAATTTGTTCAGGTGTAGAGATACTTGAGAGATTTTGAATTTGAATATCAAAACTCTCTGACATAAGAGTCTCCAATGGCTTTTGTGAAAAATAGGAGCTATGTATAAAATAGGAAGATCAACTCTTACATTATTTTATATCAAGGTAGACTTGGGAGTCAAAGCAGTATCACTATCTGCCAGTAAAATCAAAGCCAAAAGGCATTCAAGGTTGTTCTTTCATTAACCAGAATTTAAAAACATCTAATTTGTCAGGGAAATTATCTGGGGTTTCTGTATAGGGAATTGGGGATTCCCGGTGCAGTTTTTGATGTGCTCCAAGCAATCAGTGTTGCAACCATATTTTAATAATCCATAGAAAGGTTCAAACCATTGATATGAACATCTGCAGCTTACTATATTTGGTACCATTAAGCTGGGTTGACTCTGGCAAAATTTTGATAGATGCTTTCCATCTTAATTTATCATGCCATTCCAGTAATCTTTTTGATCCTGTCCCTCAAGCTTATTCACTGTCTTACCTTTGTCAAGCATAATTATTTTTCTAATCCATCACCTGTTTCAACTATCATATGCCCAAAGGATGTTACTACTTGCTGATCATTGCCACAAGGGATCAGTCAGCCTTTATTTGGTCCAACTCCAAGGTAGATTTATTGATATTCTCACAATCTATCATAGTCTTAGCTTAATAATCAAAGGCATCAAAGGCAGGGCTTAATTCAGAGGCATCTGATTTTCTCTCAGTGTTTCTCATGGTCCAGATTTCACAAAAATCCTTTGAGAGTGGAAAGACCATTTCATTAACCATTCTGATTTTTCTTACAGTTGAAATGTATTTTACCTTCAAAATCTTGCCTAAATTTGTCACAACAATTTTTCTAGTGGAATTTCCTTTCTGTTTCTATGGCATATTTTGTCTTTATTCTTGAATCAAAGAAAAGTATCTACAACCTTTGCTTCTTCACTTACTGCTATAAATTCACAAAGCAAGAAATTTGATACTACCATTGTTTTCTTAGTGGTTAACATGAACCCAGATGTTTCACTTACCATTTTATTTTTTTACTCTTTACTTCTTTACTCTTGGCTAACAAAATAGCTAACAAAATAGCACCATCTGCATAGCTCAAATCATTCCTAATTTCAGACTCCAATTTTAATTCTCAACTATATTCTTTTCCCATTCCTTGCATACCTACAACATACTCGCTATATACTGCACATTAAGCAGTCGTGAGGAGTTTTATTTCTTTCTCAGTTCTGAACAATTCTGCGAATTTAATTCTTATACCGGTAGTAGATTTTTGATCATTATAAAGACTCCTCAAAAAAATAATTAGTTATTTTGGCATATGAAGTAGCTTTAACATATCCCACATTCATCACTGGCATGATGTACAGTCAAACTGTATGATGTGACACTCCTGGGGAGGGTTGTCATCAAATTTATGAGGGAGACATAATTGAGTGCGCTTGTGTATGAAAATCAGGATTATTGCAGAACTCACTCCTACTTTGCTTGGGCGAGACGCATCTGTCCTTCAATGCAAAGTCTACAGAAAGCTGAATTGTTGTCAGAACTTGTTCCCATGGTCTTGATCATCCAAGTAAAGTGCACAGTAAATTCTAACTAGGCTTCAGCTTTGAGTGTGGAAATCTCCTGGCATAAACATCCACAACTGCAGCTGACACCTGTGCATGTTATTGATGAGCAAACACCAACCTATTCCTTATACCCTATAAATTATTAGGACAATGAGGAAGAGATATTATATCTGGTACTCTAGTAAGTGGGCCACACTAGGGTTGCAAAATCCTGTGTCTTATTCTGAGAACTAGAACACGTTTTAGGAAAAACTACACTTAATGTATGTTGTAATGTATGAAGCTGGTATAATTTGGAAATGTGTTTCAAATTTCCAGTTGTTCACAGATGTAAATGAAATTGTTTCTTTCTTATGATAAATTGGTCATGCAGAGCCCTATATCCATTGCCTGTGTCTCTGATGCTACTCCTTTTTAAAAATTATTATGAATCCTTTATCTCTATTCTACCTTACTTCTATTGGTTTTATTAAGAACAATTTGTTGAACTAATGTTAGTGGATATTCCAGCATTCTGATAGAAGGACTGGAATTGTTATATAAGTGTGTGTGTTTGTGTGTGTGTGTGTGTATGCACACACTTTGCACTTAAATAATGCACAAAACAATAGAAGTACACAGTAACTAAATGTTTTAGTTTTAATAGTGTTTCAGTTATAATAAATCCTGTATGTCTTTTTGTTTAGAAAATGGAAAGAAATTTGGAAGAACGTGAGGATTCTAACATTAAAAATGTAGACTACATAAAAATGAAAATGGCCCATTCTTTTAAACTGGGCTTTAGATAAGAGTTACTTCAAACATAAACATTTAATTCATAGTTCACCTTTCCTCCATGGTACTCAACGTAACTTATATAGTTCTTCCGAAGCGTTTATCCATCTAAGTACTAATCAGTCCAAATCTGTCACACCATGTGATCTGCATTCCTGCTGTTGCACAAACCAATAAGTTTGGGTGAATCAATCAACACAGAACATTCGACAACTCTGTGCTTGTTTCCAAAGATATCAATGTTTAATGTTGTGCTTAAATTCCATGGAAACAGGGGAACAAACTGGGAAGAATTGATTAGAGGATGAATGCTTTTCAATGTTTTATGCCAGTTCCTGATGTAGATGCTGTTTCTCACTAAAGTCTTGAATTCTGTTAGGTATTTAGAGGTCAGTACAATAAAATGAGTCTACAATTAAAATCCAAACATTCAATTGGCTTGCTTACACTAAAGCTAATTACAGCAGATGGTATCTTCTGGGAATAGGAAACTTACAGAAGGAGCTTTCCTCTAGTTACAGTAGCGTGAATAACATGAAGCCACTTACCAGCTGGTGTTTCTCCTGCTTCCAAAATATCCAGTATCATTTTTCTGAATCTGCATGTTGCTATTATAGCAGCCATTAAGACATGGTTCAAGGGAACCTAAATTAAAGGAACAAGAAATTTTTGAAGCTACAATAAAGGGACGAATGCTTATATTTTACAGACGCGAAGGAAAGTACTGCTGCAATTGTTTAATTACTTTTTGATGTGTGTGATCTTAAAAGACAAGACTGAACTTGTGTAACACCGGTCTTTGGAACAGCATCTGTGTATTGACTCATAGCAAGCCTGCATTCAAATTTATTGAATATACTAATTCATCCATTCATTTGCTGACTTCATTTTATAACTTGACTCTGAAGCTCTCTTAATGGGAATTTTAGTTCAATTGACTGGTGTTTATATTTGAGAATAGATAGTATCCAGCAAGCTATTCTCTTAATGAAGTCACTCTATAGCACCAAGTGTTTGAAAATCAGGAAAGACTGATTTGAGGATTTGTGCAATGTTGAGAAAAAGATACTTGAAAAAAAAGAGGATGCCTGACAATATTTTTCCCTTTCAATCACAGCCACAACAAGAGAGTGGAGATGACTCAAGTTTGTCAGATGTTCATTGTTTGCTTCTTAGAGGCATTTCATCTGAGTTACATGACAAAGAATATTGTTGAAGTGGTAGGAACTGTAGAAGTTTTCGTACTTGGTGGAATGGCCTGGTGAGTCTCTAACTGGGGAGACTGAGAAGGATGAATTGAGATGATGGGAGAACCAGAGATGGTTGGTATGTTTATGCCTAGCAAGTGGTATGTCTGAAATGGAAGGCATTTAGGACTACCTGGAAGCCAACTGGATAAAAGCTTAAGGCTGTTAAAAAAGGTCTTTACCAGATTAAATCATCTTTGTGGACTCTTGGAGAGAGACTTGTATTTACAACACATGTTGGGATTCCATAAGGCAGATTTGTGTTCCTATATTCAGAAGGTTTGGAAAAGCCCTAAAATGTTGGTAAAGAGGCACATTGAAGCTTTGGGTAGAAATAGATTTATCTGGTCTCTGTAGATAATTGGGGCAGGTCTTCAAATTTGACTTTGAAATAAAAAAAGGAAACTTGATTCATCTCCATTTGTTGTAATGGTCAAAACTTTGTGAGTTACTGTCTACTTCTAAGGTTTCTAGCAGGTATGTTAGTGTATGTGTGGATAATTATAATACAATACATTAATACAACATAGCTTATTATAATGCAATACCCTTGCTTCAACATGTATTTCAGTAGTAAGGAATGTCTATGTGTATGAGCCAAAATCTTTTTATCTTACATCTCACTGATGCTAATACCACACTTTACATATAGCAAAAGAGATTGTGTCGATAATTCTTTGATTTACTATCCAAAAATGTCAGTCAGAATATTACAGTGCTTCCACCATTTAAACCCATTATCTCAAATCTTTATTTTGCACAATAGTTTCTCTTATAGGCAGCACACAGTCAGGATAAAATTGCCATTCATATTATTTAGAATTAGTTTCATTGGTTCTTTGTCTAAATTATCTAAATTCTTGCATGACAAGAAGCAGCATAAAATAGATGTACATCTGCTCCATTTCATAATGATACAAATGAATTTTGAACAGAAATCTGAACAATTAAAATTTCTGGGAAAAAACATGGCCCAATCCATTAGAACAAGGAGGCTGACGATTTACTGTGGTCTTTACGTGATATGCTGGGGGCCAAATCTCCAAAGTAGTGGGTAATACCTGAACAAGTATTACCTTTTGTTTATTTTTATTAAAAATAAAAACAGTTTAAATTATTATCATCAAGCTCTGTTTTTAAATAATCTCTTCCCATCAAATTAAACATTACATTTTATTAATTAGTAATTTTGAAGTCACTATCACAGCGACACCTCAGTTCTGGAGCCCTGCTTTTTTTGAACAGAGTATGACAAGATATAAATCTGTGAAGTATTGGGTGACTTTTTCAAATTAGGTCTCAAAATGCCCTCTTATATAGAAAAATACATTTGTGACCATTTCCCCACTTTGTTTATTTTAGAGATTCAAGATTTTACCTGTGGATTCTTAAGAGAAGGTGGAAAAGGAAACAGGGTCCTACAAGAAATAGAATTTATAGAATCTAATCTGGGTCGGTCACCGAGAAGTTTTGTCTTCCGAGCTTTTGGACCTGTGCTGGAGCCCATCATCAGAGAATTATGAAAATAGAAATTCATCCTCCATCTATCAGTGAACCAAACTTTCTGATCAATACAGATAACACACAATCAAGAACTTAACTCCTGTTCTTTGAAGATACCATGTGAACCTGTCTTGGGATTATTCTATTTCTAGTGTGCTGTTTAGACGTCCTGCTGCCACAAATACAACAGAATGTCTCAGGCCCAGGCAGCAATCTTGTCAGATTCTCCTGCAATTATGAACCATAAAGGAGATGTCTCACCTCAGATATCTACATGGTCGGGCAAGTTGCTACCAGTATATGCAGTGGAGAAGACTTCTGAGGCTGCTAATTCACAAAAGAAAGAAAGATTGTGTGCTCAGCATCAGGAGAAATGGATCAACACCCAGGAGCCTGAAAACAAAGAAATTTCCTATGGCCCTTCCAGTCTTCAAGATTCCTTTCGCTCACATTTTAGTTTTATCCAGCTCTCACTAAATTCAGCCTCTGAAGCCACTGCAGGTGCATCCGGAAGTAGGGAATCTAAAGAAACTGTGCAATTAGGTGGAGTAGAGAAAACAGAAAATATTAATTTTCATCTACCTGGAGAAGTCCAAAGGATTTCACAAACGGAACTGTGGGCTTCATGTAACTCCCTGTGCTATGAAGTTGGTACCTGTCTGTCGGAAGCTGCCAAGGATGACATTTTGCAGGACTGTGGGAGACTCTCACCTTTCCACACAAATAATGCATTCTCTTCTTCCATGGATTCTTTAGAGGCAACATCTGCTGTTTCTTCGGTGACTTCAGGCTATGAGAGTTGTGGCATTGCTAGTGACCACAGTTGGGATTTTCTGATGAAGGAGTATGAACCAGTACTACAGGAATGTTTGTTGGGCAATCGATGTTTAGTAAAGGTTAGAGTACTCTTTATGCCCATTTTGTGTGATAGAATTTTAAGCAGGTATACAGTAGTGGCCAAAATTGTGGAAACCTTTTGGGAAAAGTGTACAGTAGAAATGCCACCTTTGGTTAAGTTTCCACCAATTTTTCTTCTAATTTCTTTATAACTGTAGCCTTGTTCACTTAATAATACTATTTTACATCACTTTCTGGGCAACCAGTCAACTCTTTGCACCATTATTTTAATTTTATTACGTTTTACAAGCTCACTAAATGAAAGAACACAAAAAAACCCAACCAACTTGATAGCGATCACATAACACACTGACAAATGTCTTCCTCTCAGCTTCAATACATGACATCAATAACTGAATCCTACTGTGATTTGATTGGCTCACTGCCAAAACAAGATGACACCTGATTGGCTCTCTAAACACTCATGCTCATTGGCTACAATCAGATGAAGGAAAGCTACCTGATATCAACCTAAGCAAGTTGTGCTTCCTTTTTCTGGTTATTTGGCTATAACTTTTCATAGAATACAGTACAGATAATTGAACAAACTTTGTTGCATTACATTCTTGATTAAATTATCTTTCCATTCATATATAATTTTATGGTACTACTCCAAAAACAAGGTGGTGTTATTAGCCATCAAACTTCAAAAATACACTTTCCCCAAAAGGTTTCCACAATTTTGGCCACTACTGTAGACATTCAACATAAAGCAATGCAATAGCTGTTGTAATGCTTACTTGGGGTGGTGGTGTTTCTAATGAGAATTTGAGAAGATGCCTATGAAGATATTGTTGGATGGTTATAATTAGTAAGCAAATAAAGTTACAGAAGTACAGAATTACATTGTTGGAAGGGATCTTGGAGGTCTTCTAGTCCAACCTCCTTCCCTCCCCCACTCAAGTAGGAGTCCATATACCATTCTGGACAAATGGCTGTCCAATTTGTTCTTAAAAACCTCCAGTGATGGAGCACCCAAAAGTTCTCAAATGCCTCCTTGTCTTCCAAATTTCTTGATCCTTTCTACTCTCTTTTTGTCAATAGTTTGCAATATTTACTGCCCTTCAATCTCATGTTAGTTTTCTCCCAATGTCCTTGCTATATATTTTTCTCCATTGTTTTGGATCTCACCTATCCAATCTTTCAGAATGCTGCCTCTGCTCCTGGTGAGCCCTACCTAAATGGAATTAACTACTTTTTGACTTAAGATTTCCTGGTTGAAGCCTCCAAATCTCAAGATGTGTAAAATAAGCAGTCTGCCTTGTGTCTGATTTTTTTTTCCAATTAGGGAATCATGGGAAACTTGTCTGATTTTCACACCTTCATATAAATATATTTGGTCATTATATCATTATGTCTATTCTGGGTGCTCTTGAATTCTGAATGATGACTGTGCAATGTGAGGTGACAGAAATGTCTTCAGAAATGGGTGGGCCAAGTGGGATGAAATAAAAACTTTTGAATTGTTGTGATAATAGACGCAATGCTTAGGTCACAATTTTTCAAAGCAGCATAGAGGAATATTTCTCATGATCTTTTGATTGATACAGATAAAATCCTTGATGAGAAAACTTCAGAAGCTTCAGGAGAAAGCAGTAGCTGAGGACGACTATGAGAAAGGTATGTTTCCGACAATCAGTTGCTGCTATAAGTTGTGGATGGGCAAAGCCCAGAACTCACCTTTATTTGCACAACAGTTACGCAGGGTAGTTTAAGAAGAAAATGGCTTGTCAATTCCAGTGTCATCTCAATCTAAGTTCTCTGTGCCTCAGTAGTAAGATCCTTAACATGTGAAAAAACATTTTTTTAATTCACATCATAGTTATTCCATTTTACATGTGCATATCTGTAGTGGATTCAAATGAATTAAACCTTGTTTTGGAATTAAGAGGCAGTAAGAGGCAGTGTAGATGGGAGGCCTTTTACTTGCGTGTGATTTCTGTGGTCCAAATTACTCTCTTCCTCTATGTCCTTTCTTTATTTTAAAAAGCGTGTCTAGGTTCTGCGTGTGCTAATAAACATAATATGACAGCTGAAGGTACTACCTGGAACATCTGCACTTTAAGTGGGACAATCTGGCAGTGGGAAGGACATGGGGAAAGGCTGATAACCATTCCTGTCCTTAAAAAATAGTTGCCGTCCTGTTCTCTAGCAATGGAACAATCTGGCAGAGTGAATAATAAGCTGTAAGTCTCATGCAAGCCTAAAGGCTACTGGTATCAGAACCATAGTCTGTGTACTTGCAAATTTGTGAAGAGAAACTTTGAATAACTTAGATTCTGATTACTTTTGAAAAATACTTATAACCAGATGAGTGGGAAACTAAAAAAAGGTTAGATTTCCCCCCCTTTCCTCAACTATTCCTATCTCTAGATCTAAATCCATGTCTATTTGTGCCACCAGGAGACCGTTGTGTTCACATGATCCTTGAGAGGTTGTTGAGTTTTTCTATTTTTCAATGACAGTCATTTGCATTAAGGAATCTCACTTCTACTTGTAGTGAAAATTCATGTTAAAAAGTGGTTCTCTCTAATGCAGGTATCTATTTGGAGCAGAATTATGTTTAATTTTCACAATTACATTTGGCACTTCATTTTTCCTGCATCTCCAAGACTGACAAATGTGTCAATTTTCTGACATTACACTTTTATGCATTGTTTTATTGGTAGGTATCAATAAGTGGTTAGTTTTTTCTAACCTTTTAAGTCTTTAATCTACTTACTTCTTTTTATTCCATTTTTCCTAATGGATATTTGAATATTCTGTATCAGATGAACAGTATTCTCAAAATGTTTTATGAAATCCACAGTTTGTTTTCAAGAGTGTTTTTTTAAAAGTAGAACAGAATGAATAATTAAAATGTTATGTTCTTTTCCATAACAAATTTTCTTAATTTTTTGGGGGTTAATAAGTTTGTTTAAAATAGCAAACTCACACCTGGAGGAAAAATTGTAAATAAATATATGAATGGATTATTTACCATTGTACTCCTTTGTGCAAACTTCATTGACATAATTTTCCTCTTGCTGTTCTTGAAGAGCAATTCGCCATATAAAATATAAAACTAATTGATTCACTATATAAAATCAGTAAATAACCTTGTTACGTTTAGAAAATCTGTCAGATTTTTTCTTTCTTTCAAAATGAGCAGAAGCAAGCTCTTATATAGCTATTTTCTTTCTTTTGGTAAACATTCATTCCTTTAACAGATTAAATGCTGCTTAATAGTTTTCTACCAGCATTTCCCCATTTGTTTTCCATCTTGTTTTCCATCTTAGGAACATTCTGTGAAGAAGTTCACCTATTTGTTCTGATTTTATAGTTTATGTAACATTTGCAATTCATTCTTTTTTTTTTACATCAAAAACAACCACTTTTAAGCCATGCTCCTTATTTTAACACATCTTCTATCTAATATTTTTTGCAAATCATTCACATTTGTAGCTAATAACATACTGTATACAAAATATGCACACCTTGTCTCTAGTCAATGTGCTTCTACAACATCATCAGAAGCATTACTTATAAATTTACTCATAAATACATCAAACAATGAAGGGGCATCACTTATTTTTGTTTTATTTTGTGTTCAGTGTTGAACACTGGCAATTGCTACAGCCATACCATTTTCCCATCATTTTTATAGCTTTTATGACTTCCTTTTTTTCAGGTTTTTTTCCCTGAGCACTAACATTAACAGCATTTATTCCTATTCCACTCTAATATATCAGTATTACTTCTACAAAATTTTAAAATACTTCTTCCTCTATCCTCTCATTTCAGTTCCATCCCAAATAATTCCCTTTTCTTCTTAGGACATAGTTACTTGCACTGCCACTTTTGTAGTAACAGATCATGTGTAGAATATATGAAAAGGATCTTTCATGTGTTTGTTAGAAAGCCCGGTTAGAGGTCTTTTAGCTTCGAGGCAATCTAAGTCAAACCAATTCTCTGTGTGAAAAATCTGATCTCTGGTCTGTGGGGCTGTGGCTGCTATAACAGCAAGCCGAAGGAGCTGGATTACATTAGATTGATGGCTTGAAATTGGCTCCCTAGAGCAGATGACAACTGAGCTGCATCAGATTTTAAAATGTTACAAATCATTTCTCCCAGTTGGGGTGCCCATTTCATATGGATAGGGCAAAGGTCACCTTCCTCCATGATAATAGGGGTCAAATCAAGAAATAATATATTAGGCAAAAAACTTTGGGCATAACATAGAGTTAGAAAACTGACAAAGCCTTTGGGAAAGAAATTCTAAAATAACAAAGGCGGTGGCTTACAAAGAAAACCTATATAAAATATTTTACATATTTTAATCTGTGAGATTAGCAAAAATGTTTAAAAATATGTCTAGTAATTGTTGGAAATGTAGATAAAAACCAGGCACATATTGTCATCTTTGGTGGACATGCTCTAAAGCCAAAAGATTTTGATCAAGAATACATATAATATGGTTAGAGAAAATGACTAAAAAATACATAGATTTTAAGTCAGAATTATTTTTGTTAGGTATAATTGTAGGAAATTATGAGAAGAAATGTGTATACAGTAGTGGCCAAAATTGTGGAAACCTTTTGGGAAAAGTGTACAGTAGAAATGCCACCTTTGGTTAAGTTTCCACCATTTTTTCTTCTAATTTCTTTATAACTGTAGCCTTGTTCACTTAATAATACTATTTTACATCGCTTTCTGGGCAACCAGTCAACTCTTTGCACCATTACTTTAATTTTATTACGTTTTACAAGCTCACTAAATGAAAGAACACAAAAAACCCCAACCAACTTGATAGCGATCACATAACACACTGACAAATGTCCTCCTCTCAGCTTCAATACATGATATCAATAATTGAATCCTACTGTGATTTGATTGGCTCATTGCCAAAACAAGATGACACCTGATTGGCTCTCTAAACACTCATGCTCATTGGCTACAATCAGATGAAGGAAAGCTACCTGATATCAACCTAAGCAAGTTGTGCTTCCTTTTTCTGGTTATAATAATAATAATAATAATAAAGTTGGAAGGGACCTTGGAGGTCATCGAGTCCAACCCCCTGCTCAGGCAGGAAACCCTATACCATTTCAGACAAATGGCTGTCCAGTCTCTTCTTCTTCCAGTGTTGGAGCATTCACCGCTTCTGGAGGCAGGTTGTTCCCACTGGTTAATTGTTCTAACTGTCAGGAAGTTTCTCCTCAGTTCCAGGTTGCTTCTTTCCTTGACTAGTTTCCATCCATTACTTCTTGTCCTGCCCTCAGGCGCCTTGGAGAATAGCTTGACTCCCTCTTCTTTGTGGCAACCCCTGAGATATTGGAATACTGCTATCATGTCACCCCTAGTCCTTCTTTTCATTAAACTAGACATACCCAATTCCAGCAAACGTTCCTGATATGCTTTAGCCTCCAGTCCCCTAATCATCTTTGTTGCCCTTCTCTGCACTATTTCTAGAGTCTCAACATCTTTTTTACATCGTGGTGACCAAAACTGGATGCAGTATTCCAAGTGTGGCCTTACCAAGGCATTGTAAAGTGGTATTAATACTTCACGTGATCTTGATTCTATCCCTCTGTTAATGCAGCCCAGCACTGTGTTGGCTTTTTTGGCAGCTGCAGCACACTGTTGGCTCATATTTAAGTGATTGTCCACTAGGACTCCGAGATCCCTCTCACAGTTACTACTATTGAGCAAGGTACCCCCTATACTATACCTGTACATTTGGTTTTTCTTGCCTAAATGTAGAACCTTACTTTTTTCACCATTATCATAGAATACAGTACAGATAATTGAACAAACTTTGTTGCATTACATTCTTGATTAAATTATCTTTCCATTCATATATAATTTTATGGTACTACTCCAAAAAAAAGTGGTGTTATTAGCCATCAAACCTCAAAAATACACTTTTCCCAAAAGGTTTCCACAATTTTGGCCACTACTGTACTTAATGTTACATGTGTTAACTGCAGCAAGAATTGTATTTGCTCAACATTGGAAAGATGAAGTATTACCAGCGGAGGAAGAGATAATTAAGAAAATTTTAGATTGTACAGAAATGGAGAGACTGACACTGAAAATGAAAGAGAAAGAAGATTCAGAATATTTTAGAACATGGGATACATTTTATCAATGGCTAGAAAAATGAGGTAGAGAGAAAGGAGTTTAACATATATTAGTAAGCTAAATATTGAAACCCAGACAATATGTTGCTGATAAAATATTAAGCATTTGTGACTATAAAAAATTAATAAAATATTGGGAAAAAAAGAAATAATATATTAGGAATTTGAATAAATAAAATTCCTGGAAAATGTTCACTTCCCTTCAGTTCTATTACATTCTTCCTCTTTCTCTTAGTTTCACAAACATAAAACATAACTGTTGCCTTTCCTTTTGGTAATTCATGCTCCTTAGCATTCAATTATTTTCTCTTCCAAGTTATAATACTCCACCTGCCTCAGTCTTCATCAGATATCCACAATTGTTTTGGCCAGTTGAGGCTTTCATACCTGGTTTGAGGAAGATTAAAAAAAGGGTATTAACTAGGTTACCAATCTTAGAGGTTATAATTCCTGCCAATGGAAAAGACCATTTTGGAACACTTGAGAGAATGCCACAAAGGCAATCAGAGTCCCTTTTTAACCCAAACAAAATCATGGTATTCTGTGCAAACTACGATTTCTACCATAGGCACTACGTTGTCACCTAAGATATTGTTGCCCACATCTTGCAGTGTAGTGATGCACACTTTGGATATATTTCGCTACCATTTGTTAATTTAATTTCTTAGGAAACCTATTTTATCTTGAACTTCCTAAAAGTGATTATATTACTCAGAGATTGAATTAACCTACCTTCATGAATATTTATGACAGTTAAAAGAGGTATAAAATCATCACACCCAAAATATTTAAATAAATAGATTTCCTGATTAGACGTTAATTCTTTAATTAATTATATTAAAGCCGCTTATAGTCTCCTCAAATCATGAAATGGGTGGCATATAAATTTAATAAATAATAATATACACAAATGTGTTTGTGCACATGCTTATTTGTATGCACATATCTTCTTTTTTTCAGTCAACACATGTCTTAATTGAAATGAATTTCACATTATCATGCTGAACGGTACCCATGAACTCAACAATAATTCGTGTAACAGTTTCAACCTTTTCTCTGGGTTTTGCTTCTTTGGAATATAGTTGAATTTTTTCATACGCACATATTTTCTTGCTATAGTAAATGGAATTCATAGCATATGGAGAAATTGATTTTTCTGCTCTTTCAATTTTAAGTACAATACATTTCATACATTTTCTTGGCAAGTAAAATTCTATTGGAAAATAGTAACAACATTTTGCCTTGCTTAGCATAGAGGAGATTTTTTTTCCTGTTGTCCAAGGATGTTGGAATGTTTTCATGGTTCATTATTCATGACAGAATTTGACAGCTCCAAGGTTAAACTCACCACTGAGATTTTTTTAAAGTAGAATTTCTGTGGAAGGTGCCTGGAAAAGGTAGCTTGCATTTTTATATCAACTCATGGAAGCTTATGCTTTTAGAGGGCATGCATATTTTAATATTTTCTTTTCACTTGGATTCTGACAATAAATGGATCTTAAAGAGCTATCATTTAAGTGTGGGATATTTGTTAGATTTTACACCAGAAATAATAATAGTTAAAAAGCATTGATTACAGTTGCCAGAAAGTATGGCTTTGTATTTACTTCATGAAGTAGGAATTATATGAAACAACGTATGCTCTCAGAAATCAGAGCCAAATTTTCAGGGTTTTTCATAGCACTATTATTTATAGTATCGTGACTCTTTCTTCTCCCGCTTTCCATTTCAAATAAAACTAATTAAATAACTGGAGGTTAAAACATATAAGGTTAAACTGGAGGTTAAAACATATAAGGTTAAACTGGAGGTTAAAACATATAAAACATATAAGGAACGGTTGCTGGAATTGGGTATGTCTAGTTTAATGACGAGAAGGACGAGGGGGGACATGATAGCAGTGTTCCAATATCTCAGGGGCTGCCACAAAGAAGAGGGAATCAAGCTATTTTCCAAAGTGCCTGAAGGCAGGACAAGAAGCAACGGATGGAAACTAATCAAGGAGAGAAGCAACCTAGAACTAAGGAGAAACTTCCTGACAGTTAGAACAATTAACCAGTGGAACAACCTGCCTCCAGAAGCGGTGAATGCTCCAACACTGGAAGTTTTTAAGAAACTGGACAGCCATTTGTCCGTAATGGTATAGGGTTACCTGCCTGAGCAGGGGGTTGGACTTGATGACCTCCAAGGTCCCTTCCAACTTTATTATTATTATTATTATTATTATTATTATTATTATTATTATTATTATTATTATTATTATTATTATTATTATTATTATTATTATTATTATTATTATTATTATTATTATTATTATTATTAACCCTTATTTGTAATCTAGATAGTTCTGGCTGGGAAATTCTTTGTGATGATCAGATTTAAAAAAAAACAAAAAAACAGTCAGATTCTGTTATCAAATGCTTCAGCAATACTCTAATGATAGGATTTCATGTGCCATAAGCACTTTGGGGACAAAAGTAACATCTTTTATTTATTTTTTTATTAGAGAGAGAAAGAGGGAGAGGAGGAGAGAATATGAATGAATAGCAATATCAGCCTTGCAAAAATCTAGTGGTTAGTGTCTGGCAATATGTAAAAACAAAAGGGTTATAATTTATATGCTGCACTGCTGCTTTGGTTTTGAGGTAAGAACAATGGCAGGTCTACTTGTGAGGAGAAATATAGAAAAAATATGAAAGAAGAAATGTTAATATATATTGCTAGTCTACATATGATATACCATATGCTAAATAAATAAATAAGAAAAGTAGATGTTAGGAGCCTGATAGCTGGTTCAGGTACAGTGATGAACCACAATTTCTTAACTAAATTGTAATCAGTACCACTTATTGCCCTAATTCATAAATTACAGTTTGCAGACCACAGAGACTGGGTTCAAAAATACATTAAGGCAAAACCAAACACATTATATTGTGGTATTAGCGTTATATGTAAATCCAGCAGTGGTCAGTCTAAGAGCAGTTGGTCTTTTGCATCTGCTGCTGTTGCTTCTGTAGGCTGTTGCTTGTTGTAAAAGCTCTCTAAAGATGAAGGATAACTCCAGCAATAAATTCATTTCTATACTTCAGATATAGAAAGGTAACTCGCGTAACTGATTGCAGCACTTATTGTCTGATTTAAAAAGAGGGTTAGCAATAGCACGTAGATTTACAGCCCTCTCTAAGCGGTTTATGAGTCAGCATACTGCCCCCAACAATCTGGGTCCTCATTTTACCAACCTCAGAAGGATGGAAGGCTGAGTCAACCTTGAGTTGGTGAGTATCGAACCCCTGGCAGTTTGCAGAATTAGCCTACAATACTGCATTCTAACCACTGCGCCATCATGGCTTAGTAGGCTTGGATCTAAGTTACAATGCCTTGGCTTATCCACCTCTTAGTGGATCCTTCTCCAGTTATTTCAGGACCACATTTTTGTCTTCCAAAAACTGGGCAATTTTTAAAAAACAACAACAACACCTAGTATATTATAGCAAGTAAACATTGTCTTGGCTGTATAAATTATTTACAGCATTGATTTATTTCACCTGCTGCTAAATATTTTTCTGTGTATTCTTTATATATAGCTCATATCATAGTGATCATGGAGGAAACAGAGTCTCCAGTTACAGTGTCTGTATTTCTGAATATGTTAACTTTGGGCATGATTACCAAGTTCTATATATAACCTACATGGTGTCTAAATAATGGATAAGTTTTGAAAATGTATTTGTGGGTTTTCTATGTATGCCTACAGGGCTGAAATTTTATTGGAAGAAAAACCCTATTGTTCAGGTCCATCTAATCACATTGCTGATCATATCACTCAGTAGCTGAATGCAGTTGGTGAGATATAGTTTTGAGAAAGAAGATCCTGATAACACTGTCATATTGTACTCTTCAGGGGGCATAAATGGATGAAAAAAGGAAAGTCACAATTGCAAAAAATAAAATAAAAAATGAAGCTTTAATTGTGTTTTTTGACTCTCCTGCAGATGTCCCCACTTGCCTTTGAAATCATTCTGATACTAAACCAGGTAGCAATAGAATACTGAAATGATTTATTTTAGTTGATTTATTTCATACTACTCCAGAAATGTAATTGCTGTGCCTTACAAAGTTGGTTATTGCCCCCTGCAAATTGCTAGGATTCTTTTACCAGTTTTACTACTTTTGATATTTACAGTTTACAAGTTAGAGATGTCAGCTCACAGCTTGAGAGAATTTGGATTGAAATTCCCACTGCTAAACTTCATGCAGGCTATCATATAAATAGGCTAGCATTGATTGCTAGCATTGTTTTTCCTTGAAATGTTAAACAGTGAAATCTTACTTCTGCTTCAGGCTGGATAGAGAATGATCCATAATCTGATGTGGAGTTTAAGCAGTATGCATTGCTTAAATGCATATTTTTATCCAAGTGATGGATAGCTCAGGGTGGAACTGATGATGTTACCTGCTCAGGTAATGAAACATCTGCAAGCAAACAACCAGGCTAGGAAAACAGCAAGAATTTCTTTTATCCCAATTTATTCTTATGCTATGATGATGCAATTTTGCAAATAGAAAAAAAATGTCTGTAATCCCGATGGCATATTTTATCTTAAAGCAATAAAGAATTCTCTACAAATAACCTTAAAGATAACCATGAAGTTATTGAAACTCATTGCAATGAATGAAATGGTATAATTTTTTTAAAAAAGCCATCCAGTTAATATTTACAGAGTTCTAGATGAAGTTTGTTTTAAAAAAGAGAAAAAATGTGTGAAGATATCTATTGGTATCTTGATTCCTAACTTTTAATAGGTGCCGGGCACCTGAATGAGTTGAATCCACTTGAAATTTGATGTGTTCAGCACTATAAAATTTTAACTAGAATACCTAATTATTAAACATTATCAGAATGTCTAAATTTGAAAACGTTTTCTCCAGGGACATTTTCTTTATTGGAAAAAGTATTTTATTTAATCATGTCCACAGGGAAATCTTGATTATGTCACCAGAATAAAGAATAATGATATTCTTCAGAGGTATTGGGAAATTTTGCAAATGCAATTATTAGAGAACTCATAAAATCAGAAAATTTTTCAGGAAAATGCCATCTTTTCACCTTGATAAATCAGAGGAGAAAATAAAAGGTTTTAATTTGGTGGGTGTTGGAGCTGCATGTGTGATACTTAGCTGTCTAATCAGAGCTCTTTAAGAGGATAAAAAATGGCAGATCCTTACATCATTTTCAGTTTAACAGCAAACTGCAGTTGCTATAAATGGTATTCTTTGAAGATGTAAGAGATTACCTCCCATAATGACATATGATGATGACACAGTCTTGTCTTCATATGTTGATGACTTTAGGGAAATGTCCCTGTTTATTGATATAGACAGACTCTTCTCTGTTTGATTAAACCACATGAAAACAAGGATATTGATGGGCAGACATAAGAGTGCAGAGCGGTGATTTCATATTTAGGATTTTTGGGAACATGGATATTAACCTCAATTATGAAGCATATCATTACAATTTGTTTTCTCTCCAACATTTTTTTAATCTTAGAATTACTTCTATGTATTAGTAAGATCAAACATCAAATGAAAGAGATTTTCCAGCTCTTAAAACAAGAAGTACTTGAAGTGTATAGTTTTCTATACTAAATTCAATTCAATCTCTATCTTGATTAGGAGAATTATTTTTGCCTTGATAAATATTTATATTTGGAAATAAACACTCATCTTTTGTAGGGTAATTTAAAAGTAACATGTGGGATTTTAATTATGTATACATGCCATGTTCATTGCCCTTATCATCGTATGGTTTTAAATATAAAATATAAATTAAATATTTAACATTAATATAAATTAATAATTTTATATTAAAGTACAGGCATTAAATATAATAGAAAGGAAAATAAACCATGGTATTCTTAAAAATATGGAAAAGAAATCTGGATTGGAATGTTGATTGGTCCTGAAAAAAATTTAGATGAAGCAAAATATGGTGCATAATTTCCTTGTCCTGCAAACCATTGTTTTTGTTAGTAACAATTATTGGATGCAACAACCCTTAGCAAGGGAGGATAATGGCGTAGTGGAAGGGACTTTTTCCCCCATTTGACCTTTACATAATGTGTCATCTTGTCCTAGAGCGCAAAAAGAAGTCACGTTTGACAGATTTGATGGAGCAATAACCTGACAGACGTTTATTGTTTGGAAGGATACTTTTGTTGAAATGGCAGCCTTTTCATGTATCAGTCATGATAACAAGGTTGATGGCACAGAAATGGCCACTGGATACATTATTTGAAGACATTTTATTTTAGTTAGTAAGTTATCTCTGTTCTTAAATTGAAGCTCAGTAATTGGTTGCTAATATAGCTGACGGTATTTGTTTTGTTCAGGATGTTAGTAGAGGTGAATCACATTCACAGCCCATTTTTCTGAATCTATAATAAACTCATATTGCTTTATAAGCTCAGTACAAGATGTTGGTTTGATTTGGGAACAGAAGATTTTTTTTGTTATTAACTGCAGAGTGAGGTTATAGCAATGGGTGCACCATTGGAAGATCTGGAAAAAACAAGTTAGGGACAGATTGCTTGGAGAAAATCTATCTACTGTATGTTCTAAGAGTCAACACTTCTTGAAATATAATCAACAAGTCCATCAAAGTTATCTACTTTGTTGTACCATTGTTACCATCTGGGCCTTTTTAAAGTATGGCAACTTGCTTTGTTTTGTCCCAAGTTGCTTTTAGATACATTAAAAAAAATATTATTATTTGCTAATGGTAGAGCTGCAAGAAACAGCACACAGTACTGTTATGCAAGCCGGTCCTGAGAATTGCTGACTCCTGACTACTAACAGACTTGCTATGTTCCAGGGCTAGAGAAGCAGTCACATTTACTTTATTTCTCACAGTCATCTTTTTTCCAGGAGCTCAAGGAGGCTGGCACAATTGCTGTGGCTTCCATAATTACTGTGAAAATAATTTTTTTTCCATAAAGGACAATATTTATAGCTCAGGGTTGAAATGAACGGTGCTCTGTGAACTTGGTTGTTTTCTTGCAGTCATTTTATTACCCAAACTAGGTAACATCATCACTGACGATGTTACCTAGTTTGGGCAATGAAACGTCTGCAAGAAAACAACCAAGCTCACAAATCACCAAGGACCCTTCAATTTTTTGCCGTCTGATCTTCACAGCAGTCCTATGAGATAAGATAGGCAAAAGGATAGTGAACACCCAAAAGTAGGTTAACTGTGTGACTTGAACCTCACTAGAGTCTTACAGTGCCCTCATTTTGATTAGGACAGACAGCAATTGTCTTCTATCTAAGAGATTAGGTTGAGCTAATAAATCTTAAATTATTAAATTCTGCAAAAGGCATTTTAATAGTGCAGGAGAAGTTGTGTTAAACAAGAATATTTTTCCAGAAATATTTCTGAACCACTTGCTTTCAAGGGGGATCTGGATAAATCTGTTCTTACCTTTTATGTGTCTGTTTTCTGAATTCTTGATTGGCTTTTCCAGGCTAAGACACAATTCGTTTTCAGGAAGAAATATTTGGGGTTATTTTGTTAATGGGCGGAGACTGTTCACAATAAAGTGTGCGGGTCACTCCAACCACATTTTTGCTCTAGAAAATGAAGATTTCTTATGAGTTTTCTATAGTTATTTCTCTGAAAACTGTTGTATTCTTTTAATGTTTTCTCTAGCACTAACAGATCAGGCCTGCAAAAATCACAATGACAATTAGATAGCAGTAAAAAGAATAGAAAAAACTTTGCTATCAGCTAGTATCCATCAAATTTCTGTCCCTGGATCAGTAAATCCTAATTACTTTTAATTTCTTGGAGATATTCCTTGTCTCTAGTGAAAATATTCACCAAGCCTATGATTTTCCATTTGGATAAACCTTAGTTCAGATTATATTTTCATTTCTCCATAGCACCTGGGCAGATTTTCCTTCTAAGATGTAATAATAATAGTAGATCTGAATGTATTTGTACAGCTGAGAGGATAAGCATATATTAAAAAGAATGAAAAACAGTGATTGTGCTTGTAAGTGATGAAAGCATTGAGGATTTTTTGTCACTCAGACAAAAACAAGTATTGAATTTTACTTTGAAGAATGCATATTTAAATGCTCTCTATAAAATTATAATACTTCTGTAAAAGAAGAAAATGACACTTTCTAAATTGTACGTTATTAATGAAAATATATGTCTTTTTAATTCAACGAAGAAGTAATAATTGTTTTCAGGTCTGCCCTTTGTTCAGATTCTTAAAGGTCCTCAAAAGTAAATTCAGTGTAAGTGGTAATCTAAATTATAAGTATTTTAGAAGAGGAATTTAAAACCTGCTTAGAGTATGTGATAAGATTAGTGCTGAAAACAGTTCAGATGAGTTTTGGCAGCTGTTGAATGCAGTTACAGAATCAATCAAACTTTTAAAACTTTAAGTAATAAATAGAATAGATTTTTTATCTATTCTAGATTGAGCCTTCCTCAGTCTGATATGATCTATATATACAGTATTGAGCCCAGATTCTCAAGTCAGAATGACCATCATGGGGCTTCTAGTCCAACTATTCTTAAAAGCATCAAATTAGGAGAATATTGGCCTGCCAATGCAAAATTCTGAAAATAGCACTAAAAAAAACAAGAGCACAGATCACAATTGCTGATTGTTGTTTTGGGGAACCTTGGACAATGCAAGTGCAGAAGCTGAAAAGTATTAATATTCTGTTTCTTATCTTACATTCTGCAAAAAAGAAGTATGATGTGGGATCTTTGCTGGACTGGTGGTTCAATCTTTCCTCTATGATTTCTTGCCTGAAGGTCGTGTTGGGTTCAGGTTTTACAGACCTGAAGTCTGAGGTCCAATAGCAGCCTTCCCTTCCCTGCCCCAGGGCCATTCTGGGCACCTTAGGATGAATCTGACCCCTTTCTTATGGCTGTTGCGTAATTAGCATCATGATAAATTTGACCTAAGAATTTGCCAGTGAAAAACTGTCACGAATGAAGTGATTATGGAGGGTTATCAGATGTCTGAATAGGCAGAGGAGGACTTAGACAATTGGAAAAGAGGATAAGTAGGGGAAAAGAGGACCAACTGTTTAACTTACTTGATATCTATGACAAAAAGTACAGCAAAAATAGTGAAAAAAATGTACTTTAGGCCTATATATATGGTATGTGGAATTATTTTTTCCAACATCAATAAGACTGGTTTTCAACAGCAATATTTTTTCAACAAATCTTTATTTTCAAGAACATATGCTAGTAGCAATATTGAATCAGTGATGATGTGCTTGTCAAATTTCACCATAGAAAGATATGATGAGTCATGTGATATACCGACTAAAATAATCCTATATTGGAAAGAACTAGACTGAAGCTGATTGCTGGAATCAGGAAATTAAATAACATAAGTCTAGGCTGTCGAGTCTGTCGACAAATATTTTTCAGGTCTGTTTTTAAAAATTGCATCCATTTTAAAAAATAAAATCAGTTAAAATATTTCACAAATAAATGTTTTCTGCATATCTAATATCACTTTGTCATTTGATTTCAGACAAATTGTAACATACTGTATAGCATTTGATAATGCAATTCTCCCTTGTTTTCCTAGCTGATAAATTGAGAAGAAGACTTGAGGAGCTGCATAAAGAGAAAAGTTGGCTGAATTTTCAGCTTCCTTCACAGCATCCTTCCATTAGCAGCTTCTTGGACAAAATCAGAGTCTACATTCAAATGATATTGTATGAGGGAGTTCATAAGTAAGTGTGCAAGAACCTGATGCCTTTCCACACAATTATGTTGGAATTTATGAACTCAGAATTTTAAGTCTGTCTATGGTTGAAAATAGTGGGACATTGTATATGTTTGTGTGTGCTGATCTGTACTTATACACAAATAAATTTAGTGTTAGTGTTAATACCACTTTATAATGCTTTGGTAAGACCACACTTGGAATACTGCATTCAGTTTTGGTCACCACGATGTAAAAAGATGTTGAGACTCTAGAAAGAGTGCAGAAAAGAGCAACAAAGATGATTAGGCAGCTGGAGGCTAAAACATACAAGGAACGGTTGCTGGAATTGGGTATGTCTAGTTTAATGAAAAGAAGGACTAGGGGTAACTTGATAGCAGTGTTCCAATATCTCAGGGGTTGCCACAAAGAAGAGGGAGTCTACTATTCTTCAAAGCATCTAAAGCAGAACAAGAAGCAATGGATGGAAATTAATCAAGGAGAGAAGCAATCTAGAACTTTCCTGACAGAACAATTAATCAGCGGAACGACTTGCCTCCAGAAGTTGTGGATGATCCAACACTGGAAGTTTTAAAAAAGAGATTGGACAACCATTTGTCTGAAATGGTATAGGGTTTCCTGCCTGAGCAGGGAGTTGAACTATAAGACCTCCAAGGTCCCTTCCAACTCTGTTATTCTGTTAGTGCAGTGTGTATATAAGAATCTGAGCTGGGAACTAAGATCCTGCTTTTGCCGCAAATTGCTTTAAAGCAAAGTAGAATGTTCACCTTAATGTTCCTTTCTGTTATAGAGGGTTAATTCTGGCCCATTTCTTGAGTGTTAATGGAGGTGAACTGTTTTGAATAGTGTACAAGTTTTGTGTAAATGCTAAGCATTTGATGATGATAATTGTTTGGGAGCACAGTCCAGTGGGAAAGTTTACTGGCAATCTTTATTGGAATATATGTGCAAGTCCTAGAGATTTTAAATTGGCTTGCACAATAGAGCATACCAATGGATTGTATTTTTACTAATTTATTGATGTATAAATAGTTAAAGAATTTAATCTGAAGAGCTGTCTTCTTCAATCAATTGCCAAACAGTTTTGTTAAGGCTATAGCTTCCATAATTACCGTCTGGCAAATCTAAGAATTGCATCCCTGTCACTTGTGGAAAACTGCTTTAGAGTAATTTTTAGATTAGTATCCATAGCAAAATCCTGAATTTATTTTTGTTGTTGTATTTCTCCTTAACCACCTGTGCCAGAAATGATAACACTGCAGTCCATTATCACTGATTTAGCTTTCCCCCTCTTTCTCTGAAAAATTAATAGTTGTGCTGAAAATAGCAAGCATCTACACATTTTTCATTGTGTCCATCCTTCGGCTGGATTTGCTATCTGGTATGCTGTTGGCAAGTGAGGCACTGACATCAGGAAACCTTAAACTGAATACTTTTCCAACTGATTAGTTTCTATACAAATTTCCTAAGTAATTTGTCCAAGCATAGGACTGAATGTTGAAACTCATTGGAGTAAATACTGGAGAACTGATAACATTTTTAAAAAAGTACTCTAGAAAACATATGCATGTATTGCAGCCTAATTTACTCTTTGAAAAACTTTCAAATATTCCCAGAAAATCTGGGCAATTCTGATGAAGAGATAGCGGTGCTTCGCTAGTTTGAGCTAAGCAAGCACAAATTAAAACGTTTATTTATAGAACTTTTATTTGGTAATTATTATTTGTTTTATCGGCAATAACATTATAAGAAAAATATGAGAACTGGGATTCTCTGTTTGTTTCCCTAAGAAAAAATAAATACTTGCTGTCATGGCCATGAAATACAGGCAGTCCTCGACTTATGACCACAATTGAGTCCAACATTTCTGTTGTTAAGTAAGACATTTATTAAGTTAATTTTGCCCCAATTTACAACCTTTCTTACCTCAGTTGTTAAGTGAATCACAGCAGTTGATAAAGTTAGTAACCCGATTGTTAAGTGAACCTGGCTTCCCCATTGACTTTGCTTGTCAGACGGTCGCAAAAGGTGATCACATGACAGCAACGGGCATAAGTATGAACCAGTCGCCAAGCGTCTGAATTTGGACCATGTGACCATGGGGATGCTGCAAAGGTCGTAACGGTGAAAAACAGCCGTAAGTCACTTTATTCAGTGCCATTGTAACCTTTAACGGTCACTAAATGAACTGTTGTAAGTCAAGGGCTACCAGTATTTGATCACTGGGAAAATGTTTGAATCTGTGAATCTGCCTCTGAGTTTATATCTGTATTTTTTTTAGTTTGTTGACTACCCATAAATATTTTGTTACTTACTGATGTGAAGATTATAAATAAGTAGGCCTTCCTTGCTTCCTTGAATATTAAGAACATCGGAGCAGGACAAATATATGTAAGATGGCCCTCTGTACGTACCAGATGAGTGAGCTTGTGGCTTTCTGTCCTAATCTCCAAGTACGCCTGTTCTTCCTGAAAGACTACTGGATGTATCCAACTGTTGGCACAATGGTTGGATCATGTGATTAATTATGAATTGGATTTGGAGTGATTTTTGTTCTTTTCAGGCCTTTGTGTGTTGGTTAGGGTTAGGGTTAGGGTTAGGGGTTAAGGTTAGGGTTAGGGTTAGGGGTTAGAGTTAGGGTTAGGGTATACAGTAGGGTTAGGGTATACAGGATATACAGTATAAGTGGAACTTTTTGCCAAGTCGGTGAGAATAGAAAGTGTGATTACGCTACCGAATAGCTTATAAAGAATGATTAGGTTATTTATCTGGCTGCATTGAATGAAACTAATAATCTAGTTTGAGAAAAGATTTATCGGCATGATGGATTTTCCTCAATTAAAACAGGCAACTGTATCTTACTGTGTAACTAGGACATCGATCATCTACACAGAAATATCACAAAATTGATTAAACGTGTTTAAAGCTATTTCATAAAGCTCTGTGCCCTCCTTATTAATCAAAGACCTACTTTTTTTTCTGCAGAACAAACCATTGGCACCTACAACATGGCATTATGCCATGATTTAAGAGGCAATAAGTTATTGCTAAATGATAGGTGGATAAATATACAAGGTTAAGCATTCTAAATTGACATATTAATTATTATATTGATTCTCAAGGGATTCAGTAAGGGAATATGTTGCATTTATTCATTTGCCTGTGGTCAATAATTGGCTTATTTTTGGCAAAGAAAATGGTATGATAGACACAGAAACAGAATTCCTATAGAGAGTACAGGGAATGGCCTTATCTGCTAAGGCAGATAAGAGGGGCTTGAGCTTGGGCCAAGAAAGCAACTGGAGAAAACGTTCAGACAGGCCCCTTCCAAGTTCACATGAAGATAAAGGAAGGGAGGGAGAGGTAAATTCAGTGAAGAAAACAATACAGATAGAAAAAAAGAAAGAAAAAAAATCATTTAAATAAATGATTTCCAATCCTCTTTACAGCATTAACTTGCTATCTCTCCACCCCCTTTACAACTACATATATAATTTCTTTTCTATTTTTAATCTTTTTTAAATCAGCAAATCTAGAAATCACTAAGTCATTTTTATCCAGTTTCAACAAAAAATTCATATAAGGTCTTTTCTGAAAGTAATTTTTTTTTTATTCCTGGTCATCCCAACAAAGTAGTATCTTTTTCTATTTAAATCTAATCACTCCTTGTCAGTTGGAATGGTATCCCTTTCTGTTTCAGATTATCAATCAGAAAGATGTGTTCTTTTTCTCTACATGGTTGTTGTAGATTGTTTTCGTCGTCACAAAGTGCACAGTGGCTTTTGGTACATTTCTTAAAACAGGTTTTATTGATTTTTTTTGTTTTACAACCAAGTGCTTAAGACTCATCGTGGAGATAGGGCACTCCATGAAACAAAGTAAAAAATATAATCATACATAAACAATTTAAATTACTTCTTTAAAGGTTCCCTCTCTATTTTATCAATCAAGGAAAGAAAAAAACAACAACAAAAAAACTATCAATAATATTTCCACCTGTTTTCAGGCTTAACTAACTTACAATTAACATATTCCAATTTGGCCTTATATAAACATATAGTATGCAATTCGGGTATCCATATAATATAAATTGTTTCTAAGATATACATATTATTTCAATTATTCAATTTATACTTCTCTGTTAAATTCTCTCTCTTATTCTATTCTATTTCACATACATATTTTATAGATGAACATGACTTTAAGTATTTTAAAACCATTTTACATTTTAGCCTAAAATAATAAAACAATAATTATTTCTAAAATAGACTTATAATATAACTATTATATATATATATATATATGTATTTTAATATTTCTCAACTATATTCTATTTCCTGTACTCTATCAAATATTTTTATAAATCAATTCAAATCTCTAGAAATTCCTTACTTGTTTTAATTTAGTCCACTTAATGCATTTCTAGTTAACATTCAATCATTGTAAGTAAAAATATCAGAAATGTTTCACCAATCTCAGTCCAACTCCTTTAGTTTTAGATTTTCCAATTTTCCATATTGCCATTCAAGACCATAATCACATCAATAATTTACATCAATATTAACTCAGACCAAAGTCTTAAACCTTAGAAATCTCAAAAATATTAGCTCAGTCAAAGTCTCTAAAAGCCATTTTTACCCGTCAGATAAAATTTTAACTCTCATTTTTAAACCTAATTCTAGCTTTCTTTTTGTGCCAAACAGGTTTCCACAATAGGGCCTCTAGTTCCTCCCATCTTAGTGTTTGGCAATACACATTTTTCCACAATTGAATCCGATCGTAGTCTTCTCTTTTTTCCAGTGTTGTCTGCACTATGTAATCAGTCTTAATCAGTATGGTGATTATTTGTTGTTTGTTCATATTGTCAGCATTTTTAATGTCTTGTATTTGAAAGTCTATTCCTGTTGCTTTTAGGGTTATAGATGTTTTAGTTGAATTCTGCTCTTGGTCATCTGAAGTCTCCATCATTTGCATATAAAGTGTAGCATCTTCCTCTTCAATAGATTGTAAATATATTTCCTCCATATCATTAAGTTGTAAATCTGGTTGTGTGTCATGTTCAGTCAAAAGTTGAAATTCAGTTTTTAACTCTGGAACATCCCTTTTCCTGAGCATTCTAAATGTTCTTTTAATTCCTCTTTCATTTCCAAAAATTTTTCTAGTATAAGTCCATAGTTAAGCTGTGAGTGGGATTCCATTCTTCGTTTTTTTAGTGAAATTTCAGCTTAGAAGATGAATTGCAATATTATAAAATATAAAATCCAAACAGAAATAGGGAAAAGCAAATACAAAGATAAAAACAGCAAAAGTCCCAATCAGTATTGTGAATATCTGATTTATAATCCAAAGAAATAATAGAAGAGGATATCTTAAAAGTCAATTATTATATTGTAATCCTAAAGCGAGAAAATCCATTTTTCAGGGAAGTATATTTTGTGTTATAAAGTCAAGAATAACAGGTAGAAAATTGAGCAAGTTCCAAAAGAGATACAAGTGTCTGGGCGTCACGTCAAGTGCAGGGAGTAGAAGCAGCTGAAAATGGTTACTTTGTAACAATAGGAATGTCTGGGCTTCACGCCAAAGATCCATTGTAACCATACAATCCACATAAATCCGCCCAGAAAGCCAAAGGATTTGTTTTAAAGTAGACAATAATGTTCAGGAGGGGGGGAGGCAGAAAAACACTCCACCCCCTCCCTAAGGGTTTCCACTTAAGCTGAAAACAAGCAAGTAGAGAAAAAGAGTCACAGTAAGGATTTTTTTTTTCAGGATCCCCGAATTCCAACAGCTCAGATAGACAATAAAAATTAATTATTTTTTCTAAGCCCGTTTTCCCAAATATCCGAACGCTGCCTTCTCAAGGTAGGGAAATAATTTCTAAAGGTTTTTCACAGGGAAGTAGATAGGTTATCAAGAGGGAAGGAAAGGTCTCACCCAGATCTTCCACGGTGGTTCTTTTTGCTTTGATGTTGCTGTGACTTTCGGCTGGAGCAGCTAAGTGATCGGCCATGTTACTGGCCGATCTTTTCCCCATTGGCCCAAAGGTGATTTCTCGGATCGCAGAGGGAGCTGCCGCTCCATCCGCAATCAACGAGTGTCCTCCTCCACGGTGGTCGCCTCTCCGGGGCGACTTTCGACCCTGGACAGGGTCTACCGGCGGGGGGAAACCGGCCGGCAAAGAGAACATACTCTTTGCACGACCGCTGGCGCTGCGACCGGAACCGGAAGTCACTTTTGGTACATTTCTTGATTTTACAAATCTTATATTAATTTGATTCACCTTATCAACTTCTGCATCATGTCATATTTGCCCCATTTCAAAAATTTTGTTAAGACTGCAGCAGCCCTTTCCTCAATATCATCACAAGGTTGTTCTTATTCCACTTCTGGGCTGTCTTAGTTTCCATTTATTTTTTTCCTTTTTAAAAAATGTTTCTGTTTTAGTTTCTAAAATTTCTATCTTTCCCTAAATCTGTCCACATTTTTAATTCGTTTTTCTTCCTTTCTCCATTCTTCCTAAAAATATAAGCAAATCTCTCTCAACAAATTCAGTCACTGTTATTGTCACAAATGCTGTGATATTCTTCCCCAATTCTTCAAACATCCTTTGTAGAATCTCAGGTTTAATCCCTATTGTTTGCTATGTTAAGGGTCCTTCCTTCCTTCCTTCCTTCCTTCCTTCCTTCCTTCCTTCCTTCCTTCCTTCCTTCCTTCCTAAATAAACATTTATAAATATTTAAATAACTCTATAAATAACCATTTTTTTCTTTTAATTTATAATCCAGAATGGAAAAGCAACAAGCAAAAGAGAGCCTGCCCTGGGCTTTTCTCTATAACCTTAACTCTTTGATACCCTTCAGCTGTCTATAGCTTTATAGTCTATGATATTTTTTTTTTTGTAATTGTCCTTAACTCTTTGTTTAAAAAAGTTAACCAATCATTTCTGTTGGAAAATTTAAACAGACCCCTTTCCAATGAAGGTATGTATTATTTATATAATTAATTCAAAGGCACTTTAAAGTGAACAATTTTCCAAATTCAACTGATCCCTTTATCCATTTTAAATTTCCATAGATCAAAATTTTGGTAAGTGTTTCACTTTTAATTACTTTAAAATTTTTATAGTTTTTTTTAAATTTCACTTTAATCGCATCTTGGGCCAAAGGAACACTCATCAGGTTTCAGCCTTTCCAGATAGACTAGAAACAGAATCAAATGAGTTAAGATGACATTACATCAGACAGCTTGCAAATCTGATAATACAAATCTCCCACCATCTCTTTTACAGGCTGAGAAGTTAGGGAGATTCCATTCTGAGTTTCTTTCTGAGGGCTATATTCTCCCTTATCTGTTTGTTCCCTAGCAGCATCTCTTCCCCACCCTCACCGCCACCCCTGTTTCCTAAGGTTATTCCCATATACCATTACACCAGTTGGTCTAGTTGTTCTACTGTTCAGAAGGTCCCTGTAACACAAAGTGTACATTGCAACATTGGTCTTTGAGTGAACCCAGAATCTTTTAGCAAGGTCTGCTGGGGCTGTGAGTTTTGTTTCTTCTGTGTCTCCCAGTGTCCTTATCCATGGATTGTCCGCAGGTTCCCTATGAATCCCTGGGGTTTTCTTGGAAGGAACTGCCTTCTGGAGCAGATATGGGCAATCTCTTGGCTTCTCCATATCCAGAGAAGCACTTGAAACAGGCTTGCCATCCAGTCACTAGTTTCTATCTTAGCATCATCTCTATTCTTTGGAAACTTGTCAGTTCACCATTTTTCTCCACCTGGAAACCCCTCAGGTGTTGTATTTGAATCAGGGAATGGCATCTTTTGTCCAACTCATAAAGTAATTTACAACAGCTGACTGCTGAAGTACTATAATATATATATATTATATATCTTTGATGACTGCAAAAATACGAATCCCGGGCATATCTGTTCAATGACACAGTCCTCGATCTCCGGGAGAAATATAAACCAGCTGTTTATTGTTAAAAAGTTTAAAACAATAAAAACAACTATTTACAATATTAAAACAACTTAGCTTTCGCTGGTCCCCTGCCAGCGTCCTCAGAGTGAAGTTTTGGGGTGGAGATTACTTTTATAAACCTTGCTAGCCTAATTGCTTACTCATTAATCGTGTGATAGGGCCATCTATCCTGGCTGACTGTAATTGCCTTAATTGTCCCGCCTCCTCTTTTTTGCACTCCAGTTCTCCAACCTTCCTCCCTCCCATCCTTGTCAATTCCCTCCTACCTGAAAGGCAGGTACAGCGGATGGTTCAAAGGGATAAGAAGGAGGGGGGGAAGGTGAGGCAGTTGGCAAACACACCAACGGTAGCAACATTAGGAAGGATAGGATCTGCAAGGATGAGAGGGGGTGAATTCAGGAGTGAGCCGGCAGATAGCCCAGCTGATCGTAGGCAGACGAGGCAGAGGGACGGGATACGGCTGTGCGCACGCACATCCAAGCGTGGAAGGAAATCAGAGGAAATAGCACTAATAGGGATAGACAGTGGAAGACAGGAACAATGGGCAGACAAACGGGATGGAAAGGAGGGGAGCAGCAATGGAAAGGCATCTAAGACACTGGATCTGGATGTAAGATCCAGAACGAGTACGGGGGAGCGGCTGGAAAGCATGCCAACGGCAGCAGTGCCAGGAAGGAGGGGATTGACAAGGATGGGAGGGAGGAAGGTTGGAGAACTGGAGTGCAAAAAAGAGGAGGCGGGACAATTAAGGCAATTACGGTCAGCCAGGACGGATGGCCCTATCACATGATCAATGAGTAAGCAATTAGGCTAGCAAGGTTTATAAAAGTAATCTCCACCCCAAAACTTCACTCTGAGGACGCTGGCAGGGGACCAGCGAAAGCTAAGTTGTTTTAATATTGTAAATAGTTGTTTTTATTGTTTTAAACTTTTTAACAATAAACAGCTGGTTTATATTTCTCCCGGAGATCGAGGACTGTGTCATTGAATATATATATATATTGTCTGGATATATGTTCAACCTTGGTCTGATTTTGTGTATTCAATAAATGAAGCTGTGGCTTCCGGTTCCGGATCGCGGCACACGCAGTAGCACGGAGAGATCCGTCTCTCCCATCGGCTGTTTTCCCTCCGCCGGTAGACCCTTAATCAGGTCGAAAGTCGCCCTGGAGGGGTGACCACCGTTGAGGAGGCCCTCGTTTGACTGGGGAAGGGCGGCAGCTCCTTCCTCAGTCCGAGCCAGCTCCTTAGGGCCGTCGGAGAAAAGATCGGCCAGTAAAATGGACGATCACTTTGCTGCACCAGCCGAAAGCCAGAAGAACAACTAAGCATAAAGAACCCCCATGGAGAATCCGGGTGAGACCTTTCCTTCCCCTTCTTTCCCTAATTACTCTCCGGTAAAAAGCTTTTGTATTTGAATTACTTCCCTGCTGTGAGAGAGCAGCGTTTGGGCACTTGGGAAAAACAGCTTTGGGAATTGAAAAAAAAAAATAAACCAGTTAATTTTTTATTGACTATTCAACTCCTGGAATACTGAGGGAGCCTGAAAACATTTCTATTTTTGATTATTACTATTATAACTACGCTATTCACTATTTTGGAGAGGCCTCTCTTCTTTATTTTTTTAATGTGAAAAATAAAAGATTAATTATTAACTTGGAAAGAAAGACCTTATAGCCTGCTGAGGACATCTTGTGACGAAAAGTGTTACTGCAACTGTATATTTTTTTTCATTGCTGGAGGATGGCTTTAACCTTCAAAGGATGATAAGAGTAAGATAACTGAAACAGCTGTGTGGTGATTTGGTCTACTAAGAATTGGAGGTGAATATTTGTTGACTTTTACGAAATATAGCCTTCACTAAAAGATTAAAAGATCCTTTCACTACTGACATGGAGGTACTTAACACACAGCTGGATTATGAGCTTATACTGGAAAAAATCTTGGAAGCCACGGAGGATATGAACTCTTACTTCCAAATTTTGACGGATCAAGTTTAGGTCGAAGAACAGTGGAGAAGGAGCAGAGTGGCGCTAAAGAGACTAGTGAGCAATATATACAACCTAAAGAGGAACCATATCTACAACTCAACTATGAAACTACACTGGGAGAAATTGTGGAAACTAAGGAACAAATCAACTTTATACAACCCCAAATGCAATCTATGGAGAAGCTTGATGATCAAAGAATAACTTTAACTGAGATGCCTGAAGCATCAACATCAATAGAGACTGACACTCAGATACAAGTTATTGAAAATTGTGATAATGTGGATAAACAACTAGTAACTACAACATGGAATAAAACGGCTTCCACCATCCAAAGGCTACTAGAAGAAAGGGAAGAGAACTTTGACCAATCTGAAGCGTTGAGGAATACTGACTTTCTAATATTGTGGTTTGATGATGCAGGAATTTTATTATGGAAACCGGTGTGGCACAGAAAGAAACCTAGAGTTAGATTTAAAAATGTGTTTTAAAATTTCATTTAATGGGTTTAAAAAGGCTTTTGAGATTTTGACTGATTTAATAACTAACGGAGTACGTGAATTCTGTAAGAGGATATCCTTTGTAATAATATTTTGTTTTAGATATGATAATTACTTGGAGAGGTAAACTTTATCTACTGGGTTAAAAAGACTTTTTATAGACATAGATGAATTGATAGAATATATATTTAAATCAGATAGAAATGTATTTATTGGACTGATATTTTTATTTTAAATAAGATAATTATTTTGTAATAGAAGAAGAATAAGAGGGATTGGTGACAAGAGAAGAAATGGTATTAATGAAGAAAACATAAGAATGTTATTGTGGGAATAATATACTCATTTTAGATATAATTATTATGTTAAAAAGGGAAATGAAGGACACCCGAAGTGTTAATAATATGTCTATTTAAGGCTAATTGGAATATGGTAACTGTAAATTAGTAAAGCCTAAAAACAGGACTTGGATTTTTATAATTGAAATGTGATTGATGTTTGATAGGATTGTTTGAAGTTTATTTAGAAATGTATTAATTTGAATATGCAATACTATGTGAGGGAATTAGAGAGGGAATTTTCAATGAATCAATTTGAGCTATATATCTGTGATTTTTCTTTTGAATGTTTGATATACCCATCTCCACGGTGTTTCCTAAGCACCTTGATGTAACCTTTCCATCCCCATAAAAATCCAATAAAATATATTTAAAAAAAAATAAAATGAAGCTGTCATGGTTCTGAAAGATGAAACTCTTCAAAGAACTTTGAGGCATTGTTTACTTTAAAGAATCTTTATTCGAGCAACATAGCTTTGGCACGTACATAGTCGAAGCCAAAATCTGACTTCCCCTCCCTTCAGCATGTAGATCAAAGCACAATTCCTCCTACAACTAACAGTCATAAATCACATTCTCCAATTAATTTGAAATGCTGGCTTTCCACCCAGTTTGTTATCCCGCCATGCCTTATCATCTCTTAGTACAATATTGTATGTCTAACTAACTCCCATCACATTCCCGCGGCTTCCGCGGCCCCATTAGTAGACGGGTGAAAAGCAGATGATAGACCTTGAGATGATCCAATCATTGTGTGAATAGAGAGTTTTCTCTAGTAAGCCCTTTCTCTGCTAAATCTTTAAGAAATAATTGTTTATTTAGCCTTTCTAACCCTGTCCTGGCATTCTACAGATATATTGGACTGTATGTTGGGTTCATAATCATTGTAGTCCAGTACATATGGAAGTTACCAGATTGGAGAAAATTGTAACAAACATCATTATGTGTTTTCATTAATATTTCTGGATGCTGTAACAGGGAAAGGAAACGTCTCCTAGAAAAAAGTGATCAGAAGATATTAAGCCTTCCTTATCATGAAAAGATACAGGTTCCAGTTACAAAACGGGATCAGCTGCTTGAGGAAAAGAAGTGGATACAGGTAAGCAGAATATAATGTACTTTGTGGGATAGATAAACAAATACACACATTAGCACACATTTGTTGTTGCATGACAAAAATCTTGAATAAATCTATCTGTTACTTGAAAAAAACAAATAAGGGAAATTGGCACCATAAGAATTATACAAATTTTAAAAATACGCGGATGCTCCATCTTCAGTTTGGTGGACATGTTTTTATTTTATAGTATTAGTTTTCAAATGTATTTATTAGTTTTTCTGTATTTTCTTTTCTAAAAGTCTCCTAATAGCTTGATAGACAGAACCATGCAATCAATATGGCAATCAGTGTTTTTTATTTGCTTGCTCACTTACTTATTAATCACATTTATATGGCCATACAATTCACTCATGGTGACTCTGGGCAGCTTACACCATTTAAAAAAAAAGCTACATTAGGGAAGTGGGAGGGGGTGGAATATTGCTTGAATCCTTTTTGTTAAATATGATGTACTGTTTGTTATTCATTAATTACTTGAACATTAGTGGAAAAAGTCTTATCAAAATGGTATTGTTATCACCAGCACAATTTCTACTGCATTGTTAACAGTTCTATTCTTCTGGCAAAATAGGCAGTATCTTAAAGTTTATTGACAGTACATTTAAAATAGAAGAATTGACTCAAAATATAAGCTGATGTTTTAATAAATGAGTATATAGAAATACAGATGGCATTTCAGGGTTTTTGTTCTTTCAAAAAGAAGAAACCACAAAACAAACAAACATACAACACTGTACCACAAAAGGAGAATATTTGTAGCTTAGGGCTGAAATGAAGGGTCCTTGATATTCTCTGAGTTTGGTTTTTTTCTTGCAGATGTTTCATTACTCAAACTAAATAACATCATCAGTGCTGATGGGAGTGGGGCTTGTTCTCAGGTTATAGGGCAGGGGTCTTCAAACTTGGCCCTTTTATGACTTGTGGACTTCAAGTCCCAGAATTCCTCAGCCAGCCCTGTTATAGGGCAAGCCACTAGACTAGAATATAAATAGAGAGCAAACCCCATTCCCTGCCAGCACTGGTGATGTAACCTAGTTTGGGGAAGAAAATAGCCAAGTTCAAAGAGCACCAAGGACCCTTCAAACATCAGTATATCATCATGAGTCAAAGAATCCTACATTTTCTTCCTTTTCTGACATTAATACTGATTATCATCACTTAATTATTATCAGATGTTCAACTGTAGTGATAGGTTTTTTTTTACCTCATTTCATGAAAATAAGGGTTTATAGATGCATTTTCCATTATCTGAAGTCTATTGAATTTCTGACATAATTCACAGATTGATAGCACAGAGAATAAATGTGTTTGGGTTACAAGCTTGATTTTATACTCAAAATAGCAGACCTGATGTTGTCTTGATGACCTCTTTTATCTTATTGACAGAGGTTGACGCATAAGCTAGTCTGTTCTTTTCCTACTGAATCTTTTAGGCAGGGGTATAAATAGCATATATCTGAGGCTGCATAAGTGTAAATTGAATTTCTTCAGCCAATTCATTGGATCAAGAAAAAAAGTGGTTCATCGCAAGATACTGAATATAACTGCAAAGTTAAATTAGGTTTTAAGTTTTGGCTTGACATCAACAATGTGCTTTTTCAAAGTAACTGCCTGTTGCTATTTTGAATTCATGCTTTTATCTTGTAATTTATATAATAAATAAGATGCAGTTTGGTGGTTTTTAGGAAGTGATTGGACAACCATTCATCTGAAATGGTATAGGGTACCCTGCTTGAGCAGGGGGTTGGATTAGAAGATCTCCAAGGTTTCTTCCAATTTTTAAAATTCTATTATTCTATTCTATTATTCTGTTATTCAGTCCTAAAAATGTAGGCCACACAGAAAATCTTATAAAAATTAACAGATTTTGCATACATTAACCATATCCAGCAGTGTTAAATCCCATCAGCAAATGTGAAACTTTGGTTTTTTAAAGGGAATTTGAATCATTTATGAACACCTTGGCTCAGTGATAAATCTGGGCATTTTAAAAACATGATTTGATAATGGGATTTTTGTCTCTGTACATATTGCCCACCAGATGAAAAGGGCTGATTTGATTGATTGGCCTGATCTATAAATGGTTTCCAGTCATACAGGACAGCAATGTGGTCATATAACTCAAGTGTATGTGAAAAGGACTTGAGTTTCTCTTACACATTTTGTATCATTCATTGATCAGTTTTTCCTTGATAAAGATATACAGCATATTCCATCTCCATGCAGAAAGAAATTGAAGTTCTTAGAGCAAAGCTGGTTGTTCTGGAAGCTAAAGATCAACAGTTAAAGATAGAAATTCAAGAACAAGACCGCCATATTCATGAGCAAGATTATGAACTGTCTACTTTGCTCAGCTGGGTGTCACTCAAAGAACTGCAGACAATTGGCAAAGCCTTGGCTGATATTTTGGTGGCCTCCCATAAAATTCCATATAGCTTGGATTTTCCAGAACCTGTCAAAAGGTATTTGTTTTATGGATTATTTTTTTGATAAAAATCTGCTTTATTCCTTTGCCTCTTATTTTTCATTGTATTGTACTACATTTAATGAAGAAATATATATAAAGAAGTATAGTCTTTAATTCTAGATTCCAGTTCTCAGAAAATTGCTGTATGTATCAGAGTAATATTGATGTCAAGTCATGTTTTATCTCGATTTGAGTTTCCTTTACTGATAACCCCATGAAAGCATTCATTTATTAGAATAATAGAATCTTAGAGTTATAAGGATCCACTAAGCCAATGAATCAATCCCCCGATCAGTATTGTAACCCAAATTAAATTATCACAGATAAATGTCTGTCTAGTCTTCACTTGAACCCATGTAATGAAAACTTGCCCATCACCTCTCTGGGAAACTGTTTCATCATCAAACTTCTCTTGGTTAGAATGCAGTATTGCAGGCTAACTCTGCCAACTGCCAGCAGTTCGATCCTGACCGGCTCAAGGTTGACTCAGCCTTCCATCCTTCTGAGGTTGGTAAAATGAGGACCCAAATTGTTGGGGGCAATATGCTGACTCTGTAAACCGCTTACACAGGGCTGTAAAGCACTATGAAATATAAGTCTAAGTGCTACTGCTATAAGCAAATTCAATGGGGAAGCTGGCAGGGAATGTTGCAAAAGGCTCCTTTAAGTTGTTTGCACTCTAGTGGCTTCCTCCCCCTCCCAAGGATCCTGGCTATGGTTATGAGATCACAAAGGGGTGGCCACCTGTGTATCATCCCTCATCTGGCAGCAGTCACCCTAAGCTCCACCATACTAGCACCATACTGCAGCAGCCACTTATCTGACTGCTGGCCTGCTTGCAAACTGCCTAAGCCTTGCAACTTCTTGCTGGCTTTCCCACTGACTTTATTTGCTGGAAGCCAGCAGGAAGTTTCAAAGAGATTCTCACTTAACAACATTGATTCTTGCTTAATGATGGCAATGGGAACTGCCGGGATTGCTGTCACTAAGCAATGCAGTCACTTTATGACCCCCCTCACTTAGCAATAGAAATTCCAAATGCAATTATTGTTTTTAAGTGAAGACTACTTGCATTATTTAAAAAAATGGTTTTTTTTCAGAAGCATGCAATTAGAATCTGTTTTCCTGTAGCTTAAATCCATTATTCCATGTCTTTGGAATGAGAGAGTGCAATCTTGACATGGCTTCCTGCACTGTGAAATCTTCTTGTGGTTGAGAAGGCTTGGTTTTATTTTGAAATGGCCCATATATTATGTGCATAGAGGAAGGTATTGTTACTTCACTTTCCTCCTAATTGTGCTGCACACACAAAGCACTTCGTAAAACTGTCCAGAGTTGCAGAGTGGGCACATAGAAATTCAATAAATAATATTATAACACCTGAAACTGAAATTCTATTGGAGCCCCTCCCACAACCTCATTTTTATTCCAATATCATATACCGTATGTAGATTTGGTACCTGAAGAGTATGGAGATATGATGATTGGCCCATCCAAACACTTTGAGCTCTATTTTTTATGCCTTCAGTTTCATGTTTTGGAGGGTAATAACCTCCAAAGAGGAACAAATATGTCTCTTCTACCTTGCTAGAGTTACAGTAATACTTCTAATCCAAACATTGCTTGGTCATTTATATATTTGGAATATTCAGGTGACATTTGGGACTGCTAATTAGAGCTGTATTCAATTTTTGTAGCTTTCTTTTTCTGCAGGAGCTCTCTGGAAATTGTTTTCCTTGATAGCTTGCTGTCATCTCTCTCTTTGGTTTAATAGAGCTTTGCTGTTGTCTTTTCTGTTAACGTGTCCTTGAGATGTGCTTATTTCTGTTTTTCTGCTAATTCATGTTGAAGCACAGTACTGTTGACTGTTTTTTTTTTCTTTGAAGCCAGTGCATTCTCCATCAAGAGGTTCACTATTAAATGTCTTTAAGCCCTCTGCTCCCCAGTTCCATTTGTCCAATTGTTGGATGCTCTATTTTTAGTTGGATTTAATGACTTTGATACATGACTTGCATACCTGATTTATCACACTGTGAAATAACTAGACCAACATGGATACTTCCCATAGGGAACTGATATAATCTTCAAACAGCACAATGTGCACAAGACTTAAAAAAATATTCTCTGCAAATCCTGTATCAATTTAATAGCCCCAAATGTTTAGATCTGGACAATTTTTTTTAGAAAAAACCATCCAGCTCCTAGTTAAATCTGAATGCTATGCAAACTATTATTTCCACTTTTAATTTTATTTTGAACCTTTTTACACCTTTTAAACCTTTTTACTCTTCGTATCAGTGACTTCTTGATAATTATGTCCTGGGAATTCAAAGGCTATTTCCATAAGCTGTCATTTGCAGCCTTGAAATCCTGTAAAATTTAAAACCCAGCAGTGGTGTTCTCACTGTTTCTTGATATACCACATCATTCGATCCATGCAACCTGTAGAAGAACATGACAGATGGTTTCCCCCTAGTTCCCCATGCCTCTTTGACATCCAGTACATTTATTTAATGCATTGAAAAAAAAACACCAAAATAGTGCTTGCAAAGGGATGGTTAAGCCACTAAGCTGCTCCTTGTACTGATCAATTAAATAGTGAGGAGCTAGTGAAATACAAGTGACTTATTCTGTTAGGGGAGGAGAAGATTCATCCAAATAAGTGAGAGAAGTCCAATGCTTCAAATGGAAAATTCCATGTGTTTTTCTGCTTGAAGTGCAGGAGGAAGTACATAGCTTCAATTGCCCACCAAAGATGGAAGTCTGGAGTCAAATGAGTACAGAGCCAGTTCTGGGAGCAACACGAATGCTTCATATTGAAGCCCCCAAGAGACAATTCTTGTGCTTTCTGCATCTTTTAACATACTCATGTTATTACTGAAGTCTGAAACATGGAATACAATAGCTTTTCCTCTCTATCCCTAATTTATGTAGAAAATTATACTGATTCACAGAACCTTGCTTGAATTTAGGAATCCAAATACATTTTTATTACTTTTTTTACTTCATCTCTTCCTACAGCCAAAATATATTCTTCTTCTTCTTCTTCTTCTTCTTCTTCTTCTTCTTCTTCTTCTTCTTCTTCTTCTTCTTCTTCTTCTTCTTCTTCTTCTTCTTCTTCTTCTTCTTCTTCTTCTTCTTCTTCTTCTTCTTCTTCTTCTTCTTCTTCTTCTTCTTCTTCTTCTTCTTCTTCTTCTGCTTCTTCTTCTTCTTCTTCTTCTTCTTCTTCTTCTTCTTCTTCCTTCTTCTTCTTCTTCTTCTTCTTCTTTTCTTCTTCTTCTTCTTCTTCTTCTTCTTCTTCTTCTTCTCCTTCTTCTTCTTCTTCTTCTTCTCCTTCTTCTTCTTCTTCTCCTTCTCCTTCTCCTTCTTCTCCTCCTCCTCCTCCTCCTCCTCCTCCTCCTCCTTCTTTATCATCATCATCATCATCATCATCATCATCATCATCATCATCATCATCATGCATTATTTATTTAATAATGTAGTAGACTTGTATTGCTGCCCAACTCTCAATGACTCAATGACAAAGAAAGTCATTACAGTAAAATCAGTAAAAGATGAAGATAAAGGATGACAAGCACAGTGAAGCCAGGCATCAAATTGTTGCTTGCCCAAAGCCTGGGTGAAGAATCCAGTCTTTATGGTTCTTCTAAACAGCAGCAGAGAAGGGTTTATCTACTATAGCAACAACAGCAATACCTTAAAAAGCTACTCCTTAAGCTATATAATAGTAATTGGTAGCAAAAGTGAATACTCCAGTATTGAATCTAGGGTATTTTCTGCTTATTCACAAGATACAATTTATCCAATAAGCTTTTTTCCCCATTGCTGTTTAACCAGTAAAGTACAAAAATAAACCAAATGGTATTATAGTTAAACAGTTTTCTTGTTAAAAGATGAGCAAACACAGAAAATTCACAGGTAGAAACTGCAAGTGCCAAGGAATTATTAGAAGCCCTGATGGATTTGTGTTTTGTTGCTGAAGGGCAAAGAAACCATTTCATTCTTAATAGAATTTTGCTATATACTTTTCATTGATGTAAGTTTCAGCAGAGAGAAATCCCCTGGAGTATCGAATTTGTCCTCTTTCAAAGGAGTTGGATTAGATCTGTTTTGAAGGTCATGCCTTTTAATGACATTTGGTGAAAGATTTCAAGTCTTTGGTAGAGCCAGGAGTCTTCATTCCCATTTTGGAGTCTCTTGATAAGTAAAGTCCAGTGCTTTTTTCAACCCTCATCAGTCTCATCCCATTTGTATAGTTGCTTTATTTAGTATGCTGTATGGAAGAGTTGGTTTCCAGATTGATAAAGATTTCAAGCAACTTGATGCAAACAGCCAATGACAAGCTTCCCTGTTACCCACTATAGAGAAAACCTTTTTGCTGGATTATAGGAAGATTTAAAACAAAATCCAAAAGTCTCTGTCATAATATATAGAGAAATATATTAACTCTAAATTAAAAATAATTTAGTTTCCGGAAACCTTATGACCTCATTCTAGTCATCTCAATAAATCTTGTTAAGGAGAACTTGTGAATAGAAAAGAATCATTTCATTTGGGGACAGCTCTAAAAAAGCCTGACCCCCAAACGCCAAAGAAATCAGGAAACCCAGGCAGTTCAAATGAATATAAGGGTTTATCGCAAGCTTAAGTTCTCTAGAAGAATCTGAACTGCAATGATCAAAGCAAATTTGAGGTAGATAAGAGTCAATGGAATTCAAAGTGGGCTGGACTTAGATTTCTTGTGGGTGCAAAGATTGTTGGTAATCAGTTGCACTTGTTATGTTTTAATAAGTTTACCTGAAGTTGGTGGTGCTTCTGAATATGTGTGTGAGGGATTAAAAACAATATCAGATTTTAATACTAATTTGTTATTTCTAGGCTTCAAGAAAAAATGCAGTCCCTTAATATATCGATGACAGAAACTGCTGCTGAAGTAAGTAAAATCAAACTGTTGTTTTCCCCTCCACTGAGTCAGTGAGTTACTGTACATTAGTGGAAGACACCAAACTGCCTTAAGCAAGGTCCAGCAGGTTCTTATTTTTGAATATCAAATTTGGTGATCTTGCATTTAGATTACTGCAATGTGTGTTACATAGGGCTGCCCTTGAAAATGATTGAGTAAGTTGCCATTGATACAAAATGCAACAGCCCATCTACTAACTGGGAAGAGTTTGTCTAGTACATTATACATGTCTTTTGTCATTGTGATGGTTGTCAGCCAGCTTTCAGGTCCAATCCAAGATTCTGGTTTTAACCTATGAAATCTCGCATACCTTTGTCACTTGGACTTTCCTTGCTGGTTTCATCTTGATCTGAGACAGGCAGCTGAGATTTCCCACTCTTCATGAATTGAAAGGAGTGGGGATACAGCAGTACACTTTCTTTGTCACAACACGCATGTTAGGAATATGTCACCCTGGGATACAGAGAGTTAAAATCATATTCTTCTTTTGTAAGGCAAAGGCTTTGGTTTGGATATTGCTCCTTGTCTTATTTTGGGTGGCTGCATTTTAATTTCAAACTGATAAGCACTGAGCCACTTATGTGCAGTTATTTTTAACTACAAAAGCACTTTATACTACTTCCTTGGGGCCATCTGAATTTAGCTGCCTTCTTGATCAAAAAAGAGTTACACTAATGAGAAGTATGGACTCTGTTTTGAGAACTATAAGCTGTCATAGCTTTGCCCAATATGTCTTGGAACAATGCACTATTCCAGCAGTTCCATCATGGCATGAAAGTAAAGAGTAGGGCTAAGTTGTTCATCTGGTTCAAGTCTATTTTGATTTTCAAAAAGCAGGGATGCTGGGTGTTTTGAATTCATGCCTATAGGAGCAGGATTAGTTGTGTACCTGATAGGCCTTGTCCCAAAGGTGCTTTTTAAAAGGCAGCCAGACTGTGTTTTTCCTTGAAGATGTTTTGCTTCTCATCCAAGAAGCTTCTTCAGTAAGCTTCTTGGATGAGAAGTGAAACATCTTCAAAGAAAACCAAAGTCCAGTTGCCCATTGAAAAGGCACCTTTGTGACAACCATCACCTGGATAACTGAGAATCTCCATAGACACTGATAGGGCCTTCTGAAAAGGCCTTCTGACTTGCATAGTAACTATGTGATTCTAGGAATTTATGCTTCTGAATTATGCATCTGAATTGAGGAATTGCTGAGAGCACACATAGGCTCTTCTGAAGCATCTTTTTGACTTTGGATCTGAAGCACAACACATTCCATTCAGTAGTTACTGACAATTAACAAGATATTTGCAGAAAGTTCAGACATCTGCGATTTTTTGCCAGTTTTGGCCTTTTGTCTGAAATACGATCCCACGATATCTGCTCCTCTTCTTTCTTTGTGATTATTTTGTCTCTGATTTGCCCATTGCTAATAGAAGAGGTGTTTATGTTGGAAAGCTGTACTGTACTGTGGGCTAAATGATTTTCAGCAAAGTTGCACATTATTTTCTATTCATCTTGATTGTCGTATTGAAATGATACATGTCTTGTAACCAAGACAACCTGACATGCCTTTATATTTCCTTGCATTTTTATATGAATGAAATCCATATCAAGGCTGCCTCTTTCCATCTAGGTATGTACTAGTCAGAGGCTCTGCAGTACATTAAAGAAAAAAGTGAGACACATTGAGATTCAACTTCCAGCTCTTCTTGAAACAAAAATTCTTGCTGCATCAGGTAATTATTGATGGAATAGGAAGATGCCAAAATGTTTCATGACAGAGAATTCTTCACCAGAATTAGAATTCTTAAAGAAGTCAGGAACAAATTATTTAAGTCACCGTGGGCTTTTTTTTTTTGGGGGGGGGAGAAATGAAAATAAAGGATGCAAGGATTAGGATGTATCTGGTTTAAATTGCACTCTTGTAGAATAGAACCAGATCCTGAAGATGAAACTCAAATACTTTGGCCACCTAATGAGAAGGAAGGACTCACTGGAGAAGAGCCTAATGCTGGGAAAGATTGACAGTAATAGAAGAAGGGAACGACAGAGAATGAGGTGGCTGGATAGAGTCACTGAAGCAGTAGGCGTGAGCTTAAATGGACTCCAGAAGATGGTTGAGGACAGGAAGGTCTGGAGGAACATTGTCCATGGGGTCGCGATGGGTCAGACACGACTTCGCAACTAACAACAAGAATAGAACAGTTGGCAGTTTCTCCCTCATTAGATCATAAACAGCTACTATTGCAATGAAAATATTATTCATCTTCAGAAGAGCTGTCTGTCTACCCACCCTCATCTGTAGCCTTTACATTTATTGTTTTGGTGTTCTTACAGTTTATTTGGTATGCATTTGATTTTAAAATGTTTTTTATGAATTTGTTACACATCATCTTAGACAGGCTTCACTGATTGAGGTGGCTTATAAATTTATTAAATAAGTACATAGAGAAACCTACAAAAAAAACCTCCTAGACTAGCCATTCTTTATAATATCTATTTAAAGAAACAGACATATCCCATTACAGCACATCTTAACTCAAAGACACAATGGCTGAAATGGGGTTGAAAGGTGTCCAAGTCACTCTTCCTCTTAGAAATCCCCTTTGTTAGTTGGGAATTTTTCTACTAGCCAGGTTCAGAATTTGCTTTTAGAGATATTTGTCCTCAGAATTACTGGGAACAAAGAAGTCCAAAGAGGAACAAGGAAGGATACGAGTCATGCAGCATTTAAATCCTTCCCAAACCAGGGAGATGGTCACCGTGCTAGCATGGGGTTAGGCCAATGCTACTTAATTCTTAACATACCGAATTTCTAGTGGAAGTTCCAAAAAACAATAATTTCTCTGTTCCACTAAAATGCAACTGCATTATTCTAGAAAAAAATAATTCAGTTGGGTTTTAGAAATAATAATACATAACATAACATCTCAGACTTAATAATTGTTGTTAAGAAAGATAAAAAAAAGTCTGGATAGTGAACTTTGCAGCACTTGGACATAGCAGAACAGATGAGGAAGAATTGGAGAAAATTACAAAATATAAAAATCTATAAGTAGAAATAGGAGTACAATGACTGTGGCAAAAGAAAGCAAAAATAATACCAATATTCACTGCCTGAGCACAGACTGACTAACAGCAGGCAACAGCATGACAAAGTAGCAACAATGTTGCCAGCAAGAAATACCATTTGCCTGCAAGCAAGAAATGGTACTCCTTCATGGATTACTGCCTTGTCGTGGTGAAGGGGCTTGCGTAACTCAATGAAGCTATGAGCTATGCCATGCAGGGCTACCCAAGACGGACAGGTCATAGCAGAGAGTTCTGACAAAATGTGATCCACTGGAGAAGGAAATGGCAACCCACTATGGTGCTGGAGAAGACTCCTGCGAGTCCCCTGGACTGCAAGGCGATCAAACCGGTCAGTCCTAGAGGAGATCAACCCTGACTGCTCTTTAGAAGGCCAGATCCTGAAGTTGAAATTCAAGTACTTTGGCCACCTAGTGAGAAGGAAGGACTCACTGGAGAAGAGCCTAATGCTGGGAAAGATTGAGGGCAATAGAAGAAGGGGACGACAGAGAATGAGGTGGCTGGATGGAGTCACTGAAGCAGTAGGCGTGAGCTTAAATGGACTCCAGAAGATGGTAGACGACAGGAAGGCCTGGAGGAATGTTGTCCATGGGGTCGTGATGGGTCAGACACGACTTTGCAACTAACAACAACAACAACAAAGAAATGGTAGGACCACAAAACAGACAAAGTAATAGAAAATGAAGAATCTAAAGTGCTCTGGGACTTTAGAATTCAAGCAGGCACTTAATAGCTGCCGATAAGAAAGATAAATGAAGTACGGATAGTGGATATTGTAATACCTGGAGACAGCAGAATAGAACTGGAGAAAATTACAAAATACAAAGACCTGCAAACAGAGGTAGAATGACTATGGCAAAGAAAGTACAGTAAAGATAGTACCGATAGTAATAGACGTCTTGGGTACAATCCCTAAAGAATTGGAGCACCACTTGATTACCATTGGCACTGAAAAATAATCACCATCTATCAATTACAAAGGGCAGCTTTCTTTGGACCATCTTTCATCCTTCGCTGATACCTCTGATACGACGAAACAACATCTTCCTACTCCCAGATCCTTGGGAAGGACTCAATATGTGGATAAATATACCAAATCCAGTCTTAACATTATACTGACTGTGTGACCAACCATCATTTGCTAAACTTGCCTTCTGATTTTCAACGAGTGAAGAAAATCATTCTGAGCACTATCTACATTTCCCCCCCCCTCAGCTTTTTGGGGAGCCATTTGCATTTCAAATGTTGGAAAGGCTTGGATGCTTGCTTAATAAGACCTGACAAGTATATGGAGGTGATGAAACCAGAAGGTCTAGCAATGAAACCATTACAATGTGCAGTTTCAGTGGCATATAAATCTGTTAAGAAAAATGAAGAATTGTATTAATTAAATTATATTAACTGTTTCCCAGAAGAATGTGTACTTAGTCTTTAAAAAAAATAAGATTAGAATGCCATATCACTTGGTGTTTTCTATCGCTGGGGCAGATTTATGCAGATATGTTTAGAAAAGAGTCCTCATGTGGTTTTTAAAAAGTGCCAATTTCAGTTACTGTGATTGAGGTCGGGAGTTCACTGCTGGCACTTTAAGAGAGTGACGTGATAATTTCTTGATGAGTTTTTGATATTTCACCTCAGAATTGAAGTCACATTTCTTGCTGCCATAAAGTAAAATAATAAGAAAAGCAAACAAGGGCAGATTTGTCTCCAGAGCATATATTAGAGGCAGAAATGCTTATAAATTATTAACTGGGATATGGGGCGTATTTCATCAGCACTTCAAGTCTTGATATTAAGTTTCCTTCTGGGAATTAATAATCATTCAGTAACCATAAAACTTTAATAATGAGGATAGTATCTTCTCCCTGACCTTTCAAAACAAAATAGAGTGACTTCTAATTACAGAATCTTGATTTTGAGAATAATGAGGGAATAAATGCAGCAGTAGTTGGTAACAGATTTTCCTGGCTATGAAAATTAAGTCCAGCTTAGAAGGGTTGTGCCATGGCTGTCCAAATGTTATTGCAGTGCAATATCTGGCATCGCTGATAAGATATTATTGTATTGCATTTATTGTTATTTTAATGAATGAATTATTTATTATTAAATCATTATTAAAAATAAAATTATGCATTAATTTATGACAGAGTGAATCTCACTCATGTCAGAAGCCCCAAGGTACTTCTGGGTTGAAAGTATTAGCTGGCAACATCACTGTTGCCTGAGGGACATCCAGTTGGGGGCTCCTTTCATGTCCCCAGTAGGAGCTGGAGCGAAGGATAGGAGCTCACCCCACCCCATGGCAGAACTCGGGTCTCGAACACAGGCTTGCTGCCTGTCAAGCCAGCATTCTAACCACACGAGCCACTGTGCTCCTAATTTATTAAGATTATTTATTCATTATTTTAATTATTGTATTATCATTCTATTAACAGGTTAGGGATAGATAGTCATGGAGATAATATATCTCTGTGGTTGCTAGGAATAAAAAACAACTTGATGGTACATAATCAATCAATCAATCAAAAAGGCTTATTATAGTATTTAATCATTAGATGCATCCATCTTTCTCGATAGGTGAATAAAAATGCTCAAGCAGATTAAACTTCTAGCTTACTATGCAACCAACATATAATAATAACAACTGTTTACATTTATATTTTAATTGATTGTCAACCGTTTTGAGAAAATAAAAACAACAATGAATACATTAAATACACGTTCATTGCTCATGTTGTATGTGCGATACAAGTGGTTAGTTCTTTAGTTTTTGTAACAGTCTATTTAAAAAGTCAAAGTTTTGTTTCTTCCCTGTCTTTAACTCTTCCTAATCTCATCTGTTCAATGCACAGGAGGTAATTTCTGTGCTGCTAAAGATCTTGCAGAAGAAGTCCAATCACTAGCGGCTGAAAGGGACTGCCTGAAAGGGCTGCTCGGTGAATGGTCAACTCTGAATGCCAAAAATATCCAAAAACTAGAGCGAGTGAAAGAACGCTACAAGAGACTGAAGGAAGAAACAGAGCAAGAGGAGTTTGCGTTTGGTGAGTAGAGCAATTTGCCAGCTGTCGGGATGACGGAGGTCTGCCATTTTTATGCAGGGTGACATCTAGAGTTCTGCTTCATTTGACAAGCAATAATGTCATTTATATGATGTTCTAAACAAAGATCTCTGAAGGGCAATTCTGCCAGGAGCTTTGACGTATACCACATCTTAAGGGCTGTCAGCTTCTGTCCCTGTCATTTATGAGTGACTTTTTTTGCTTGCTTTGTATATGGGGGTAGCTTTCTTTTTTTAGATACAACAATAAAAGGTAATACAAACTAAAAACAAAAAAAGAAAAAAAAAGGGGGGGGGAAAGATTGCAAGAAAGCAACCCCCCCAAAAAATATTAAGAACACCCTCTCCGGAAAGGATCTTCCCACCAACATCACAATGTATAAACAATTTCATAATCTCTTTACCTCTTCTTCATTAACAAATATAAAACTTATTATCTAATAACCCATTTCTTAACAATAGGGAAATCAAATAAGCAATGCCTTCTCCAATCCAATTATCAGCAAAAGTCTAAACAGAGCTCTAAAAGAGAGTCAGTTTGGTCTAGTGGTTATGGCACCAGGCTGGGAAGAAAAGAGACTGTGAGTTCAGATTCTGCCTTAAACCATGAAAGCCAACCAGGTGACCTTGGGCCAATCTCTCTCTCTCAGCCCAACTTACTTCATAGGGTTGTTGTGGGGAAAATAGGAGGAGGAAGATCTATTGGATATATTTTCTGCATTGGGTTATTTGTAAAAGAAATAAAGGAACTAACTAACTAACTAACTAACTAACTAAGAATATTTATGAATATATGATGTTTGCAGCTGTGAATAGAGAGCCGACAGGTAGATTGTGTCCCATGACTCTCTCTGGACAAAGAGAGGACGTGAGATTGCCCAAGCTATGCTTCTTACATTGTTTCTCATGAGAAGATCACAAGACACTGGTCTCTAGAGGAGAAGGAAGAATTGGGAGATGTGTGAATTTGCCATAATTGATCCAGCCACAAATGGTGACTTTTTAGAGGATGCTAAATTTGCACTTCTCTTGCTGACCACTTTTGGAAATAGGCTATTAACTGCTTCAAACAAGTTAGACAGTTTCAAATGGACAAAATTGGTAAACACTGGGAGAATGCATTCAACTCTTAATATAAGAAAATGAAGATCCATTTTTATAATCATTAAGAATTTAAAACAAATAGCAAAAAAACAAGAGTATTGTCTCTAGAAAGTTTTAAATGAATTAAGGGCTCAGAAAACACTGAAAAATTGGATTTTGAATATTAAGATTTTGAAATTATTTTTAAAGAATAAAATGCATGTTTGTGGGAAAGAAAAAATGCTTTTGATATTGGAGACATATTAAACAAGTAACTTATGACATCGCTGAGAGATACCTTTGAGGAACTGCACTGGGAATTGTGTTGGGACTTTAAATCAATTGTGTCAACTATGCTGTTTCTTCTTGGAACACTCTGTTCCCCAAAGAAGACGTTATAGAAAAAGATATGCAACAAAATCTATCTGAGAATAATGTGAATGAGACTTTGAATAAGAGTTTATCCTCAGATATAAAGAAAATAATTTTATGAGGCTTTATAAATTAAAGACTATCTCAGAAGCAATTCTAGCAATTTCTTTTTGCTGAGCTCGGTATACATTGATGATGTAGGAAGCTTTCTCCTTTGAGTCATTTTCTCCTTTTCCTCTGTGATGAAGCCTGCTGCCTGACACTTGAGATAGATTATCAGGGGCCCTGATAGCTTTGCATAACATAGTCCAGTTCTGTAAATATGACCACACATGTTTCGTTTTGTAGGGGAAAAAAGGTAGAAGATGCTCCTGTAATAGCAAATCCGGCAGGAAATATTATATAAATATTTATAGGATCGTGAGATTTGTTCAATCAGCATACAGAATAGGAACTGAATTTGCAATGCTTTGGAAGCAGTGTGCTTTTTTTTACATGAAATATCAATAAATTTAATCAGTGCAGTAAAACGGTTGTCTTCCAAATGTAAACATGTCTGTTGGTTACTATAATAATAGTAATCATAATAGGAAAGGAGAGAATTGGAAAACCAAATTCTTTTGTATTTATAGGATATCCACATATACAAGAATAAGGATGAGAAGGCTGGAAGCAGTCACACCTTAATCATTCTTGGGAGAAATAGAAGTAGCTTGAGTAAAAAGACATTAAAAAGACTTCTTGCAAAATAAAAAAAACTATTTTTTAACTTAGTGTGACACTATCCAATCTCTTAACTATTAGTCAGTGGAGTAAATATTATTGTTTCAATTATCCTTCTTCACGATAATTATGGCACATAATTATTAAAATCCAAATAGCCAATTGTGTATTTTGGTATTTTTGTGAGACTGTGGACAGGTGCATAATCTAGAGGGGTTTTCTTTGAGTGGGATACAGCAGAGTTCACTGCCAAATGTGGCATGGACAGCAAAATCTGCTACAACTGGTCCATGCTTTCAGACATCTTCAAAATTTGAAGTCAAACCACAAATTAAATTATTCTTTGTTCTTGGACTTTCTGAGCAGCAGGTTATATGAGGAAATAGTGGTTCATTATTGCAGGAAGTAAAGACTATTTGGTTGATTATGAAAAGAGATAACATGCTGTTAAGTGCCTTTGTATATGTGTGCAGAAATACAAAATCAGTATTCTCCAGTTTCCTATAAATAGGTTGGTAGGTACAGTTGTATATACTGTTATATACACAATTTTAGGGAAACAGTAAAAGCTTCCCATGCTTAAAATCGAAATATATAGAAGAACAGAGTTCTCTGTTTTAAGATTAACAATGAGATTAGGCTTGCAGAAATGTTAAATGTAATCTGCCCAGAGATGCTGGGAGTCAAATGGTATATAAATTTAATGAATTGTTGTTATTATTAGTTAAATCTTTGATAGTAAAAAAAAAGTTTTGCGATGTCTGCCCCAAAATATAGCCTCCATAGATCTTTTTCTTGATAATTTCCTTTTGACTAGACTTCCAAACCGCTCTTAAAGGTAAATCTCAAGGATTTCTCCATTCCCAAAATAAATGCACACTAACTCAGTTTTCTATTTTTAAAAACTATAGGATTTTACTCCCAAATTGTTTTTGAAAGTCAGGGTACTGTGTACAACTATTCGGGGGAGAACTTTCTAGGCATGGTTTGCTTTTTTAAAAGTCTCATCATCCTTTGATGATGAGAGTATAAACCAATTGCAGAATACACATCTGCGAATGTTCTCTTTAAAAAGCGAACTTTGAATTCCTTACCATTCTCAAAAAAATCTGAATCTGTTGCCTTGTATAATAAAGTGCAGTGAAGCACAAAACGCTGCAAGCAATATAAATAATTAAAGTATGTGATTTCCTTTCCCACCCCCACCTCCCTTTTCACTTTTGCTTTCATCTATAGCACATCTTTCTTTAGGCTACAGTAATTCGTTTTTGATCTAATTATATGAAGTTTATAACAATAAATTTAGTGAAAACATGCCTCAGGATTGTAAACACTGACATTTCTTACCATATGCCAATGTCATTTTAACATAGCTGAGCTTTATTTTTTCTTTAAATCCTTTTAATTTGAATCTTTCTTGGAACACTTTCCCCCCTTTATTAAGGATTTCTAGAGATTTGGTAAATCTTTGCTTTTTTTCATTTTTTTTTTCATTTTAAGTTGTCGTTATTTGTGATCTGCAATTGTGATAGCTTCTAGGTGTTTGCTAAAAGATTTCTGAAAGGTAGTGTTTTAATTTTATATGGTGCTTTCTAAATTATAAACTAGGATGGCTCACATAACAACGCAGGTAGTCCTTGACTTACAACAGTTTATTTAGTGACTTTTCAAAGTTACAACAACACTGAAAAAGTGACTTATGGTAATTTTTCACACTTATGACTGTTGCAGCATCCCCATGGTCATGTGATTTAGAATAGAATGGAATGGAATGGAATGGAATAGAATGGAATAGAATAGAATAGAATAGAATAGAATAGAATAGAATAGAGGTGGAAGGGACCTTGGAGGTCTTCTAGTCCATCCCCCTGTTCATGCAGGAGAACCTATACCATCTCAGACAAGTGACTGTCCAGTCTCTTCTTAAAAATCTCCAGTGATGGAGTGCCCACGATTTCTGAAGGCAAGCTGTTCCACTGGTTAATTGTCCTCACTGTTAGGAAGTTTCTGCTTAATTTCAGGTTGCTACTCTGTTTGATCAGTTTCCAACCATTGTTTCTTGTCCTGCCCTCTGGTGCTTTGGAGAATAATTTGATGCCCTCTTCTTTGTGGTAGCCCCTCAGATACTGGAATACTGCTATCATGTCACCCCTATTTCTTCTTTTCTTTAGACTAGCCAAACCCAAGTCCTGCAGCCGTTCTTCATATGTTTTACATTTGGATGCTTGACAACTGACTCACATTTATGACGGAGTCATGTGATCCCCCTTTTGCAACCTTCTGACAAGGAAAGTCAATGGGGAAACCAGATTCACTTAACAACCGTGTAACTAATTTAAGAACTACAGTGATTCACTTAACAAATGTGGCAAGAAAAGTCATAAAATGGGGCAAAACTCACTTAAATTTTTCGCTTAGCAACATACATTTTGGGCTCAATTGTGATTGTAAGTTGAGGACTGCCCTGTACCCTGGTTTGCCTCCAGTCCAATTCAAACTGTTGGTTATCACAGCAATACGTACTGTATATTTGCCTTCATTTGTTGGTTATCGCCTTTAAAACCTTTCATGGCATAGGATCAGCTTATCTGAGGAACCATCCCACCCCAATTCAGCAGCCTGCCCTACTCAGTATAGAAGCAGGGTATGCTGCAGGCCCTGTCACTCAAAAAAATTCAGCTGGTGGTATCTAGGAGAGCCTTTTCTGCCATGGTTCCAGCTCTTTGAAATATTTGGCTGCCTGAGGTGAGGTCGGCCCCCACCTTTTTGCCCTTTTGGAAGTACATCAAAACCTGGCTCGGCAGTTGTCTGGGGTCCTGATGAGGGTGCACTATGTTCAAGGTGGCTGGTGGGCCAACAGGGAAGATGCCAGCGCTGGACTGATCTTGCCTTTTGTTTTTTTTTATCTTTGTATCTAATGTTTTAAATATATTTACGATTTTAATTGTAAGCCACCAAAGGTCACTTTGGGAAAGTGAGATGGGTGACATATAAATTTAATAAACAAACAGCTTTATTTGTATCAGGCAGGTGGGAGCTGTAGCCTTCCAAATGTGGTTGGACTATTTCTGGATTGAACTCCTAGATAATCTGTCTTTGCAGTCAAATTATATCTGAGTAGCACTTATATGGGACCTCTGTGAACCATTAAGAGATTTTAGAGTATTTGGAGATTATTACTTTCTACCTGCCTAGCAATGAACTCTGCTTAATAAATTGTGACATAGCCAAATACGTTGCCTTCCTGCAGATTTATAAAGCTGATAAACTGCACAACTCATCAACAAATAAAGTGTAGTAACATGTGATAATATCTGTATACACTCTCTATCACATTCAAGTTTGCCTGGGGCTAATTTGAATATCTGTATTTGTGTAATGTAAATAAAAGGATCAGGACAAGAAGTGTTTGGATACTAGGTTTTCCCAACATTTATTCCCAACATTTAATACATACAGATATAATCCAACATTACTACTCCATTTTATAATCTAAACACTTCAGTTTTAAATTAAGCTAAAGTCTCCCTTGAATTGTGCTCGATTTTCAGTGAGTACCTGAATCTGCCCACCTTGTTTTCTTGGCCACAATGCAGAAGTGAGTTTTATTTGTTTGTTTGTCCAATTTATATAGCTGCACAATTCTGGCTGTCTCATAGAGTTAAAATACACATCCCCACACACCCAAAATCATACAACAATATCCATTTAAACCATAATAAAAGCAATAAAAACTATTAAAACTATAAGAACATAATCTTTGGGAGTGCACTCCAATTTACTAACAACATAGCCATTTAATAGGCTCTACCTCACCACTACTGGATCTCCAGGCAAGATGGCAAAGCTAAGTGTCTTCAGGCCCTACAAAATGGCCAGAAGGGTAGGTATCAATCTACGTTCGGGTGGGGGGAGGGATGACATTCCAATACATGCTTTCCACAGCCTTTGTATTTAATTTCCAATCTTGTCTAGAGCTCAGAATTTCATGATGGTCTCTCAGTTAAGAATTAATCAGGACTGACTCTGGTCTCATCCAAAAGACCTTGGTTTGCCCCTGCTGCCTTTTATGCTTGGGTTGACTTGGTTGCCAAGCAACCAAGGTGAAGCACCTTTTTGGAAGTGAAGCTGAGGTGCTGCAATCCTTGATGCTGCTGCTTTGAGGTCCTGCCAAAGTCATGCCTATGCGTGCACAAAAGTTCTTTCCAATAAGATGACTAATGAGGCAAACTGGTGACTGTTTTGTTGAATGATGTTAAAACGTCTTCTCCATGATACTGCTTTCATCACCTGCAATTCTCTAGATTGGCTTCCATGGCACCTCAATCCACTGATGGGCTGGTTATTTTATTTTACGAAGTGTATGCCAACTTGCAGAACTTTTGCTTTAAGGTGAATTTTAAAAACAACAACACCCTGTCATCTTTCCACAGAGGACCAAAAACGAAAAGTGCATGGGTACATTACTGAATGCATTTTGTTTCAAAAAAGAATGTTTGCAAGTCATATTTATTACAATGTTCCTTTTCCCAGCCTGCATAGAGAATAAGCAAAGTATTTTTTTAAAAAAAATTCCTGAAAACCTAGGTAATAAAATGAAAAGAAGAAATAGCTAAAATATATAGAACTATGAAAACATAGTTTTCAGCACTAAGGAGGCATTTTCAGCACTATAGAGATTAGTAGCAGAGGTTTGAGCTAAGCTTGACTTGATATTACAGGGCTACAAACAGGATAACACTACTGGGACAAACAATATCCCGTAAGAATTATTTCCCATTACGGCATTTCAAAATTACAAGATTTTGCTGTGTAGTTCTGAGAAACACCTGTAGTTTTCAGTGTTGACTGCTACTGGTGAAGATAGTCAAACCATCAAGATGGTCCATGTGCCTTCAGAATACAACGATGCAGTGATGAGAAGAATATAGGAAGATTGAAAAAGGTTCAAACTCCACTGGATTCTGATAATTTCACTGAGAGAAAAGCAAATCTTGAAAGTGTTACCAGATTGTAACTGATGTGAAATGAAAACCTTAATTTTCTGTGTTCTGCACGCAGTTGCTTCACAATGCATGTTTTTTTTTTAAAAAAAAACCCAGATAACTCTAGGTTCTTTAAAATAGCTCTGAATAAGAGTGTGCACCTATGCATGTAAATGCAGAATATGTATTAAGGGAAGATGGTTTGGAAGAAGACAAACACAGTTTTAACATTGGAGGAAGAAACATCAATAACCTGTGCTATGCTGATGATACTACCTGACAGCTGGACATGGATCTGCAAGCAGTGAAAAACTAGGATTAAGAATAAATGTAAAGCAAACCAAATTAATGACAAAAAATAAAACTGTAAAGCCTTAGAACTGACAATGAAGATATTGAAATGGTAGATAGCTTCTGCCTTTTAGGATCAATAGTAAAGGAACAAGCAGTCAAGAAATATACCACAGACTAGTATTTGGTAGAGCAGTCACGAAGGCCTTGGAAAAGATATTCAAATGCATGTCTTATACCTCAAAGATCAGAATATTCCCGATGACATTCTTTAGAAGTTGGACTTTAAAGAAACATGAAAGGAAGGATATTGATGCTTTTGAACTTTGGTGTTGGACAAGACTCCTAAGAATATTGGAGACAACCAAAACACACACACACACACACACACACACACAAAACCAAAACCAAAACCAAAACACAAACACAAATCAATGGATCATTGAACAAATCAACCCACAGTTCAAACTCAAGGCACAGGTGTCCAGGTCCATATTATCCCATTTCAAACATGTTATGCAAAGACCCAGCTCTTTGGAAGGGGCTCTAATGCTGAGAAAAGTGGAGTGAAAGAGAAGAAGAGGACAGCCAGCATCAAGGTGGATAGACCTGATTACAGCAGCAAGAAGAGCAGCATTGGGAGATTTGAAATACCAAGATAAGGATAGATTTCTTTGAGGAAATCTGTCTATGTGGTCGCTAAGGGTCGAAAACGACTCGATGGCACATAATCAATGAAAGGAGCGAGAGAGCAAAATTTGCTTTTCTGTTGTAGATATCTTATTCTTACACTGATAGAAGGAGGCAGAAGTCAAGGGCAGAGATTTAATCACATAATAATCAGGGCTGGAATTTAAAACGGGGCACATCATTAGTATGTTAATTAGTTTTTTCTTTCCTTGCCAGCTGCTAAGCTTGCAGAAGTAGCACAGAGAAGTGGCTTAGCAAATATATTTATCCTTTGATCTGTGTCTGCCTTGCAGGGGGGAAAAAATCCTATGTTTTATTTGGAATGTTTTACTTCCTTTTGAATAAGTATGGCCTGAGCTTATGATTTAAAGATCCCAAAGCAGACAGTATGTGCAATTAAGCCCATATTTCCCATTGCATGTGAATTCGCCATTTTCTGCTGCCAAAACCCCACCTTCTGCTTTTATTTCAGTAGCTCTAGAGATTTATCGGTGACTGTTCACATTGATGCCACAAGTTAAACAATATACTCGGGACATCAACTAATGTAGTTATTTCAGTTATTTCTTGAGTCATTTCTTTTTTAAAAAAATATGTTTTACTAATTTTTTTTACATAATCACCTTAATATTTGGTAAACATCGTGTTGTCTGGGTTTATATTTAAAAAACAATAACAACTAGTTTCTATAATTCTATAGTCCACATAATAGCTTTGCTTGATGTTCTCTTCTTCCAAAAATGTTCTCTTTTGCCAATCTTGAATTAATACAATTCTTATTATTTGGATAAATAACAATTAAATGTAGACACTTTTCTAATATTTCTGCAAATAATAACCACACTGATATAAAGCTTCTTTTCTAGCTGATCATCTTGATTGTCTTATCATAGATCCTGTTTAAAATTCTTATTTAAATTTGTTTTCCCCACAATATTCAAAACTGGTTAAGATTTTCATTACACTTAAGTATTTCAGTCTTTTTCCTCATACAGGCCATCCCCTTTACATTTCTTATATGTTAAAAAAAGAAAAAAATCAAAAGAAAAGAAAAGGAAATAAGAAGATAGTACACTACTTAAAATACATATCCCTAATGTACATTTATATCCAGAATGTTTCTCTTCTTTTTAACCATATTCAAGCATATGTTTAATCTTTAAGTGTTCCATTTAATAAATCCAATTATCTAATCTTTTAGATCTAATCAAAACATGTTTATCCATTCAAAGTTTTCTCAAGATCAATTTTAAATTTTAAATATCTAAAACATTTCCTTTATATAAACCATCCCAACAGTTTTATATTTCTCATGTCAAAAAACAAAACACAAAGGAAAAAAGAAAGAAAAAATAGTATATTACTTGAGGGGCTCATCCTTCTTAAACTAAAATTCATTTTTATCCAAAATCTTTCTATTTCTTTAACCATATTCAAACAGATGTTTAATTTTCAAATATTCCCCCTGATAGATCCCATCATCTAATTTTTTGATTCTCACTTTAGCCTTTTTTTTTGCCAGACATCTTTCCTGATCAATATGTTTCTCTGAATCAAAGAGTCTTCCCATAGTCTTGTGGATGTTGTTGTAAGTACAAAAGGCAAATCAGGTGAGATGTTTTTATAGGAAGGTTTTGCCCCTTTATATTCATTGAATTTTTTTCCCTTTCTTTCTTTCTTAATTTCTCTTATCATTTTTTGTCTCTTAAGTTCTCATAATTCTCTTGGCAGCTCTGTATTATATTTTGTCAAATCTTTTTTCCTGTCCTCAGACTTATTTTGTGATCTTAGAGTATAAGTTATCTTTTCCATGTCCATTATTTCCTGTAAGTTTTTTTCCACCTGGGTTGAGCCATACTTCCTTCTGTTGTTAGGTTCCATCTTTAAATCTCTCTTCTCTGGTTCATCAGTTGTCTGTAAAATCTGCTGACTCTCTATTTTTATTTTCTGAGAGTTTTTTTGTTGTAAAGTTAAATTGGAGATGTATTCATTCATATTTTCAAATTTATTCTTAATTTCCTCATGGTTTGAGATCATTGTTGTTTGAATTAGTTGCAACATAGCATACATCTCCTCCTGGAAAGTATTTGTTTTTTCTTGGTATATTCTTTCTGCAGATATCTGGTTTTCCATGATAGCCAAAAATAAGGCTTTTCCTTTCTCTGCAGACAGCTTTAAAGTCACAGTTGAATAAGTATTTGTAACCCAGAAAGGTCAAAAAATTTTTCTAAAGTTTATAATTCTCACTTTGTAGGTAGCCCAAGATGTTTTCTTTTTTTTGTCACAGCTGTTCTGTTATTAAGACATTGAAGGTCACCAAAAACAAATTATCTTTTCTTGGGCTTTGCCAGTTCCTGTATTGAAGCAACTACTATATTTTCATCCATCACTAGATGTCAGCACTAATTTGTTTTTCAGTTTTCAAAATAAACAATCGTTTTCTTCTATTTTCATGATTTAAAAGGGAAATCTTAACATATTCCACCAATTTCAAACTTATCCAGATTTAGGTCTTATATTCATTTCATTTCAGTATATTTCTGTATCCACGTAAAAGTTTAATTCGCCGCTTCTGTCTGTAGGATGGTGGGGCAAAGATCCCCCTCCTTCTCACTTTCGGAGGCTTTTTGCTTCTTGGGTTTCCCCCCCCAGGAAATCAATTATCTAGTAGAAGAGAGAAATCACTATTCTTACCCAGTTCCAAGCACGTTTTTTACAGTCAGCTTAAAATAGTGCTTTTGGGCTTCAGCTGCTTGTAGCTTGGGCTAGACTCTGAAGTTAAGCTAGCCTTTCTTCTGCTGGTTTTGGGAAGGCTTTTCCTGGACCAATCAGATCGACCTCCATCTCTCTGCACTCGGTAGGACTTCCCTCCTTCTTTATCGCCTCTATTGGGGTGACTTCAGGCCCATTTAGGGTCCCCTAACAGGCAGAAATCGGCCGTAGGGTACGGAGCCCCGTGATCCAACATCTGCTGTACTACTGCGCAAAATCGGAAGCGTATTCTTGAGTCATTTCCAAGCATGAAAAGGAATCTCCATGTCTCTTCAATACAGTTAACACAAAGAAGCAAGTTTAAAAAAAATTTTTATGGCAGCTTAAGAGCAAATTGAAATATTATAGATTCAGGATCAACATCATTCCGCCAAGAAATTAAAATATGCAGGAAGCAACTAAACATAAAATATCTTTCAATCTTTCAGAATACTCTGATGTTACTTGAAATCACCTTTCCTTCCAGAAAACATGGTGTGCCTGAAAATGCCACTGTAGAACTGGTGGACCACAGTGCCTTGCTGCTATTCTGTTCTCCCACTGTCTGCATTATATTAACTTTGGTAAATCCAGCATTGGTGTGCATACCACCATACTTTCTTCTGGATGAGCATTACAGGGTCAGCCTACTGTTGCAACAATGTTGGTAGATTCAGCTATTCTGCCTTAATTAAAGTGGTCAAAGTTGGAAAGGTTTTCAGAATTTGTGGTATCCTATATTTGGAGGTTTGATCAAAGGCTAATTTAATAATAAAGTCTTGTTGGAGCAGGACTGTTGAAATCAAATATCAGCTTTGAAGAGACACAGAAACCACACAGATGACTCTGTTTTGGAGAAAATTATTTTGTTTCTGCATAAGAGTTTTTTTTGTCTATATTGGTATATATGTATAGGATTTGCAAATTTAGAGAACTGTGCCCTATTTTATCCTTTTGGGGATAAGTTGTTTCTTATTTTAAACAATGTGCAGTCAAAAGAAGTACAAAATTTAGAGGTCTCCAATTTTTTCTCTCCTTTTGGGGCAGGGGAGGACAGTGGACATATTTCGAATTTTTGAGAGCATGTTACAGACAGTGGTACGAAAGGTCTACCATGATGGGAAGGAAATGTAGAGAGATGCTTCCTACTTTCACTTCATGCCTTTCAGAAACTCTTTATAGCCTTAGCTTGCTTTCCCTTTTTTTTCCTGAGAAAGTGTAGCATACTTCCAAACTTTACAGTAGGCTGCAGCCATTAACCATTTTATTTCCTAGAAATATCTCTGGGGTATTAAATAACTTGTTTTAAAAAACATATCTGGGAGTTATACTTTGAAGTATGCTACCTTCCTGTCAATTTATTTCTTAATTTAATGAATCTTTAAACAAAATCTGCCAGGACAATCTACTAGGGCAGGGAGTCTTGTAGGTGCCAAGGAAAGTTTGGGTGGCTCTTTGGGTCCAAATTTCGAATCCCTGATTTACTGCTTTAATTTTAATTCAAGAATTTTAGTTGTAACTTAAGTTAAGCTTCATTATTTTGTGCATGCTATTTCGCTACTTGAAGTTGCAGAATTATGTCTTATGTTGATCTGCCCAAAGTAGGGGATCTACTCAGTGGTGGGAGTCAGCCGGTTCGCACCACTTTGGCAGAACCGGTAGCTAATTTTTTGTTGCCGAGGCCCAGAATGGACTTCCGGAAGTGGCATCCACACAGAGAACCGGTTGTTCACATATTTGAATCCCACCACTGGATCTACTCATGGTGAATGGCCTTCCATAAAACAAGTTCCCCACATCACTAGGGAAGATGTTGGCGATACTAGTGATACTTTAGAGGCATTTGTTTAAAGTTTCTTGGAAATAATGATTTCTTAATTCTTTGCTCCTTTGCTTTTAAGATACTGATCTGCTAAAATGTTTCTAACCATCATTTTATCACAATTATTTTATTGCATGGCAAAATAGATGAACTGAAGAGACGGTGAAACAAAACAATAAGTAGCAAACCAGTTGGTATAGGGCAGGGGTAGACAACCTTGGCTCTTTTATGACTCATGGATTTCAACTCCCAGAATTCCTGAGCCAGCATGGTTCAGCTTGGAAACCTCTCCCTTTCCCCTCAGCATGGCTGGCTCAGGAATTCTGGGAGTTGAAGTCCACGAGTCATAAAAGAGCCAAGGTTGCCTACCCTTGGTATAGACAGAAATGTATTTGAAAAGTAGTTACTAAGGTTGCTATACTCTTCAGTGTCAGAAACTGACTGCAATTGCTACAAATTTAGCAACTCACCTAGAGAGATCCAGAGGCTTGACCACTAAAAGGAGGAAAATACTCTCTACCTAGGACAGGGGTGTCAAACTGCCAGCCTGTGGACCGGATGCGTCATGCTGAAACCGCACCCACCCCAGCTCTGGCAATGGGAAAAAAGTCACGACCCGTCGTGACACATCACGTGACTTTGCGAGTTTGACACCCCTGTCCTAGGAGGTATAGTGTGAGAATGAGGTGAGAAGGACATTGTTATGTCACCATGCTGTAGGATTTTTTTTTTTTTGGGTGGGTGGGGGGGTCAGTGGATGGACCAAAATCTCTCTTGTGTAATATTAAATCTACTTTCCAACAATGAAGATGTCAAACATTGTAGCAGGCTCTTTAGAAGATGAACATTCTTCTGTGGAACAGGTAAAATTTATATGCTAAATGTTAATTTTCTTGGGGTTAAATTTAGGATACATATATGGAATCTCAGTGCCTTGGGGTATTTGTTTCAGTTCGAATCAGGCTGTTTCAGGAAACAGCAAAGTCAGCTTGTGGGCTGATAGTCCATAATGTTTTGTGATAATACCTAGCTATCCTTTTTTTTAACCCCCTCCCCCCCCTTTGTGATTCTAGAATCCAGATGGCAATTTTAAAATGGCTGAGATCAAACAGCTTATTTCTCAATTCATCCTTCACCTTCTTCCACAAAGTATTGGCTTTACTTTGCTAAGGAGAAGTCTTAGAGGAAGCTCTTCTAAAAGTATCTTCAGCTCTTCAGCTTTGAAGCCCATCCTTTGGAGCATGCTGGGGCAGGAACCCAACACCTGTCTGCAACTTTTCAGAGCAGCCACACCTTTTCTTGGAATTGTGTGGTTGCCCTCTGCAGCTGGGTGGGATCCTGAGAAAAGAAGGACTTGGCTTAAAGAGTTGCAGACAGATCCTGGGTTCTAAAATGTCTTTTTTGGATTTCCCCCTTTTTCGAATTGGAAGCACCTCTCTACAATTGATAATGCAAATGCCTCATTACATAAGTTATTATACATTTCCTTTTTCTCCTGCTTCCATGTTTCATAAACATGACTAAAAACAAACAGAAACATGCATCCCTCTTGCCAGTTTGGTATCATATGATTCCTCCAGTCTTATATGAATTCCTAGAGCAAAGACCTACCAATTTTTTCTTTTTTACATTAAAAAAAAGAGGAAAGATAAATAGAACTGGAAATAGCTAAAGATGAAAACTGCCGGAGCTTTTAGTTCATTTCCATCAAGAAAATCAAATTACTCACCCTTGAATTAAAATTAGAAAAATTGTATTCGACTGGCACTGTCACAAGCATTAATCAGTGGAAAACTGATTCATTTAACATTCAGTTATTTCTAATTGTGACATTTCGCTCCTGTGTTATTTTTTTAAAGCACCATTTTTAAACATGTTGCTGTTTCTGGTAAACTAGGGCCCAGATGCCGATGGGAGGTTAAAACAACAACAACAACAAAGCAAATCTACAAAATGTAAAATACAATCATTACAATGATTTTGTTAAAACTGAGGCATAATTTGCTCCTAATTCTAATTACAATGTGCTTTGTTCAGCAGCATTTCTATTCTTGCAAGCAAACAATTCAATAGAATGAGAATAAAGATCCAATTCAATAAATAATCTGCCTTGTTTGTTGGATTAAATGGAAGGGGAAGAAAATTCCATAGATATTCTCCTTTTGCCTAGTTCCATTAATGAAATAGATGAAATACTTCTCTTCATGGGAAAACAATGCTGTTAATGGAATTTACACAACACCCATAATTATTGGCCATCTGGGTTAATAGCCTTTTTAGAGTACATTCAAAATGGCTTAATAGCATTTTCAAAGCACATTTTCAAAAAGCAGTACAGTAAAAAGAAACAGAGTGATTCTCTTATCACTCCAACATGTACCTACTAATCTGACTGGTTCTTTCCAAAATATAAGAATGGGAAAAGTTCTGTATTATAATTAATGGAGTTTATATACTTTTCACCCTGGCAGTGGAATGTTTGTTTCTTGTGAATGAAAAAGTAATGTTTAGATGGGAAAGATTATTATAGCCAATGGGACAGTGGGACAGAAGTGAAGGCCAGAAGGAACTTTTGGAATATAGCTTTTGAGAAAAGAAAGGGGGGAAAAAGACCCAAGAAGAAAAAATACATTTTTGTTGAGAAAAGAAAGGGGAAAAAAACCAATAAGAAAAATAACATTTTGTTGTGATACAATACAATACAATACAATATTGTATTGTATTGTATTTACTTACTTACTTACTTACTTACTTACTTACTTACTTACTTACTTACTTACTTACTTACTTACTTACTTACTTACTTACTTATTTATTATTATTTATAAAAAAAACTAAAAAACGTTCATTGCAGATAACTGCTTAACTGGGTATTGTCTCAAATCTGCAGAATGTATTTTATACATGATAATCCAAGTAAAAACATTTTGAAATTATGAGAGTTCTGAATAAGGTTCTTCCAGCCCTCAACAAACTGATGTCATTTGGATGGCTTATATAGCAACTCCTCATTGTTTTTATTGTTAAAATTATTTGCAGAGTCTGGAGTTCTCTTATCTGATAAGAATTATAAGGTGTTATGAGATGATGATACATTGTCAGATGAACTTTCTGAAGGTGAATAATGATCTTTAGGAATAGCTTGGGTTTGAACTTCCATTTCATAATTGGAAATTATGATTATTTTAAAATTATCTACTATTTGCAGTAGATCAACAGAACTATATTTGATGCTTTTCTCCCAACTTTTGTGCATTAAAATGAAAACCAAATTATTTTAGGAGAATGAAACTCATATTCAAACAGCATAGACTGGTATGCAGAGATAAAGAGTCACGAAGGGTCTTAGTTTCCATTTTCTCTTTTAAGTTTGTTAATGTTTCCAAACAATATGACTAAAAATACAGTACTGCCCCCACCTGTAGCACTGGCAGATTTGTTTAGGTGTACTTGACTTTCTAGAAATTGGACTCTGGGGTTATAGTTTTCAGCAAGTTATCCTTTCTTTATGGCTTTGAAGTCAGTGTGATTAGAAACTTTAATCTGGGAATTAGACTGCAGCCTAAGGCCATATGGATACATTTATTAGTTGCTTCTCTCTGTGCAGAATATCTCTAATTAGGATACCAGACATGAGGCTATAGTCTAAAATAGACATTGTCCTTGTGATCCTCAGTTGTTTTAAGAGTTTCTTTTGCAAACTTCTGCTGTGATGGTTTAGTTTAATTAAGTGATTAGTACAACTTTTTCCACTAAGAAAAAAATTAGAGTTATTGGTAGTTTGAAAATAAATGTTCTTCAATATATAGAACAAATGAGAAAATAATCTGGATACTGCTGCATTTTATATTATTAATTGTATGCTAAACGCTCCTATGCAATTTTTTTCAGGATGTGTGCATTTTTGTACCTAACAATGTGTGCTGGAGAGGGAAAAGAAATGGCACGTTCTTTGTGTAAATGAATTTATTATAATTTAGAAATTCAGATTTGTATTGGCTTGTGAAATGCACCTGATTCTCAGCACCTTCACAACTAACTTACTTTACTCTTCCCCTTAGTTGAAATTATTATGGGGAATTCCTAGTGCTTTATCATTTCCGTTTGAGGATCAACTAATGTATATTCAGTACTACAAAAACTGTCATGCCTGTTTGATTGTTTGTAACCTTCAATTGGGCAAAATTAGAAGGTATAGAGCGACAATTATTGAACCAAGGTAACTTAAATGGGCTAATTTACAGAATGCAGTGACCCATGACTCCCTTAAATATGAGAAAGCAGTTGCTGCTTCAATGCTATTGCACTGCTGCTGCTCAAGCACAGATACTGCACTTCCACAATCAGCTCTGTTCACACGATTTTCATTTTTAGCATTCCCCGACGTCTTCCCACAAGTCTATGGGGAAGTCGGAAGGAACTGATATGATTGCTAATGGTCCTTGCCACCTTCCCATTAGCAAAGCCTTTATTTGTGGGAAGCTTGGAGGAAGAAACTCAATGGAGAATCCAGCAGAGAAGGTTGCAAGTTGTGTGGGAAAGTCTGCCACATCTATGCACTCTCCTGAGTTTCACTATGCTGGCCATGAGTGCACTCTGTTGCCACTTATTTGCCTGTGGGAAAGGAGGAAGGAAGGAGAAGGAAGAGAAGGAGGGAAAGAAGGAAAGGGAGGGAGAAACAGGGACAAAGGAATGGAGGAGTGGTGAAGGGAGGAAAGAAGGGAGGGAAGGAGAGAGGGAAGGAAGGAAGGAGGGAAGGAAGGAAGGAAGGAACGAGGGAAGGGAAGCAGAGAGAGGGAGGGAGGAAGGAAGGATAAGGAATAGAACAGAACAGAACAGAACAGAACAGAACAGAACAGAATAGAATAGAATAGAATAGAATAGAATAGAATAGAATAGAATAGAATAGAATAGAGCTGGAAGGGACCTTGGAGGTTTTGTAGTCCATCCCCCTGCTTATGCAGGAGAACCTATACCATCTCAGACAAGTGACTGGCCTCTTGTTGAAAATCTCCAGTGATGGAGCATCCACGATTTCTGGAGGCAAGCTGTTCCGCTGGTTAATTGTCTTCACTGTCAGGAAATTTCTCCTTAATTCCAGGTTGCTTCTCTCTTTGATGAGTTTCCAACCATTGTTTCTTGTCCTGCCCTCTGATGCTTTGGAGAATAATGTGACCCCCTCTACTTTGTGGCAGCCCCTCAAATACTGGAATACTGCTATCATGTCTCCTCTATTTCTTCTTTTCTTTAGACTAGCCAAACCCAAGTCCTGCAGCCGTTCTTCGTATGTTTTAGTCTCCAGGCCTTTGATCATCTTAGTTGCTCTTCTCTGAATTTTTTCCAAGCTCTCAACATCTTTTTTGTGACATATTGACCAAAATGGGCTGCAATATTCAAGGTGTGGTCTTACTAGGGTTTTATAGAGCAGTACTAATACCTCACGTGATCTTGATTATATGCCTCAGTTTATACAGCCCAGGATTGTGTTAGTTTTTTTGGCTGCTGCTGCACACTGCTGGCTCATAGTCAAGTGATTGTCCACTAGGACTCCAAGGTCCGTCTCACAGTTACTGTTTTTAAGCCAGGTCTCACCTAATCTGTACTTGTACCTTTGATTTTTCCTGCCTAAATGTAAAACTTAGCTTTTCTCCACATTGAAGCTCATTTTCTTGGATAGGGCCCATTGTTCAAGTTTGTCAAGATCTTTTTGGATCCTGAGTTTGTCTTCTGGGGATGTTGGCTACTCCTGCCAGTTTACTGTCATCTGCAAATTTGATGAGTTCCCCTTCAATTCCCTCATCTAAGTCATTTATGAAGATGTTGAAGAGTACTGGGCCTAAGACTGAACCTTGTGGTACCCCACTGCTTACCTCTCTCCATGTGGATGTAGTGCCATTGAGGACTACTTGTTGAGTACAATTTGCCGGCCAGCTACAGATCCATTTAGTGGTGATGTTGTCTATTCCACCTTTTTCTAGTTTACCAAGGAGTAGGTTGTGGTCTACTTTATGAAATGACTTACTGAAATCTAAGTATATTACGTCCACAGCATTTTTCTGGTCTACTAGTTTAGTCACTTTACCAAACGAAGCAAGCATGCAAAGAAGGAATGGAGGGAGGGAAAGAGGGAAGCAAGCAAACATGGAAACAAGGAGGAAGAGAGAGGAAAGAGACAGATGAAGGAAGTGGGAGGAAAGAAGAGAGAAGGGAAGGACTTTTCTGATGGCCTCTGTCAGCTTCTCACACGCAAGTCAATGGGGAAGATGGCAGGAAGTCAGAAGTTGCTCCCGCTGCCAATACATTTTTTTGTCCACCCATGGTCATTCAGCTATCTCTGAAATGATAATCCAATAGGTCACAAATTGTCAAATGTTTTTTATGTTTCTGATCCATTTGAAGCAGGAAATTCTGTTTCTGTGCAGAGATTGTAGCACGTCCCAGCAGGGAGGCATGTATGATTACAATTTGTTTTCTAAATATTTTGCTGGTTAATCCAAATGATTCCTGCTATAAACTTCTGCTAACTTAGAAGAAATATGCGTTCTGCCATCTCCCATCTTGAAGAGAAATGTTATCATTAGACTCAAAACTGTTCCCAAGATTTGCTTCGATATAGCTTTGAGTGCATGTATCTATGGGAAGCACAGAAGCCCACATCTGAAAAGGAGAGTCTGAGAAACTCTATTCTAATAGTAAGGTTCTGTTTGTGGTTGCTAGGATACAGCCATGTGAATCCCCCAAATTGCTCTGTCTTCAGCTCTTGGTATCACCCGCCCCCCCTTTTAATATGATAGTCTTTAAATGAAAAAAAAAAAGGATTATTTGCGAGGGTGTGCAAAATAGAATTGGAAGATTTTTCAAGAATGCATTGAGAATGATAGTAGTTTTGGTGGGTATTTTTAATGTCTCTAGTAAATTATTAATTGCAGTCAATGGATGTATTGTGCTGATTTGTGCTAAAGACTCATCCATACCCACACATACACGAAAGCACTTGGGAGGAGGTCAGTTCGCCAACTCTTACAGAACTTGATGCACACGTAAGAAGCTTTTGCATCCCTATGATCTGATACGATACAAACACAATTTGTTAGGGTTGTACTATGAGACTAACTTTAGAAATTCTAAAATCTGACAAGAGAAATGACAGTACAGTACAGTAGTTAAAAATGAACAGGGAAACATCAGACTGTCAAAGTAATCTGTCACTGTCTTTATGGTGGATGAAGAAATATATTTTTTCTTGAACAAAGAAATATATTTTCAATGTGAAATAGCTAAATGCCAATTCATGACATTTAGCTCATATGTCCTGTGGCTTGAACAGATTTTTGTAAGACAAGACTCTTTTTGTTAATCAGCTAACCAGTGTAAGACTTCTATGGCAACACCCAGCAACTGTTGATAAATGCCCACTGTTACAGGCAATTATCACTGCATCTACATTCTGCATTTTGATTCTTTTTGACCTCACCTGTTCATAATTCCTACCCTCTACAACCATGTGTGTGAATCTCCTTTTAAGTCAGGATGACAATTGATATATCTATTGGAGATGGTACCATTCTGGTTCTTTTTTTATTGTTTCATCCCATTGTCTCCTGTGTGGATCATAGAAAGAAAACTAATGGTAAGCTTCAGTCTATTTTATATTTTGTGAAGAGGCAGAGATTTATAATCCATAGGATATATTGCTTTTTCTGGATCAATTCTAGGAAGTGTCAGCAAAATTCTGTAGGTATGCTGCTGTAGCCAGATTATTTTCTGAGGCTATTTATAGGAAACACGTGACTTCCATGCAACAACACAAGAATGAAGAGAAATACGTTTGATCCCAATTTTGGTATAAAGATACTTAATTTGAAATTCTCAAGCATTTGCGCAGCCCCAATGCGCTTGCAAAACCCATAGTTTTCAAACTGTTGATGCAGTTTATAATCAAAACACACACAAGCATACACAAATGCAGGGCTTACAATAGGGAAAGGTGCATTAAAAACGCATCACAGTAAGAAAATTTAAACCATGAAAATGTGCATATATAAACTATGTATTATGAGAAGCAGTCACAAAAAAGCATGTGAATGTTCGTATTGAAGTTAAGTTCCACCAAATGCATAGCTTCGTGCAAAAGTAGAACAAAGTTAGAATCTAATAATAATAATAATGATGATGATGATGATGATGATGATGTTGGAAGGGACCTTGGAGGTCACCTAGTCCAACCCCCTGCTCAGGCAGGAAACCCTATACCATTTCAGACAAATGGATGTTCAGTCTCTTCTTAAAAACTTCCAGTGTTGGAGCATTCACAGCTTCTGGAGGCAGGTTGTTCCACTGATTAATTGTTCTAATTGTCAGGAAATTTCTGCTTAGTTCTAGGTTGCTTCTCTCTTTGGTTAGTTTTCATCCATTGCTTCTTATCCTGCCTTCAGGTGCTTTGGAGAATAGCTTGACTCCCTCTTCTTTGTGGCAACCCCTCAAATACTGGAATACTGCTATCATGTCTCCTCGTCCTTCTCTTCATTTTTCAAATCTTCTTATTTGCCCATCTGTAGTTTACAGTAATTATACTGACTCCAAGTTCATTTCCAGACACAATTCATAGGGTTCACTGTGTCATAAAAACTTAAATGAAGCGCCTTTGCCTCAAGAAGCTTTGTATAAGAAAAACATTTTCAGTTAATGTACTCCAAAATTACCTAGCTTTTTAAAGCATCTTAAATTGTATGAGGAGACCCGAGCAATAGAATAGAAATCCTTGCTCCTGATAATCAGCCTCACTGAACTCTCAAGCTTTAGCACTTCATCTCTCAGTTCTGCCAAAATCTGGGGCACATTTTAGGACTGTTTCTGCCGCATGTGAGAAAGAGTCTTCTAAACAGTTAGGTTCAAACTGTAGAGATTCTTCTTCTCTAGGAACACTTGTCTAGGCCTTCCACAGTGTTCTTTGCAGGTGTAAAACTCCCCTCTGCTTCGTGAAGGGTTTGAGTAACATTCTACCCATGGACATCTGCAAAAGGGCAGAGTTGTTTTTTTTAAAGTCAATATGGGAGCCAACTCTGCAATGGAAACTCTGGATTGTGCATTTAAAAAGGGCAGAGTTTTGATTGCACTGGTCTTGGCCACCAGGTTTATATTATATTTTCACAGATGCCCCTGGTTCTGCCAGTCTCATACTCTTAGATGAAGACTTACCTAGACAGGACTTCACCCTATTGTCCCATGTTTTGGTATGTTTTAAGGAATTCTATGTTGAAGTTTTTGATCAGTTCTTTTTTTTTTTTGTTATTATGGGCCCTATTGCTGCTGCAATAGTTGTATATTACCTTTGCTGTTATACACAAAAAACTAGGAGATATGTTCAAATAACACAGACACACACACACACACACACACACACACACACTATAAAAATCACTTTGTTCCATAGGGCACAGTAATTTTTGAAGGAACTTGTATCTCCTGTTCAGGAAAACATACTTGTTTCAGTTTGAGAAAAAAGGAATTAAAGAAATCCAATTCTTCGTCCTGTTCTGTGGTGTACTGTACTGAGGCTGCTCTAGGATTTGCTATGAAAGGATTTATGTGAGTAAACTAAGCAAAGAAGGTATGATGTGTATCCAAAAATAACTTTGCAAAGTCAAGATTGTATTGAGGAAAACTTGATTTAGCTATTTTACTAACCTTGGGGATGGGATTGCTGATAAAGTTTGATAGAGTGCCACTTTTCTATCGAAAATATTGACAATGTCAAGGATTCAATAAACCTTTGCTTCGTGTAGCCTTTCACAGCTGGTAACTGTGGGCAGTGCTGAGCTTCAAAATTTTAGTGCTGAGCTTCAAGGTTTAGTGGCCATAGTCTAGGACGGTAGCTGATGTCCTGACGTTTCACCATAAACTGTGGCTGCCGTCTTCAGAAGCATGGTCTGCCAGGCAGACCACAGGGAACTGACTGGACTGTTTTTATAACCAGGTGACCTGACCTGACTTTATAACAAGGTGACACCAAGAAAACAATCAATCAGGATTGGGCACAGAAAAAGAACCAATCAGAGACCAGGTCTCATCAACCTGCACCAATCCAAAACCAGCTTGACTAAAGACCAATCGGGTCGCTTGGCTATAAAGACAGGAACCCAGTCAGTGACTGCTTAGTTGCCTCTAGTCAGCATAGCAGACCACCTTCCTCTGAAGGTGCCAGCCACAGTTGCTGGCAAAATGTTTCTAGACCATAGTCACAAAATCCTGAAGCTCATCATTGCCAAATTTTTGCTTGCTTCTGTTGTATTGTTTGAAGATAACCTCACAGTATCCTTTGAAAGAGATCAAATTATCTCTCTTATCAAGTAAGTACAAAAATGTGTATTTTAAAGTACTGTATATGCTAGTTATGTTATATTTAGATTAATCCTGCCATTAAACTGTATACTAACTAGAACCTATTTTAGTGCGGCCTTTGCTCATGTTTTGAAATAAATTGTGCAGGTTTGGATTCTCCTTTATTTGTGGATTCAACATAGATTTCATTCTCCTTAACTCTAGGTGAGTGTCATCCCAGTCAGTTTGCACTGTAAGAAATTAAGAAGAAATGGACATTTCTCTATGCTGAATTCTGTATAAAATCCAAATGTGTTGGTACTTAGGCATATAAGCATTCCTACACTCACATATAATGACACATCAAGGAGATTTATGACAATGGGAATATTTTTACAAAGATATTTATAGATGATGAAAATTACAATTAGGCAAATCAGAACAAGTTGGGAAAGCTCATGCATGTTTGCTTTTGTTAATATTTTCTCCAGTTACATAAACATTGTGGTAGAAATACCTTACATGCAATCCAATATAAACAATTAAGTTCTTATTTCTTTAACTTTTATCATTGGGGGCATACACAAAATTTGTTTTTCAGTACAGTATAATGTGGAATTATACCCTTGTTAGATTCTTTCTTTACAAGACCTAAAAGTGTACAGATTTGCATTTTTTAGAAATCTTCAGATGTTTTGAATGATACAGCTCTCATTTTATTGTAACCTTTATGGTCCCTAGAAATGTTCTACCTGACCTTGTTTGAAAATGGCAAGGAATGTATAATTAAGGTAATAACAGCTTTTCGGAATAGAAGAAAAAAAAATTACCATTTACTTTGCACCAGGGGGCACTGTTGTTGCACTATATATTGAAAATAAAAACAATTAGTAGATTAAAGGAGAAACTATGAACTTCAAAGTTGGAGCTCTTTTATTAGGTTCACATCATTTTTACTGATTCCTGCAAATTACATTCCTTCTTATTAGTAAGACTCTCTTTTTCTATGGCCTGTTTTCAGAACAATGAGCTTTGGTTTCAAATTACATTGTATTTTTGTGTTGATTTTCGCTTAATATTGACCTTGTTGTGATACTGCCATTTAAAACTAATAGGCAAGAATCAGAATGGCAATAGAGGTGGTTGTATTTAAAAAAAAATATCAAATTCATATGTTATTAGTATGAAACGCCATCCATGGAACCTGTGCAATTTTAATCGCAAAATCATTAAAGACAGAGTTCCTTTTATATCGAATGACTTGTGAGAGATTCGGTCATATAGAAAATCTAAGATGTAGAAAGAAAGAATCTTCTATTTAATCAAAGATCTGGTGTATAATCTTGTTGCTCTGACCTTTGTGATTTGTGAATGGTTTTGCAAAGATATTTAACCATAATGATCTCAGGGAAGAATCATGCCCTGGCTTAGGAGGATTACTTTTTATACCCCCACCATGGTTTGTTATTGATTTTTTGTTTAGGTTTTTAATAAAGAGAAAAAAAAGCAAAGAGGGAGTTTTTAATAAGCACAGGGTGCATACACATACTGTAGAATCTTCTGAGCTAAACTGTTTCACCAGGAAATAGCCGTGTATATCTCTTGCATTAAACAATAAAGAATGTTTCTGGGATTGTGTGGCAGTTGTGCAATCTCGGGAAATCAGTTGTCTGTTTTAAAAAATGATCGCCAAGTGCTACATTTGTGCATACTTTGAATCTCCTTTTCTGAGTTATTTCCAGGTGGCTACATAGGTCTAATATTAACGTGTGTTGCATAGGGCCAAAATGAGATCCTAATATTATTTTTTTTGCATCTGAAGGGCAGGAAATAAATGCTTTGCCACATGAAAAAAGAAGTGCAACTAATTGGACAGGATGCCAAAATAAAATTTGTACTAAATCATCTTTGAATCATTTTGCCCTCGCTCAGCTGTAAAACGGGCAATCATCCCGGCACATTTAAGACTTACTGCAATGCATCCTATGCAGGGCTGCCTTTGAAAGTGATTCAGAAGTTGCAGTTAGTCCAAGGTACGGTGATCTGGATGTTGATAAGAGATGAATAGCTAGAATAGCCTAACTATGGTGCAGGTAATCCTCGACTTACAACAGTTCATTTAGTGACTGTTCAAAGTTACAACGGCAGTGAAAAAAGTGGCTTATGGCTATTTTTCACATGTAGGATCATTGTGGCATCCCCATGGTCACGTGATCAAAATTCAGATGCTTGGCAACTGACTCATATTTATTACGGTTGCAGTATCCCGGCGTCATGCGGTCACCTTTTGTAAATTTCTGACAATGGGGAAGCCAGATTCACTTAACAGCTGGGTTACTACCTTATCAACTGCAGGGATTCACTTAACAATTGTGGCAAGAAAGGTTGTAAAATGGAGCAAAACTCACTTAACGACTGTCTTGCTTAGAGACAGAAATTTTGGGCTCAATTATGATTGTAAGTCGAGGATGATCTGTACTTCGATTGCTATGTTGGTTACCAATAGGCTTTGGGGACCAATTAAAAGTGATGCTTTTGATCCACTAAGCCTGAGAATGGTCTCTCTTATCTAGATTAGCCTCTCCTCTCTGCACATTCCAAGAAAGGCTATTGAGGATCCCCACCCTATGAGAAGTGAAAGGACTAGATTAAGAAGCACATTTTTGGGTGGTGGCACCCCTCCCCCCTTTGAAGCATAGTTAAAACCATATTGCTTCAATAAGCTTTGGCCACTGATGGGAGAATGGGTCAGTGCATTATTTTATATAGCTTCTTTATTCAACCCCACTCAGAGATTTTGCTATTTTGATGGGTGTCAATTGTTGTTGTTTTTTTAATACGTGCTGTTGTTTTGTAAACTGCCAAGAGTCTTTTTGTACATAGGTGTAGAAATAAAATTACATTAATAAATTAGTTAAGTAGAGTCCATAGAGTCTAGAAGATTTCTTTTCTGGAAGTAAAGGATCTCTTTAGCTAGTTCTTTAGGATGCTACAGCATCTTGGATCTGTACTTTGAAATATACAAAGAATATATTTCTGCTTCATTGCTCCATATCCAGAGGGTCTCTCAAATGCTATTTGGACCATTCAACTCTCTCAATGAAATATTAGCAAACATACATTTTTAGTGACAAAATAAATTGCTCAAAATCATTAAGATTAAGCATCAAAAAGACGAAGTATTAACTCAGTTGAAACTGTTCAGAAATTTATATCAGCACATCATATAGAATCTTGCCTTTTAAAACATTAATATCTTTGTTTTTTATTACTTATTTATTTCTCACATTTTTGAACCACCCATCTCCTTCCCTAATAAACTGCTTCCAATCATCATGTCTACATGGAATTTAAAAAAGCCTTTAGGTTAACTTAAATTCTATATCCTTATCCCATTCTACTTGATTACCTGCCTCCTGAAAATGAGATGATTGTATAGATGTGTGTACTCTGACAACTTAAAGACACAACAGACTGATTCCTGCTCTCCCCAGTCTATGAGTGAAGGCTAAAAATGTGTTTTAGATGATGTATTGCTGTCTGTAATAGCAGAAAAGTCAATATAATTGCCTTGGAGAATCATTTGTTTCAAAACCTATTTGGCAGAATATGTTGAGTTATACATCTACTTGTTATCAAATTGTGACTCCTTAGTTTGTTAGTAATGAAAGAAGTACCAGATTAGGGCTTATTGTATAGCTGTTCTTTCATTTATTTTCAAATCCATTGTATTGATCTTACTGTATCAGAGTGCTGCAAATGTCGGTCATTGATTCAGTGGTATATATTATAGTTTGCAATAGTGGTGAATATCTTTAGCTCGGGTGTATGATGAGGACGAAGATTCGTTCTCTGAGCTTGTGGGTTGGTTTCTGAATGGTTCGTTACCTAACCTGTTAACGAAACATTCGGAGACTAACTCACAAGCTCGGAGAACGAATCTTCACCTTCATATTATAGTTTCTTCTTGCAACCAAGATCTCATTCGTTGTTGATTTTAACTTGGAAGGGAACTTTGTCTGCTGACAGTAGAGAATGAGTGACATGGATCTGTTGTTAAATGAACAATCCATTCCAAATATAAGTTTAGAGTATTGTACATTAACCATTTTAAAGGTTACTTTAAAGGATAATCTCTTTACTTCAAAATTCAAGCTTTTAGTACAGTTACATGGATACATGTGTGCATATGCATATATTTAGGTAAACAGACAAGAGGTTCCTATACAATTATAAACTGTAGTGTGTGAGAGTGTGGGTACATAACTTTGTGTGTGACCTTTGAGTCAATCTTGCAATCTAGACTCCTGGCAATTATCTAGATTCCCTGCAGTTTTCTTAAGCAAGACTTGCTGAAGTGGCTTGCCATTGCCTGCTTTCTAGGGCTGAGAGAGATTGACTAGCCTAAGGTTACCCAGCCGGCCTGTGCTAAGGCAGGACCATAACTTATGGTCCCCTAGTTTCTAGCCTGCTGCCTTAACTACTCTACCAAACTGGCTCTCAAACTCTGTATATAGAGAGTTATTACTATACATTATCAAGTACTGACATGGTAGCATATTCAGTCCCATGCTTAAAAAAAATCTGTAACTGCATAGTTAAATTATAAATTCCTTCTGGCTGAGAATTCTGGGAACCGTGGTACCAGGATTTCTGGAGGGCATTCATTTGGGATTAGCTGATTTAATGATATCCAGTGTGCCTCTGATGGTTGCTTGGACAAACAAGAAGATAAGGCTACCATAAATCATATCTAGCTCTGGTTTCCCACTGGCATCTGACTGGCTGCTGTGGAAATAGTCATTTTGATGTATTACAAAAATGGTTAGAAATAGTATTTAAAATCACTCTCTGAAATTGTGGAAATATCTGTCAACCAAGGATATCAATCATATTTTATTCACAGCTAGCTTCCAGAAGATGAAGAAAAGACTTTCTTAACAGAAATTTAAAAAGAACCTGCATATTTTAAATTTGCTATCTAGCTGAACTCTGAAAGAGAAAAGGGATATCAGGGTACACCAGGATGGGAGCTCAGAATAGAACAAACTGTGCTGTTACTATAATATTCCTACCTTCAAAGGACTTGAGTTGTTTGAAGGTCAGAAGGCAAGCTCAAGCCATAGACTTCATATAGAGATGAATTGTAAGAGAGAATATAGAGAAACAAATCAATAAAGAAAAAGCAACTAGGGAGACAAAAGCAGCAGCTATCTGATGTATTGAATGGAGCACCCCCTGTGCAATACTTTGCCTGCTAGAAAAAAGTTGTAGGTATTGCTCATAAGATACATTGCCACCAATGATGTACTAAGCCATATGCTTCTGAAAACCAAATGTGACAGCTAGATAGGAAATTTAAAGCCAATATTTCTAAGCGTTTTCTAAAATGCTACCTGTTCCATATCAAGGACAAAGGAAAAAAGAGGAACATCAATGTATGGATGCAGGCAGAGTATAGAAAGAGGAGGAATTTAACCACTGGGGAAATTTGGGAACAAGTGGGGCTGTGCAGTACTTCATCTGCTGTTTAAACTGATGACAGTTCACCTGAAAAAAAGTAAAACAGCAATTTTTAATTCAGTCCTAGCTGAAATCTGGCAAGTGCTAAGGAACATCAGGTTCAGAATGAAGGATGCTGAGCCATGCAAAAGGATGAAAAAGGAAACTTACTTTGCCAAAGAGAAAGATTTTGTGCATAGATTCTTTTCTGCAATTGCCAGAAGCATCAGACCAGGAAGGAAAAATAGGAATACTTGGCTTTGAGAGAGCATTGATTCAGTGGGCACAGTGGAAACATGGAGAATGGAGAGAATCACAAGATTCTTCATGGAATTATCAAAATGGCAATATAAAGCCAAAAAGTTATTTAACACTGAGACATTCCCTTCTTTGGACTGAATAAGGGACATTGTTTTGGTAAATGAAATTAAGGAAGCATCTAAAGAAAGAAATGTTTTCATAATGGGTAACTTCATTATATAGAATAAATGAATCAGTGTAAGTTTTGATAACATGAAAACAAATTTTGGTCAGTTGGTCATAAAATCCACCAGGGAGCTCTGTACTTAATTCTATATGATGCCCAGAGTCTATCATGAGATGTAAGTTTTACATCATTAAAAACTGACTACATTTCTATGCAAGTGGAAACTGCCAAGAAAAACGATAACATTTCTTTCAAGTGAAATGCAAGTTCTAGTGATTTCATACTGTAGAACAGCCTAGTTTTAAATAGTGGAAAAACCAAAGAGATCATTGTCGATTTCAGAAAAGACAGGCACAGCCACACTTTCTCTGTGCATCAATGATTCACCTGTGGAGATGGTTACCAGCATCAAATTCCTGGGTGTGCAGTTAATAAGTAGGTTGGCTTGTTCGCTCAACAGCGAGACACTGGTGAAGTGGGCACAGCAGCGTCTACATTTTCTGCGTTGCATGAGAAAAGCACATCTTCCTTCCCCTGTCCTTACCACTTTCTACAGAGGGACTATCGAGAGCATCCTGTCATACAGCATCACAGTCTGGTTTAGAAGCATCACTGCTTCAGACAGGAAGGCAGTGCAGAGAGTGGTGAGGATGGCTGAAAAGATTATTGGCAGTTCCCTCCCTTCCATCCAGGACATAGCACATAAACACGACGTGTTTTCCTTGTTACCTTCTGGGAGGAGGCTCCGTGATATCCGAAGCACAACATCCAGATTCAGTCACAGTTTTGTTCCATACAGTATTAACCTTATGAACTCTAAAGCTTCCTCCTTCCGTTATATATTCAAGATGGACAGTGATTAACATTTATATGTTACTTATATGTAAGGGTGTAGGTCTATACATATGTTGTATATAGTATGTTTAAATGTGTGTTATGTATGTGTACACTTTGAGGGCAAACAACTAAATTTCATTTTTAATGTGTGCCATTGTGCCCACAATAAAAAATGACAATAAAGGTTATCTATCTATCTATCTATTGATGCTGATGCGACCTCATGCGCACAATGCATTTCAACTTAACATTCTAAACTTTGGGAAATGCTTCCTTTGGCATTTGTACTGCAAGAATATTTGTTAGTATAATGGAGGACATTCACAATACTCATGAGGGTAGTGATTCAGAGTAATATAGTATATTCTGATCGACTTTCCAAAATCTTGGATAGATGCTTTTCATCTTATCTTAATAAAGACCATTATGTAAAAGCTGTGGTTGACCAAAGGCATTGATGGAGCATGGTAATCAATATTCATGAACACAGCAATTATAATCATGGCATGTAAGAGATTGCAGGTTTGATAGCAAAAGGAAGAAATGATGAAGAACATGAATTATCAAATAAAATCATGAACAAATACAATCATAGAGTTGGAAAAGATCAGAGCAACATTATGAATTAATACAATTGTCAGAAAATTATTCAGTTTAGGTGATATAAATGATTGGTGCAACAAGCAAGAGAGTACAGAAAAAGCAATCGGGCCATTTGCACACCTGTGAATGAATGAAAATGATGACTGTTATCTATTGCTTAGAAAAACATCTGTTGTTTCCAAACAGGTAGTTTAAGCAAAATTTATTGACATACACATGCAAAAGCAATGAATAAAAAGAGCATAATTTATTTTTATTTTTTTTACTTAATGAAAGAAAAAGAAAATTAGTGAAAAATGCAGGGCTGATAAGAAACAATGCACATAAGACTAATCATTATTTAATTTGGTCAAGGATCTTGGAGTTTCCTCCAAGATCCTTGACCAAATTAAATAATGATTAGTTATTGGACTAGTTATTGGACTAATGGACATGGAATTAGTTATTGGACTAATGGACATGGAAGAAAGGAAAGATGAGAAAGAAAGTAGAGTGAAAGTAGAATGAATGCAGGAAGAGAAACTACAAAACCTATATGAAGAATTGTTAGAAAATAGATTTATTTCTGATCCTATTGAATTGTTGGGATTAGCTTTCCTCAAACTCTGCAATTTTCTTGGCAAACTTTTAGAAGTGGCTTGCCATTGCTTGTTTTCTAGAGCTGAGAGAGAGTGTGACTGGCCCAAGGTCACCCAGCTTGGCTTTGTGTCTAAAGTGGGACTAGAACTCACTCTCCCAGTTCTAGCCTGGTACCTTAATCTCTGAACCAAACTGGTTTACATATTGGGAAAAAGGATAGAGAAATTGTTAAGATGTGCAAATTCTGATAGAAAGATAGTGGGTAAAATGTGGTGTTTTGTGAGGAATAAAAGTTTGTTTGAAGAAGCAAAAATGGTCAGACTGTATATTAGTACCTTCTGCTCATTTGTTATATGAAGGGAGAATTGGGTACGTCGCAAGAAACAAAAGCAAGTTGAATAAAATGGAAATGGAATACCTAAAGTGTGTGTGTTATGAAAAAAAGAAGAGCTTAGGTCAGGAATGAACAATAAATTAAAATGATTAAATACAAAAATGACAGACTGGCATAAAAGAAGTAGATGGAATTTGAGACAGAAATGAGAGTTAAATCACAAAACAAATATATGAAGAAAAAGTGAATGGATAAAGAAGAGATGGAAAAGTGAGAAAGTCATAGTCAGATAAATGAAAATGGAAGAAGTATAACATCTGAAGAGCAAAACGCAATGCGTGGTGTTGGACATGGTGAAAAGGAGAGGGAGGAGGACAGAAATGCAGAACAAGGTAAAGTGCATAGTTTGGTATAAACTAGATTTACTTAGATCAACTTTATCTTTAATGTCTTTTCATAACTGCTTAATTTTCTACTACATTTTGCTTAACCCTGGTTACAATGCAAGGGATTAGTGTAATGAATATGTATATTGTAGGTATTTACATAAGAACAGTAATTTTATTGGTCATACTTGATTATTGTAAAAAGTACTAGGAATTATATGTTATGAGAGGACATTTAATGATTAACTGTGCAAATCACTACAAGTCTTTGATAAGATGTAACTTCCTTGTACTGCAAGATTGATATAAACATTTTCTGCCAAAGAAAAACAGTAGAGTATTAATTATAAATTAGGAAGCCAACCTACTATTTGTTGCTGAACTAAAATTCCCATTTCTTTTTTCGCTGGCCATAGTGACTGAAATAGCATAGCAATGTCATTCAGCAATACTTGGAAGACCATTTGCTCCTGCTTGTAATGATAAATGACTACTTCCTTTTAAAAAAGTATATATATCTATGACTTGATTTGGAATTGTAGCATGGAGATAGAGTTTAGTGTATAAGGGTGCATTTGTTTACTAAACTAAATTATTCTTTGTAGTGTCTCCTTTGTAGAAAATTAAAACTCTATGGTAGTTTGCCATAACCCCCCCTGCCTTTTCAATTGGCTGATTAGATGCATATTTATCTTGTTGGACACAGAGATTGGTTCTCAGTGGAGGAAGTGAGTGATGTGTTTACTTTTAAAACTTTCTCTTGTATATCCAGCTGTTTAGGAACTGTTTCCTACAGTAGCTTTTTGGAGGTCACAGTGTTTGCAGGGAAATCAATTAAAAATTCATTCTGTCTCCATCCTTCAAAGAAAATGTTACTTCATGGCTATATGTCTGAATCCAATGCTAGATTCTGTGTTTGGTTGAGAAACTAATACGCATACTATGAACTGAATTTATGTGGTTAATATACTGTGAAAGCACTATTATTATTCATTGGCTTTCAGATTGTGTTACTGTAAAATGTTACAAGGAAAGTGTTGACTCACGAGCCAGTTCTAAGTTGGGAAAAGCATCAGTTAGAAACATCTTCCAACCAAATCTTTGATCATTGAAAGAGAAGGTTGTGCTAATGGTATTTCCTGGTGAGTGTGGTGTCTTGCATGTGTATTTATCAATGAAACTATCATTCTTCTTGATACAGGGCTAAATTACTTACTCCACAGAGTATATTTTCTTTTCCTAAAGACAACCAGGCCTCCTTCCTTTCTTCCGAGGATAGGATGCTTATTAAACATACAAATGCCTACATGAGTTCCTTCCGCAGCTAATAGCAGCTCAGACTAGGAGGTGGAGAAGGGTAATTTGGATAATTGATGTATGGGAACACTTTCAGTCCTTTCCTCTATGTTCCATATTCTAAGCCATGCTGCTTTTCCAAAAGAAAAATGTATCAGAAGATCCAATCATAGCACATAGTTTGGCAATTATATTCTGGTAAGTACCTCAGCTAGCAATATTTTATTTACTTAATAAATAAAAGCAAATGGGAGGAGGACATCATTTTATTATAAGCCTATATATCCTATGTGCTTCTAGACAGAAAGATTAGTTGACCCTGGCAGACCTTGAAACTGAAAAAGGTTAGACCACATTAGTGAGTAGATAATATATTTGATGGGAGATCTTCAGAAAGTCAGAATGTAAAAATTGATATGGTGGGGTGTGTGGGAAGTGAGTGACCTTGAATGAGTTCTTTATTTACCCAACATAGTGTTCTTATCTGGACTTTCTTATAAAAACTTGAATAGAATAGAACAGAACAGAACAGAACAGAATAGAATAGAATCTGGAAGGGACCTTGGAGGTCTTATAGTCTAGCCCCCTGCTCAAGCAGGAGAACCTATACCATTTCAGACAAGTGATTGTCTAGTCTCTTCTTAAAAATCTCCAATGATGGAGCGCCCATGATTTCTGAAGGCAAGCTGTTCCACTGGTTAATTGTCCTCACTGTTAGGAAGTTTCTCCTTAATTCCAGATTGCTTCTCTCTTTGGTCAGTTTCCAACCATTGTTTCTCATCCTTCCCTCTGGTGCTTTGGTGAATAACGTGACCCCCTCTTCTTTGTGGCAGCCCCTCTACTGGAATACTCCTATCATATCGCCTCTGTTTCTTCTTTTCTTTACATTAGTCAACCCAAGTACTGTAGCTGTTCTTCATATGTTTTAGTCTCCAGGCCTTTGATCATTTTAGTTGCTCTTCTCTGAACTTTTTATAAAGTCTCAACTTAATCTAATGGTTCAAGTTCTTGTTACCTGCATCTTCTTCATGTAGAATCTACCCATCATTTCTGTGAGATCTGAGAAGATATGCTACAGATTCTGCCACCCACTTCCCAGGTGGTTAGGTTGGTGGGCGTCCAGAAGCAGACCTTTTGATGGCTGCTCCTTTGTAGAGGAGTATAGAGATGACCTTGCAGAAATAGGCAGCCACCATTAGTAAAATAGCAGCTTAGCTTGGGGAAACAGAGAAGCATGATAAAGAAACTCAAGATTGCTCTGCCTTCACTCTCTTTGTATAAGAGAAGGAGAAACTCTGCAGGCTTTCAAGATTTCTGTCACTAAAGGCTAAATCAGTAAAATGGAGGGCTAATATTTCCTGACGTGTCTGTTTCCTGATCTGGTCTACTCAAAGGGGTGATACCCTGCTTTATGGCATAGCTTGGACCCTGAGATCAGAATGATCTGTGGAAGTCAGGATGACCCTGTTAGCATTTAGGAAAAATAAAAATAAAAATAACCCTCCTCTGCTAAATCTATGCTAAATCCTGTACTGCTCTTAGTGATCTCTAAGGCTTATGTTGTATCCAATTTTAGTGTTTTATGGATAATTGCCTTTTGTGTGTTAATGGATTGTTGGTTTTATGGTCTTATGAATTTCTGGTCTTATGAGTTTTTATTACCTATGAGCCTCCTAAACCTTTACATTGTAGCAGCATCTACATGTAATCAGTCAATCTGTCAGTGGGATCTGCACTCTGAAATCTTGATTCAGATTTCAGTCTCAACCAAATCAGTACTATAATTCAGATCTAAATCATGACCATCATCATTGCTTTTATAGTTCTTCTATGGTGCTTTTCCTGAAAAAAAAATCTCTCGAGAAAATCTGAAATATTTCTGAGGGTATGGAGGTACTGGGTACAAATGGGTATTTTAGGAATGCCTGTGAGGTTGACAGTTCTGCTGTAAATATTTGGGCCGCATAGCATTTGGGCTGAGAATAATGCTTTGCACTTTAAATAGCTGGATGCCAGAGAGAGCATTCACTTATAAATATGGCAGTTGCAGCATGGTGTTTTTGAATATAACCAGAAGCAGATTCACAGAAATGGCCATTAAACTGCTTGACTTTAGGAACCTATTTATAAGTCTGGAAATCTATAGATAAAAATACAGAAATAGTTTTTAATAAGGCAGACAGTCAGGCTAAGTATTTTGAATGTCCAGTCAGTTCTCATATAGTAGAATTCCCATTATCAATAGTCTAGCTATCTCAAATATGTCCCACTCCCCACAAACTTTCCTGCCTGAACCGGCATCAGAGAAATTATCTACTGCATTTTGTAAATAGGAGTAAATTGAGTAAACAGCCTACCACAAAAAAGCTCTTATTTTTAAGAAATGATAGGCCAAGATATATAAATTGGTCCTTATGTCAGCTGCAATAACTGCAAAATTATTTTATTATAGTTGTGGCCCATTTCACATGGATGGAAGAGCAATGGAAACAAAAAGAAAGAAAAGAAAAGCCAGCATAAGAACACTTAGAATTACAGAATAGAATACAGTAGATAAATCAGAATAGATACTGTATGTCCTTTTTTTTTTGGCCACAGTCTATGATAACCTTTCTCTACAGAGTTATGAATCTACCAGCATTTGTGTGCTGTCTACTTACACAATTCTTTGTCAGTTAGGTAGGAAAAGTGAGCAAACGAATAGCAATTCAGAATATTCACAACTTTAATAATTTGTATTTTACCTACAATATGAGCTAATCATTGTTTAGGACTGGGAAAAAAAACCCAAATGGAAAAAAACCTAGCTTCATCTGGGCTGAAAGAGAAATGATTCATCCAGGAAAAAGTTGACCTCGGAAGTCAGTTCAGGATTTGCTATGCATCTCTCTACCTTTAAGTGATGACTAAATTCAACTTGCTTGAATAAGCTCTTGTTTTGTCTTCAGGTTGCCAGCTTACTTGCTTATGGAGAAGTATGAAGGTCGATGGGCTATAAAATGAGACTGGCATGTGGGGACATGACTGATTATTTACCCTTTTTTGCTGCCCTTGGGTCCTTCCATATATTCCCACCTTCGTGTTCTACCACCAGCTGATTTTCTAAACTATGTCTTTGTATGCTGGTGGTGGTGGTGGCAAGGGAGAGGAAATGTTTAAACTTTAAATGTAGTTAAATTTTAAAAATTGATTTTAACAAATACGAGGACTCAGTGGAAGGAACAGGTAGTCCTCGACTTACAATGACCATTCAAAATTACAACGGCATTGAAAAAAGCGACTTATGATGGTTTTTCATAATTACGACCTTTGCAGCATCCCCATGATCACGTGATCAAAATTCGGATGCTTGGCAACCGGTTCATATTTATGACCGTTGCTGTGTCCCAGGATCATGTGATCACCTTTCGTGACCTTCTGACAAGCAAAGTCAATGGGGAAGCCAGATTCACTTAACAACCGACTTATTAACTTATCAACTGCAGTGATTCACTTAGCAACTGAGGCAAGAAAAGTCGTGAAATGAGGCAAAAGTCACTTAACAAATGTCTCACTTAACAACAGAAATTTTGGGCTCAATTGTGGTCGTAAGTGGCTATTTTGGGTTACCAAAAACTTAGCTACTATTACAGTAAAGTAAACCTGCTGGACTATAGGTAATGTTAAAGTTAAATTGGAATAGATTTACCTGGAAACGTGGCATAGATGTTTCTTCAATCAATATAATCAGGCTAGGATGTGGTTCTTACAAAGTAAATTTACAGCACATCTTAGAGGGCCAAAACACTGGGTTGGAAGTCCTGACTCTGCTTCTGGTGGGAAAAACTGGTTGAACATAATTCAGCATATATCTAAATAAATATGTACATCATGTGGACTTTTAATGCAAAAACATAGAAAATTTGGAGGAAGATGAGCAGTGAGCTATTTTATTATAAAGAGGAATCTTATATTCTTATATTTCGGGATATGTCTTACCTGTACTTAATATGCTTGAATTTTTTAGCTGTATTTTTTTGTTTTAGAAAATTTTGTTAAATAAAATGTCTATAATAGCATGCTGACTGTATCATCTGTTCCTAATTATTCTTAAGAGCTTTTCACTGACTTCAGCAAATTTGCATGATCTGGGGAGACTCCCCCTCCCCCCTCCCCTTCCTGAATGAGTTCTGTTTTCTTCCTTCTTTTCTTCTTTGTGGAGGTTTATTGTGTAATCTCTACATTTGGGCTGCTCTCAGCATTCTGCTTTCAACATATTTCATCTTTGGTAGTCAGCACTAATTTGTTGTTTGAAATAACTTCATTGTAGTTCTGATAATATCTTCACTCAGCTAAAAGAATAAAAGAAAGAGATAGTTTAATTATTTCCATTGTGGGGTTTATACCCTCACAAGAGATTCAAACCTCCCAGGAATGTGACAATATAAGCTGTTGAATTAAATCACTCCACCCACACCTTCGAAATATCTTTATATCAACAGAAATGGTGTCTGAACGAGTGGATTAAAAAAAGGGCTATTTGATTCTCCTTTTCCTGATATCCTCCATGCTAATTGGACTACAATTCCCATCATTCCCTGCATGCCAATTTAAAGTATTTACTTACATCTCCCACATAAAACATTGTGTTACTTTTGTCTTTCTTTGCTTCATAATAAAATAACAAGTTGGGGATAAATTCAGGTTACATTATTCCTGCAGGATACCCTCTGCACATGGAACATGGCGTACATGTATCTTTTTGTGTGCACATGGAACATGGTGTACATGAATCTTTTTCCCTCAGAGTTACCACAGGGATGCACCCACATTCAGGAAAGATGAACAACATTTCTGCATGCTCACTCAGCTTTTTAAACCTGCTCCCAAAATGGAATTAAAATGAACACATAAGTAGACAAAGAACTCTAGGAGCAACTATAATTCAGAATCAATGCAGTTTTCATATAATGTAAGACTACAGCTTAGCACTCAGAGTCTGTGACCCTAATTGTATTGTGATGCCAGATGCAGAAAAACTGATCCTACATATGATGATGCTACCTTTGAATATATTATATTAAGTGAATGTTCCATATGCTTTATTTGATTGTTCATATTTATATTTCATTGAAATGCCACAAATTTTTACTTTCATTCTTCCTTTCCTATTATCTCAGAACTGCTTAACATGGACTGTTCAAAAGAAGGTCCAGACAATCTTCTAAGGGATTGATATGGGAAAGCTATGTGTGAATGTGATGCTTGTTGAACATCCACAATGAATGTTAGATTTAAAACTAAGAGATTTCCTGCATGGCAGTCTTAAAATCTTTGACTCCTGTGAGGAAACTGGCAGGAAATGAACCATTTTAAGAAATCCCTTTCTAGATTTCAGCTCCCTTCTAAACTTTGGATTTGGTGATGGTCTGATTTATTGTCTGTCCAATTTTTTTGAGGTCCCAACTGTCCCAAGTAGGCGGAGTTTTCTTCTTTTTCAGTCGGCCCACCCATTCTGGATACCGAAAGATTCTTTCTTTCGAGAATGGGTCTATGAAAATATACGGTTCCCATAGTTAAATCTTTTGTATTGTTCCCATCCACATAATGACTCCTACATACTGCTAAAACATACACAGTCCCAACTGTTCCGTTGTTCCAGCAGTAAATTTATATATATAAAAAAAACCAGAACACGTCCACCATTTTGCTGTTCCATTAGTGCACCGATAGCAAAGCAGAACCAAACTAAAAGTCTGTCTTTCCACTGTTCCACCGGTGAGTGTATATGAAAATATATGGATAATAAATAAATAACTAGGATTAGGAACTAGGAACCCAAGGGGCAGGGCTGTTCTGCCACAGTAACTGGTAGTCATAGTGCAAGCTTTGGCCAACCGTGAAATGAAAACCAGTCAGCTCCTTCTGTGCCAGCTAAGTAAAAAACAGAACAAAACACACACTATGTTTGATGCATGGCAAGTATAGAGAAGACCACATTCCTGCTTTCATGAAATGGTCTATAGTCCTTACCCATGCAGGGACCAGCTTGCCATGCAATCAGCTCTTAGTCTTTTTTTTTTTTAAACAGATGTTACTTTTCCATGTCTACCCCTTTATGAGATAGTATTACATGTTAACATATAGAGATCATCTGTCTTCACATCTACTTGAGTCTGAGAACATTAATCTGGATTTTAATTGCTAAACATCTTTTTTATTCTCCCATAACTCTTTTGGCTTAGCTGCTAATTGACCTGATGTTCTACTTTCAGATTTATGGTTGTAACTCTCTGAACTCATTTGCAGACAGTGTTTTGAACAGAATATTTTAATGCAAATATAATGTTATATTGGCAAATGATGAATAGTTACTATTGGGGTTTGTACAATTATATGAGTTCATTATTACTGCCATTCAATATTGCAGATGAGAGGGGGAGAAAAATAATTAAGCAAAATACCAGAGTAAACCCCATAATGAACATCAAATCAACATAGATTAAATCCTAGTAGGCTTAACTTGTGTTTAATATATATACAATCCTTTGGGACAGAGAATCCATGAATATATGTATGTCAAGAATATATCTGCCAATTTAAGTGGTGGAAAAGAAATGATAGCAAGACAGTAATTACTCCATAACTATTCCTCCTCTGCATAAAATCTGAAAAATGCTTTTAAGTTGTTCTTTTGTAATAGCCCCTTAAATATAAGTTAAACTTCTGACTGACTCATTGGGGATTTAGCAGTATTAGAGCATTTCAGCATACTAAACTATGAATTTAACAGGTATAATTTACATGCTGATTTGAAAAATCATGCATTCTAATAAGAAATCACTGTTTATCATTGTATATAAAACTTGAAAATAAAAAATAATAAACATTAGATATTTTTCCTGTAGAACCATCTCAATCAAGTGCCAACATTTTAAAAATCATCCAGTTAAATTGAAAACTGAATTTAGCAGGCAATTCTTAATGTCTTCATTTATAGTCCCTTGAAACTAAAACCTGACTGTCAGTCAAAAAATAGGAACTGATAGATTCTTGATTCATTAGCTCAGCTGTGACTGTATGTCTGACAGACTCTTCTCTTGCCCTAACCTGTTCTGTCCTTTGTCCTGAGTTATAGAAACAAAAGTTTCATGTTGCCTGTGAATCAGAAAATTGAGATTTATTTCCTATGTGCTAAACAAGAAATGAAACTAGTACTGGATATTGGGTTTCATATGCTGGTGAATAAGCAGGAATTGTGAAACTTAAAAACATAATATACTATATAATGTGTGTGTGTGTGTGTGTATCTGTTGTGTGTGTGTGAAAACACTTTGAAAGCCAGTATGAAATGATGATTAAGATGGTAGAATAGGAGCAAGGGGATCCAGTTTCTAATCTACATTTAGCCACAGAATCTCATTGAGGTGCTTTGGACCACTCACTTGTTTTCAGGTCAACCTACTTTCCAGGATTATTGTGGGAAATGGGCTTGTCAACTGGCAACCTACCTTCCAGGATTATTGTGGGAAATGGGCTTGTCAATTGGCAGTTCAAGACCCAAGAACCATATGACGAATAGTCCTTGCCCTAGTTCCTGTCAACCTAGGAATTTGAAAGCATGCAAATGCGAGTAGATAAATAGGTTCCATGGGCCTTGGCATATAGTCATTCTGGCCACATGATCATGGAAGCATCTTCAGACAACACTGGCTTCCTCTGCTAAGAAACAGAGATAAGCACACCTATTAGAGTTGGGCATGACTGGTCAGAGAAAATCTTAACCTTTTTTGTTTTAAATGCTATGTATGCCGTCTTGAGTTCCTGAATAAAAGGCTATATATGATTTGAAGGAAGAAAAGAAATGTAGGAACAAATAGGAAACATTCTAGAATTGGTTTGCTTTAAAGCCAGTCTGTTATTATACTCTGGTTTACTGTATTGCGTGAACCAATTGTTATCCATTATTGCTGAGCATGGTTACTGTGATTTGTTCAAAAAACCCACTTATTTAAAAATTGTGGATTAGCATTATGTGTACAGCTCAAGTTTGCTGTCTGGGCACCAGACCAAAATTTCTCTTTTCCCCTGGCATCTGGCCTGAGGGGGGCATGGAAGATATATTTATTTATTACCACATTTACAACCTTATTTCAGATAAAAAAGGGTTTCTTATTGATTAGTAAAAATAAGACAGTCATACTCTTAAGCAAAAAATATAGGGCACAAGATGAAAAATTGATTGCAATTTAAAAAGAAGCAATAGTCTTGTGTCACCTTAAACGTAGGAATATAACTTTACATTACATAATCATATATTATATATATTATATATAAGTTTTCTATTCCAATTGAAGGGACATATATCTCAGGTAGAAAATTCATTTTTCCAGTAATTGCCATCTCAGCTATTGGAGAGTTCCAGGTATTTAGCTGGAATATATGAAACTGCTCGGGCTCATTCTTACATGCTCATTGTTTTGATTCTCTAATCCCCTGGAAGCCCTTGAAGGTAATTTGTCATTGTCTTGACTTTTGCTGACTTGAAACCCTGAGAACAATAAGCAGAAAGCATCTCTGTGCCCCAGAGATGTGCTAAAGTTCTTGAAGCAGGAAAAATTCTCTTATCGCCACAGGGAAAGAAAGAAGGGAGAAATCCCATTGCTTCAGAGAAGAGGAAATTGGCAATGCCTTTGTCAATATCTGGGTTACTAAGGGTGAGCTACCAGGCCATCGTTTCCTTCCAGGACTGGAAGCTCAAGGGACTGGAGGAAGAGTAAGGGTGTTTTCTCCAATAAGAATATGTTACCACCATGTATGACAAGCAATCCAACACATTCTACCTTCCCAGCTTTATTTTTCTTTAAACAGTTGACTTTAGTGACAGATATCAAGCACATTCATTCCTGAAACACTTCCAAATTTCAGAAGAGTTTTGCCAAAAGGCCAAGTAAGCCATATCAGAAAACTAATTTGGATCCTGGCCTTGCACTAGTGTTGAATGACCTGCAGAGAAATATGTTGATTTTGTAACTGTCCCCTGGTTTATGAGCAGATGTCATTCACTGGTGCCAAGACCCAGGGCTCAAAGTATGCTTCTGGCAGTTTAAAGGTTTAGTTGTAAACCAATTATGTTTTAATTATTCTAGCAAGATGCTAGGAAGCAGGTCTCTTCATGGTATGTAAATTTTTTTAAAAAAGTTTAAATAGTTTTAGCATTTACTTTAATGAGTGATTTAATTCAATGTGATTTCAGGGTAGATATATGTAAGTGTGAAGTTGCAAAATGATTTTAATTTCATTTTCTAGCTTCATTTGCTAAATTAAACATTTTATAGTTTCACTGGAATTATAATAAAGAAAAGCTAAGTACAATCAGTGCCTGATTGAGACACCATTAGAGAATACCAGAATTATAAGCCAAGAGTGAGTAGAGGCAAAAACATTCTGGAAGAAAAACAATGGAAACCTCTTACATATTATTGCTAAGAAAGCTACATAGATGTGCCATGAAAATTACCAGAAGTAGAATTCAACTTTAAGGACATCTTTTTTTAAAAAAAAAAAATTAGTCTTTACACTTTACTTCCTTTTCTGCAGGATATTGGAACATATGCAAATAAGAATTGGCAATTGCAATGTATTATTTAAATGTAAATTCTTTACCGTCCTTTATGAAAATTTAAGACATACATCTAATTTTTAGACAGATCTAATCAAAAAGACTCCTTCATTGATTACTGCCTTGTCGTGGCAAAGGGGCTTGCGTAACTCAATGAAGTTATGAGCTATGCCGTGCAGGGCCCCCAAGACGGACAGGTCATAGCAGAGAGTTCTGACAAAATGTGATCCACTGGGAAGGAAATGGCAACCCACTCCAGTATCTTTGCCATGAAAACCCCATGGACAGTACTAAAAGGCAAAAAGATATGACGCTGGAAGATGAGCCCCTCAGGTCGGAAGGTGTCCAATATGCTACTGGGGAAGAGCAGAGGGCTAGTACTAGTAGCGCCAGAAAGAGTGAAGCGACTGGGCCAAAGCCGAAAGGACGCTCAGCTGTGGATGCATCTGGTGGTGAAAGGAAAGTCCGATGCTGTAAAGATTTTTTCTCCATAGGAACCTGGAACGTAAGATCCATGAATCAAGGCAAACTGGACGTGGTCAAACAAGAGATGACAAGACTGAACATCGACATCTTAGGAATCAGAACTAAAATGGACAGGAATGGGTGAATTTAATTCAGAGGACCATCAGGTATACTACTGCGGGCAAGAATCCCTCAGAAGAAATGGAGTAGCCTTCATAGTCAATAAAAGAGTAGGAAAAGCAATACTGGGATACAATCCCCAAAATGACAGAATGATCTCAGTGCGAATCCAAGGCAAGCCATTCAATATCACAGTAATCCAAGTCTATGCCCCAACCACTGGTGCTGAAGAGGATGAAATTGACCGGTTCTATGAAGCCCTACAGCACCTTATAGAATCAACACCAAAAAATGATGTCCTTATCATCATGGGGGATTGGAATGCTAAAGTAGGAAGCCAAAAGATAAACGGAATAACAGGCAAGTTTGGCCTTGGAGTACAAAATGAAGCAGGGCACAGGCTGATAGAATTTTGTCAAGAGAATACGATGGTCATAGCAAACACTCTTTTCCAACAACCCAAGAGACGTCTCTACACATGGACATCACCAGACGGTCAACACAGAAATCAGATTGACTATGTGCTCTGCAGCCAAAGATGGAGAAGCTCTATACAGTCAGTAAAAACAAGACCAGGAGCTGACTGTGGCTCAGATCATGAGCTTCTCGTTGCAAAATTTAGGCTTAAATTGAAAAGTAGGGAAAAACACTAGGCCACTCAAGTATGAACTAAATCATATCCCTGATGAATATACAGTAGAGGTGACAAATAGATTTAAGGAATTAGATCTGATAGACAGAGTGCCTGAAGAACTATGGACGGAGGTTCGCAACATTGTACAAGAGGTAGCAACTAAAACCATCCCAAAGAAAAAGAAATGCAAGAAAGCAAAATGGCTGTCTGAGGAAGCTTTGCAAATAGCTGAGGAAAGAAGGGAAGCGAAAGGCAAGGGAGAAAGAGAAAGATACCCAATTGAATGCAGAATTCCAGAGAATAGCTAGAAGAGATAAGAATGCCTTCTTAAATGAACAGTGCAAAGAAATAGAAGAGAACAATAGAATAGGGAGAACCAGAGATCTCTTCAAGAAAATTGGAGATATGAAGGGAACGTTTCATGCAAAGATGGGCATGATAAAGGACCAAAATGGCAGGGACCTAACAGAGGCAGAAGAGATTAAGAAGAGGTGGCAAAATTACACAGAAGAACTATACAAGAACGAGCTTAGCATCCCTGATAACCACGATGGGGTGGTCACTGACCTCGAGCCAGACATCCTAGAATGTGAAGTGAAATGGGCCTTAGGAAAGCTGAGCAACAACAAAGCTAGTGGAGGTGACAGTATTCCAGCTGAGCTATTCAAAATCTTAAAAGACGATGCAGTAAAAGTGCTACACTCAATTTGCCAGCAAATTTGAAAAACTCAACAGTGGCCACAGGATTGGAAAAGGTCAGTTTACATTCCAATTCCAAAGAAAGGCAATGCCAAAGAATGTCCAAACTATCGCACCATTGCACTCATTTCACATGCAAGTAAAGTTATGCTTAAAATCCTACAAGCTAGACTCCAGCAGTATGTGGATCGAGAACTTCCAGAAGTACAGGCAGGATTTTGAAGAGGCAGAGGAACTAGAGATCAAATTGCCAACATACGCTGGATTATGGAGAAAGCTAGGGAGTTCCAGAAAAACCTCTACTTCTGCTTCATTGACATTGACTATGCTAAAGCCTTTGATTGTGTGGATCACAACAAATTGTGGAAAGTTCTTAAAGAGATGGGAGTACCAGACCATCTTATTTGTCTCTTGAGAAACCTATATGCGGGTCAAGAAGCAAGAGTGAGAACTGGACACGGAACCACTGATTGGTTCAAAATTGGGAAAGGAGTCCGGCAAGGCTGTATTCTGTCGCCCTGCCTATTTAACTTATATGCATAGCACATCATGAGAAAGGCAGGGCTAGATGAATCAAAAGTTGGAATTAAGATTGCCGGGAGAAATATCAACAACCTAAGATATGCAGATGATACCACTCTAATGGCAGAAAGTGAAGAGGAACTAAAGAGCCTCTTGATGTGGGTGAAGAAGGAGAGTGCAAAAGTTGGCTTGAAACTCAACATTAAGAAAACCAAAATCATGGCATCCGGCCCTCTCAATTACTGGCAAATAGATGGGGAAGAAATGGAGGTAGTGACAGATTTTATCTTCCTGGGCTCTAAGATCACCACAGATGGGGACTGCAGCCAAGAAATTAAAAGACGCTTGCTCCTGGGGAGGAAAGCTATGGCAAATTTAGACAGCATTCTAAAAAGCAGAGACATCACCCTGCCAACAAAAGTACGTATAGTCAAGGCCATGGTTTTCCCAGTTGCAATGTATGGCTGTGAAAGTTGGACCATAAGAAAGGCTGAAATGCAAAAGAATGAGGCCTTGAAACTATGGTGCTGGAGAAGACTCCTGCGAGTCCCTTGGACTGGAAGGCGATCAAACCGGTCAGTCCTAGAGGAGATCAACCCCTGCTCCTTAGAAGGCAGGATACTGAAGTTGAAACTCAAGTACTTGGCCACCTAATGAGAAGGAAGGACTCACTGGAGAAGAGCTAATGCTGGGAAAGATTGAGGGCAATAGAAGAAGGGGACGACAGAGAATGAGGTGGCTGGATGGATGTCACTGAAGCAGTAGGCGTGAGCTTAAATGGACTCCAGAAGATGGTAGAGGACAGGAAGGCCTGGAGGAACGTTGTCCATGGGGTCGCGATGGGTCGGACATGACTTCGCAATTAACAACAACAACAAATCAAAAAGATGTTCATTAATAATAGTGGAATTATATTCCAAGAAAATACGTTAGGGATTCAGACCTGAACTCTTGATAGTTGAGTTGATCATTCTATCAACCCAAAGTAAAACAAGTCAACGTATAAACAGTACAAAGCAAAAACATCAACCTTCAAAAATGTAGGCAGTTGCAGTGATCCACATAATCACAAAATAATGATGATTTTTTAAAAAAATCTCATCATATTCTCCTAGCCTGAACATGTAAGCAAATCTTGCAAATCTAACATATTGCAAATCTGTAGCAAAAGGCAAATTCTGAAAATCTGCTGCTGTCAGCCCTTCAGGGTAGACTAGACTAGGAAAGTAGAGCTATGAATGTTAATATTATTTTTATTATATACGGTTACACTAAAACAATCTTGTAAGTCTAGATGCACTTCTCCCCTCCCTTCCTTTATCTTCATGAGACTTAGGGAGAGTCTTGTCTGAGACACTTTCTCAATTTACATTTCTACTTTGGGCTCAGATTTTTGACCATAGCCTTGGTTGCACTCCCTCCTTTTCCTCATGATTATTTCTACTTCCCATTACAGCTATATGGTAGTGTCTTTAAAGAGTAGCCATGGAAACTTGTGGAATAATATTCTTCTTAAACACAGACATTATTCAGCCAGTCATAGCTGTGACTTTTAACTAAATCAGAATGGAATGCTTGAAATGACCCAATCCAAAGGGTTTAAGGAGGTTTGGGCAGAAAAGCAGTATGTTTGAATCATATCTGAAAAACATGGGTGGCAACTGCTTTTCAATTACCTAGGAATAGAGGGAGGACAATATTGTCTGTTCCTGTACTCCTGAAGAGGTGGATTTACCTGTTTAGGTGATGGACTAAGCAGGACATGTGAATATACCCTTAGAAGAAATAACTTTTTTCTGCATAAGAACAGCCTTTCAGAAGCCCTTAGATTCTGGTTTGCCTGCCACACTCTCTGACCACTGAGCTGCTGTGTGATTGTGCATGCCTATTCATGTTCCATGGAACTGTCATGATTTGTTGATTGTGTTACATGAAAACTGACATTTTAAGAATATGGAAATAAAATACTTTTCACATACTGTTTATGCTTTTCTGCAGAGGGTTATTTTTCTTAGCATTTGTCCCGCACAGTTGCAAGGCCCACTTGTTTTTATACTAGTCTGCACTAGTCTAGTTCCTACAAAATGTTTTACCTGTGTTGATACTGCCAATGAAATGGTGATACTGCCAATGAAACTCTCCCATGAAAAATAGCCTAAAACTATTTTGAAAAATGCCACTTCAAAAATATTAAAACTTAATTCAACTACATTTGTCTGTCAGTTTGTATTTGCACTCAGTTTCAATTTTCATTAGTAATAGAGACTGATTTTTTTTCATGGCCAGGGACTTTAGAAACTAGCTTTATTTCAATGTAAGTAGAATCCAAAAAGGTTCTTGTGTTTGTTGGACTGTATGCAGAAATTATTGCAGAATTTTAATAGTAAATTTGAATTCCTATCCCAACTGTTTCAATAGGTTTTATTTAGCTCCACCTTGTAAATATTGCACTCTTTAAATTACTGCAGGTGGCATCTTGTGGATGCCACCTGCTTGGGTCATGGGTGTGTATGTGTGGGCCTGTCGATGTGTGTGTGTGATTTCCGAAGTTGACCAAACAGATCCAACCAATTAATTCTTAGCAGAATAGTTCAAACCCAGGACTATAGAGAATAGTTCTACCCCAGCGTTACTTTATTCTAATTCCCACCATATTTTGTGACTTTCTTAAGCCAGGTTTAACTTTCATTTTCATCTGTGTTTGAAACAAAGTCCTAGAGAACCATATAGGAGTAGATCGTTTCTAGATGCTCTGCCTCTCTTTCCAGAGGGGGTAAAATTGAAGCAAGATGTCAACGCTGCTAACATCGGATGTTCTTGCTTTGACAACAGATGGAAATGTAGCCATCTTTTCTCTATTGCTTTTAGAGTTTGTTGATGCTGTGAGGGGGAATGTGGATGAGAGTCCAGCTAGTCATAACAATAATAACTCAGCCGTGGGAACCCAAGGTTATTAGGTCCAGAGCTGATAGAAATTTGGCGGGCAGGAGAGATGGGGAGAAAGTTAATTGGGGAATGTGATTTATGACTGTTAATTGGAGGAGGGAATTGCGCTTTGCTACTTTGTGCCAGGGGAGGGGAATTCAGTTTTTGGCTTCAACTATGTAGTGCCGATACTTTGTTTCTCAAATAAAAGATTCTTTAAGAAAAACAATGCCTCGAAGTTCTTTTGAAGAGATTCATCTGTCGGAACCATGACACAAGCAAGAGGTGGAGAAGGGAGTTGCAGCCCTCTAGACTCCCTTGTGGCAACTGGGAGCATGGAGAGTAATGGAGATGGCTGACTTGCTGTGGATTATGGGTTTTTGCCTCACAAAAGTGAGTGAATTGATTGTGGGATAGAAAGAAGCACATTGTGTTGTGCTGTTCTTGGAGTTTAATTGTAAGATGTTTAGTAGTTCTAGGACAGTAAGTAAGATAAAAAATACTTAAGGTAAAAGCAATTGTCTCCTAACTGAGGTCATTCACACCTTTGCAGTACTCAAAGTACAGGAGAGAAAGAATAACTCAGCTTTACTAATATGGTGCCTTCTTGATCATGCAGCCTGGGATGATAAAAACAGCAGTGGATGATGATGGCAATATAGGCATCAGGCATTATCTTGAATTCTTACCACACTTAGCTACTCCGTGGTTCCTGATTGTTTAAATATGGAAGCTAGAAGGGCTATTGCAAATGTAAGTGGGTTTCTTTGCCTTTTCTTCAACTGCCCCCCTCAATTTCAACATGGATTTAATTTCACAAACGTTTTCTTCCCTGCTTCCAATTATTAGCTGTATTTGTGTGGGGTTTTTCCTCCCCTTATGCATTTGTCAAATCCTTAATGGATTTGCTTTCATATTCTCAGTCTACAGTTTTAGACATTCACTGCTCATTGCTTTTTAAAAATAACTGCAAAGCTAAGTATTGTAATTATTGCCTTTTGTCTTTTGGCAAGGGCAGTTATATGCCAGGGCTTTTCATTAGTTGAGACAACGGCTCTGCTTTTATCAGTTTCTTATATGCTATGATTGTACTCCTGTTCTTTTAAGCCTACTTGAATGGCTGGGGCTGGAAAACTCAGAAAGATCAGCTGCCTTTATGCATTTCTGATTGGTGTCAGCATTCCTGACATAATTCACCAACGAATTAAGATTTTCTGGATGGGTAGCACGGCAGCACAAAATGGCATGTTGTTCTGTTGGATGAAACGGAGCCTCTGAGTGCCTGGAATTTCCCCAAATGCATACAAGAATGTTGCCAGCTCAATGATAGCAATTCATGTCTTAAGAAGGTGGGGTGGGGGGAAGAGAAAATTTAGCATTGAACTCTACCAGTTGACTTTTTCATTTGAGTTAATTGAGTTAATTTCTGGATTGAATTCCTCTAACTGTTGCTTGTATTTTACATGTAAGCTGTTAGACAGCCATTCAAGCATAATAGGATAATCTGGAATTTAACCCAAAATGACATTTGGCATAGCAGTAAGTACTTTGGATGCACGGACAACATAGTTGTATATGTACGACATGAAAAAGGCTCTAAGGCTTCCATTGGTTAATGCAGGAGTGGCTCACTTTTGGATAGCCCCACCTTAGATTTAGAGGAAGCAGAAGACTATCAGAGGAAGGGGGGGTTGTTTATCTGTTTGGTTCGGATGTAGTATGAGCAAAGCTTTGTGTGCAAATATATGTAGCTGCCGTAAAAGCAAATGATTATTTGAAGAGTGAGATTTTTTTTTCAGCAAAGGGAGCAGCTGCACTAGAACAAACCCTATTCTTCTCATCCAAAACCTAATTACCTTGTTTCATTGAAATTGCATCTTTCCTGTAAACCATGTAAGAATAGATCAATGGATTAATGGTCTTGAAAGGGATCTTTGAGTACTTAGAGTTGGTATTCCATCATCCTGCTAATGTTAATAATGTTACCCAATTTTTGATTAGATAAGATCTCTTCTCTGTTTAATAATATTGTACTTAGTCTTAAGATTGGGGGGTGGTTTTTTTGGTCCTCTGTACCACTTTTAGGATATGGCAATATTTGAGTACCACCTAGCAAGGTGTCAAAAACTTGGTGACCAAAAAAAACACCCTGTTCAAAGTTGCAATTGCACTGAAATGACTTATGACCATTTTTCATACTTATGACCATTGCAGCATGCCCAGGGTCATGTGATTTATATTTGGATGCTTGGCAACTGATTCATATTTATGATGGTCACAGTGTCCCAAGGTCATGTGATCCCCTTCTGCAACCTTTTGACAAGCAAAGTCAATGGCAGAGCTGCTGGTGGCCAAGTGCTAAGGCGGAACTTCCTTCCCTTCCCTGCCTTCCTCCCTTCCCTGCCTCCCTCTTTCTCATGCCCACCTCCTTCTGAAGGAAGAATTTGAACCCCCCCCCCATATTTTCCCTCGTCCATATATTGATCAAACAAGGAAAGGCCTCCAGAGACAGAAAAGACAAACTGCTGAGTGAACTAGCTTAAAAAGGCACTTCCCCTTTAAGAATTAGCTACTGGCTAGAAAGGAAAGTAAGGAGCCCAGCTGGCACTTAAGGAAGAAAAAAAAATGTAATGCCGGCTAAGGCAGCCTCCCCAAATGGCTCCATTTGTAAGTAAAATCTGCAGCTCCAGTGGACTCTCTCACTGTAAGTCTTTGCCTGTGCTGGCTCTTTCCCTCCCCCACTACACTTGGCTAGGCAGGGCTGCGTACCACCTGCCACTCATTAATGTAGCACAAGTGGTACGTGTACCACAGGTTGAAAAGCCCTGCTCTGCATCATCCATGAGTTAGCCATGGTCACAGCTTGTGGTATGCCATGTTTGGGATTCTGAGGAAATGTAGGAAGGAGTGTGTTCCAGAGAAGAAACTGGAACTAATGGTGGGTTATTTTTTTTAACCTTTTCTGGCTTTATCCTAGAAGCAAAAAACTGTACATGCAGCTTTATCTCGCAAGCTCCACTTACTGAACTGGAATTCTGAAGGAGAGTGATATTGTTTTGAAGCTGAGTGATTCAGGATTCTAAGAAAGAATGATTCCAGAATACACAATATCTGTATTCATGCTTATGCATATACTGGACAAATGCAGCTTTCCATTAGACTTTAATATAACTGAATGCATGAACACTGGGGAGAGAAGGGGCACAAACGACATTCACAATCAGTTCTCTATCCAATTTAAAGCTTTCCATTCATTTAGCTGAATGCATGAAGAGGGATCTGGTTTGATCTAGAATTTTCTCATCCATTGGCAATCATCACCCGTTTTTCAAAGATTCTGTAGCTCGCTAGTTTTCAACCTGTGGTCCAGAGACCATTAAAGCTGGTAATCTCTTGAGTAGATCTCAAAACAATTTTTAAATCTCAAACCTAATTTTTAAAAGTAGAAGAAAGGATATAGTCACAAGTTCATCATAGTTTATAATCTTATCAGATTTGGGTCATTTGTTTAATTTTTGTGATTGGGTACGTGCCATTTGGAGAAGGAAACATGCCTTGAGGCCTGTGTGGTAGTTCTTAAAAACTTTTGATGATGATCTAGTGGTGTGCATAAAGAAAAAGGGGCACTCTTACTATAGCTCACATTTGGCTCCTGTCCTACAGTGTTAATATTTCTCTTTTATGCTCCTTAAGAAACTAGTACCACTCCTCATCTGTTTCATATAATCATAATTTCAGTTGTATTAGCCTTCACTATTGAAAGTCACCTTAAATCTTTTTTGGAGGACAACAGATTGTTTTTATTAACAATCTTGAATGAAGCCTAAAGCTAGAACAAAAACCTTAAGAGACAGTATACTTGTGAATACCACATAATGTTTTTGAACTTATTGCAATACTCCTAGAAGAGGAGTAGGAATCTGGAAATACAGACCAAGATTATCTGCTTTGTCTCAAGCACCAGATTATTCTTGCACTAGCATGTTTGGAAATATAACGCTTGGCCTGTTCTGAGATCTTGTGCTCATCTTATAAGGTACAGTTCAAGTCTCACCGGCTCAAGGTTGACTCAGCCTTCCATCCTTCCATGGTCAGTAAAACGAGGACCCAGATTGTTGGGGGCAATATGCTGACTCTGTAAACTGCTTAGAGAGGGCTGTAAAGCACTGTGAAGCTGTATATAAGTCTAAGTGTGATTGCTATTGATACAATACAGGGTGTGTGGTGTATTCACATGGGTCCATTCACTTTAGAACCATAGGAATAATTCATAACATTTTAAAGCAGATTTTCCTGAATTAATATCCTCCAGAAGTATTGGTCTACAATGACAGTACAATTATTAGCAAATATATGCTGGGAGGATGTGTATTGGTCTGGCTGCCTTTCTTCTATACAATCTCATGGTGCTTTCAGCATTACAGTCTTGTTTCCAAAAAGATAAGAATAAAAAAGGCACTGCTAGAAGCATATTGTGTGTCTACAAAGGGTGGTTTTTATTAAATGTATTATCTTCTTCCATTAGTAAGTATAATATTTATATGGATAGGTTGAGCACATCACCCTTGGGGACGAGCACAGACGGATAATGAAAACAAATCTTTTGACATATACAGTACATAAAGTGCAGTTGCATAATTCTCTCTTGCCCAACTTGTAGCACGGTTATATTATTATTTTTATGGCTTGATTTAGGAATGTTGGATTTCCTTTCCTTGAGCAATGGCCACTGACTTGTATTCAGTTAAATCTTCATGTCAGTAGTTTGGAGTCAATCTAAACATAAGGAAAATCCAGATATATATTTGTAGTATTTTCTTCAAATTGTTGGTGGGAAATAATCTGACTGGTATTTTAAAGGGCTTTAACTTATTCCATGTGATGTGAGAGAATCATATGATGTTCTTTGTCATTTCAGTTTAGATAAAACATTTGATGGAACTCTGTATGTCATGCTTATGTTTCCTGGAGGGTTTTTTACCTGACCTACTTTTGCTTATTGATGGTTTCCTACCTGGTTCCTTTTTGTCACTGAGTACTGCTGATTTATTAAGCTATCTGCTTCAAGGACATTGTAAAACTGCACATAGGGAATAGGACACAACTGTGAAAAGCAAGAATTACTATGTCAGATAATATCCAATTAAAATCCAGCTAGCACAGCAGGAGAAATTGATACTAGGGTTTATCATTCATGTAATAGAATATATTGAAACATTAGTTAGAAACAAAGTCATTATGAAGAAGAGCCCCCTTTTTCCTCCAGTTACCAGATTATTGCTGTTGTACATTAGAATGAAGGAGAGTGTTATGTCATGCTCCAGGACCATATAAAGATGAGATCAGGGCAGAGAGGAATGAAAGCTGGAGCATAAAGCTGTCATATTATCAAAGGATTTATCATATGTGTGATTGACAGTGTTTGCTATTGAAACATGAACACGGGTAGAAAATTTTACTTTTTTTTTTAACTTTTATATGCCATGAGATTCAAGGAAGCCATTATGTTCTTGCCACATCACAGTAATTTTACAGTCCTGGATTGAATTCTGGAAGATAGAAGAACGTTTAGAATAAATAGGGGCAATTTAAATATACATTAACTCTGGTGTAAAGATGATACGCCTCATATAAAACATTTTATGTGATATTTTTTTTCTTTTACATTAGCAGACTATGGACCAAGATGGATAGCCCCTAGAGGAAGAATGATATAAGCTTTTCAGACTAAATTAGATCGTATACTTTCTATAGGCAAGAAATGGAGAATATTTAAACCAAACTGAAGTATCTTAAGGACCAGGTCTCTTGATCACCAGAAGCTAGAGAAAGAAAAGCCCATCCTATTAATTCTGTCTCCCTCTATCAGAAACATCAGCCTGATTAGTGGAGAAACCCCACTTGAATGTGATAATCCATCCAATGTTTTAGGTTTTTTTTCATTTTGCATCTTTTTACGGAGTGAATGTTTCTTTTTCACACAGGTTGTGTTCCTAAAGTGAGGGCATCTCTGCAATGTTATTGGACCATAGGTGTTATGGACCAATTTCTCCATGTACACTGCTTTACATAGCTGCTTATAAATGGAGTTTAAATTTAACAAATGCTGAAATCTTAAAGCCTTATCTGTGTAAAGGATGTCTCTGTCTCTGGGGTGTAAGATTATTATAAAGATAGAATTTATTCACTTTACTCTTTTCAGGCCATCACAACCAGTAATTAGGTCCTTCTATAAACAAATATTTAAAGACCTTGTCATGCATGTTCTTGTGGAGGAGCAGGCTGCACAGACAGTAGCTGGCCTTCAGCTCTCCCTTCTGAGCCCTTTCCCCAGTGTTAGCACCGACAGAACTGCCTATAAAAGCTTTGCTGTGGAACTGGTATGTGTACTTCTTGCTACAAAACAGCCAGAAAGCAGCCCCCCCCCCCAATGAAGTTTTTTTCTAAGAGAAGGAAGGGTCAGGAGGAAAGAAGTAGAGAAGCAAATCTGTCAACGAGGAGAAAAACCTCTGGGGAGAGAAATTAAGAGTCAACACAGGATTTGGAGGAAGAAAACCTTGTTAGTAATTCTGTGGGGTGTAGCCTAGTACAAATTGTGTTTCTAGTGATCAGTCTAGTGAAGTAGAATTACTAGCAACAGGAGGGAATATAGACTGAGACAGTAACAGACACTCAGAGTTAGAGCTATATGGTCTGGTGCAGTTCTGTATGTTGGACAGTTTGCAATCACACAATATCTCCTCAGACCGTTGGGAGAACTACATCCTGGTTGTTTAAAGACTTGTGCTGTTGATGTCTCTCTTGAGTCTTGCGTCCCCCAAACTGGATATAGTTTCAAAAGAACCTGTGACAATTCTCCATCTTCGAAGAGTCTTATTCCATTCGTAGTGTTTAGAAGGGGGTGCGATGGTTCAGTGTTTAAAGATGCTGACTTTGTCAGCTGAAGAGCTGACAGCCCGGGTTCGAGACTGAGCTCCACGCAACAGGTGAGTTCCCCTTACTTGCCTCAGCTTTTGCCCACTTAGTGATGCGAAAGCATGCAAATGGAAGTAGACTAATAGGTACCACTTCAGTGGGAAGGTAACAGCATTCCGTGTATCTTTGGCATATAGCCATGTTGGCCACATGACCATGGAAATTGTCTTTAGACAATGCTGACTCCCTAGGCCAAGAAACGGAGATGAGCACCATGCCCTAGAGTCGGACATAACTGACAGGGAAATCTTTACCTTTAGTGTTTAGCAGCTGGGTATTTCTGAGAGACTTATTTATTCATTCATCAAATTTACATAGCCACCCATCGTGCTGAATGCAACTCTTATTAAAGAACACGTCTTTGATTTCATATCTGAAAACCGAATGGAACAAAATTTCATTTGGAGCAAAATAAGTAAATCCTCCAAGCAATTTCTATAAAAAATTTTATACCATTTTTCTTTCTTCTCTCAGTGAAAAAAAATAATCATGTTTGTCTTACAGAGAAAAAGTTGAAAGAAAACACTCTCAAGTACATGGAAGTGCTAGAAGAAAAACTGCAAAGGTAAAGGCATACCGGGATCTTTCAAATTTTTAGAAAATATTTTCAGTGCTGTCTGATTCCTGGGCATTTATGTTGTTTATTTATGTGTTTAGTTATCTTGGACAGGATATAGCTTAAGGAATTAGTTTGAATCTCTAAGTTAAGATATATTTCACTGGGGGTATCAGAGGATTAGCACAGTACAAATTCTTCAGAATAGGTGGGCCAGGGATCTTGACTTGCCCTTTTCTTTCATTTTCATTTTTTAATTGGAATGGTGGATTTTACTCCCACTCTTATAGAAAGGTTAACCTCTCAGAAATCTAACTTATTTATTTGGTATGATTTTTCTACCCCAGTCCATGCAGAATTAGCTGGTTATGTTACTGAATGTTGATGGTGGAGTTTTGAAGACTTCTAGTTTTGCGTACAGTCTACTATGATAGCTTATTTCTGCTATAAGGTATTTGGGACAAAAAATGTCATTATTATGAATTCCCTTTATGTATCCAGAGAATATGTTGATATACCATATGGACCTCCACATTGGTAGAACATGGAGAAATCCCAGAGTAGCAGGAAATTGCTTGTGGTAAAATTGGAATTTGCTTGCACTTGTGGTATACTGTCCAAAATGTGCCATACTAGACTGATACTTTCCTTTCCAATAACAGGAATGATGTGTCTGACTAGGGCTGGTAACAAGGGTGTCCTTGGAGTAAAAAAAGGTTAATATAGTGGCATACCCCTATGGTCAAAGCCCCATGACTTTTTTCTGAGAGGCTTTGAACACATGGTTGTGATCACTATCTTGACTTCTCTGACCCCCTCTCCACTTCATATACCCCAGATTGGTAACCTTTTCTTTAATCGTATCCCAAAGTATTCTGTAAAACCAGATGTGATAGAAGGAAATTATAGATGAGAATAAATGGAAATGATTCAACACTGAGCAGGAGATAGGATAAGGATATGTGATGTCCCTTTAGTTGTTTAATATGTTTATGGATAAATATGTAAAGAATGCTCATAGTGATGTTGGAGACACATTGATTGGGACTTGAATGTATTCTTGTTGACAGATCATGTTCTGTTGTTGCAAACCTGAATTGTTTGCAGTAAATGTGAAGATAACTTACATGATATAGGATACTGAATCTGAAAATTAGTGTGTTAAAGACTAAGGTAGTTGTGTCCGATAGGAAAAAAGAGTGCATAAATAGCACAAAGCTAGAACAAATAATAATAATAATAATAATAATAATAATAATAATAATAATAATAATAATAATAATAATAATAATAATAATAATAATAATAATAATAATAATAATAATAATAATAATAATAATAATAATAATAATAATAATAATAATAAAAAGTTGGAAGGGACCTTGGAGGTCACCTAGTCCAACCTTCTGCTCAGGCAGGAAACCCTATACCATTTCAGACAAATGGCTGTCCAGTCTCCAGTGTTGGTGCAGTCACAGCTTTCGGAGGCAGGTTGTTCCACTGATTAATTGTTCTGACTGTTAGAAAATTTCTCCTTAGTTCTAGGTTGCTTCTCTCCTTGATTAGTTTCCATCCGTTGCTTCTTGTCCTGCCTTCAGGTGCTTTGGAGAATAGCTTGACTCCCTCTTCTTTGTGGCAACCCCTGAGATATTAGAACACTGCTATAATGTCACCCCTAGTCCTTCTCTTCATGTACATTTCAAAATCTGTAAAGGATGCAGCCATCTCTGAGTGCACTGTCCATTCCTTTGACAGGTTTGGGAAGTTTATAGATGAAAAATAATCTTTTTCCCAACGTTTCTCGATTTTTTAAAAATATATGGACTTGGTCAAGAAGTAGAAACTAGGAGGACAAACATTTCAAATTGTAGCCAGCCTGCCTGCCTGCCTGCCTGCCTGCCTGGGGAATTCTGGGAGCTGAAGTCCCACAAATCTTAAAGTTGCCAAGTTGGACACTGCTGCTTTATAGTGTTGGATCCATAGAGGATATAAAAGGACTCAACCTTCCTACTTTCTAAAAATTTCATGCAGAGAAGTGAATTGTTTGATAAGTTAAAGCTTGAAATGCCTTGTTTACTCTTTGGCAATGAACCAGATATGGATTAACACCATTTTTTTCCTGAGCTGAAGCCATATTTAGCCTCTATGTTGCATGCTAGTGACTGTATACAAAAAGTAATGGGCAGGCCGATGATTAAATTTAAATTTGATTTCGTTTCGTTTCGTTTACATATAAATAAAAACGAGCAAACATAATATAGTCCTTGTCATGTATTATTCCATCATGTTCCTCTTCTGACACATTCAAGGACATTCAGTACTTTAGAGAGTGGCCTCAGGCCTCTGATTGTGCAGCTCCGGATTTATAAAAAAAAAATCTATTTAAGTTGAAATACTGGAAAATCCTCTATATCTGCCCCCAGTTAGTCTTTTTTGCTGCACCTTTCAGCTGAATTTTTCCACGGTTCATTGTATCATGTCATCAAATAATTTCCTGTTAGATTCTCAAGAACTTTGAAGATCAATAAGAATTCTAGTCCTTATGTTCCACAAATATAGAAAGCAAGAAAAGAAAATTATTATTTAATCCTTATTCAGATAAAGCTTGTTTCCTCTATTTCATTTCTGGAACTCCTGCGGAGATTAATCTTCTAGCTTTGAAGAGCTCTGTTGCTTCCCTTAAGGCTTTGGTTGCCTCTTAAATGGCTTATCTCTTGGTGTTGTGTTTCCTTTATAGCAGGATTATCTAGGTATTTACATTTTTAAAAAGTTCCTCATGTGAATATTGTTTTTAAAAAGAGGAAGGTTGTTGTGTTGGTTTCTCTGTACCAATATATAGAGAATATCTTATTGTCACTTTGAAGCAACTAAAGGACATTTAACTGTCTTATAATGCATATTAATTAAAGGTTGCTGGAGTAACTGGAAAATAATATTGCAATTTGAAGGAAGGCAGATGTGAAAACAATGATTGTTTGTTTGAATAGAAAGGTCTGAAAGAGTATAGTGAATAATATTGTTATAAACTGGATTTTTTTTTCTCGTATCTCATGCTTTTCTTTGGTTTACTATTTTTTATTCCTTTTCTGTCCTCTGCATTATATTGCTTACCTTGAAATCTGTAATCTCCCCCTCCATCCCTCCCTCCCCCCTCCCCCCTCCTGCCATGTATGCACACACGAACGTAAACATATCTGAATATTGATGTTTTAAATTGGTCAATACAATGCTGGCACCTAAGATGGAAGCTGTAGGTTTATTCAACATTCTGTAGCATCTCGCATTTAATTTAGTTTAATACTATTCTTATAGACTAAAACAACAAATAAAACAATAAATAAAATGCAACAGTTTGAATAGAAGAAAGATAGAATATAAAAACATTAAACCATGGGCATCGAGCCAATTGACATTCATAGCTTATAGTCCTATACTAAAGATTGCCACCTAAAATAAGGACAATGTAATTGGCTATTCCTTGCTGGCAAATTCTACAAGCACTTGTATAACATTGGCCATTTTAATCATGGTCAGAAAAAGAACGGAAGTTATATTCATCTAGTACCTCAAAATGTTGCCTAGAAAACTTTATGGAATTGTCATTGTAGTTACCAGTATTCAACTCTGACTCCAAAGCAGAGAGCAAATGGTATCTAAAATCTCTGTAGAAATCACAATAAACTTGGCATGATAATTCCAGTGTTCCAGTTCTACCAGGACAGATAGCTTGTTACAGAATAGAATAGAAGAGAATTCTTTATTGGCAAAGTGTGATTGGACACACAAGGAATTTTTCTCCAGTGCATAAGCTCTCAGTCTACATACAAGCAATAAGTTATAAATCATGATCATAATTATAAAATACAATCATAATAAATCATAAGATACACCACTCAGTGATAGTCATAGGATACTAAATAATCAATCAACATAAATCATGAGATACAAACAACAAAGTTATAGTCATAAGAAGTTAGGAAATAGGTAATAGGAAAAATGAGAAGGATAATAGTAACAATAATTACTATTACTGTTACCAGCCTTACTAGGTGGTTTGACATCCCAGGGCATAAGACAGTGTTGTGGGAATTAGTTGTCTAACAGAGTGATAGCATGAGGGAAAAAACTGTCTTTGTGTCTGGTTGTTTTGGCTTGCAATGCCCTATTGCATCGTCTTGAGGAAAGAAGTTGAAACAGTTTATGTCCAGACTGTGAGGGGCCTGTAGATATTTTTACAGCTCTCTTTCTGGCTTGTGCAGTATACAGGTCCTCAATGGAAGGCAGGCTGGTTGTAATTATTTTTTCTGCAGTCCTAACTATCTGTTGAAGTCTGCGTCTGTCTTGTTTGGTTGCTGTGCCAAACCAGACAGTTATAGAGGTGCAAATGACAGATTCAATACTTCCTTTGTAGAACTGTATTAGCAGCTCCTTGGGCAGTCTGAGCTTTCTGAGTTGGTGTAGGAAGAACATTGTTTGTTGTGCTGTTTTGATAATGTTTTTGATGTTAGGTGTCCATTTTAAGTCCTGAGGTATTATAGAACCTAGAAACCTGAAGGTCTTTACTGTTGATACTGTGTTGTCTAGTATTGTAAGAGGTGGTAGAATAGGAAGGCTTCTCCTAAAATTGATTTTCCTTAAAAATGGGACATAAGTTTGTTGGAATGAGTGCTGCAGGTGTGATCACACTGAAGAGATGGGGGTGTTCTTGTACATAAAGGCCATAACAATATTCTTCCCAGATAGTTTTTGGAATGGCACTCAGTTTGAGAGAGTACTGAATCTACTCCCACTGTAACTCTGTAGCATCCTATCATGGGTTCTCTGGTATTGTGACTACCACATGGCTCTAGCGCCTTACTGCTCCCAACTCTTTGGCTTTTTTGGCTGGCCTCCTGCATACCAAATCACCTTTGCCAAGTCATCTTGTCAGGCTCATGTGCCTTCATCATATTAGCTTTTTTTCATGGGTCTTTGCTATCTTTGTTGCCCTGTTGATTTCATTGTTAATGCTCATCTGCCTTTGACACATACATATCACCTGCCTGCAAGAACTTCTATTAAGGTTACTTAGTAGAGGTAGACTTTTTCATGTTTGGTCAGATTGAAGATCTGGATGTGAGAGAAAGAAAAGGAGGAGTTTGTAATAGTTGCTATGGGGCTTTCTATTACTCAAAGGAATAAGACTTTCAGAGGGTCCTAAGCATTTACTACATTTCCTTGGGATGGTACCCTTGATAATTTTACGAATAATGATTAGATTTCCATTTTGATAAAGAAAATTATATCAGGAATGAAAGGAAAACCATTATTTTTTTGTGTCTCTGTCAGAGAAATATTTTTACAGCATTTGCCCAGTGTCCAAAAATGATGGTATTGTTATCTTATTTTAAAGATAAAGATAAGATAAATAACCTTTATTGTCATTTTTATATTGTGGGCACAATGGCACACATAAAAAAATGAAATTTAGTTGCCCGCTCTCAAAGTGAAACATATACATGACACACACCTAAACATACTATGTACAACATATATATAGACCCACATCTCTACATATACATAGCAAATAAATATTAAATACTGTCCATCTTGAATATATAACGCAAGGAGGAAGTTTGAGAGTTCGCAAGGTTAATGCTGTATGGAATGAAACTATGGCTGAATCTGGATGTTCTGCGACGGATACCACGAAGCCTCCTCCCAGAAGGTAACAAGGAAAACAGGTTGTGAAGAGGATGTGTAGTGTCCCAGAAAATCTTGCGGGCCCTGCTCAAGCAACGCTTCTGTGCTATGTCCTGGATGGTAGGGAGGGAACTGCCAATGATCTTTTCGGCCATCCTCACCACTCTCTGCACCGCCTTCCTGTCTGAAGCAGTGATGCCTCCAAACCAGACTGTGATGCTGTATGACAGGATGCTCTCGATTGTCCCCCTGTAGAAAGTGGTCAGGACAGGGGAAGGAAGATGTGCTTTTCTCATGCGGCGCAGAAAATGCAGGCGCTGCTGTGCCCGCTTCACCAGTTTCTCACTGTTTAGCGACCAAGTCAGCCTACTCGTTAGCTGCACACCCAGGAATTTGATGCTGGTAACCATCTCCACAGGTGAATCATTAATGCACAGAGAAGTGTGGCTGTGCCTGCCTTTTCTGAAATCAACAATGATCTCTTTGGTTTTTCTTGTATTTAAAACTAGGCTGTTTTCCTTGCACCAGTTCACCAGCCCCTCAACCTCCTTGCAGTAAGCTTCCACCTTGTCATCCTGAATAAGGCCCACTACTGTTGTATCATCTGCGAACTTCACAATATGGTTGGTGGCAAAACTAGCACAGCAGTCATGGGTCAACAGGGTGAACAGCAGCGGACTTAAGACGCAGCCCTGAGGAGAACCTGTGCTCAAGAAAATGGTATTTGAGGTATTTGTTCCAACTCGCACATATTGGGGCCTGTTGGTAAGAAAATCCAGAATCCAGTTGCACAAAGGAGTGTTTAAGCCTAAAAGGCCCAGTTTGTCTACTAGATGCTGGGGAATGATTGTGTTAAACGCCGAACTGAAGTCGACAAACAGCAAACGCACATGAGTATTTCTTTCCTCCAAGTGCTTCAGGCTCAGATGGAGAACGGAAGAAATAGCATCCTCCGTAGAGCGATTTGGTCGGTAGGCAAACTGAAGCGGGTCAAATGCTGGCGGGAGGCTAGATACAATAGTGTCTTTTATCAGCTTCTCAAAGCATTTCATGATGGTGGATGTCAGTGCAACCGGACGGTAATCATTGAGGCCTGTAATTGTGGACTTTTTTGGCACTGGCAAGATGATGGCCATCTTAAAACACGATGGGACCACTGCCTGCTGCAATGAGAGGTTGAAAATATCAGTGAGAACACAAGCCAGCTCCTCTGCGCATTCCCTGAGGACACGTCCAGGGATGTTATCTGGGCCTGCTGCTTTCCGAATGTTAACTGTCTGCAGTGTTTTCCGGACAGAGGTGACATCAAAGCTAGGCACTTGCTCATCAGGATGGGGCACAGCTTTCCTAGCAGGAGTACTATTTGATGCCTCAAATCTACCAAAGAATGCATTCAGTTTGTTTAGGAAGTCTGTGTCATCCTTACATCTCGATGGAGCCACCTTGTAATCCGTAATGGCCTGGATCCCTTGCCACATTTGCCTGGTGTTTGTTTGGTCCTGAAAAAAGTTCAGAATTTTCTGGCAATGGGCTTGCTTTGCACCTTTTACGGCACTTTTCAGATTTGCTCTGGCTGTTCTAAGTGCCAGCATGTCCCCAGATTTAAAAGCCACATTCCGTGCTTTCAGCATCTTGCGGACCTCATAAGTCAGCCACGGTTTTTCATTCGCCCTCACAACAAAGCTTTTCAGGACACAGACATCTTCTATGCACTTTTGGATATATGCAGACACCGTGGTGGCATACTCCTCAACATTTGTATGTTGGTTATCAGTAGCTGCTTCCTTAAACATGCCCCAATCTGTACATTCAAAGCAGTCTTGTAATGCTTCTATAGCACCCTCTGTCCAAATCCTCACCTGCTTTACTGTAGGTTTCACTCTGACTAATAAAGGTTTATATGCTGGAATAAGCAGCACTGAGAGATGGTCAGAGGAGCCCAGGTGAGGGCGGGGGATAGCTTTGAAAGCCTTCTTGATGTTGGAATAAGCAAGATCCAGTGTATTGTCCCCTCTGGTTGCAAAGTCCACATATTGATGGAAATGTGGCAGGGTAGCTTTCAAATCCACTTGGTTAAAGTCTCCCACAGCAATAAATGCACCTTCTGGGTGAGTAGTTTGTAAGTCACTGATGGTATGGTGGAGAACCTTCAGGGCCTCTTCTCTGTTTGCATCAGGGGGGATATACACAGCTGTGATAATGGTAATTTATATTTTTTTGAAATATAAATATAATATATTTGCTCATATATTATTTCTGATATACAGGTAGTTCTCGACTTACAACAGTATGCTTCATGACCATTCAAAGTTACAACGGCACTGGAAAAGTGACTTATGACCGTTTTTCACACTTATGAGTGTTTTGGCATCCCCATGGTCATGTGATCAAAATTCAGATGCTCGGCAACGGGTTCATATTAATGACATTAATGATTAATGGCTGCAGTGTCCCAGAGTCATGTCATCATCTTTTGTGACCTTCAGATCAGCAAAGTGAACGGGGAAACCAGATTCACTTAACAAACATGTTACTAACTTAACAACATTTAACAATTGTGGCAAGAAAGGTCATAAAATGGACAAAGCTGACTTAACAAATATCCCACTTAGCAACATACATTTTGGGCTCAATTGTGGTCATAAGTTGAGGACTACCTGTATGATTATTGCATATTGCCCTGTAAGAGGCATTCCCTGAAAATCAGATTAAAAATACAAATAGGATGCTACCTGAATATGCTTACATGATATCTGGAATTATTGATAGGAAGTTTAGATTTTTAAAAAATATCCAAGATGGATCCCAGATTCCAGCCTATAGTGGCCAAAGTTCTGATATTAATGAATATATGAAGAATGTAGCTTTGTTTTATATTCCAAGGGAAAATATGAGTAAATATAAATCTAAATTAATCTACTATTACACTTTGTGTGGCTATAATATTCAAATGAGTCTTTAGGAGCACTTTCCTTGAAAGTACAGGCACAACATTACATTGCTGATAGAAGACGCTGCCTTTACTATGCCTTTAAGTATGAGGAGATTATGCCATACAAATAAATATTACAAACATTAATTTCTGGGGAAAAGTAGGCATGCAGCTGTAATAACTTGTGGTCACTGATAGGTTTTGTTGCCTTGATTTTGTGTAAACCTTATCACCATGGATTGTAGTAACAATTTCCATAAACAAATCATGCCCTGTAATTGTTTTTGTCTTTCTAGAATCCTATGAAAATCAATTTCGATACTGTTTTGAGAGCAAAAAACAAGATTTGCAGTGCTGAGTGTTGTTATTAACTTCCAACTCTTAAAAAGTTATTTTTATCCTGTCTGGATGTATAGTGAGCTTAGGATAATAAAACATGCTATTATTACATCTAGATTTATTTTTCCCCCCTTTTGCCTTTTTCTTCTCTCTGTTTCGTTGGTAACCAGCCAGCCTTGTTCTGTCCTGGGTCTTTAGAGCAGAGGGATAAACCTTCTAATTAATAAGTGATTTACTTAATTATTTGTTCAGCTCTGTTGCACCCTCTTTTTTCAAACTATTTACAAATGACATCATATCAGTTCAGTAATAATGATAATCATAATTATATCTCAGTCATTTCTTCTGAAAGTCTGCAGTTGTATTTATCACATGTTGAAACGGAATTCCACGGTATCTCATGGACCAGACAGTGATGGATTCTAAATCCCTTATCACTGTTCCTTCAGGGTCCAAACTACTTTTTATTTGTATCAGTCAAAATAAATAGCATTTTTTTTGAAGGGAAGCCATATAATGTGGTTAGGTGATTATCCTAAATCTCAAAAAGATTATTTCCACTAGTGAAAAGAGAGAGGACGTGGAGAAAATATTTCCCCTTGGGTAGACATCTCTTTCTTCTTGGTCCTTTGGTGGAGGCACAAACTCTTTTTGGGGATTCCATCTTTTGGCTAAGTTGCTGATGATTTTGAACTGTGGGTTTCCCATTGTTCTGCTTCTTCTTTTCTAGGTGACAGCCAGAGGAAAGATTGGTGGGGCTGAGGGTGTGAACAAAGAGGGAGCCCTTAGCCCAGGGATGGGCCACTCTGGCAACTTTATGACCTGTGGACTTCAACTCCCAGAATTCCTGAGCCAGCCATTCTGGGAGTTAAAATCTACAGGTCATAAAGTTGCTATAGTTGCCTACCCCCTGTTTTAGTCAGACAGTGAGAGCATCAGAGGAGGGGCCCCGTTGAGTGTGATTATTGTGAGAGTATTTGTGTGGGTGGAGTGGGGAGGTGGTTGCATGGTACCCTGATGACACTGAGAGCTAGTAAAGCTAAAGTGCTCCAGGTGCTTGGCTTCCCTGGGATGAATGAAATGGAGGACATTGGGAACTGGGAAGTCTGGATTGGAGGATGGTGCTACCTTTAGGGGGTGTCAGTGGTAGAATTCAGCCAGTTTGCACCACTTCGGCAGCTAAATTCTTGTTGCCCAGGCCCAGAATGGACTTCCGGAAACGGCATCCACACAGAGAACCAGTTGTTCACATATTTGAATCCCACCACTGGGGGGTGTACAGGTGTACCAATGTATTATGGTGATGGGGGTATTGGGAGATGTAGGAGACAGGAAATGGGCTGTTTTTGGAGAATGTGGAACTGTTACATTCTGGTGTAATCTCCCATTCTGGGGGGAGAGAAGTTCCCTGAGGATGGGCTCCAGCATGAGTCCAAAAGCTCAGAAAACTAAATCTCTGGCCCTGGTGACCAACACAGATTGGATCCTGCAACGAATTATAATTGTATAGCAGGAAGAAGACAGACAAGAAAAGCAGCCCTCCTTCCCAGACCTTGGAAGAGCTGATTGCTTTTCCATAATCATTCTTCCCTCTATGTAAAGTAGGTGAATAAACCCCCACCCCCACAATCCTGGCAGGCTTGACTGCAGGAAATGATTGGGAGGAGAGCAAAACAAGGTCCTATCTTTTTTTTTAAAAAAATGTCTTTGATATTTTTCTCCCCAAGTCTCAAATTAATAAGTCCTGGAGTAGTATCATTGATTATCTGGAAAATAAAGAAACTGCACTAAACCGTTTCAGAGCCAGAGATTCTATAGTGTTTATATATTCTTTGCAAAGCTTCAAGTTTTCTTGATCAGCATAAGAAATAGGTCAGATTGTAGGACTCTTTGCCCTTGACAGATCCCTTTGATGTTTATGAAGTAGCAAAACACAACCACCCAGTTCTTACTTTACTCTTTCATTCAAAACTGATCCAAGGTTACTTTATCCTTCTAGGTTATTGAATTGAGCTTGGATTTCCTTTTTAAAAATCTTCTAAGAAATGCTGTTTCCTTAAGACCTAGTACTTTGGGATGCACAGTTCTTAAAATATATTTCAAAAAAATCCAAAGAATTGCATCTGGCATATCCTCTTGCTCCAAGAGAGATGCCCTGCAACACAATATTTCTGATGGTAAAAAATATTTGGAAGGAATGCATAATTGCGAATTTAAAAGCAAGAGAGGAAGCTTTTGCATATAGAATTTTTTATTCTTTAGAATAGAATTCTTTATTGGCCAAGTGTGATCGGACACACAAGGAATTTGTCTCCGGTGCATAAGTTCAGAGTGTACATATAAACAGCAGGTCATAGATCATAATCATAGTTACAATCATTAATCATAAGTTACAAACAACAATTGATAAATCATAAGAAATCAATAGGGGAAGATAGCAGGAAAGATGAGGAGATGAGAAAAGATGAGAAATGAGACTGTGCTGGGGGAATTAAGTATTTAGCAGAGTGATGGCACGGGAGAAACAACTATCTTTATATGACTGGGATACAAAATGCACTCAACCAAATCCAAGTCATTGAGCATATCCAATTCCAAAACAGAGAAACAGAGTGCCTAGAACCTTTCAATTGTGGCTGAACTATAAGTCCCAGCATCTCTAGCTAGTGTGGCTAATGTTTAGGGATACTCTAGATCCGGGGTCCCCAACCCCCGGTCCATGGACCAGTACCGGGCCGCGGCATGTCAGCAACTGGTCTGCACAAACAAGGAAAGCCCCATCCACAGGATGCAGGCAGCACACGAAACCACGCCCCCTCCGGTCTGCGGAAAAATCTCTCTCCATTTAACCAGTCCCTGGTGCCCAAAAGGTTGGGGTCCTCTGCTCTAGATGAAATGCATTATCTGGCTCCTTCTGATTTGGGGTCCAGAACTGGGATAGGATGGAGACAGCTTTGGTCACATTGGTGGAGGACCTTTATAAGGAGATGGGTAGCGATCCTTTTAGATTTCCAAGAACCTGCAGTAGCATAGAGTATCTCACCCTTCTGCTTGGTTAGGGATTGGGATTACTGTTTTACAGCAACTTTTTCTTCTTCCATGGCCAATTCCAGTCAGTGGTAGAAGAAGGTGATGATTTGACTCAATGACAGCTTCTCGGGAGAGTGGCAAGATTTGGTTTTCTCCCCACTATTGTTTAACATCTACGTGAAACCACTGGATGAGGTCATTCATTGATTGAAGATTCAATGTCATCAGTATGTTGATGATGCTCAGCTTTACATCTCAGGCCAGGCTAGTAAGGCTGCTCAGGTTTTGTCCTGGTGTCTGGGAGTCTGATTTTGAATCAGGATGGAGTTATTGCCTGGGCAATTCCAAAGAGTCTCTTGATGGGGAAGCACTACTGCAGAAGGAGCATGTCTGGGACTTGATGGTGTTCCTGGATTCATGGCTGCTGCCTGAACAGCAGGTAGAAGTCATGGCTGGGGAGAGAAGCTTTGCTCAGCTTTGGCTGATGCACCAGCTGCAGCTCTACTTGGAATAAGAGAACCTTAGTACAGTGAGTCATGCCCTCATCACTACTCATCTAGTTAATCGCAGTGTGCTCCACACTAGAATTCTGGTTATTTCAACTTTGGCTGCCATCTGAATGTACTTGAAAACAGAAATCTCGCATTTGCGAGTTGATGCATACTTTTTGGATGCTTTGTTTTTTATATGCTTTTAACTGGACTGTAGATGTTTTAATGATTTATATATTTCTGTAAAACCTCCAAGAGTCTTATGAGACCCCAGGGTATAAATGTAACAAACAAACATCCCTGCATTGTTGTGCAGTCCTCGACATTTTCACATCTGACTGTCTGAATCACAGGGACCAAATTAGTATGAGATACAGCTCCTTGTGCTTGAGTGAAATTGAAAAAGACAGTTTCAATAGAACTCTGTACAAGAAAGTTATGGAAATGTTTTGATTTAACTGTCCTCTACCCTTTACCCTGTCCTCTAAGTTCATCTCTTGGAAAAAAAAAAAAAGTATTTGTAGCCAGAAATTTGCTGGTGAAGAAAAAGTGAAGCACAATCCTTTAGGCTAGTAGTTCTCAACCTTGGCAAGTTTAAGATGTGTGGACTTCAACATCCAGAATTCCTCAGCCACACATCTTAAACTTCCCATGATTGAGATACATTGCTAGGCAGATAGTAAATACACGGTCTCAGTGCTAGCCTTGTTTTAGCTAAAACAATATCTTAGCATACTAACCACAAAAACAAGGATGGGCATTCTGATTACCATTGGCTCCTCCTTCTAAATGTGCTTTGTAGTTCCACAAAAGAAAAAAGGGAGAATTTTAGTTGAGCTTTTCAAATGCTGTCAATGCCATCCCGTCAGCCCTCTGATTCTCCCCTGTTTTCTTTGTACACAAAAGGAAAAGAGTAGCCCATTTGGGGAAATCTCATGATTTGTGTATGGTTTGTTTATTTGTTCATTCATTCATTCATTCATTCATTCATTCATTCATTCATTCATTCATTCATTCATTCATTCATTCATTCATTCATTCATTCATTCATTCAGGCAACCTAGGACAGGGGTCTTCAAACTTGGCCCTTTTATGACTTGCTGGCTGAGGAATTCTGAGAGTTGAAGTCCACAAGTCATAAAAGGGCCAAGTTTGAAGACCCCTGACCTAGGACATCTAAATGAGGAGTAAGCATAGTCTGTGACCACAGAACAACGAGCACGTGTTTGGAAGAGAGGGACAATGATAAGAAGGATTGATCTGATCAAATGGAAGTATTCTGGGGGATGAAGATAGTTAGCTGGCTGTGGATGTGACCCTTTGAAATTTTATGATTTATATTTCTGAAGGGCTTAGAGCAGTTCAATATGAAATGATTTATATTGTACATGAGACAATATCCTTTTAAAATGAGGCAGTATATCAAATGAATCAATTAGAATGTAAGCTCTTAACAAGATGCCTTGTTGATTTCCTTATAGATTAGTTAATTTCCTGCTTCTGACAACTCCACTCTGTAAGCTTATCTTTGTCACCTTAGAAAGAAATCAAAGAAGAAACAATCAACTATAGCAGCCTCTCATTTCAAGTTTCCCATGGAGATAATTTAACTATAACACACTGATGTTGAACATTGATAGGAAAATGACAGGCTGTGATTAAAGTTGTGTCCTAGATGAAATAAATGTCTGGCAGATGAAAAGAAAACCCACCCTCCCCGGGAGAAACTGAGCTTAATTCCAATCCTTAACTCATGCTGAAATGCTTTTTATGACTTGTTATTGCTCTGTATTATGCGCTATGTTGTTTTTAATAACCATAATCAAACATCCATTATTGGATTCAGCAGTAGAAAAATTGCTCTTCCCCTCCATTTTCTCGAACGCTTCCCAACGTAACAAGAATAGTTACATAATCGGTATCCTCTCATAAAATCCAAGGAGCTGCTCTGCCCTCAAGATATTGATGTCAGCTTTTTTTTTCACTCTTAACTCTTTTGTGAGGCTATTTTTAGATTTCAATTTAGATTTCAGTACTTCTGTATTGGGCAGCCTGAGTTCAGAAACCGCTTTTTTATTATCAGCCAGGAAACTGCAGATTCTAACTGCTGTTGATGTGTTTAACTTTTAGCAGAGAGAAAACATATAATCAGTCACTGAGAAGCAACTAGGCAGGGTGTGATTGGAAAGCAGAAGGAGAAATCTGTTTTCACAATAAATTGTTGCATATGTTGGAATTTTCTCATCTTTCTGGCAAACGGTCACCCTAGGTGTGGTAGTGCTTCCAGGGTGGTATTTAATAGCCCTTCCCATTATTTTTAATGAAAAGGGCCGCTCAGTCCAAGTCTCTTTTGAAAGAGTTATATGAAAGCTCTTCTTGGTGGAACAATTCCAGAGGAATACTGGGCCAGCAGAGAACTTGTAGAAAATAAGAGCGTAGTAAGAATAAGGCTTGTGGACTTGTGGACTTCAACTCCCAGAATTCCGCAAGTGATAAAGTGCCCAAGGTTGGGGACCCCAGGCCTATACTTGTCTTTTGTTAACCAGTAGTAGGTTAACAAGGGGTGAACCAATTATTGAAGTACCTTAGAAAAGTTCTTGTAGACATACTTCCCAAGTATTTTCTCATGCCTGGTGTTGTGTCCTGGGCCTTGCTGAGTCATTCAGCAAGGCTCAGGAAGTCTGCAGAAAGGTTGCAGAGACCAGAACGGTTGTAGATACCCGGACAGACCACGTGTCTGCCCGGGACCCAGACAGGCTGCCTCCAGCCTTGCGTGCATGCGCGAGGCGGGAGAATAGCCTGCAATCATTGGCTGAGCATCCCCTTTTCACCCTGCCACCAACGGTCAGGCTGAACGCATGGTGCGCACCACAAAGGACGCATTAAAGAGGATCACTCAAGGACCTTGGCACCACAGGTTAGCTGATTTTCTCCTTGCACACTGCACCACACCATGCACAGCTACAGGAAAGAGCCCAGCTGAACTCCGCTGGGGTCGCAGACTTATTACGAAGCTGGACAGGCTACACCCAGACCGGGTGGCTTCACAGGTGTCGCAACCACGGGCACCTAGGAGACTTCAAGTGGGTGACCCGGTTTGGGCCAGAAACTATGGGCATGGGCATCTCTGGGTACCTGCTGTAATCTGTAAGGTCTCTGGGCCACTGTCCTACGAAGTGGCCTTAGAGGATGGTCGTGTGCTTTGACGCCACATTGACTAACTGCGCTGGAGGCTTCCTGGCCACGTTTCCTCCCCTGGCTCTGCTCTCGGGGGGGAGGGGGACCCCAATTATGATTGTGGACCACAGTCTCTCCACGAGGGCGCTAATCAAAATGCTCCAGATGGGGGTCTTGCCATGGAGGCGGCTCCTGACTCTGTCATAGACTCAGGGGGTCTTGCCATGGAGGCGGCTCCTGACTCTGGCAGAGGTCCCTGGTTTAGGGCAAATGGCCGTAAATCGGCTACTCAGGGTACTCCTGCTGCTGGCCTTGGGCTCGAGGGACAGTGCTCCCAAGAGGAGTCCCAAGGAGTTTTGGGGAACTCGACCCCACCAAGGGACTCGGGGAACTCAACCCCATCAAGGAACTCTGGTTTGAGTCTAGCGGATCCAGCCAGTCAGCAGTCAGGGGGAACCCCTGAGTCTTCTGGGCGACAAAGTCCTGGTTTGTTTTGCACAAACCGGGAGCAGGCACTCCAGGCACCTATCACAACTCCCACACCTACCATCACACCCGTACCTAATCTGGCTCCACGGAGATCTGAGAGGGTTAAGGGTCCTCCTAAGTATTTACAAGAATATGTGAGGTCCCTGCGAGGCCCATATTTTCGAAGAGGGAAATAACGTGGACTACGGGAAAACTAACAGGAGATGGGTTGCCAGGAGTCAGGGTGACCACATGGTTTGCTTGCCGGTCTGACATTGGCCGTGTGCTGTTAAACAACAGGGACAGTGTTGTTTAATCCAAGGGGGGAGGGGTGTTGTGTCCTGGGCCTTGCTGAGTCATTCAGCAAGGCTCAGGAAGTCTGCAGAAAGGTTGCAGAGACTAGAACAGTTGTAGAGACCCGGACAGACCACGTGTCTGCCCGGGACCCAGACAGGCTGTCTCCAGCCTCGCACACATGCGCGAGGCGGGAGAATAGCCTGCAATCATTGGCTGAGCATCCCCTTGCACGGGGAGTATAAAAGGGCTTGTTGCCATTGTTTGTTTGCTTCTGTTCAGTGATTGTACCAATAAAAAGACATCCTTTGTTGTGAACTGCCTCGTCTCAAATGTCTGCTTGTGCGAACAGAACACCTGGCTTTCAGGAACTTGGTAAAAATCTTACCTTTTAGAAAAGCCTTCACTGTTCAGTTTTGTTTTATTTCATTGCTGCTTTCATATTTTAAGTAACTGGATCAACCCTGAAGTTTAATTGTGAACTGACTTACTTAGAACTCCAGCACAGGTAGTATATTTCAGCATAGGTAGTGTATTCATTTTAAATGAAATGAATGCATATATACATAGAACATAAAGTCCTACTGTTTGGTGTCTGCACAGAGTAACCAAGCGTACATTTATTTTATCAAGCATTAAGAAATTCCAATCCTATAAGATCTACAAGTTCCCAAATTAAAAAAACAAAAACTTTCAGAACCTAAATTGAATTTGATCAACTCAGAAATGAGATGGTCTTTTCTATTAACTGAAGAAAAGAAATCTAATTTTCTATTAAAATCCAAACATATCTGCCCCCCCCCCCCATTCATGCAAACATAACTAATTTCACATGGTTGAATCTTGAATTAATTCAGGAACTAAAACTTAATTTTGGTCTCTGTGATTTATAGACATCGCTTATACACCTGTTCAGAGTTCCAGTCAAAACCTTCTGTTTATAAAATTGTTTGGTGGCAGCCCTATCCTCACATACACCATACAGCTAAGTGGGGGATTCACTAAAACCTTTTTCTGTTTTCAGCAGTCACAGCATGCAGCACATTCATCCTTGAACTGATTCTCCTTCATTGACATTTTTGCTTTTTCTCCTTGATTTCTCAGTTTTATTTCGACTCTTCTTGAAATTTCCTTAGAGCTGTTCATCAAGATAACTTGTTCTCCCTTTGCAAGCCTCCAGCTTTTGGCTTCATGGCATTTTACAAGTGCTAGTGAAGTACAAGTAAACTTCCTCCCTTGTATGGGCATAAACTGTGCCTTTCTTTGCCTTGGTGAAGGTCACATAGTGGACTCTTTTTGAAAACTGCCAGGCGTTTACTGAACAGGCTGGTTGCAATCATTTTTCTCATGTGTGACATTTATAGGAAGAGATTGGTGTTAGTGTATAGAGTGGTAAAAATCAGGAATCGGGTAGCAGCTTTTCAAATTAACAAATGTTCTTAAATGGCACATGGTTTCATGAGTTGTGGCTCACTTCATGAGACTAAATTTATGTAGGATTTAAATTAAGGTAGAGAGAAGGGAAAGCAGATTGATTATGCAGATTCAGATTACATCTGAGAGAGATTATCAGTATCTTATCAATTAACAATTCTAATATCTTAAAAACCTTTTGTGTTTGTTGAGATCTTCTGAGATTGTCTGAAAACAGAATAACAGGGTTGGAAGGGACCTTGGAGGTCTTCTAGTCCAACCCCCTACTCAGGAAGGAAGCCCTATACCATTCCAGACAAATGGCTGTCCAGTCTCTTCTTAAAAACTTCCAGTATTGGAGCATTCACAACTTCTGGAGGCAAGTTGTTCCATTGATTAATTGTTCTAACCATCAGGAAATTTCTTCTTAGTTCTAGGTTGCTTCTCTCCTTGATTAGTTTCCATCCATTGCTTCTTGTCCTGCTTTCAGGTGCTTTGCAAAATAAGTTGACCCCCTCCTCTTTGTGGCAGCCTTTCAAATATTGGAACACTGCCGTCATGTCACCCCTAGTCCTTCTTTTCATTAAACTAGACACACCCAATTCCAGCAACCGTTCTTTATATATTTTAGCTTCCAGTCTTCTAATCATCTTTGTTGTTCTTCTCTGCACTAAAACTTTCAACGGTGTGTTGAAAGTCCCATTTTCCCAAAACAGCCACTTCGAGGTCTGTCATAGAGTGTTCTAGGAGGTTAAAATGTTTTGATATTACTTTGTGGGGTTTTTTTTGAGATGTGATGTCAAACTTGTGCCCATTAATTGTTTTGTATAAAGTTTGTCCTATTTGTCCTACCTGGAATCCAGAGGGGCATCGCTGACAGATGATTACAGGGTGAACATATGAAGGTGCCTCTAATCTTGTGTTTATATTTGTTGGGGCTTTGATGCTGATGCTGTGGGAGCAAGGTCGATGTTTGGGTTTGTTGCAGGGTCTAGTTCCCACATTTGTGCGGGCTCAAATTCTGCCACCTAATGATGTCTTGGGTTGACTACATCAAAGACAGCCTTTGCAGGTGTTATTGTCATGTTCTTAGGATGTTCTCTGCTCCAGGGCACTTCTTTGAGGTAGATTTTGTCGGCGCCATAAGATCCACCCTATTCATCATCTAGCACAGGGGTAGGCAACCTTGGCTCTTTTATGACTCGTGGATTTCAACTCCCAGAATTCCTGAGCCATCATGGCTGGCTCAGGAATTCTGGGTGTTGAAGTCCACGAGTCATAAAAGAGCCAAGGTTGCCTGACCCTGATCTAGCAGAACCCATGCTGATCTTTCTGAATCTGATAATTCAGCATCTATGTCTCTGCTTGAATCCTCTTTTCAATATTGTCACCCAATGATCATGTTGAGGATCAGTCACTCAGCTTCCCTTCAGAAGTCTATTCTGAATTGCTATTCCAAGAGCAAGACAATTGCTACAGTGGCAGAATCCCTTTGCCTTGGAAATGTTAGGGAAACAAAACAACCACTTCACAAATGCATGGTATAACACAGGAGAACAAACTCATCAGGACCCAATTCAGCAGTCCTGAAACTGTTAAATCCAACTCTTACACTTGAACTTGTCTGAATTTCAGATACTCTTACATGTATTTAGTCATACCCAAAATAATTCAACTGCATGTTTCCTTAATGAGGAAATTTCATTTATATATATTCTGCAGAAAAGATACTAACTGTAATAAGGAACTAAAGCCTTACTATTGTACAAATATTAAACAAATTGAAGTTGATACTTCCATATAATTACATTCTTCCTTAGTTTCAAAATTATTTATATTTGTCATTTGCTCATTTAAGAAACTAGGTTAAGTTATTTTAGCAAGATTTAGCTGGAGTATTCCTATATACTCTTATGTGTCCCTAATTCTTTTGAATCATAATAACTGGGTCAATCTTCTCACCGGCTTCTTCAGAGGACTGTGGCTTTATAATAAATCCTGCATATCTACGATGGACTCCAATGTTTACTTAATTCTCCCTATCAAAAAGACCTGACTCATGCTTCATAGTACTTTTAGATGCTTTTCTGAAGCATGAGTATAGACTGTCAACTTTGAAAACGAGCGTGGCTGCACGCCATTTTCCCTACTCATTTTCGGTTGACACATAGCACAGAGGGAGGGGGGTTTACCAGGTGCTTCGCTAGACTAAACAGATTTTCTCCCATGGGAACTAAGGTCATCGGCTGCTCCCGGGACTGCAGGCTGGGCGTTTTGTGAAAAGCCCGCCAAGAAGTTTTATTGGGGAACGTAGTAGCTTGCATAGCTTTAGGGGTGGGATTTCTTAACTTTGTATTGGGGATTGTTACGTGTCTATTCAGACTTGGTTTCACTTTTGACGTGCTGATACTTTTTTATCAATAAACATGTTCTTTGAGGAACTTCTGCTTTATTTGTCTCTGTCTGTCAGAACCATGACATAGACAAGTATATATTTGAATAAGGCCAAACTAAATGTTGTGAATTCTCTCAGCCCAACTCTGGAATGGGCCAATTCACTCCAACCAACTCACCATGGCAACTTGTCGTGGCCAACTCACCATGACCAACTTGCCACAATCAACTCGCTGTGGGACAATTTAACAATTTAATTATTTAAAATAAATAAATATTTTCATTTTTGCCATTCACATTTCATTTTGTCCCTCCTTTTGCATCCTTTCTTTAATGATCCCCTTCCACCATTTCTTCGATATTAGTGAAATTCTTGCCATGCAGGGAGTTGTCCCTGCAGCGAGTTGGCTGTGGCAAGTTAGCTGTGGCGAATTGTCATAGACCCGCCCAACTCACCTCACAAGGTTGTAGTTGTGGGGAACACAGGAAGAGGAAGGAGTATTAGGTACTGTATATTTGCCACATTGAGTAATAAAGATGGGGTAAAAATATAATAAACTGACAAGGGAAAAAAGCTACTGAATACTTTATTAGAACTGTTTTTTATAGTGGTAAAAACAAAATGCCTAAAAAAACCCAAGACATTTTATATGAGCCATGAGCTTTTTTATCTAAGCAAATTATTGATGTTTATGTTGCCTTTTCTTTCAGCTGTAGAAGAAGCCATCTTTTAGAAAGAATATGCGAAATTGACTTAGAAGCTTGTCAGCTGTTGATCCATGAGTTTCTGCTCAACAAAAATGGCTCTTATGTTTCGGAGGGAGAAGAGAGCCAGACGGAGGAAGTAGAGGATATGGAAGATGCCTTTTTAACCTCGAAGTGGGAACAGTCAAATCGCTTTTCAGTTAATAGTTCCAAGCAACTTATTGGAAAGGAACACCAAAGTACACCCTGCGAACTGAAAGAGGTATCAAATTTCTGTTTATTTGTTTTGTTTTCCAGTTTGTTTCCAGCAGTCATTCTTTTCAGTTTTGATGAGGCTTGTTCCATTTTGGCCTGCAAGCCAGCCAGCCTACTAAAAAAGTGAAATCTATTATTTATTGGAATCAGATGATGAAGTGAGAAAGGGATGCTCGATGCATTACAGTATGTTGGCTTTCATTGATTATCATTATACCTGGAGCCATCCTACTGGCAAGCAAACACTGTGCATTTGGTGAGTTATCTCAAGTAGGAGGTGGTTTCTTTGTGCTATTTTTTTTTTTTGCTTGTTTTGTGGCTCATGTTATCCTTTCAGTTGACAGCAATAAGATAACCCAAACAACTCTAAGTTCAGAATCAGGGCCATTCCAGATGTTTCCCTACCAGCCACTATGTTCAGCCTTCCATGTAGTCAGCTCTCCTCCAGTCTTCCCTTCTCTGCCACTGAAGAGTTTCCCAGTTGCTCCCTTCACCCCAAATTCCTGGGAAATGTAATCTATAATTGAATCTTTGTGCTCTGAAGTTCCTTATTGGGAAGCCTTAAGTTCTAATATGGCCAAGGTACGAACCACCCCTTCATGCCACTTTTTGCTGCTGATAAATTAGGGGAGGGGGAGAGAAGAAGCAAGCAAGGCTGGCTTGAAGTAGCCCAAGCTTATTTATGAGCCAATTAAAATTTTGCAAGTATTTTGGCTTGTATCACAAAAGGACTGTTTATTTCTAAAATGAAGGTATACATTCTTCTGCGAAATACCCTGTTTCCTCTACGCATTCTGACTCCTGGCTAAACTACACCCTTATTTTTGAGTCTTGAATTTGCTTGGAATAAAAGCGCAAGTCTAACATGAGCAAAATCAGAGGGCGGCATCTGTGCCTTTAATAGTGAAGGTGCCAGTTCTGTTTCATTCTTTCAAGGTCTTTCTCCTTCAGAAGGACAATGTCAAGTTTTTTTTTTTTTTTTTTTAAAAAGCTAGAAACCTTTTCCACACAAATATCCAGCGTATATATCAAAATTAGAATATAACAAGGGAGAAAAGGAAAGGAATTGTAGAGCCACCCAGTACCCATTTAAATTCAATCACAGGGATTTATTTTACAGTGGTTCAGATAGAAACCTCCATATATCAATGTTCTTTATATACTGATTCGGAGAAAAAGACCTGCCAGTCTTTCCAAAATGTTTCCTGGGCAATGGAAAGAGCCAAAGAAGAAAAGTGCCTACTGACATACTCTATTAAAAAAATAACTTCTTCAGAAAAAAGTCCACATTACTTAGACATTTTAATATTTTTCAAATCAGTTGTCAGTTTATTCATTAATGCTGTAGTCCACGCCCATGAATGTTCTATACAAGGAGGAATCTTCCATCTGAGGTGAACTAAAATGGCATACATTTAGGATGGATTTGCTCAATTCAGGCATCAGAGTTGGCTCAAAGGTACAGATTGAGATGTCTAACAGTAGATTTGATCTGGTCTTTCAAAGAAGACCTTCTTAGGGAGAAACTTATCTGGTGCAGTGAAAACTACAAGTTTGAGAAAGTGAGTCTTTGGATGGATCTGACATTGTTGTGCATTTATCATTTATTTAAAATGATGAAAAAGTGTTAGCTCTTAGCTGCCTCAGACTGAGGAGAATAGAGAGAACCACAAATCAAGGGGGTTAAGGTCAAAAAAGTGTACTCAGTATTTTCAGTGCACCATAAGGCCAATTGTTCACTTTTTTTTTCTTTTTTAAAGTCTTTCTTCAGCTGTAATTATTTTACTCAATAATATGGGTAAAAAGTTCTGAATTGTTGTGGGAGGTAATTTATTTTACCAAAGCTAGTCTTCGAAGCTATTTGTTACTGGTAACTTACTGTCTTTCCCAAAATTAAATGAATACTTAATCAACTATATATATAGCTAATGCAAATGAACTCTGAATGATATAATGGTGTCTCGTTACATATTAGCGATTACTTGAAATTTATGAGAAGACAAGCCACAAATACATTAAGAATTTCTCAACTCTCTGATAAATTTATTCTGAATCAAATTGCACGTAGAAGCCTAATTTCAGCGTTTCAGCAAAACAGAGTTTGGCAACTTTATTGGGCTTCCCTCAGGAAGGAAAGGCGCCCCAAACACTTAGATAAACATGGCTAAGAACTATATCATTGTTCTTTTATGGCAACTGCAGCCATAACAGTTGTCAGCCTCTGAGAGGGCAGGAAAGGCTATCCAATCAGTCTTCAAATATTCTTTAATGGTGTCATCCCTGTACAGTGAAGTTGTTGACTTCCTTTTCTCACACATCTTTATATGGTATAGTGGAGATGGTTTCATATTCTCTGTCTGCTGTGTGCTAATTCCAATAAGCAAGACAGGAGATCTCCTTTCTCGAATGGAGCCCTGAATCCATAAGATGCACATGGGACATTTTCATCTACTGTATTAATTGCAGCTGTTGATATTGCCTGCTATGATTCTCGATCAGGATACACTGCCTCAGACAGACCCAGTGTGCAACTTGGGGGATTCTTCTAGGCTTGCAACTCCTGCTTGAAGAGTAAGTGGCAGTTTTGGCTGTTAGCACCTTTGTACAGTTTTGTGTTGTGCTCCAATAGTGCCCATTCCTAGATTGGGAAGCTCTGCTCCTGGTCACTCATGCCCTAGTCACCAGCCAGATGGACTACTGTAATGTGCTCTACATGGAGTTGTCATTGAAGAGTATCCAGAAACTTCAGCTGGTGCAAATTGCAATGATATGAACAGTTATGTGTGCTCTTAAGAGATATACATTACACCTCTACTCGGTCAGCTGCATTGGTTGCCAGTTTCCTTCTGGGTCCAATTCAAAGCCCTTCATGGCATGGGGCCAGGTTAGATGACTACCTCTTCCTGATTACTTCTGCCTGACCCATCAGATCTAGTGGAAGAAGTACATTGCTGGTCCCGTATGCCAAACAACTATGTATGGCAGTACCTAGAAGATGGGCATTTCTGCGTGGCACCTGCCTTGTGGAATACAATGCTCCATCTCTATTAGCATTTCACAAGTCCCTTAAGACTTAGCTGTGTCATCAGGCTTGGGTTCCAAGGAACTGAAGAATTGTGGAGGGAGCTCTATTATTGTTAATATCTCTAACTCTCTCCTTGCCTTTTTAAAATTGTATTAACATTTTTTAAAATTGTTGATTGTGTTCTATATTATTGCTTTTTAATTTCTTTATTGTGTACCACCCAGAGTCACATCTCAGGGCAGCTATATAAATATGAATAAATCGCATCACACTCATTTTGGAAGTACCAAAGCACTTCCTGGTTGAAAGAATTAGCTGGTGACATCACCATTGCCTGGGGGATGCCCAGTTGGAAGTTCCTTTCATGTCTCCAGTAGAAGCTGGAGTTAAGGATGGGAGCTCACCCCACTCCAGGGCAGCACTAGGGTCTCAAATGCAGGCTTGCTAACCTCCAACCCTGTTAGCACCTTCATACACCCTAAGCACACCCTGGTCCTTGATGAATAAATAAAAAAAAAAAGTGTCTACTGATGGAACATGAAAGAACGCATTGCAAGCATTCTGGGAGCCAAAAACAGGAGAAGATAACAGTAGTTGGGTTTTCCAAGGAGGTTTTTGTGGTCTGTAATTCCTGGTAAAGTGAGGTAGAGAAGAGGCGGATCAGTATTGAATACAAAAGAAAGTGTCTGATTTTGCAATCATAACTAGACATATTCAGAATGGCCTTAATACTGTAGTGTAAAGCTGTAGTGTATGTTGCTTAGAACCTAGCATATGAAAACTCATTCATTATAGTTTAGAATTATGTGTGACCCAGCTAATATGTTTCTTTCTTATTCAAGAAGAACAATTAACCTTCTTTAAATGATTCAAAACCAGTACTTCAGACTTCCTACATGTGCAAGCACAGCATCTTTCTCCTAAACTATATCTATGAAAGCAGGATGATTTTTTTAGGCTTCAGCTGAAGCAATGGCACCTTTATTCAAGCTCATGTACCGGTAGAAGCTTTAAAAAAAAGCAACCTCAGGCTGCATTCAATAAATAGCAGAGAGCTGCTGTGCTTGCACAAGGTCCAAAGCATGTCTTCTAAATCAATTTGAAAGTATGAATTCCTGCAACAAACAAACCTTCTAAGACCAGAGATACATGTCTGGTTCTTATGTTTTGTCCCTCATTCCTTTCAAGAGAAAAAGATCACCCATTCAGGAATGATGAAATTACAAATTTCTTTGGGACAATGTGGACCTCAGAAAAGTTCATTTCAGGCAGTTGGGTTGGTTCAGAGTATTTTCTATCTTAAAATTTTCTTCTGTATAGAGGAGGCTGGCATCTTTCTGAAAAGCCTCTCAGAAATAATTTGCTTCAGGTTTGACCTGAATAGCTTTATTTCTGAGAATAATTACATTGCTGATATCATTTCAGTGTGCTTAGTTTCTATCTTCATAATATGATAGGATAACTAATTTACCATTCTTAGATAATGAAAAATTATATGCATGCATTTGGACCCCAGAAATCTAATTAGACAGGTGGTGGAAATCTACAGTCAGGATCTCCTGCAGAGTACATATCTCTGTGTATAGTTAACACCTACTAATTGCAGGGACTAGAGAAGTCATGCTGGGGGATTTTAACCTTCCCAAGTGCTTTGATTGCCATCAAATGAAAAAGCTGGGCCTGTTTTATACTAAAGATAAAAAAATGTACATAGAAGGATATATACGTTACACATTTTCCATTTCCATTTTTCCATGATCTTTTTCTGGATCATGCTTATTTTGTAGAGGATGTACAGTATAGCATATATACATGATGGGAGCGCTCCAATATGGATGCATCAGTTTATTTTGTACTGAGGGTTCATCTTATGTTGAGAACATTCTAAGATTTCCCTGCCTCCATGAACTGATATCCTAAAATCAGGCGCTTTATGATTAGATAATTAACTATTCCCCTTGCAAAAGTCCTTGATATTCTGTTTGACTTTCTCATTTAGAGGCTGTAAGAGAATGGTTCCAGGAATTTGCAAATGAACATGATTCCATGCCCATTAAATATTCATTTTTGTCTAAATATTTTACTATCTAATGAGAAATGTTTTGACTCTTTTTCACTATCATTACCCATCCTTAACAATGCTTTCCAAAGAATCCCTGAGGAATCTAAAGGAGCATGTCCATGAGAAGAAAGTCTAAAAATGCAAAAAGATGATATAAACTTGACATGTTCTTGTGATTTTACATATAGATACTTCCTGAAAACATCTGTAGGAAACTGTAGTGCACCTTTAAGAATGTTTTAAATGTTGTAGTCACTGCTTTTGCAGAGATACAGGGTTGGAGAAGGAATAAGGGACAAACTGTTTAGTTTGTATTTGTACAGAAACTTAGATAATTTCACATTTTTGAAATAATGGAAAAATAATTATAATAATCACACTTAATTGCAACTTCATACGTGGCCAAACTGCAATACCATTTGTCAATTAAAGATAAAATTAAACTAAAAATAAACATTAGAGAAATCTTACATGCATATATACCTACAAATAATGCATGCCAATAGTCTACCAAAAATTTTGCATTAGGGGAAATTGCTGGCAAAAACTGTATATTAGGTAAAATTACAAATATGTACATTTGTGGCAAAAAAGTGCATGAAAATTCATAGATATGTTAAATGAAAACTGTACAAAAAATATCTTTAACTAATTTGGAATTATAATTAGAATCTACCAGCATATTTTTATTCTGTTTTGATAGCTAGCAACTGCTAATTATGAAAGGTTGGAGAATTGATGCTGGGGAATTTGACTTTTTTCCCTAAGGTGAGCCAATTTCCTTCTCCCTCATTCTATTTATAATTTGCAGATTTGCAAAACTGAGAAGCTGCAAAAAATACAAAGAAACATTTGCCCAAAGAAGGACATACTGTCCTGGGAATAGTGCTTCTCCAAGAGATTTAGAATCTGATAAGCCACAAAATGGGAGGATTTGCTAAAATTAATCCTCCACAGAATTTTTGTGGAAATGGGAAAATATCCCTCCCCCGTTATTGGGAATTAATTTGTCCCATTGGCAATCACTTTTGGCATTTTGCAATACAGATAAAAATAGAAGAGATAACCAAAATGGAAGGTACTGTTTCCATTTTATTATTTTTTTAAAAAATAGACTAAATTTTAATTAAGATATACTCCAAAAGTATGTTGATGTTAGTTAATGAAAAATATAATGATTATTTAACAATTCCATTTCACTAAGTGAAAAGAAGTCTCTTTAGGCCATAAAACCTCTGTTACACGGCTTCCTTCAATCTTGTGCCATAAAGAAGCAGGAAACCATAATCTAATCTTTATAATATAGGAAATTTGTACAATATTTGAGTGTCCACAAAACAGAATGTTATCCTGATACCAGTATTATCAATGTGGTTGCATCTTTGATGGGATTTGTAACTATTTTGTTCTTGTCTTTTACTGAATTTGAGGGCACATAAGGAGAATTGAACTTTTTGCAAATATGTACGAATATTAATATTATGATCATTGATTTGCCTGCCCTCTTCCTTCATTGTCAGCGTAAAACACATTTTAGGAAAATATTTTCTGATAATTTAAGACAGCAAGTAAAGCCAAAAGCTATGCAGGGGGCAGGGGGAGGCAGGCAAGAAGAGTAACAATTGAATGACTGTGCTGCATAGTATGTTTCAGCACGACTACTCAGTTTTCATCCCTGAGAAAAAAAGAGATAGATTCCAATTTCCTTTGCAGCAAATACAAGTATGATTACAAAGCTATTTCTCATTCTATGATTACAAAAATCATAGAAAAAGAAGCTAGCCATTTTCTATTATCCCATCATCGAAACCACAAGTCCTAAGTGAATTTTTTTACTGTTTCATGCAAAAAGTCTATAAAGGGTTTCCAATCAGCCCTAAATGTAGATATCTTTTCTCTAATCAAAGAAGTTAATTTAACCAGCTCTGCAAGTTCCACAATCTTCACCAATCATTCCTCCATTGTGGGCAGTGTCGAAGCTTTCCACTTTTGAGCATAATAATGTTGCAGTTGTCATGAAACAAAGTTCCACATTTTTTTTCCTTGTTGCTAATCCATTAGTGCCCAAAGAAAAGACTCTGGTTTCAATTGTACTTTAGTTTTTTTTTTAATTTTATGCATTAATGTATGTGTTTGCATCCAAACATTTTTGGCTTCTATTTCTTTTATCCTTTCTCTTTGCACTTTTCTTTTTTTCCTTTTTCTCTTTCTTTGTTCCCTTTATTCTGCATTAGTTTTATGTTTGCTTTAACACTTTTAATAAAATTTAAATTAAAAAAAGATGATAAAAGAGATGGCCTTAAATAGGCCTAGAATCGCGAAAGGATTTGTTGTGGCTTTCATTGCTCTCTGTAGAGAATAATGCATTGTGTGTTGCAATAGTTAGCTATTGCTAACTTTTAACTAATTGTAGTGCTGTTGTCAGCACACTACAGAAGATTTCTATAGATCAGGGGTCTTCAAACTTGGCCCTTTTATGACTTGTGCCTGGCTGAGGAATTCTGGGAGTTGAAGTCCACAAGTCATAAAAGGGCCAAGTTTGAAGACCCCTGCTATAGATTAACATAGCCCCTAGACCTGGGATTTGATATATGGTATATGAAGGGCAAAGTCTTTAGGAAATCATGTACTTCTATTTTAAAATTAATTGAATTCTGTATTTATAGTACAAAGAATTGTATTGAGACTCTATGTTTTGCTTTCTTTACTAAGAGGAAAAGAAGAGAAATCCTATACAGTGGTGCCTTGCTACTCAACTGCTTTGAAACTCATTGAATTTGGTACTCAGTGCATTTTGACTGCAAAATTTTTGTCCCTGTACCTATCATTTGTTTAGTACTCAGTGTACAAGCTAGAACTTGTCAGTGTCGGCTGTCTTATGACTCACTACATTATTCCTTATGGGAAAAATTTGTTTGGTACTCATCATTTTTGGTACTCTTCATGCCTCCTGGAACCAATTAATGATGAGTATCGAGGTACCGCTGCATTGTAAAGGGAGTTGGGCATTTAATGATCTGTTAAGCATAGTCATACTGTGGATGATGATTACAAACAGTACCTCCTTGAAAAGGACTTGACTTGGGATAGCGTATTAAGATTTTTAACTTCAATAAAAATAGATACTGTATACAGTACAATGCAACACTACCTTTCTTGAGGGTATTCTTCCTGTTGACCAATTCCAATTTATTAGTGCTGGAAATAACTAGAAAATTCAGATAAAATGAACATTATAGAAATTGTTATTTCTTAACTTGTTTTGTTGTGTTTCCATTCTGTTTTAATTAAGCATAGGATAACCCATTATTTTTTTGATGAACAAACAGATCAGATCTTGTTATTCTAGCACCATCTCAAGCCACTTGTACTTAGATAAATTGACATGAGTGGCTCATGGCAGGATGAGACAAACTGGTAGATACAAGAATTATAAAATGATCTCAAGTTTTCTTCTTGGCAGCACTAGAAAAATGGTATCCTAGATCTCAAAAAAACGTCCTGCCTAATTAAGACACCTGAGACCTTTTGACGAACCTACAGCTCTATACAAAGAAAGAAGGTTTAGGAATGCAGGAAATTGTAATGATTGTTGAACATTGTTGGTGTCTTATGTGGCCACAGCTGTAGGAACATTCTGCAGCTAACGATCTAATACAGGAGTGTCAAACTGCCAGGTTGCATCATGTGGAGGCCGCGCCCAGCCCAGCTCCGGCAATGCAAAAAAAGTCGTGATATGTCGCGACACGTCACGTGACGTGGCGAGTTTGACACCTGTAATCTAATAGGAACACCTACAGTATGCGAATCAGGGAGAGAGAGAATAAGACAGTTAAAGAACTGTAAAAAATCTCCATACAGAAATGTCTGCATAATTTGTTAAACTTATAATTTGTTAAAATGTATAATTTGTTATCTCTGTATATTAGAAATAAGCAAAATTATTTACTTAAAAGCAATATCAAAGCACTGTAATTTAGAGCAGGAGTTTTCCATTTTTTTCCTGAAGAACTCTAGGATTCTATAAGAATTTGATTATGGACAAAAATTTTTTACTTGAATGCAGTCAATTTTCTATCTTTAGAGTTTTGTCTCTTGATCAGGGGTCCTGGTGGTTCTATTTTTTTTTTTTTTTTTTTTAGTTTTAGTTTTTTAAGTATCAGGTTCTGTATTTTGTAAATATGTGAAAAACTGTCATTTAGATGAGAACAATGTACTGTATGTCTGTTTGGAAAGTTCCTGTCCTTTTCCTATGCTTCAATATAGTTACACATTTTATCAGCCTAGGATTGTAAATATAATCCTAGTGTAGATCTTAAAATAGATTGAGGCAAATTTTCTCAGAACAACAAGATGTTGTTGATGATGTTACCTAGTTTGGGTAATGAAATGTTTGCAAGGGAAAAAAAAGCTCACAACCAAGATGTATTTTATTGTGCTTTTTAATCATCAGCTCACAAACTTAATAGTAATGAAGATGTTTGATCCTAGCTATATATAAAGATCAACCAGGAACTTTTTTCTCTGATTGGGAGAAATGGTTTTTTGTTGTTATTGAAAAGTGTGATATTTTACATCTCTAATAGAGTAGCATGCATTTTTCTTGCTAAAGTAGGATGGTATACTTGCTACTGATGTTAATAACTGTGATAAAATTATTTATTGCTATCTAATTACTATTTTGTTAAATAGTTTTATTCTTCAATGACTTTGTTAAATAATTTTAATGGTCCAGAAAGCCATATTAAGCTACAAATGGCATATTTGGAGAATTTCCCCCCTTGTTACATTCATAAATACTCTCATGCAGCTTAAATCCCCTAACTTCAGTATAAATAAATGCTTGTTACCTACATTCATAAATACTAAGATGCTCTATGCTTAGTATACTCAACTAGAAAAATATTTTTTCACTGATTCCATGAGCATGTATAAACAGGAAGGTCAGCATGAAATGACATTTTCTTAGAATCAATAAAATGTTTGTTCAGTGGTAGGATGAGAACACACGTGTGTGTTTTTACTCTTGATAGTCTACTCATACTGAAATAACCTCATCTGTTCTCATTGTGGAAAGTTGTAATATAAGGAGTAAAATATTCAGGGTAAAAGTAATTAAATTATACAAGAAAATTAAAGTGAGAAGACCAAGGCATGCGAGGATCAATATGTCTGAATTTGCTGAATTATAAGACAATCATACAATCTCTTCTCCAAATAATGGAAACACCTTTTCCAGAAAAAAAAATAGATAATTGTTCATAGATAATGCCCAGCCATTAGCAGTGACAGTTGCCAAGAGAACAGGGGCTGTTTCAGACAACAGGAGATATAGCATATGGTCTGCAGGAAGTAAATTTGCACCCCACTTATGATGCTCATCAAAAGCAGTAGGGATGCTCAAAAGCCTAAAGGAACCTGTGAAGTCCCATCAGAAAACAAACTGGACTGTCACACTGTAATATATGTGACACTGAACAGACACAAATAAATTTTATCATAAATAGGAAATCTGCTTAACTTTTCTGGGAGAGGCTTCTTATATTCAAAATGTTTTTCTTAACATAAGATTTATAAACCACAACATGAACAATGTTTATACTGCTAGAGCACTTCACTTCTTATTCAGTAAATAAAAGATTTATATAGATATAAAGAATTATAAGATTTTTTTTGCCTACAATGCCATATATTTATGAATAGTTTCTTGAATGAGCTATGAAAAAGCTCCCCCCCCCTAGAAAATTACCCAATTTTACACCTGATAGGTTTGAAATCTAGTTAGTATTTTTCAGTAGTTTGGTTAGCTTAGAGGTCCTCTATTTTAATAATATAAGACACGGGTGTCAAACTCGCGACGTCATGTGACGTGTCGTGACGTATCGCGACTTTTTTCCCTTTGCCGGCAATGGGGTGGGCGCGGTTTTGTGTGATGCATCCGCCCGTGGGCAGCAGTTTGACATCCCTGATATAAGAAGAACCCTACTCACCATTTCAGCCATTCAAAATGCTATAAGCAATTAAACAAGACAAATAAGCCTGGATCTTATAGGTAGAAAATTCCATAAAGGGGAATATTTGTAGCTCAGGGTTGACATGAGGGGTTCTTGGTGCTCTCTGAGCTTGCTTGTTTTCTTGCAGACGTTTCATTGCCAAACTAGGTAACATCATCATTGCTAGAAAGGAGTGCAGTTTGCTGTCAGTTTATATTCTAGTGGCTTGCCTGTCAGTGTTGGAAGGGGTGATCTTAGAGATTCTTTAGCTGGGCTGTTTGCTGTTAGCTTCTTTGGCAGTTTCTTGATTGGGGTATTGTTTACTTGATTGTTGGTCTGATGTTAACCTTGGAATTAATCTATGCTGATCCGGGTGCTTGGGTCTTTTTGTTCCTTTGTGGGCTGGGTGATCACAGCTTTTGCATAGTCTATAGATGTTGTTAATGTCTATGGGTCTATTGATGGCTGATTTCTCAGAGTGCCAGGCTTCTAGAAATTCCCTGGCATTTTTGGACTTGGCTTGGTCTAGGATGGTCACATTTTCCTAATTGAAACTATGGTTAAATCTACCCAATGAAGGAGAATATTTGTAGTTCAGGGTTGAAATGAGGGGTCCTTGGTGCTCTCTGAGCTTGTTTTCTTGCAAACGTTTCATTACCCGAACTAGGTAAGAGCATCAGTGCTAGTAAGGAGTGCTGTTTGCTGTCAGTTTATATTCTGGTTAAATCTGTCTATATGTTGTGAACTTAAAGAATTTTCATCAGGTCTTCTGACTGCTATCTGGTGTTTGTGGATGCGTTCTGCCGACTTCTGCTTGTTTGTCCTACATAGAGGTTGTTGCAGTCCTTACATTGTATGTTGTCCTGTTTTTTCCTTCTGGGGTTGTTGGAACTTTTGGTCTGCTTAGGATGTTTTGAAGGGCTTTAGTTGGCTTGTGTGCTATGCTGATTCCATATGGTTGTAGTAATCTATTGGTGGTTTCTGAGATATGTATAGCACTGTAATTCTTTTTAGGGTTTTTGTTGGTTGTGCTGTATTGGGTTGAGTGGTAAGGGACTTTCTGATAAAGTTGCATGGGTATCCATTTTGTTGGAATGTATTGTATAGATGCTCCATTTCCCTTTTCTGCTGTTCCGGGTTGCTGCAGTGTGTTTGGACTCATCTAAATAAAGTCCTTATGCAGCTTCTCTTGTGGGAGGTTGGGTTGTTGCTTTGGCAGTGGAGCACCTGGTTAGTATGGGTGGTTTTTGCGTAGACTTGCTTTTCACTTGCGTTTCTACTTTGCCGTGGTGGTTTCTGCTGATCAGGATGTCCAGGAAGGATAGCGAGTTGTTGTTTTCTTCTTCTCTAGTAAACTGGATGCCTTTAAAATGTTATTGATGGTTCTGTGGGTTCTCTAATTGGTCCTTTTTTATTATATCTGATCCATATTTTCAGTTGTATTTGTGAAAGTGCTATGGCTTCTAGACATTGCATCTACAACATACAGTGTAAGGACTGGATGAATGCTTAGTATCCTAACCTATCTTAAGCAATATGGCCAATAATTTATTTGAAACTATGTATCAGCATTATCTGTTGTCTCCCCCTTTCCTATTTTTTTAACATTGTCAAACATAATGATTTTTCCTAGTCCATCATCTGCTTGCGTCCCTTTCCCCAAAATTGTGATCATCTTGCTGATCAAGGGAGCAGTTAGCTTTTATTTGGCCCAGATCAGATTCACTGGTTTTCATTACATTCAATAGTACTCATAGAAACCTTTTTTAAATGTATAATTTGAAGGAATATAGCTTCTTTCCTATCTGTGCTCAGCTTTCACAACCAATATCACTATTGGAAATATCAGATCAGTTCCTTGAGTACCGTAGTTTCATGCTCATTGTAAAGATTCCTCAGAAGAATAGTGTTCTGGCACACTTATTAGCCTTTAATAGACAGACCTTGCTGTAGTCAGTGAAGCAACAGTGAACTCCTTGGATTTCTCTTACTCTCTCAATTATCTGATCTTGTAACCCTCGAGTGTTTCAAAACTCTGCTTGATTATTTCACATTTCTCTCTCTATGTATGGCTGTGTTCTTCTTTGTCATTCTCTCCCGACAAATATTTCTTTCATTAATCTAGAATATTGTTTCTAGGCAGTTTCAATACATTATTTTTATCTTCCTTTAACCTCATTTCCTTCTGTTCTGACATTTCTCTTCAGCATTCTTATCTTACCTAGAAATCTTTTCTTTCCTGGTTGTATGGGCTCCATATTTTGCTGTCATCCTCTTTTGCCCAAAGCCTCTTGCCCCGTGCTCCTTTACCTCATAAGTGTCTGTCAGATGGGGGATGAGGAGGGTCTTCTTGGCCTGCTACTTCAAATGTCCTTCCTTCCTTCCTTCCTTCCTTCCTTCCTTCCTTCCTTCCTTCCTTCCTTCCTTCCTTCCTTCCTTCCTTCCTCCCTCCCTCCCTCCCTCCCTCCCTTCCCCCAGATTCTTATATGTATATGTTTCTAAACTCTGCCTCCATCCTAAATTAGTGTCATTTCCTCCCATTCTACCCACTCTGCCATTAACTGAACTTCGGGATTCGGACTAATTAAAGGTAATCTGGAGCCAGCTGGTCTGAGATAAAAAAAAATCCACTGTTTTGTGAAACGAAGATAGCAGCTTCCTTTTGCTATAAACAAAGTTTTTCTGTCATCTCCCAGCAAGATGGGCATCTAATCAACCAACCAACCAACTAACTAAGTAAGTAAGTAAGTAACTAAATAAATGTTGTAAAATTTAGAAGGTCTAAAAACCTGCCATCCTCATAAAATAGGAATTCAGCTTTACTAAGGTATATTAGGCTCCTTCATGGAAGCAGAGTTTTACATCCTCAGAATGTTCGGTTTAAAAATATTATTTTTAATTAACAGAAGAGACTAGAGAAGTTTCCAGAATGACAGCTAGTTGCTTGTAACAGTAACAGTTTTAGACTGCCATTTGGCTAACATACTGACAAGGAAGTTTTTTGAACATACACTGACTGCGTAGCAGAATTCCACCTGGGAAATATTTAAAATACTGTAGTTTCAGTGCCACTAGCTTTTATATATAATTAGTAGATCAGGCAGATAAAAAAAAATTGCATTGACATTAACAAGCATAGGACCTGCTGAGAGGCATTTTAGTTACCTATTTTTGAAGTTAAAGTGAGAAGGTTTTATGTTGCTTTTAAAGAGGATGACTGATAGGGACGACATAAAGACAAATGATTACCTTTTCATTTCAGCTATGGTCTATTTTGTATCAGCTCTGGTCTATTAATTTCTTTGGTTAAATCAGTCAAACTTTGGAAATAAATAAAATAATGATTCTGATTTAAAAAGGAGATTAGCTCCAGTTATTAAAAATATGAAATTCTGACAAAAGCAAAAGTACTTCCACAAGAAAAAATTTCCACATTCCATTAAATAAGTTGCATTTGGTTAATTTTAATTTGCAGAGGGTGGGGTGGGTGGTACCAAGAGTAGGATTCCCACTCTTGATCTGGACTTGGGACTTCTGTTTATACACAAAATGACTATTATGGGGTGGAGGGAGGGAGAGAGAAAGAGAGCAGACGGGAAGAAATGATATTCAGAAGGAAACTGGGATAACATTCCCCCCCAAACCTAATGAGTCACACATTCCAGGCCAAGGTCATAATTAATTATAAGTTATATTTTTAATTGCATTTCTTTAAAAAAAAACCCAGATATGTGTGTATGTGTGCATGTATCTATATTCATTATTATTTCTCCTAATATGCCTACTTTTTGTTTCTAATTAAATTTAAAATAACAGTTTCAGTATACATATTTTTATTTTTTATTTTTATTTGCTTGTATATCATATTTTTCTTCCAAGGAATGTATATGAACCATATTTTATATTCCTGTCAATTCTTAGTGGAGCTATAATGAATTTGCACAAAATGCTTGATCAAGAATACAAGATGATTATATAAACATTTAAGCATTTATTTATACATGTAGCTTGTTTGTTTCCACTCTGTACCTTTGTTGCTAGCACCATTTTTAAAATAAATAAAATAATAATAGGAAAGGTTTAAATGGGATGCAGTTTTATTCAGAGATCCTGATTCGTAACTCCAAAAGAAGCCTGAGTTCATGAGTGAGAAAAAGCCATGATTTAAAATCTTAGTTTGTAAATGAGCAACGAGTCACAATCTTTGGTTTGGATGACATATGAGAGAAACTCTACCTGATTTAGCAAATATGCAAGCAAGAAAGATCAAAGTAGATATATTCATGGTGAAGACACACCCAGTTGCTCAAATCATCCAGAAAACTGCATAGATAGCAGAGATTTGCATATAGTTTATATATGCTTGTATAATCTGAGATTTAAACCGTATGCTCAAGTATTGTGAGTTGGACTTGGTAGAGAGAAGATATGAAGATAGCAGACTTTCAAAAGGTCACAACTTTCACAATGTCTAATTTTGTTTATAGCAACTAATATTTTCAAATCAGTGTTGGCTGTCTCTACTGGGATTGCAGTGGGAGTCTGACCTATAGCCATATATAGTGGTGCTGTTTGGTTAGATTCAGCTAAAGCACTCGATAAATCAACACTGGAATTGCAGCTTAGTTTCTATACTTAAAATAAATAAAACATTGCCTACTTTGAATTATCATGGCTCTACTTGGGTGAAGTCCTCAGAGAGGAAATTAGATAGGAGTTTCTCATTTTCATTACTTTCACTGGTAAGTGTGCATTTATGAGCTTTAGCTGAAAGCTTTTCCTACCAACATCCAGTATTTAGTTCAAGTAATAGTTGTGAATAGACCATATTCCTAAATATATAGCTTTATTCAGCATTGATTCTGAGATGTACATGCTTCTTGATCATTAGCAATTCATTTGGCAATGTGTATTTTCAAGAAAATAAATAATTTCATGAGTGGTTGCCTTGTAAATCTGTAAATGAGCAACACTTACTGTGTTGATAGAGCTTACTAGTCATCAAGGTATTTTCTTAAAGCTCCCAATCTTGTAAATTGTTCAGGTATTTCTCCCCTCAATATGCAAAATCCTTATAAATACTGAAGAACAACTTAACAGTTTGAGGGATGAATTGTTCATTGTTGTCTTTCATTCAGAGGTTCCCCAAAACATTTATGATAATGGAAATTCTCCTCCTCTTCTTCAGTCTGATTGTCCATGCTTTTAAAAGCTTATGCTACACTGACACCCGATGTAAACCTATCTTCTAATACAGGGGTGTCAAATTGGCGGCTCGCGGGCCGGATGTGTCATGTGCAGGCCACGCCCACCCAGGCTCCGCAAAGGCAAAAAAAACATTGCGATGCATCACGATACGTCACGTGACGTGATTGAGTTTGACACCCGTGCTTTAATAAAATTTTATGGGACAACATGAAATCAAATACAATTATTATGAAGTTCTATAGGGACCATTTTAGGGATTCTGAATGTCAAAAGTTTGCTTTCTAAACATTGGTGCCTCCTGCAAAATCAGATTATTTCCTTCCTTCCTTCCTTCCTTCCTTCCTTCCTTCCTTCCTTCCTTCCTTCCTTCCTTCCTTCCTTCCTTCCTTCCTTCCTTCCTTCCTTCCTTCCTTCCTTCCTTTATAGCAATTATGTTTAAAATGGAAGACCAGCTAAAAGAACAGTGAAAAACACTTATATCATTTTGGGGAGCAATACAAAACTATCAGGAAGAAAGAGGGTGCATAATGCTTGATAGGTATATAAACATGCCAAAACCAGTCTGAATATCTGTGCAATGGACCATAATAATTAGACTGTAAACTATTATAGACAGCCTACTTGTTTTCTATTAATAATTCAGAAAATAATTAAATGTGGAAAAAAAATATCCCAGATTGTTTGATGTAAAATTGATACTTTGACATAGTTCCCAAAATCACAAATTACATTATGTTTCCATAGGCACATGGAAGAATTGCTTAGACTCTCAACAGTTCCAGTGAGCAGAGCTATCATAATAATTTAGTGTGGCAACCATGGAATTGAATTTGCAGCGACACTTCTTGCAGCATTAGTTGGATATCAAGCACCACTTTCTAAATTACAAAACTGTATAGTCTAGAAAGAACTTTACCACCTTAATAAGAACTAAGGTTTAATCTCCTGTTGCATAAATTACAGCTTGATAAGTGTGGAAGGAATCCATTGGTCCAATTATATATGAAACCAATGCACAGCAAAGAGACTTACACAATCAGCTGAAAGTATGCATGTGTCCACACAGAGAGAGAGAGAGAGAGAGGGAGAGAGAAAGAGAGAGGGAGATTATGTCTTTGAAATACCCTCCTTAACATAAGGTTCCTAGATACCTCATTTCTGATATGTATTTGAGGGTAGACCTGCTGCTGTAATGTTTCATTTGCTTCTGAGCAGAGAAATATTATCAAACACCAATTATGGTAATAACAACAGAACGTATGACAACCATTTCCTTTTTCATATTTTTTTTTATCTACTTTCAGGAATTCGATATGCTTTCTACAGAATTCACAGAAAAATGTGAAAGAATAAGTAAGAAGCTGATATTTTTGGAAGACCAACTGCAGCTAGCCGTCTGTAACTATGATGATGATGACCTTGTTCATATCCTTTTTTTTGGACATGCTGTATTAAATGGGTTGCATTCAACTCATGCATTGAAACTTGCCTTGTGTGAATCTTGCTTAAGATAACTATTGTGGTATTGTTTCCTAAAAATGTAAACGAGCCAAATAATGACAGTTTAAGAACCACTGACTCGGATTGATGAGAAAGAACTTTTTAAGAGATCTCTTAGTATGTTTTTGAGTGCTATAAAGCAGCAGCTCCCAAACTTTTGGGCACCAGGGACTGGTTCCATGGAGAGAGGTTTTTCTGTGGACCGGAGGGGACGTGGTTTCGCATGCTGCCTGCATCCTGTGGATGGGGCTTCGCTTGTTTGTGCAGCCCAGTTGCTGTCATGCAGCAGATTGGTGCCAGTCCATGGACTGGGGTTGGGGACCCCTGCTATAAAATAAAAGTAATGAATTCCTAGTTGCAGCATCAACTAGGAGACTGGAAAAGAAAGCCTTGTTTCATGAGCATGCATCTAAAAAAATATTTTTAAAGGGAAGCAGATTAGCTCATGCTGAGCATAGAGTTCCAGTAAATCACATAATTATCTGTGCTCATCTCATAAAGGCTCTTTATTTGAAGTATTGGTCATTTGAGAAAAAAGAAAGACTTTTGTTTAGTTCTACTGAAAGATTCTCATCCGTCATGTGATCACTTTCCTCTGCTACCCTAATTTTCATACTACTTATAACTTTTTCAAAGACAAAAAAAGCATAAAATATCTATTTTAATATTTATGTATTTATTTATACTAATCAGTCCAGTCTGCTTTTAATATGCTACCCCACCAGGGTTTTACAATAGGAACAGGCAAACAGCCAACTCTGACTTTTTCCATGGGTCTCATTGGAAGAACCAGAGGCTGTTACTAGAGACAACTTGAGGTGGGACAGTATTTATCCATGAATTCAGCCAGAGTCAAGCCTAACTTGATGATGTTTCAGTCAATTAATTAATGTATCAAGAGTGCAGCCTTGGCGCCTAAAAATTACATAAATTGTCATTGGAAAAGAAAGAAATGGCAAGATGCTACATAGCACAATATATTATGTAGAATGAGGCACTTGTATTTCCTACTTCTCTGTATGTATGATCAGGTACTACAATCCACATAAGATAAGGATAATGCTTTTTATCTTCTTAAGCTTTGTTAGTGAGTGCTAGTTCCATTCATCAACTTCCTTCCAAATTTTTTTTTTTTAATTCTATCCATTTAAAAAAATCTTATGGCTGCATCTTGTAATTTGCTTGTTGTCTTGCTCTCTTCATCTAGTAACAAAGACCCATTTTCACTTGTCTCAGCAACTTGGGCATCTAACTTTCCCCCTGCTTCTGCCTCTGTATTCACTGTGCTCACTGTCTCTGGCTTCAGGGCCTTTACTTCCCTCATCCTTTTCTTTACCTCCATCATCATAAACAATTATTAGTAATTAGATTTAGCTCCCACCTTTCCTCCAAGAGTTACATCGGGGTCTCCTTTCATGTTCAGCTCTACAAAAATAATCCACTCAGGAAGGTTGAGCAAAGCCTATAGACTTTAACTGGAGTATTCCCAGCCTTAATCTTAGTCACTATACTGCCATTTTTAACTAGGCCCATGTACCTCAGTGATCAGCTTCTCCATTGTATCTGTTAAGGCAGGGGTCCCCAGTAGTGGACCATGGCCTGCTGGCCACGGGACCCCCTCACTTATGCTACCGCCGTGGCCACAGGGCACAAAAACAGGCTGCTGCTCCCCTTGGGGCATGAAAATGGAACACCGCCATACCTCGGGGCATGGAAACGGTGCCGCTGCACCGTGGGGTGCAAAAACGGGCCACTGCCACGCTGCAAGGCACAAAAATGGCCACCGTGGTGCCATGGGGCGCAGAAACAAAGTGCTATGCCATGCAAGAACGGGGCAGGGCTAGCGAGTATCACACGGGCACTAGCCCCACCCCCTTTGTAGCACATGCGTGCTCGCAGCCCTATGCACACACATGGGCACGCATGCATGTAAAATGCTTCCCCCTCCCTTTTCCTCCGGTCCACCAACCGACAAAGGTTGGTGACCTCTGTGTTAAGGAGTGGGGTGAATCGGCAGACATTTTCACAAGAACAAGCGAAAGGCTTGTTTGAGTTTGGTTGTAACAAGAGGCTTTCCAAAGGTTGTCTTTGCTTTTATGTAAATATGATTGTACTGAAATTTTTGCACTTATTGCTTTGCACTCAGATAATAGTTTCCAAGTTTTTTCTATCAGCCATCTAATGTAGTTCTAAATTACCAAATGGATCAGATGTATTCCTGAGCAGTCAATTCCTCAGAGTCTATCAGAAAACCATTTATCTAGAGCTCTTGAAACTGCATGAAATCTTTTCACTGGCTTGATCTAAACTAGGTCAGATTAAAATATTCTGGTTTTCATAGAGCCCACAAAAGTTCATCTGAACCATTTTTGTGCTAGTTGAATGGCATGCCAAATATGAAAAATGAAGAATAGATAAATTCTTGTTAATATCAATTCTACAGTCTTATTATTTCCAAGCTACATTTTTATAATACCTTCTGTTAAATGTTACAGTAAAGTACTGTGAACAGTAAATATCTGTTAACTGTTATAAAGTTGTATGGATTATGAATATTTGGCACAAATATAGTCGTATTATTATTGAAGAAGCTATAAATTGCTAGTAAGGAAATTACTAATTTTGATATTAGATTTACAGTAATCAAAACATGTAAAAATAGCTCAAATTAGACTATCCAGAATACTATATGCAGTTTATGTTTCTACCATTAATGACCTCTAAGAAAGAAAATGCACTTAGCTGAATTTGTAGAAAGACGGATAGGAATCAGCCACTTGTGTAATGTTGTTCCTGATAGCCACTACCATCTTGTTCAGCTGAACCTGTACACAGAACTGATACTCTTGTGGCACTTTTTTAATGCACTGTGAACACTACTTTTCCATGGTTCCAAGTCTCATGGTGACATTGCTACTCATGGATGGTTGCACACTGAAGAAACATGCACACAATACCAGGGGATAGCAGAATAGAAGAAAAAAAGTGAGAAGATCACATAGTATTAAGATCCCAACATCAAAATTGAAAGATGATGACATAAAAGCCAGTTACGGGTAGTCCCAGCACACTGGGTGCCATACCAAAAAATCTTGGATGGCATATAGAAAATCTGCACATTGACATTTCTATCTGTCAATGCAAAAGCCCACACTGTTTACACTATATCTGCATATACTACACCAATGCATTATGTCATCTTAGATTCTTGGGAACAGCTTAATGCAGTGGTGAGATTCAGCCAGTTCGCACCAATTCAGCAGAACCGGTAGCTAATTTTTTGTTGCCCAGGCCCAGAATGGATGTCCGGAAGCGGCATCCACACAGAGAACTGGTTGTTCACATATTTGAATCCCACCACAGGCTTAATGCATATGAAAGCCAACACCAGTTAAAGAATTGGCAATGTGATTTCACATTGTTGTGAACAGATAATAATAAACAGACAAGCACCTGCCATTCCAGACTTAGCAATTGTTGATAATAAAGACCCCCAAAAAGTCCGGATAGTAGACACCTGGAGACAGTAGAATAGAGGAGAAAGAACTGGAGAAAATCGCAATATACAAAGACTTGCAAACAGAAGTAGAATATCTATGGCAAAAGAAAACAATAGTGATAGTGGGTGCAATCCCAAAACATCCGGAGCACATTTGAACACTATCAGCATTGACAAAAACCACCATCAATCAATTGCAAAAAGTAGCTTTACTTGGGATAGCTTACATCTTGTGATGAATATTATTAAACATATCTGTCTATCCCAGGTCCTTGAAAAATACTCAATAGCTGGATACAAAATGCCATATCCAGTCTAAAAATCTAGCTGGCTATACACCCAACCATAATAATTTTCAGCTATTCGAACATTGTACATTAAAGTTGTATAAAGAGCAATACAAGACAGCAGAACCCCATTCTGAATGTATGGTGAGGGGGTATTCTAGAGACAGCAAGATTTTTGATGGCATCACTTCTTGTTGACTCTGGATTGGGGGAGGTATGGTATAGGTGTGGATGTGGCATTTGTGCTGTTAAGCTTGAAAAATGATTCAGTTTTGTTTGATTTTATATCCTTGCCCCATATAAGGATTCTGAATTCAGCAAGATTAACTTTCATGAGCAGGAGTTCACATTTTAAAGTGCAACCTAGCCTTGGAAGCTGATGTGAGGGTGCCACCTCCCAGAGCGTCTAATGTTCACATTAAGTGTTTATTGGCATGGAAAGTGAAATGGGCAGAGGAGCTGGCAAACATCATGTTGGAACTAGCTCTTAGCAATGGCAATCGCTTCAAAAATGCACACAGTAGTTCTGGTGGCAAACATACACAAATCCTAGCTATTTTCATGCCCGAGGCATACATTAAGACACATCAGTTCTTGCAGATGGCAAAATAGGTCCCCAGTTCTGAGTATGACTAAGACAACATTGGTTTAATAGATAGACAAAAGACTGCACCTCTTAAAAGAGAGATTAAAAGATTGCTTCCGAGTGATCCAACTTCCTGGTGCTGTCAAGCAAGCAGCTCTGCCAATATTTAAACATACTGTGGGTTTGATTAATACTTAAATTTCTATTAGAAGAAATAAATCCCAGATGTCATTGTTTTTTCAATCTACATTTTAATGGCAGTGAATACTGGAATCAACCAGCCTGCTAGCAGGAACTGAATAACACAACATAGATGAAGCCAGAAGCCAGCACTAATGCTTAACACTGAATATTTACCCAGACCCACTAGGGATTTTTATTTAATATTGTAGCTTCTCAAAGTAAATATTAAGCAGTAGGTTTCACATTTGGCAGATGGGGAAAAAAAAGCAAACAACCAAATTAAACTACACTCTTAGACTTCCTCATTTGGCATAAATCCCTTGAATTTCATGGGACTTACTTCCGCGTAAGCTGGTATTGGATTGTATAATGGTAAGCTTGCATGCATCCTTGCGCCTGATCAATATATTTTGATAAAGCTACCAGAGTTCAGCAAGTCTGCAAAAGAGCTCTTAATCAGTTGAAAAGCATATGAAAACAATCTGAATTGTTAATTGGAAGAGCAAAGAGCTGAGGTAGTGTACTTCTGGTGTCTAAAGAGCTGATGAGAGGTGTTATTTCACTGATAGGGAGAGCCCTAGCATTCCCAATAAAATTAAATGGATTTTATATTGCAATTTCACAGTTATTTGGTGACTTAATTAGCAGTTATGATTTTGTCAGACAATTTGAGTGCTTGTAATAGTTTGACTAAAATATGGATTGACTCGTTTAATCCTGCATGTACAAAGGATTCCTTTTTCACCATGCTTCAGAAAAAAACTTCCAGTAACTTTCTGTAATGGTTGTGAATTAGTAACTGATACCTTTTTTGTGTGTGGTAGAACTACTGTTTTGTTTTTTAAAACAGACTACAAACCATATTTGGAGGGAGGTGTATATGGAAATCAGAATGTCCATCCCTGTTCTTTTGTCTGGTACGATATGATCAGTGGTGGGATTCAAATATGTGAACAACTGGTTCTCTGTGTGGATGCTGCTTCCGGAAGTCCATTCTGGGCCTGGGCAACAAAAAATTAGCTACCGGTTTTGCCAAAGTGGTGCGAACTGGCTGAATCCCACCACTGGATATGATATTCTTTTAACTAAAACAGCTAAAAAGAATATCATATGCATAGTCTCTTGTGTAGTACTGAGACTATGCATTTACTATCAGCTTAAACCTTTTTCACCAGAGAAATTGCTGTCTCTGAATATCTGTGTTATAAATTTGTATTGCTGAGAATCTGTCCTCAATCCATAGCTATTCCCTGAATCTTTGGTCATCTTAGTAATTACTTAGTAAAATGCTCCCCTGTTTATTTGCCTTCTCTTAGCGAGCAAAGAGAAGGAGCAGAAGCATTTATTTACTTTTCCAATTTTCTGAATTGGTCCAGAAGTAAAAATGAAAGAGTTCTTAGGTTAAATTCAACTCTTGGTGATGCCTGGTGAACAGTCATAGCATGTAGCTCTTTTGATTACTTTGGATTGCCTTCTGGGATGTTTTCTGACTTCCTAATCTTGCCTACAAACCTGAGATTTCCTGGTGTATTCACTTCCAAGAACTAACCAGATCCAACCTTTGTTGCTTCCCTGGAGATCAGTTAAGGTCCCTTTAGATCAGAGGAAAATTACCAAGGTCACACTGGGAGGATGGAAGTTCATTGAAGTGACTTTGCTCAGTGAAACTTATTACTTGCTACTAACTTCTCTGTTTCCTTCGAAGCAGAGAACTGAAGCAGAAGGAAGTCAGGATCTGGAACTATCCCCAGATAGTTTGGACCTTGTGTAAATGTAAGATGATGATGGATCTCTGAGACAGATGGAGCACCATCATTTTGAAGAGTGTGTGCTGTGTTTGACAATGTTTTGTAGAACTCTGTACCCATTTCACCACCCCTGTAAAATTAGGAAGGTTTCATTGGGGGTCAGGTTTTTTTTTTCATTTTAAAGATCTGAGCAATATTTCTTCAGCAATGAAAAATGAAAATCTCTAAACACTGGGTGAAAATTTGCACAACGTTGAACTAAATTTTAAAAAATGTGGATGTTGACTTTTTATGAAGTAAAATGGCTCTACGTAACCCAGATATCAGCCAAGATAATTATCTTACATAGGTGGGAAAAAAAAATAATAAGATGGATTCAGAAGGTGAGTTATCTTTACAGTATCCCAATACTGTGGAAAATGAAAAGATGGAGCACTGTGTTTCAATGTGGTCTAGATTTAATAACATTTTTAAAAATCTGACCTTTGTATATATTCATATTCTCACTGAAACTTGCTATATGCTGTATGGATCTTCATTTTTATTTTCTTTTTCAATTTATTGTTATTTTGGGTTTATTACTTTTTATTATTTTTGTTTTGTCTGTAATTTCATTTGTACAATAATATAGAATTCTAAAACTAAAAAGTGAAATTTTACACATGCATATACAGAACAGTACAATTCCTTTTAAAAATAGTGTAACTCAGTAAATTTATGTAAATTATGGGGGATGGAATCTTGAGAAGGCTTTAATAGAAACAAGTTGAAAAAATGCTTTTTAAATTGGAATGTGGGACTGAGATTGAAAATATTTATATATATTTTCCATGATTCCCTTCTGATTCCCCCATCTCCTTCCTGGGATTCCCCCCCCCTCCCAATTACCTCTTAAGGCCACAATTTTACCTTCACATATTTTTTTTTAGTTAAGGTTGTTGGAAAATATTGTGGGTAATGTCCAATGTACTTTGTACCCAGCACACTTGTAGTCAACCCATATATCCAGATCAGAGAAAGCATATATACTACTCAGATCAGCTAGCAAAAATATAGTTTGATGTTTATATGTTAAACATCAGCAAACATCAAAACATTTAACTGGAAAATAGGATAAGACAGGCAAAAGAAAACAAAACCAACTCAAGGAGAGAGACGTGAATAAGAGGCAAGAATTTACATTATCCATGAATTTATTTATCTGTATTGTGCAAGGCATCTGAGGGTCCAGATCTGAGCCAGAGTATTGCAAGGACACCAAACATGCTGCATGAAAAGGAGTTACTTTATTTAAAGAGCACAGAATCTAGCCTTGAAAGGGAGCAACAAAAGGGATACAGAAATCAGGCATTTTTATGGAAAAGTGGTCCTTTGTGGGCCATGGAGTTTGTGATGCTTATTTTGGTGAATATGAAGTTCTGCTGGGAGAAGGTTTTAATTAACTCTATTTGAGTTTACAGATCTTCTTCTTTGATGTGTCAATTAAGTCTGGGTGACTTATTTGGGGGTTTAAGGAAGTTTGAATAAAGAATTTTCCCATTTGCTATTTTTACTTGATTAACCTAGTTTCAGATTGACTCTCTATTATCTAATGGAGACATGATTCTCAGTTCATTGTGGGTTTTGTTAATGTTTAAGGGAAGATGGAGACAGTATAAAATATAATAAAATATATTTTGATATAAAACTTTCCACAGTATCAAAAGACACAGAACTTTCGAGAGCCACTTGAAAAAGTGCCATAGATAAATAGCATGGCCAGTCCTAAAAGGAGTGGTCCTTGGTTATTCCAGCTTTAACACTTCGATGCACATAATGACAGCTGAGTAGAGATGGAAGGCACAACACCAGGTGATCCTATCCCTCCTTTATTTTGCACCATGAAGGAAGCAATTTGCCGAATGGGGGATGAAATCAGCAAGCTTTGTCTAATGGATCAGAAGCCTGAAGCAAAATAAAAGGTAGTGAGGCCCATCAGGAGCTATTTGCATGTTAAGATGTTAACCATCTTTATGTTAAAATAATTTTCAACATTTGGTTCCCAACCAAAGCATGCAACTTTTTTTTGAAGTATAGTTTTTCTCGCTGTACATAGAGATTAGTCATACTCTGATTGCATTGGTTCTAATTAAGCTCCATTTGTGCTAGGTTCCATTGGAAATTGGCTAGCATTATGGAGAGTCACTATGTACATATTGATCCAATTGCAGAAATAAGACTGCAGAGGAAATAAATTTTCATTTCCAAGACTGCAAGTTTCAGTCAGCACTCTTAACTGGAGATACATGCTAATGTACCAAGTTACATGTTACAATTTTATGTTAAAGCAAATGCATTTACAAATGGATGTTCAAGAATGTTTTTATTGCTGTCTCTACATAAAATATATGGGATTGCCTTTCATCTTAGGGGAAGCAGTATGTTACTTGCGTATGAGTGTGCGCATGGGTGGAAGAAAGAGAGGATTCTACAAGTGTGAACTGAGAGACCAAATCTTATATTAGTTAAAATTAGTATCTATAGACTGAAGTTCCAGCACGTTGACAAACAGGTTATCTATATTCATTTATATAACTTTGAAATTTCAGATCATTCTCTCTGAATAGTGGCTGCAATTCTCTCTGTGTAACACTCTGGGAGTTACAGCAGCCATTTGCACTTACATATGCACATACATGCCCCTAGAATGCTGTTCATTTTACACCCCTTAAGCAAAGACACTGCATAAGGCTGTTGATTGCCTACAAGCTCACAAAGACAGGTGTGGGTGTGTATGTGTATGTGCATGTGTATGTGCGCAGGGAGTGGGGTGGGGGGAGCTAGTGTGAAATATATATTAATATTTAATCCAATCAATTTAGATGAACTTGATGCTGCAATTAGCTAGCAGTGCCCATCTGTTGTGCAGAGTACAGCAACAACTTATTAAATAAGTGGAAGAGGGGAAAGGAGCTGCCAATTACATTTCAATTTATTCCTTAATAAAGCATATACAGTCTCTACAAAGAGAGATCCAGATGGTGAAGGAAACTCTCCAGGCCATGCTGGTGCAGCTTCAGCCAACTAAGGAGGCAGGAGAAGATGCTGATGCAAATTTCCTTGGTGACAGCTGGCGTCTGGGAAAGGAAAGCTTAAAGGAGTAGCAAGCAGGAAGATGGAAGGAAGATGTTTAATTCACGAGGCTTCCTTGCAAGAATGGAATACCATCTTATCAGATTTCAAGGATTTTCACTATCTCTGCAAAATTAATGGCAGCCAAATCTATTATGGAGCAGGGGAGGTGGGGAATAGAAACCGGAAGTCTTCCCTGAGAAATAGTGGTGCTTGCACAATTCAGCCAGATTCTAAAAACAGTTTTCAACAGCAGCCCATCCATCCTTTCCTAAAAGTGGTAATTCCAAATGATGCCTTAAGAGATATTTGAGTAATGACAACATGTTTACAAGCCCCTTGGCTTAGTTCACGGGTGTCAAACTCGTGACATCACGTGACGTGTCGCGACGTATTGTGATTTTTTCCCCATTGCCGGCAATGGGGTGGGCGTGGTTTTGGCGTGACGAATCTGGCCCGCTGGCCGGCAGTTTGATACCCGTGGTTAGTTCTTCCTGCATCTGAAATGCAACCTGGAAACCCATACATTCAGAAGTCACAGGAGCAAGAATCTTTAAGAACAAAAACCCAAGGATGTTACAAGCAGTGGTATAATTCTATCAGACAGTGACATCTGGATAAGATTGCTGGGAGAATAACATTATTTTATGGACACGAATGTGTTTCAGAGTGATGGGTATTTCAGAATTAGAAAGCAAGACAAGCTATGAAAAAGGGCAGTGACAATGAATGCATGAAATCAGATAAATGTCCAGGCAGTTTACACCCCACAAAACAGTATCCATGAGAAACAGTTTGTGTTAGCTTAAAGTGCTGGTGACACTTACACAGTTACTGATTGAGATGCCACTCAAGACCTTTGTAGTTTGAAAAGGAGAATCATAATACCAGTCTTTCCAGAACACAATCACATTGTTTTTGAAAATCCAAAGAAAACATGACTTTCTAAGACCAGAAGCACAGGATAACAGAATATCAATGCTTTCCCCACAAATAAGCAGCATTGTTAAAAGAACCCACCTGACTAGGGTAAAATGCATTCTGTTGCATCTTTTCGTCCAAAATATATTTAAGAGAAAAAGATACAAAAAAGCAAAGAAGAAACCCTACTAACTTGAAGCTGAAACTAAGAAACAAATTTTGCTAAATGAAATGAGGACTGTACATACCCATTGGCACTCTGTATAGCAATGATTAATATCGAAAGATCACATAATTGCTTTTCAGTTATTTTCATTTAGTCTTGAAAATTGAGAGCAAATGCTTGTTAATCCTAGAGGCAAAACTATTTAAAGAATCAACTAATGATTTAAAAAAACTTGAAATTCTCGATGATGATTAGTCTGATTAAAATATACACAAATGTTTGAATGCTTTTTTAAACGTACTTTTTATATATAAGCATATTCATTAGTGATACTTTATTCAGGAAGTGTACAAATAATTTTTAAAAGCGGATCATATATAGCTTATTGTATGTTAAACTTTCAGAGTTTTTAGCCACATCTATCCAATTAAATTTTATTTATATGCAATTTGTTTGATGTCTTTGGGATTGAAAAAAACCCCAAGAGTTTCTGAAATTCATACCAGCAGTGAACACAGGAAATCTCTGTGTTTTGTTCTTTGCAATAAAATCAAGTAATAATGTTGTAGTTGTCTATATTTTCTCCTTTCCCATTGCATTGGGTAGATGTGTAGATGTGTACACTGGGGAGCACAGAGTGATCTATGGTTCAGGTGACTGGGAAGAAGGAGGAAGAACTTAAAAATGGGGTATTGCTGCCCTGTGTCTCTTCTAGAGAAATATTTATTTTCTGAACTGTTTTTTTTCCTGGAATGCTTTTCTCCTCTGCCCCAGCTTAGATGCAGCCCATTTCAAATTCAGTCTTTCTTTTGACAGCTTAGCCCATCATACTAAATTTGGTCCCATTTTATTCCATTTTGAGAGAGTGATTCTGCTGACAAGTAGAATTCTGAGCCCCTTTACACATTAGCAATAGCACTTAGACTTATATACTGCTCCACAGTGCTTTTTACAGCCCTCTCTGGGTGATTTACAATCAGCCTATTGCCCCCAGCAATCTGGGTCCTCATTTTACCAACCTCGGAAGGATGGAAGGCTGAGTCAACCTTGAGCTGTTCAGGATCGAACTGCTGGCAGTTGGCAGTTAGTCTGCAATACTGCATTCTAACCATTGTGCCACCACGGCTCTTATATATATAAGATATATAATTTATCTCCAACATTCAGTTGGGTTGGAAGGAATAAAGGGTATCAGAACGGTTCAATAATAGGACTGATGAGCACATAATGACCAAAATGCTTCTACCTTTTTAGACGCTGATCTTCTTTCTTGCAGGATAGGGTTATATCCCTTGCAGGATAGGGTTATATCCCCTCGTGAAAAAGCATCTTTGGGACCTGGATGACTGAGATGAGATGACTGGATCTCCATAGATGTAAAGGCAGATCAGAAATTTCAGCTGACCCCTGAGGCAAAATCATCTTTGAACAAACATTATGAGGCTTACATGAACTCAAAGGAGTGGCTATTGACAGATGATCCTAGGAAATAATGTGACTGAAAAGAAAAAAGCATTTGGAGATGAGTAAGATCATGCTACTTTTGATTGATTGATTGATTATAATTGTAGTATAGGTAGTCCTCAACCTATGACCACAGCTGAGCCCAAAATTTCCATTGCTAAGCAAGACAGTTGTTAAGTAAGTTGTGTCCCATTTTATAACCTTTTATCACAGTTGTTAAATGAATCACTTCAATTGTTAAGTGAATCTTGCAGTTGTTACACGAATCTGGCTTCCCCTCCCCATGGACTTTTGCCTGTTGGATGTCAATTGGGAGAGTTAAATATGGTGATCCTGGGCCAGTGCAAGCGTCACAAATACATGCCAGTTACCAAATGCCCAAAGTTTTGATCACATAACCATGTGGATGCCACAACAGTTATAAGTGTGAAAACCAGTCATAAATCACTTTGCTGAAACTTCAGTTGCTCACTAAATGAATGGTTATAATTAGAGGACTACCCATAAATGATTTTTGTTTTTATTCTTATTAATACTTATCGATACGGCAAGCTATTCAGAGGTCTTGGAAATGGTGTGGCATCTAAATTTTGATTGATTGACCAGCTTGGTCAATCACATGGGTTTTCTCCAGGGGAGTCTCCCAATAGTGCAGCCATTGCTGCTGTAATTGCATCCGTCCTTGGTGTCCTCTTCTCTTTACTTCCATCTTCCCAAGCACTATAATTATAAACTTCTCCAGAGAGCTAGATCTTTGCATAATTGGTCAAAAGTAGAATAATTTGAGCCTGGTCTTTTATGCCTCTGGGTTGAAATGTTCAAACGATCCATTTGTTTCTTCTCTAAGCTATCTCAGGAATCTTCTCCAAAAGTTCAAATACTGGTTCTTCCTGGTTCTTCAAGGCCCAGCTTTCACTTTGATACAATTACAGGCAAAACTCTTGCCCAAATAATTTTAATCTTTGTAGGTTTTGAACATCTGAATAGTTTTTCCATGGCTAGTCTTCTAAGTGCTACTTTATGGCACATTTCTTGATTGCTGGTTCCTTTACCCGGATAGCAAATCCTAAAAGGTATCTATCACTTCAGTATCTATATTGCCAATTATAAGGCTGGTTGCTGTATTTGTCGTTAATTTGATCTTCTTTATATTTAAACTTAATCCCAACTGTGATCCTTGACTTTTATTACTACAGCTTGCAGATCATTTGCATTTTAACTGTCAGAGCACTGGTTATTAATGTTTCTTCTTCCAATTTTAAAACCATGCTTATCATTTCCCAATCCAGCTTCCCTCAATATATGTTCCACATGTAGATTGAATAACTAATGGCAGAGTATACTGTACAGTCTTGTTTCGCTCCTCTGGCAAGCAGGAAGCATTTTGTTTTGCCATTCTCCACCCATTCTCCAGCTTTTTGACCTGTGTACTGGTTTCACAGGAATACAATGAAATATTCTGAGATTCCCATTTTATTAAGCACATTCTACAGCTCTGCATGATCAACACAACTGAAGGCCTTTCTATAGTTAACAAAGCACACAGTGAGTGCCCCTTTTTGGTATTCTTTGGCTAGCTGAATTATTCAACATGCATTAGTAATGATGTCTTGTGTTTCTAGGTGTTTTCTAAAGCTAGTTTGAGTATTCGGCATCTCCCTTTCCATATAGGGCTCTAATCTGTGTTGGATAATCCTAAACCATATTTTGCTGGCATATGAAATTAAGGATATTGTAAGATAGTTTGCATACTCTGTTAGGTTTCCTTTTTTTTGGTCATTCTACAGATTTGCAGGCATAGCTTGGTTAGAACTATTACTGATTCTTCTTCTGCTACTTGCCTGGGTAGTCCATCAGTTCCTATAACTTCCAACTTGGTAACAATCTGAACTACATCTTCTAGTACTAAAAGTTCTTATAAAGCAGAAGTTCCTATTAAGGAATCTCTTCTAAGGCATCTTGGATGTTGACATCTCTGTTGTACAGTATTTCAATACTCTTTCCATCTTTCTTGATCTTTGAATCAGTTACTATCTGTCCACTGGCATTCTTTAACTTACCAATTCAAGATTGGAATTCTTGTTGAATTCAAAGAGCTTTTCAAAGATTTGCCTCATTTTTTCCATGTTTTTTCCCCCTTTTCAATATCTTTATAGTTGTTGGAATACTGTTGCTTATCTCTTCTGAGAGCTCTATGAAAACTTTTCTTGTTTCCTAAAATCATTATATTTCTTGTCTTTGGCTTTCCCCCCCTGTTCTTGGCAATTTACACCATTTTTTCTGACATCCAGCTAGTTTGAGTATTCGGCATCTCCCTTTCCATATAGGGCTCTAATCTGTGTTGGATAATCCTAAACCATATTTTGCTGGCATATGAAATTAAGGATATTGTAAGATAGTTTGCATACTCTGTTAGGTTTCCTTTTTTTTGGTCATTCTACAGATTTGCAGGCATAGCTTGGTTAGAACTATTACTGATTCTTCTTCTGCTACTTGCCTGGGTAGTCCATCAGTTCCTATAACTTCCAACTTGGTAACAATCTGAACTACATCTTCTAGTACTAAAAGTTCTTATAAAGCAGAAGTTCCTATTAAGGAATCTCTTCTAAGGCATCTTGGATGTTGACATCTCTGTTGTACAGTATTTCAATACTCTTTCCATCTTTCTTGATCTTTGAATCAGTTACTATCTGTCCACTGGCATTCTTTAACTTACCAATTCAAGATTGGAATTCTTGTTGAATTCAAAGAGCTTTTCAAAGATTTGCCTCATTTTTTCCATGTTTTTTCCCCCTTTTCAATATCTTTATAGTTGTTGGAATACTGTTGCTTATCTCTTCTGAGAGCTCTATGAAAACTTTTCTTGTTTCCTAAAATCATTATATTTCTTGTCTTTGGCTTTCCCCCCCTGTTCTTGGCAATTTACACCATTTTTTCTGACATCCAGCTTACTTTCTTCTGTTCCTTGATATTTGGCCATCTTTTTTTCAGATTCATCATTAACAATTTATTTAAGTTCATTTCATAGTTCCTCTGGTTTTCTATCAATGAAGTTCAGGACTTCAGTGATTCCTATGGTTCTTTTTGAAAATGTTGGGTATATGCTCAAGATAATACAATGAAACTGATTCTTTTTTCTTCCACTTTAGCTTAACTGGGAACTTGCATTGATCAGTTTGTGATCTGTCAGCCATGTCTTTGCTGTTGCAACTGAACTCTTTTACCTTCTTGTACCAATAATACAGCCAATTCAATTTTTATGTACTCCATCAGCATTCCAGTCTCCAGTCTCAAGAAACAGGTCTTGCCTGCATGTTCTGTCAGTTTCAAATTGAATTTGATCATAAAATCTATCAGCTTCTTCCTCTTCTGCTTCAGTAGTTGGAGCTTAAACTTGGATATCATATTAAACAGTTGTCCACAAAATCTAGTTAATATTATTCAATCATTGGCTACACTGTAGTCAGGTAATGTGGCTGTATCCACAGTCTAACTATGAAAACAACATCCTTCTTTTCTTTTTATGTCCTAAGTTGTAAACAGTGTGATCTGACTGAGAATATCTGATTCCAATCTGTCTCAATGCAGTGATGCCTAAGATGTCAATATGAAGTTGATCTATTTCATCTTTCATTGCTTCTTAAGTTCCATGTGCTCACAGCAATTCTGTACAGAGAATCCTTGTTTAGTAACTGCCTTGTTTAGGGATTGTTCAGAATTATGACGGTGATGAAAAGTAACTTTGCCGCCAGTCCTCACATTTATGACTTTCTCAGGTTGTAAAGCAAAGGGAAGGTGAAGTAAGATCATAAGCACAGTCATGGTTTCCCTTAGCAACCGTTTTGCTTAACAATTGAGTTGCTGGTCCCAATTGTGTTGCTAAACAAAGATTACCTATGTGTACTTGCAGCTTCTGATTTTCTTTTCCTTCATGGCAACCTCAACAATTAGGTGTCTTGAAAGATTTAATCTAGCCACATCATAATCATCATTAGTATTCCTTGGAATCCTAACTGTTTTCCTCTTAAGTGTTGATTCCTTGGAATCCTAACTGTTTTCCTCTTAAGTTTCCTTTTAAGTGTAGGATTCCTTGGAATCCTAACTGTTTTCCTCTTAAGTGTTTCCTCTTAACCTGAGAGGCCTTACATGTGGCACAATACTTTCAATCATTTTTTTTCTTTTCTATCCACGTTATTTTCTTACTGTTTACCTTTGCTTTCTCCAGTGCGGTATGAAATGAGAGTCTTTGTTGTTGTCACTGAAGTGCTCTTTCATCTCCAGCTTCTTCCTATTCTGTTATTGCCAATATAGTTGCCTGCTTGCTTTAGCTGGGCAGCTGGGGTGTCTTCACACCCTGGGTGACTTTGTTAGGCTTCTACACTCTTAGCATATACTCCTATAATTCTTTACACGTCCTTCCCAGAAAACAAGAATAGGGCACTACCTTAATAGGCTCACTTTTCCAAAGGACCCCACACACTCCTTACCTCCCGACGTAATAATTAATACATGCAATTAGCTATCCCTCTCTTCTTTTTCCCCCTTTGTCTATCTTTGTCAAACTCAGCACATATGTTCAAAAAATCACTGGCATACAGAGTTCCCCTCCCCATCCAAAACATAATTAAAGGAGAAGAGAGGGGACAGAGATTATGACTCTCCATGAAGAGGCAACGGGCAAGGAGGAGTAAGAGGAGTGGAAATGGAAGATTGACCAATCCGATCAATAAATTCTGACCTACTGACCAATCTGCAACTCGGAAGACTAACAAATGAGCTATTCTACTGGGCTGTGTGCTGTTTGCCTTAGATTAACTGCTGGATTTGTGCTTTGCTGTTTTTGATTTTGATTTCTGGATGAGAACCATCTTCCGTCTGCTTTGAAAAGTCCATCTGCAAGAACTATGTTGTGGTGGAAAGGAATGAAAAGAAGCTGGGTCTTACTTCATTTGTTTTTGAAATTCAAGAATATTGGCAGTGGGGAAACTGCCTTGAAGGAGAACCCATCCATCTTGGAGGGGAGGAAAAACGGAGTATTTCAGAGTAGATTCTTGGTTTGGTTTAGTTGTCAGTGAATTCTAAAGAGTGAGGTGGCGGAACTGTGGAACATAGTTTGCTTCCTGACAAGAAAAAAATCAGGCGAAATGTAATGAAGGGAAAAGTAATGAAAATTTTTGCAATCGTGAGAGGGTGCAAGTATATATCTGAGAAAGAAAATCAGTTGAAAAAGAACTATCGGGTCAGTTTAAAGATGCTTAAAAAGATCATTTTAAGCAAAGAATAGCAGAAGTTTACTAGGCTCCATAGCCAGGTTCCAGTGGCAGTTGTGGGGCACAATCAAAAAGGTGCAAGAGGGCAGAAGTGGCCTCATGACGGAAACTCATCCCTTCGGGAATCTTTGTGTAATGCATGTATTATAGAGGCATGGTGTCCCCACTTTTACCATCTGGTCTTTTTTCTCCCCTCCCTCCCCCCCCTTTTTTTTTGCTTCTGGGCATAAATTCATTAAGTTCCATTTTCATCCTCTCTTGTGGCTGCTGCTGCTTGATTCTGAACCTAAAATTACTCCATTGGAGGAGGACTGGAAGCTGGAATGATAGTATATTGCTTCAATCAATGCACTCTAATTTTGACTTTGCCTTATTTTTCTCCAAGAAGGGGGAAAAAAAAGGGTAGACATATATACCTGTAGGAGAAGGTTTCATAAATATTGTTAAATATTTAATCCAATTTTTTTGGAAACCGCTAAATTAAAAAAATTGCAGAGCCCAGGCTCTCTCTCCTATTCTATAAAACATGCAGACCTCCCATAGAAACCACAGCTCATCTTGGACAGAACAGAATAACAGAGTTGGAAGGGACCTTGGAGGTCTTCTAGTCCAACCCCCTGCTCTTCTGTATTGTATCTTCTTCTGTATTGCCAGTTTTATTGGGATACACTCCACCAGATTGATCATCCCTCTTTTATTTAAATTTCCAGGGCACTCCGATAATTTTTATTTGCACTATCTGTTAAATAATCAAGATAAATTTATTTCCCCAAAAGTAGCAACATTTTGCTACATTACGGGTAAGCTTTACACACAAATGGCTGCCAATAGTTCTTGCTGTTAGGGAATAGTTTTGTACTGTTCACTTTATTGAATTTACTTTGTATTAGTCAATAGTTGAAATAAAATTTCTGTCTGTGTGACCCCCTACGTCTAGTTGCTCCTCTCCAAGCAGATATGGAAGGATGATCAGCTAATTAGTCTACCATCCACTCACTTAGTCTAGTCCAGAGTTAAGTGGCCCAGAAACCATCGGTCTCTAGCAAGAAGTCCAGAAAATGAATCTCAACATTTGTAATATGCACCCATGGGTGACCTAAACATATGTCTCTGGTTCCATGACTGGATGCTAGAGGCAGCTTGCACCGGCTTGCGAGAGTCGATTGTTAAATTTTGTAGAACTTTGTAAGGGAGAACAGCTGGGCCAGAGCCAGTTCTTTAACATTCACCAGCACCCCGCTGACTGTATCCCTCACCTTAGTTGGCTTTGACAGTCTCTAAATTGAATTACACTAATGCATTTTCCCCACATGAATGATAGACTAATTGGTGGATAGAGATAGTGGCTCAGGGCAGCCACAGTTTTCCCATTTGAGATTCAAATAGGAGCTAAGTAAAAATCATTCCTATTAAGTCTTAAGGCAGCGCTTAAATGGTCTTAGTGTCCTTGCAAAGGACACTGCTAGCAATAATAGCTCTACCTATTATATGCCACAATTGTCACAATTTCCCCTGTCCTACCAGCTTTAATAAGCACCAATGATTACTTCTCTAACATGCTTTCTAAAATTTACAAATGGATCCAACTTCAGCAAGATTATTTTGTCCCGGAAATCATTTTCTTGCAAGTGGAATATTCCCTTTTGGAGTGTTCACATGCTCAAATTTAGATTTACACATTTGAATAGATCGAACAATTCATAGGCAGAAATGCATACTTGGAAGCACATCTGAATCTTATTCCCAAGCTCATTATGTTACAGACCACTTGAGAATGATTAGTATAAAATGCTTGCCGAATAGCACTTGCAGACAATAAAACTTCTAGCATACATGGTGAGAAGTGAAATGTGTTGCCTCTCCCACATTCACAGGGAGGGCCATATGAAAATGAAATTGTGCACTCTCGTCATCAGATCTGCTTGGTGTTACTATATTCATGACTGGAGAAGCATAATATATATATATATATATATATATATATATATATATATATATATATATATATATATATATATATATATATATATATATATATATATAAGTATTGAAGATGAGGTGAGGTTGTAGCCTGTATTCACAACATACCTCTTCTCCGGTAGCTACTTTTGCATTAAAAATGTCACTTTCCCCAACATTGCACATTTAATTATCCCTTTATGTGCTTTTAAAGGATTTATGATGTTTGAGGAGAATTGGAATGTATAGTTTAAATACCCCCCCCCCCATGCAATCCCATTAATAAGGCTGGCCATTCAATGACCTGTCTGACATTGGTTTGCCTGATGGTCCTCCAAGTTTTGCAGAATTTTTTTTTAAAAAGAGCTCTTCTGCAAAGAAAGCAAACAATACATGGGAAGGCAAGGCTGGTTATGCTAATCAAATCTGGGTGGCAACCGTCTGCAGTTTCAGAAAGGTTTATGGAGAAATCCCACACAAGTCTTGACATTATGGATGAGGATTATGTAAAAATTATGATGTGCAGCTCATTTTCATGAGCCTCGAAAGACTTTTCCCAAGTCAAGTGTCTTAAGTGTGCTTTGAAAAACTGTCTGTTAGTTTGCTAGTGATGCACTTATAACTAAAACCATGCCTCCATGTCTTCAACTTTCCTTTATATATCATTTCTAATAAGATGACAATTAAATCTCTGGACATTCATCTCTGTGGAGAGCTTCCAAATACTGAAAGGCAGCTTCCAAATTGCTCTGGCGTTCTTTAAATTATAAGCCAAAATAAATTATTTATAATATTGCTTTATAATGCACTCTTCATGTTTTGTTTTATTCATTAATGGAGAGAGGAAATAAGTGATATTTGTGGAACAATCCTGTCTTGCATTACAAATATGGGATTTGGGCTCCTTTGGATTTAATGGCTGGGTTGAAGTCTTGGAGATGAGAAAGAATTGTCATTGCTGCTTCTTTTATCTGTCATGTCAATTTTGGATTAAGTGTTCTACCTCAAAAGCCTTGTATGGGAATAGATGCCAGAATGTTTCACAAATGGGAACTTACTGTTCCATCTGGGAATGTTGAGTCATAAGAGCAAAGCTCTAGTAGTTTGCCTAGTCCTCTCTTCTACTGAGTCAAATTAATGCTCTGCAGCACATCTTGTATCTCTGTAAAATATATATCATGGCTAAGAGTCTTGGTCTGGAGCTCTGCATAGTAGTGCCATGTTCTTTACAGTGATTTGTTTTCAAGTATCTAAAAGGTGTTCCTTCTCATGCCTGTTCAGCATGCTATTTTGAGTTTCCCCCTATTTTACTCACACTTCATGTTTCAATTACTTTATCCTGCTCCCCATGCTTTCATTATGGCTTTTGATGAGTTTAGCAGTGACCTGATTACTTCCCAATGCTTGTTTAGTAACAAACACTCCGTGCTAACCACAGGTGTCCACATATTGCTAAGTTCATCCAAACAACTGTGCTGTTTCTCTGGTTCTTGAAGCCCAGGTCTGGAATGGTGTATATTGGTGATGGATGTTATTCATCCCGAAGCACCACTGCGCATTCTAAGCACTGGGGTGTCACTCTCCATCCCAGGCTTGTGCTGATTCAGTGGTTTCTGACAACAATAGGAGTTGTGGTGTATGCCTGATAATATCAGTAGAGGTTCAGACCATATCTATAAAAAATAAGATAAGTGGTTGCAATGAGTACATCTAGCTGAACATGGTGCAGTTATTCAATTAAGTTATGGAGAATTAATTCTGTTTATGTCTGGATGCAATTATCTGAACCTGGGGCACTGTTGTCAGGAAAGATTGACAACAATATAGTTTATCTTGTAAACCACTTTTCTCACTTATATAGACAAGTATTATGTAATACACTTCTCAAATTATCTGTATGCAGAAACATAGTTGGTGACCCTTCTATCAGTAAAGCCTGAAAGGGTCTTGCAGTACAGAAAGTATAGGCTAAGAGAGGAATTAAAAAGAAACCCTGGAATGGATCTGCAGTTAGCAATTGATGGCTATCACCCATTTGTTGGATTAAAGGCTTATTAAGTTGAAGATATTTCATTCTCATTAGGATCATAGCCTTAATCTTCAAAATCAAGGTCTAGGTATCACTTAAATAAGTCCAATCCATTAAATTACTTGATACAAGTAACTTGGGAATATGCTGTTTAAACCTGAGTGAATAAGGGCCAAAGAGTAAATTAAAGTGGAATGCTGGAGATGTGTGGATTCATTTCCCAATGTTATTTTTCTTTTTGTTAAAAGGTATGGTGGACAAGTAGTCAAATTGTATAGTGGGAAGGTGCTCCTAGGCTATATTCCCAACCTCCTAATTAGTGCAGAAATCTAATGTCTGCCCTCAGTCAGAATACAAGTAATGAACAGGAGCTTACCATTATTGTACTGTTTCTACTGTTGATCTGGTCTTACTATCAAGAAGCTTTTTCCTCCTGTGATTCAGTCATAACCTTCCTGTAACTTAAATTCATTATTCCAGGTTCTCCACTCTGGAACAAGAGAAAATAGTCTCCGATCTTCCATCCTCTCAGCAATCTTTTCTCATGACCAAACCTACTCAGTTCCTCCAACCTTCTCTCATAGGACTTATTCTCCTCGTCATCTTTATTACTGTTATCTCAACCTGGTCCAGTCTGTCTGAAAGTGTGGTGCCTAGCAATAGTTGAGATGGGCACTAGTTGAAGTGGGGTCCAATCAAAGCAGATTAAAGTGGAATGACTACCAAACAGGTGAAGCTGTAGGACTGCAAGATGATGGGAGAGGTCTAACTAATCTTCTGGGTCACAACACTCTTCCAAAATCCTCTTATTTTACTATTATTAGAATTAGGTCCAGTAAGGTAATCAATGTTTGGCTATCTAAGGCAGAGAGAGTATGTCTACACTGCACTAGTTTCCTTACTTTATTAGAAGCTGTCAACAGATAACGTTGTAAGACAGCATGTAAATGGGTCCCAAACACCATGAAGGGTATTTGCCAATAGTCCTATATGCAGTAATAGCTTAAGGAGTCTTTCTCAATCATCTGCTGATATATACGCATTTGCTCCAGAAGTGCTGTTGAACAGGAGATTAGGTAATTGTTGGTTGTGTAGATCTGCATTGTATTGCATTGCACTGCATTAATTGGATTGCATTAATTCCATATTAATGTTTAATTAATATTAAAACACAGTGCTGAAATACCAATTTTCAAAAGCTGAAACTAATATCAGTTGATATATATTTCTATTTCATATTATCTTGCATGGTGTTAATATGTATGGTGATTTCATTTCTTAATCCCCCCCCCATTTATTTTCTCATTGATCGCAATTAACTAGCAGGCAAACCAATGATTCTTTCTAATTCTTCAAATAACAGCAACAACCTAATAAAGTTCTTATTCTTTAAGACCTTTATGATGTTGGATTTAAGTTTCATCCAACTATGGATCTCCCAGATGATGCTGAGCTTGCCACTCTTTATTTTTTGAGAGAATGAAAGAAAGAGAAACTCTACATCCACTGCCCTTGGTACCCAGAGAAAAGGTACACTATGACTGTAATAATGAATAAAAGTAAAATATGACCATGCATAACTTTATTCTGTGAAGAACATTACTTATTAAATTCAAAGAATTAAAGAATTCCAAAACAATTTTAAAATTAAAAAATATTTTTTAAATTAGCAGAATAACACAGCCAGCTATAATATATATGTATTTATTATTTATTTCCCACCTTTACTATTTTTACAAATAAGTCAAGGCAGCAAATATAGCCAACATACCTCCTCCTCCTATTTTCCCCACAACATCAACCCTCTGAGGTGGGTTGGGCTGAGACACCTAGCCCAAAGTCACCTAGCCGGCTTTCATGGCTAAACCAGGATTGAGCTCACAGTCTCCCATTTTCTTGCCTGGTGCCTTAACCACTAGACCAAACTGGTTAATATGGGTTTGTTATTGAGAGAAAAGCTACCAATATGCACTTTTCAGTCACACACACACCCTGCATTCAAGTAAACATACCAACTTTACGATTATTGATAGTATCTCTGACTATATACCTGTATCAACATTTACTGCAGAGGATAAATAGTTCAAAATGTCAGGTTCTCTCCTGTCCCATTCTCTTTATGGACTTGGGAAAAAGAATTTTAAAAAATAGACCTGCATCAAACTGAGGCACAAACATGATTCAGCAATCTCATTTTTCCCTCTGGGTCCTCACAGTGTTGCCTTCATCCAATATAATGCTGCCAGCTCATAGCAGAATCAGCCTTCCACCATCTCTAGTTGTACTGGCATCCAAGTCAAATTCCTCCAATGATCCTTACCCACGTTTTGTCAAGGAGACAATCGATCAATCACTCAATCAATCAGAATAGAGCTGGAAGGCACCTTGGAGATCTTCTTGTCCAACCCCCTGCTCAAGCAGGAGACCCTATAAAATTCAGAACAAGTGGCTGTCCAGTCTCTTCTTAAAAACCTCCAGTGATGAAGCATCATTAACTTCTGAAGACAAGCTGTTCCACTGGTTAATTATTCTCACTGTTAGGAAGTTTCTCCTTAATTTCAGGTTGCTTCTCTCTTTGGTCAGTTTCCAACCATTGTTTCTTGTCTTGTTTTTTGGTGCTTTGGAAAATAAGTTGACCCCTTCTTTGTGGCAGCCCATAAAATACTGGAATACTGCTATCATGTCACTCCCAGTCCTTTTTTTCTCTAGACTAGAGATACCCAGTTCCTGCAACTGTTTTTCATCTTTTAGTTCCCAGTCCTTTAATCATCCTATTTGCTCTTCTCTTTTTTCCAAAGTCTCAACATCTTTTTTGTAATGTGGTGACCCAGACTGGATGCAGTATTCCAGGTATGATCTTACTAAGGTTTTATAAAGCAGTACTTCTGATTTTCATGTTCCATTTTCATGCCTCTGTTTATACAACCCAGGATTGTATTAGCTTTTTTGGCTGCTGCCACACACTGCTGGCTCATATTTAAGTGATAGTCCATTAGCATTCCAAGGTCCCTCTCACAGTTACAGTTTTTAAACCAAGTTTCACCTAATCTGTACTTGAACCTTTGGTTTTTCCTGCCTAAATGTAAAACCTTGCTTTTCTCCACATTAAATTTCATGTTGTTGGATAGGGCCCATTGCTCAAGTCTGTCAAGATCTTTTTGAATCGTGAATCACACCTACTTTGCCCAACATTGTGTTGATGTTGTGGTCAGACAACTACAAAGGGTTGGTGGGGTACGATTAACTTTATTTTTGGTGCTTAGGGCAGGCTCCCACCCCTTTCCAATTCTGCACAATTGGAAAACAGGAGAGTCCAACTCTCTTTTGCTGGGCTCTTCCCAGTATCTCCATGGCTGAGAGATCTGGGTCAGTCAGAAGAGCATTGGGTGGTATTGCTCAAGGAAAAGCACAATAAGAAAGAGGAATCTGTCCTTCTGCTCTTCATGTCACCTTTCCCCCTGTGCCTGTTAACCTGTCGTTCAGGTTGTTCCCCTCCCCTCCCTTTCCCTTTTCCTCCCAGCCCAGACCACATTAGGGACAGTTAAAAGTGAAAGGACTATCAACAGCTGGTGATGATGTTTGGTAGGAGGGGACCAACCCATTTCCTGGCCATAGACAAACAATTTCCTGAATAAAAGAGGGATTACCAGCAGAGGCACCCAATTACATGTGGTAGTTTTCTGCCAGCTCAAGGATTGTGCATTGCAATTTAACTCAGCCCCCAAGAAGTGGTCTATAAATAATGAGAAAAGAAACAGAATAGTGTTGTTCTTCAAAGATGCAGACTGTTTTCTTTCTGCTGAAGAAAGATGCCCTCAGAATGTTCTTTCCCTAATTAATTTCCTGCACTAAATAATCTCAATTGCTGAAAAAGGAGGCAGGCAGGCAGGCAGGCAGGCAGGCAGGCAGGCAGGCAGGCAGGCAGGCAGGCAGGCAGGGAGGAAGGAAGGAAGGAAGGAAGGAAGGAAGGAAGGAAGGAAGGAAGGAAGGAAGGAAGGAAGGAAGGAAGGAAGGAAGGAAGGAAGATCCAAGAGTGTCTTAATTGCAATTGAATGTAAATTCTTAATTGTTCCACTCATTTTAACATCCAGTTATCAAATAAACAAAAGCATACTTAAAGGGAAAGTTCCTATCTAATAGGAACATTGTAAAATGGTTTGCTTTGAGACATCAAGGAGAATGAAAGAGGATAATCCAATCTGGAATGGTTTTGATTCATCCCATTATTTTTGTTCTTTTCCAACGCTTGGCAATTCACTATTTTATTTTCCTAGAATTCTGTGTGAAATCCTAGATTCTTGAAAATCCTTGAGAAAAGAAAAGAATAAGGACCTCTTTTCTGGAAAGAATGAAGACTATTATGGGTAGAATTGGAAGGAACTGCTGGATAAGATTAAAATAATCTTTATGTACATATTTAGTACACAATTTTATAAGAGTGGAACCTGAAGATCCTTAGAGATTAATATCTAATATAATGTTCTTCCTGCACTTTCAAGAAAGATAGGTTTTAAACATGGAAATAACAATTGAATTTTTTTAAAAAATTCCTCCATCCAGTTTCAAAAATCTGGTACTGTATGAGCTCTTACATATCACAGTTTACCAATTCAGTGAAAGGATGTGGCTTGATGTACATTCTGTTCCCTCACACTGCTACTTGGCAGAAGCAGGTGGGAGTAACTTCTGCCTCCAGGAGGTCAGGAGGATCTGCAGATAAATGGGGAGTGGGCTGGCAGTTAGTGCTGAGGACCCTAAGAGTTAATTACAACTTATTTTTCAGAGTAGAGAGGGCAGGACAAGAAACAATGGATGGAAACTAATCAAGGAGAGAAGCAACCTGGAATTAAGGAGAAACTTCCTAACAGTGAGGACAATTAACCAGTGGAACAGCTTGCCTCCAGAAGTTGTGGGTGTTTCATCACTGGAAGTTTTAAAAAGAGACTGGACAGTCACTTATCTGAAATGGTATAGGGTCTCCTGCTTGAGCAGGGGGTTGGACTAAAAGACCTCCAAGGTCCCTTCCAGCTGTATTCTGATTGAACTCAGTCTGGTGTGAGAGAGTTAGGATTAGGTATGTGGAAGAGAGTGCAGAGTGCAGAGTGGGGAAGAGTTAATTTAGTTGGGATGTTGGGAATAGCTAAGGAATATTGTGATGGTGATGGGACATGGGTAGTGATAGTCAGAGGATAAGCAGCTCAAAGGAAATTGTAGGATTATGCCTTATACTGGTATTGTGTTCTGGCCCTCAATACCCAGTCATTGAGTCTTGGGTGGCTTGATAGTTGCTGTTTAATGCCAAGTAAGTTTCTAATAAGATAAGGTTCACCTCATCTGCAGTTTAGTATTGGTTGAGAGAGATGACCAGTTCTCTTTTTTCTGAGGCCAGTACTTGTTGGTATTCATTTGGAAGGAGCAGTCTAGCCTTTGAGGCTGCTTCTGGACTCTATCCTCCCCCTACTTTAAAAAATATATCTACATGGAGCTTTTTGAGGGGAGGTGATCCATTGGCTTGAGCTTCAATATTATCAGTACACCAATGATACTTAATTGTATATCTTTAGCAAGTGAGCTGCCATGTTCCTATCCCAGTGCCTGGAAACTGGGGGGGGGGATGGGGTTCTGGATGCAGCCAACCCTACTAAATGGCTCCTGTGGGTTTGGGGCTCTCTGGATCCTGGGACTCAAGAATTTTTCATCTTTGGTTCTGAATGGGGTTGTACTTCCCCGCTGAGACCTAGTATGCAATTTGGGAGTCCTCTTGGACTGACAATGTAGCTATGGCCAGGAGGGCCATTGCACACTTTATCTTGTGTATTAATTGTGTCTGTTACTGACCCAAAAGACAATAATATCTGTCATTCAAGTTTTAGCCACCTCCTGGTTGAACTTTTTTCACATGTTCTACATGAGCATGTCCTTGAAGACTGTCTAAAAACTACAATTGGTCCTGAATACGCAACATGGGAAGTTACGGCTGTACTTTGATATGCCTCTGTAATGCCATTACTTTGAGAAATACACTGGCTCCCTACAGAATTCTGGGTGCAATTCAAAGTGCTGCTCAACATTTATAAAGCCCCACACTGCGCAGGATGGCATCAACCATCCCACATACTCTAATACAGGGGTGTCAAACTCAATTTCATTGAGGGCCGCATCAGCATTGCAGTTGCCCTCAGGGGGCCGGGTGGGTGTGGCCAGGGTGGGTGCGGCCTACTGGGTGTGCGTGGATGGAGTGGGTGTGGCCTACTAGGTGGGCATGGCCAGCTCTACATCGTTCGTGTCAAGGGGGCCTGTGGGGGCTTGGGCAGGAGTGGGACAGATCTGAGGGTCTCTGGCAGAAGGGGGTGGGACCAGGGCAAGTGCCAAGGCATGGTCCACTGGAGGAGCCTCCCCAGCATGCACCCAGGGGGTGGGGCCAATGCGGAAGGGGCTGATTCCTCGCTGTTTCCAGATGACCTTGTGGAGCTAAGACTGAATGCGTTTCAGCATAGATGGCCACCACAAAATTGTACATTGGCTCCCGGCTGGCCTGGGCCAGGGCCAAGGCAGCGGGGGCCATTCCCTCACTGTTTCCAGGATGGCTTCGCGGGCCACATGAAACCACTTCACGGGCCGCATCCGGCCCCCGGGCCTTGTTTTTGACATGTCTGCTCTAATAAGATGGATATGTTTCAGGTCCCTTCCCTGAAATGATATCCCCTGATAGGGCCCAGGAAGTGTGCTTTTTCCATTGTGGCCTCTGCTCTCTGGACCAATCCCCTCCAATATATGGTTGGCACTGGTCCTGTTGGCATTTAGACGTTGGCTCTTTTCTTGGTTTCCCAGGCCAGGATGATTAGAGTTCCGTCTGGAGGAAGGTAGTGGTGATGAATCTCTAATTGTCTATTAAGCTGGATATAAGTGGAACTGCTCATTTTGTGTGTGTGTGTGTGTGTGTGTCTTTTGGCTTGTGTCTTGTAGCTCAGTTCCCTGGAATTGGGCAGTCGATAAAAATAAATATAAACAAATATAGTAAATAAACAACAACTTGGACAGTAAGAATGACTGACTGTTTCCAGGGCTAAAGTCCACAATTACAACTTAGTCATTAATAAATGGGGGGAAAGGCAAGCATTCATGTTATTTAGTTTTAAAGGAAAACAGGAAAGTTAATGCCACTGCATTTCTCCTTTGAGGATACTATCTTAGGCATGCTCATTTATTCCATTTAGGAGAAGAAGCAGCTTTCAATTAACAGTTGTCTAATTTTCCAGGGGTAAGAAACTGACCCCCCCCTAAAGTCCCCTTTCTGAATTAAATCTCCAAAGAAAATCCAGTGATTCTGATGACCAGACAAGCATTGTTCCTTGTTCCTTTTTTTGCATGGATGGTCCAGCTGCCCCAAGGTGGAAACAAGATCTGAATGTTAACTGGGAAGCCCGTCAAATGGGATGCCAAAGTCACATGTATGTGAGTTACAGTACATGATGACGCAATGCAGTGGAGTAATTTCTGCACTATTTGACAACAGCCAGTAACACATAATACACATAGGAGCCCCAAAGCCACTTTTGCCTATTCCCTCCCCCCCTAAAAAAAATCAGCCATCAGCTGGGCTTCAGGAGATCCAACAGATAACTGTTCCTCACTATTGGCAGTAGAAAACAGCAACTTTTCGTGATGTTGCTGGAGGAGAGAGTTTTCACTTCCTATATGGAAATTGCTTCCTTGATCAGGATAGTTGAAAGGTGTGTGTGTGTGGGTGGGGGGGGGGATGTTAAAATCTCTCTTGCCCATACCAGTTGTGATATTTTTTTCCCTGACTGCTGGGGAATGAAGCTCTGTCTGTGAGGATATTATTATATATGTTGCTTATTTATTTTATCCTGCCTTTATTATCGTTTATAAATAACTCAAGGCATGAACATACCAAATACTCCTTCCTCCTCCCATTTTCTCTATAGTAACAACTCTGTGAGGTGGATTGGGCTGAGAGAGAGAGAGAGAGTGACTGGCCCAAAGTCACCAAGCTGGTTTTTCAGGTCAAAGGCAGGACTGGAACTTATGGTCTACTGGTTCTTAGGCAAGTATCTAACCATTATTAGACCAATGGTACATACACCCTCAAAAAAACCCAAAACAAAACAAAACAAACAAAAAAACGAGACTGTTCATATTTGCCTTAACACAATTGGAGTCCTGCTGTCCCATTCTTGTCTGGTCTTCTTGTCTGGTCTTCCTTATCAAACTTTTGTTCTAAGCAGCTTCAGTCTTTGGGAAACTGGTTAACTGCCTCACAGTGTGACCCATCCTCCCAGCCCAATTTAGTTGAGTGCTGTCCTGGCCCTCAGGCCCTGAGGTCACCAGAGTATCAGATCTTCATTGTACACGACATGTCATGTCTCATTTTCCCACTGAACTATTTCAACTCTAAGTGGTCATGCAACATTAATCCTGTCAACATGAAGAACATCCCATCTCTCTTTAGGAATGGAGCCCCTATTTTATTCTCCTCTTCTCATCTCTCTCGCTCTTTCTCTTTGCAAGCATGTCAAGAATCTACTGTAGCACTTGGGATTTCATATCAAATGTTCTCAAGCCAATGTCCCAATCATAGAACAAAGATAGAAATAGTTACAACAGGCAAGTAAGGAGTAGTGTGGCCTTGGTAAGCTGCATCCTTTTGGAGCTTGTTCATGGAAACTTTTTAGCAGCACCTAGCTGGAAGTCCAGTATTGATCAGTACCGCTCATATGTCAGTGTTTAATAACCCCATTAAATGTAACATTGAATTTATGTAGTGAAAGAAATGAAAGAGTGATATTGCCTCTGGGTGATGGATTAATCACAATTTTAAATTAGTCTTTGCTTCTATGAAGTTTTAATACACAAGGCAATCAGTGGTGATCTGTCTATAGAAGATCTATTGGGGTGAGTTGCTAATATTCAGCAGGGTCATTATTATTATTTTTTGCACAGGTGTTCCTGGCAGGATATTTATGGCATTAATAGACATTTTCTTGTAACAGACAAAACCCATCTTCTTTTCCATTTAGCTAGTAAATTATAATTAGGATAATAGAACATTTTCTATTTAGCTAACTTTCCCATTTTGAAGTAGAAATTCTTTCACTTTATTCAGATGAAAAAACAACATTGTCCAAGGACTCGGTTTTTTGGGGTGGTGGTGGTATGTGTAAAACATGGGGAGCAAGCAGTCTAGAATATGCAGCAAAAAACAATATTGGTAGCTGGTATTATAAATCTCAAATCTAAAAAAAGCAAACCCCTAATTCTTTCTCCATAAGGTTCCATATGGTTTGTGACAGACTCTATCATGATAATGGGTCTCAGAGGCCCTCAGAAAATAGTACAAAAGTTCAGGAGGATGGCACACTAAAAAGGACAAGAGGGATTTCATAATCTTTCTTTTGTCCTGCCCAGATTGCTTCTTGTTTTGATTAAGACTGATGATGGGGCAGAAGTCAAGACGTTGTATTCTGGAAGGTGATGGATTTCAATGGGCTCCCAGCAGAGTGACTGAGCTTATGCTGATGCTCTCATCAGCATATGGAATGAAGAGACAGTCCAAGTACTTCATGTGATACAGTAGCTCCTAAATACTGCTTTGAAGACCTTTCATATTTTTTACAGACTAATCTGAATTGAAGAAAGCCATGAGTAAATTGAATACTACCAAGGCCTTGGGAGGAGGAGTATGACTGAAAAAAAGCATCCCCCCCATTATCTTTATATTTCCTGAATATTATCCAGCAGAGCTTTCTTTAGCAGTTGGGAGGTCTTTTCAAACCTCATTTTTGGAACTCTTGAGACATTTTGTGCAGGACAAAAATGCTATTATCCGTGACATCTTAGATTCTGCAGTTGGTATAAGGTAGTCCTGGCAGCCAATGTTCCTTCTCACCCTATATTATTGGAATAAATTCTGGTTGTGGCATTTGAGCACATTGACAGAGTTGTTGGAAATATTTGGCTTAACAGTTATTTGCTCAATCTCTGCCTTTTGTAGCAGATCGTATTTGACAGGGAAGAAAAGGCTCACTGCTTTTTTTTTTTTTTTTACTATTGTTATTGTACAATGCCTAGAGAAACAGTTTTGGTGCAAAAAGTACAAAATATTTTTCCCAGGTGCATTATGTAATACATCCTTCACATGGATGTATGCATGTGACTAGCTTGATCAAATCTTGATCAAAGAAGAACATAGTTCATAGAAGGGATTCACAGAAACGTGGATATACTGGCAAAAGACAAGTTGAGTTCAGGTTCCATTATTCAGTTACTTACTCTGAACTGCATCCCTCTAGTTAGATGGCCTCTTAATTAAGACAAAAATAATGTCAAGGTATTAATTTAACATATAACCAGCTTATGTAATGTAAGATGTAAGATGTAATGATGGGAATAACCAGGGCTTTTTTGTCATAGAACGCCCAGAACGGAGTTCCGGCACCTTTTTTGGATGGAGCCTTGTAGGGTAGGCAAGGCGGGTTGTATGACGTGTGTGAGTTCCAGCATTTTTATTTATTTTTTTTACAAAAAAAGCACTGGGAATAACTCAGCAGGATCTGTGTCTCTTTAAGAGCCTTTGTATAAAGGGAAGGCTCTGGTGATGTGTTCTCTCTCTTCCGTTTCCTACTGTAACTGTGGTTTGTTGGATCCTGCTGTATTAGCACATGTATATTGTTCCTGGTGTATGATATTGTAGATAGTGTAAGATAAACCACCATTTACTATAGACCACTGTTTACTGTGTTTACTCCTGGGTTATCTCGCGCAATAAGACTGTGCATGCTCTGACAAATAAAATATCCATCAAGGACAATTTCACCAGGAAGGAACTATTCAGAAAAAATCAAGATACCTCCTGACTAGGTGTGACTTTTATTGATAAATAAATTGAGAGGTGGCACCATACGACATATCCACTGTAAAGGGACCTTTGGTAAATTTCCCAGTGAAGAAAAATTCCAAGCATAAAGCCAACACCAACTCCCCCTTTTCTCTTGCATAGATGTAAGATTAGTCTATGTCACAAAGAATACTTAACATAGGGCTCCCCATAAGTAACATTGATAAATGTAAATACATACACAAATATCAAGAAAAGAACTTGATTCCCTATCAGAGATTCACTTGAATTCATAGTTGTTCCAAGGGTTTATGCTCAGAGGCACTCTGAGCATCTATTTGCTGAGTCTGACCTGATGGGCCAAGATTCAGTAGTCTTCAACCAATATTGGTTAAGACTATCAACTAAGGCCAGCCAAAATGTACAGATCCTAGAGCTTCAGATAGATAATTGAAGACTAAACTAGATAGACTAAATGAAGTAATTTGCAAAGAACCCTGGAGGTACAAAGCAACAATTCCTGATTCTTCAAAGCTGTCTTGTTTGGACAAAGTCAATATGTGTTGGCTTATATTTTAATTCATACAAGACACTATCATGCTAAAAATAACAGCAAGCCAGTTTCCTTTGGTCATAAGTCCAACAAGCTGGTTAGCCAATCACACCACATTTTATAGCTCTGGGGCAGCCTGTCCAGAATTCTCATCCACTGGCACAATAGTTTGGCCATATGTTATCCTGCTTTCTTCCTTTGGTCATTATTTACTCACAGTAGGCGACTCACAGGGACTGGGAGGGATCACACTGCATTGGACGCTACCATAACAGTCCTCTTTGGGAAGTAGCCACAGAACCTCAAATGTCTTAGATTTATGGCTTCCCTAAAGACACCTCAGCAAATACAAAATTCAGGGGGAAAGGAATAAGCATGAAGTCCCAGAAATCTGACAGGACCCCAACATTGTTTCCTGAGAGTCTTACAGCATGTTGTGCTGAATTTATTGGACCAGCTGCTGAATAAACAAAAGTAAGGCTAGATGGAAAATTTTAAAAAGTATATTTTTATAAAGTTACTAACCTCTGGAGAGGGATGAGACTTTATGGATACCCGGTCTTATTCACCATACATTATGTCCTGCTTTACACATAATCTGTTTGAAAGACATCTATCCTATCTTATTAAAAAAAAATAATCCAAGCCAATTAACATAAAACATCAAAACAACCTGCATCTGTGCTGTGAAGCTAAACCAGTATTTCTTTACATTATAAAAGATTGACAGAGCATGAAATGTGTGAACAGGATGAACATCAGAAAGCACAATCTGTAAGCCAGACAGAAAAGGGATGAATAAAACTTCAGAAAGCATCAAGTTCAGACAGTTTTGACATCTCCTGGAACCACTGGAGAAGATCCTGCTTTGAAGGCCTGGACACATACAATATGACCTATAACCGGTAGCTCTCAATATTCCGGAAATATTTTTTTTATGTGTGCTACACCTTTCTTTCACCACAGGACATCAGTCCTCTTCCAGCTTGTCAGCATTCAGAAATGACTTGAAATTCTCACCCATAAGAAAGCGGCGGTTTCTTAATGAGACTTTGTGCCACTGCTAAATAAGATCATGCTAAAGGGAATTACAGCAGGAAGAGATTTAGTCTCTTGGGTGTGTTACGTCATCACTTTTGATAACTACAAAGGCACAACCCTCTTTGATGTAGATCCCAGACCAAGTGTAAATAATTGTGCAATGCGCTAGCAAGTGTCACTTGCATCAATTAGTTTGGCAGGTGGCTGTCCCTCCCATTGTGTTCCCTACTTGCTGGCTGCCAGCAGTTGACTTCCTGCTGTATTTTCCATCTGCCAACTACTTTCTATCTTCACTTTTGGTTACCAGTCTATGGCTTCACATGGAAGAACAGAGCACTCCTCATGTCATTTAGTTGTAACTGACTAGCTCCTGCAGGGAGTCTGCAGTAAGAGTATTTTCCAAGTTGCAATCATATTTTTATGTGCAATATTCGCTGCATTACAAAATGTAATGGAACACAGTGTTGGTATAGAAGCAAAATGTTTATTTATAATTACTTAGAGGAGTAAGAAATCACGAGCTTTAGATAATTCACAGGTTATTAAATAGCTGATAATAGCTTTTGAGCTCCAAAATGTTTGTGATTAATGCTATTTGTTTAAAACAGCTATGTTCCTTTTATAAAAAACACTGGAGAAATATACTAAATTACAGATTTTAGATCACATGAATAAGACCATGAGAAATATACAGTGGAGTAGAATTCTAACAGTGCCAAGTTTATAATAATTGTTGCTACAATTTAGTTTCCAGAATTTTTGCAGATTGTTTTTCATCTCTAAGAAATATGTGGACCATCTTTATTTAGTTAAAATGTCAACACACTACCTCTTCACTAGAATGCTTAAGGCAGATCAAAACAAAATAATGCTACAAACAATAATAAAAATATAAAAATAAAAAACACTGTTTAAAAATTAAAATTGCAGCCATTAACATACTGTAAAAAAATGAAAATTTATTCTTTTTCTCTTCTGTCGCTGTGTCCCCACTCATTCCCCAAATTTCAGCAACAACTGAACCTTTGCAATATGGCAACTAAGGATGCCCTAACAATATCTTTCCTGGTCAATCTCATGCAACTAATGTGATTGTCCCATTAACAAGAACTGAAGCAGGGGAATTTGGACAGATGGGGAAAAAATGAAAAAAAATAATAATATCAGAATAAAATTTATGATAGAACACATTTGGGATCTCACTACCTTCCTCTAGCTTCTGTCATGAACCCAACTCCTTCTTTGGCTATCCTTGCTATGATAGCCATTGTTCAAATATGGTTTGCCGCAATCATTTTGTTCCAAACCAAAATGGGAAATATTGTTTAAACTGAGAATGTGAATAACATGAAGGAACTTTTTATCTTGTATGGTGGACATGTGAAAAATCATAATCACAATCACAATCATACACAAATTTAGGAGAATTTAAAGACTAACACATACAGTAAATGAAACAAGGGACTTTTCTGATTAATGGACAGACTGCTAGAAATGAGTAATTGAACTTTGCTTTTATATATGAAAATTCCAGTGAGATTATTATATGTTCAGAAGTGGAAAGGTTCGATACTACCCACAATAGAGGAATGGTTGGTGAAGATGATGGAACTTGCAGAGATGGCTAAATTGATATCTCTGATTAGAGAAAAGACAAATTTATGTTTATGGCTGATTGGGAACCCCTTATAAACTTTTTCTGTGAAGCAGAAAAAGCCTGCACTAATGACTTGTGGTTTTGATGAATGAATAATAGAAGAATTTTTTTTTGTAATCACAGAGTAAGAGATAAGTTTGTAATGATATTTGCTATAAAGGAAATTGGAAGGTATTTCTTATTTTAATTTTTTCTTTCTGCACTTTTTTCTTTCTTTGTTTTCACTATTCTATATTGGTTTCTGTTAATTGTTGTTGTTAGTTGCGAAGTCATGTCCGATCCATCGCGACCTCATGGACAACATTCCTCCAGGCCTTCCTGTCCTCTACCATCTTCTGGAGTCCATTTAAGCTCACGCCTACTGCTTCAGTGACTCCATCCAGCCACCTCATTCTCTGTCGTCCCCTTCTTCTATTGCCCTCAATCTTTCCCAGCATTAGGCTCTTCTCCAGTGAGTCCTTCCTTCTCATTAGGTGGCCAAAGTACTTGAGTTTCAATTTCAGGATCTGGCCTTCTAAAGAGCAGTCAGGGTTGATCTCCTCTAGGACTGACCGGTTTGATCGCCTTGCAATCCAAGGGACTCGCAGGAGTCTTCTCCAGCACCATAGTTCAAAGGCCTCAATTCTTTGGCGCTCAGCCTTTCTTATGGTCCAACTTTCACAGCCATACATTGCAACTGGGAAAACCATGGCCTTGACTATACGTACTTTTGTTGGCAGGGTGATGTCTCTGCTTTTTAGTATGCTGTCTAAATTTGCCATAGCTTTCCTCCCCAGGAGCAAGCGTCTTTTAATTTCTTGGCTGCAGTCCCCGTCTGTGGTGATCTTGGAGCCCAGGAAGATAAAATCTGTCACTACCTCCATTTCTTCCCCATCTATTTGCCAGTAATTGAGAGGGCCGGATGCCATGATCTTGGTTTTCTTAATGTTGAGTTTCAAGCCAACTTTTGCACTCTCCTTCTTCACCCGCATCAAGAGGCTCTTTAGTTCCTCTTCACTTTCTGCCATTAGAGTGGTATCATCTGCATATCTTAGGTTGTTGATATTTCTCCCGGCAATCTTAATTCCAACTTTTGATTCATCTAGCCCTGCCTTTCTCATGATGTGCTCTGCATATAAGTTAAATAGGCAGGGCGACAGAATACAGCCTTGCCGGACTCCTTTCCCAATTTTGAACCAATCAGTGGTTCCATGTCCAGTTCTCACTGTTGCTTCTTGACCCGCATATAGGTTTCTCAAGAGACAAATAAGATGGTCTGGTACTCCCATCTCTTTAAGAACTTGCCACAATTAGTTGTGATCCACACAATCAAAGGCTTTAGCATAGTCAATGAAGCAGAAGTAGATGTTTTTCTGGAGCTCCCTAGCTTTCTCCATGATCCAGCGTATGTTGGCAATTTGATCTCTAGTCAGTCTTGTCATCTCTTGTTTGACCACGTCCAGTTTGCCTTGATTCATGGATCTTACATTCCAGGTTCCTATGGAGAAAAAATCTTTACAGCATTGGACTTTCCTTTCACCACAGATGCATCCACAGCTGAGCATCCTTTCGGCTTTGGCCCAGTTGCTTCACTTTTTCTGGCGCTACTAGTACTAGCCCTCTGCTCTTCCCCAGTAGCATATTGGACACCTTCCGACCTGAGGGGCTCATCTTCCAGCGTCATATCTTTTTGCCTTTTGGTACTGTCCATGGGGTTTTCATGGCAAAGATACTGGAGTGGGTTGCCATTTCCTTCTCCAGTGGATCACATTTTGTCAGAACTCTCTGCTATGACTTGTCTGTCTTGGGTGGCCCTGCACGGCATAGCTCATAGCTTCATTGAATTACGCAAGCCCCTTCGCCACAACAAGGCAGCAATCCATGAAGGAGTTCTGTTAATTATATATATATATATATATATGTGTGTGTGTGTGTGTGTGTGTGTGTGTGTGTTTTCTGAGGTTTTCATGGGTGTTTGTATGTAGGTCTTTGGTAATTCGGGTTTTCTCCCGCGTTTTCTTCCAATTTTACGCGGGAGAAACACGTTTCGATGAGGTCCCACTCACCATCTTCAGGCTGGTGTCTTCGGCTTCGTGCTTGTGCGAGCAAAGCGTGATTGGAGCTGCTATCCTTCTATAAATATTGGAGGGGGTGTGTGGCATTTTGGATTTGTAGCTGTAAGCGGGTTGGTTGGCTGTGTAGTTACATCTTGATTGGAAGATGGAATTGATGTAAGCAAATTAGCTGATGTAGCTGTAAGCGGGTTGGTTGGCTATGTTGTTACATCTTGATTGGAAGATGGAATTGATGTAAGCAAATTAGTCAGTTGTTTGGTAACATCCTGTGTGGCTGAGGTGCTGGCTGTGTGCCCATTGTTCTTTTGTACCTGGGTAATGGGCTGTGTGGTAACATTCTGAGCTCTATTGTAGTGATATCCTGAGTCCTGTGCTGCCACATCATGGGAGGTAGGCTGCGTTGTAACATACTGAGTCTTTGCGATGTAACCTCCTGAGTTCTGTGATGTAATGTCCTGAGTAGATGGCTGTGATGTAACATCACGGGCTTTGGTTTGGCTCCGAGTTTGCGGTCTGACCATGTGTTTATGGCGTGTGTCAGTTTGCTTTGTGTGGGGGTCGGCGGGGGGTGCAGCAGTTGGTGATGCCGCCGTGGTGTTGATTCTGGATGATGGTTGCATTTCGTCTATGGGATGGGTTTGGGTTTGAGTCTGGTGAGGGTGATTGGTGGTGGTGTCCTGTGTTGTTCTGGGTCCGGTGTCGGTTTTCGTGGTTGGGACTCATTTGTTGACTAGGGCTAGTTTCCAGATGTCTGGTATGCGGGAGGTATCGTCACGTTTATTCATGTTGTGGGGGTGTTTCTCTATTTCGATGGCTTCCATAATTATTCTCTTGTTGAAGTGTTCAGTTTTGGAGATGAATTTGGTACCTTCAAAATCAATTTCATGTCCTGTTGCTTTAAGGTGCTGGAAAAGGGAGGAAGTTTTTTCTTCTTTTCTGACTGCGATCTTGTGTTCTGCGATGCGTGCATTTATTCTCCTATTAGTTTGTCCAATGTATGTGGCTGGGCAGATTTTGCATGGTATTTCATAGACTCTTTGGTTTTCTAGCTGGATCTTGTCTTTGGGGTTTCTTAAGATGTTGGCTATTTTTTGGTCAGTGCCGAAGGCTGTCTTGATATTGTGTTTGTGGAGAATTTTGCTATATATATAAATTTTATATAATGCCTTTGGGGTTACTGAGCCTTCTTCTGTTATTGTTCCTGTTCCTCTGCAATTAGGAAACATGTAATCACAAATACAGAAGTGATGCTGAATTGTGTCACATCGGCCAATTGATTGATTATCAAATAACTTGACCTGGACATACATGGCCTTCAAACTCTACCAAATTAACGGGTAGAAAAATTGAGGAGTTTTTCTCCAGGAGAATAGTCTCCAACTCTTTTTCAAAGGATGACTCCTGCTTCATGGTGAGAAAAACATCACTCCTGAAAAAGCATCATGAAGTTGTTTCATCATAATGTATTTTCCCAGGACTGGATTAAAGCAAGAAGAATCAGAGAGGCGTCATATCACTGGAGAGAGATACCAATTATATCATAAATGTCAGAACATTCATACACTCCTCTTGACTATCACTTCACCAGATGTCCAAGATCACTCTCTCTCTCTCTCTCTCTCCCTCTCACACACACAAACACATACACACAAAGATCTCTTTTGAAAAGATTTCTAAAGCGAACTCTCTTTCATAAGACCAACATGGTGCAAAATAATTTAACTGCCCAAGCACTGCAAACATCTCTGTTTCATTGTTCTGAGTGATGTGCAAACCTTTTATTATGTTGGTGTGGCACATTTCACCATGCTTTTCTCTTACTTATCTTCATTGAGGTTCCCTTCAATCATATCTTGAATTAGTCCAGTGCAATTAATACTTTTCCAATTCCATCATTTTTGCATCGCCCTTTGATTTTTCTTTTAAATCAAGCTTTGTGCCATTTCAAACATTTCAGGATTTTCTCTTCCTTTCGACTGATTACTCCTATTTTATAACCATGCAGGCTTATTTTAAAATCCTAAATTAAATTTGAAAATAATAGCAGGCACATTTCCGGCATGATTTTTGTTTTGCTTTGCTTTTTGGCAGTTTTTAAGCTCAAGACCAGAATAAGGAGCAAAGGGAAGGCTCATGGAGCTTTAAATGAGGGAGTAGTGGAAAAATGCAATTTAGTTTCCCTTTAGCAACATTAGTTCCAAGCTAAGAGGAGATGAATGGCTCGGGGTCTTTCTCACCATAACAGTCAGAAGCACTGCTTGCGAGAACTCAAATAGGCAAAGAGATTTGCACAGCGGGAGTGAGAGTCACAGCAAGGCTCCAATGAACATCTTCAAGACTAAAAAAACCTCAGCGCATTTGAAGATTCTCTCTTTAGGGTTAGCTTTTAGACTTCATGGTAACTATATCAATATTGACGACATGGGATAAGCAAACACCATTGTTCATAAAAGAAAGGGAGCTCTGCTTTTGGCAAGCATTCCAGAAACATGGCATTTTTAAATAGGGTATTACTGCAAGCAAAGGAGATGTGGTGATTTGGCCTTGTGTGACTGTCACTTAAGCAAAGAAGTAGTACAGCTGAGAGTTGAGTTAGATGGTATAATGGAAGGAAATGGGAGAGTCAAGGCAGCTCAGCTCGTAACAAGAATCCCAGCAGGGGAAATGGTGAAAGCCATTGCCCCAACATGCCACAGACCTGATTTAGCTTGCTTTCCTTCCTTCCAGGCTAGTGTTTCTTAAAATGAGCACATAAATAAAATCTATAAACTCAGTCCTAGTTTTACTTCCATCGTGGATTCACATTAGCCCACGATTTAAACAACCATGGTTGAAGAAACATGATTTGTTAAGTATACTGAGCCATGGACAATAATTCACAAGCCTTGAAGCCCCAAAGTAGAAAAGCACATTCAAGGGTAATTTAGTGCAGTGTGTGAATCAAACCTGAAGGTAGTGCCAGGCAGCTGGCTCTCGGCTCTGAGAGCTGCTTGGGGAGAATGTTCTCCACCACATTTAGTGGCCAGTTTTCTCTCTGATAAAGATCCAAGTGATAAGCAAACAGGAAACGCTTGACTGGATTTGATAACTGCAGAAATGGAAGAAACTAATTGTTTTATCGGAGAGAAATAAAAGAATTATTCAGGAAAAGCCTGCAAAATTATTACAATTTTCAGAAAAAGTAGCAAGGAAGAAGAGGAAGGGAGAGGGAACTTTGGTATATCTGATTTGGAAGTGGGGTGGGCACAAGTTCATGGACTGTACTAATCCACATAAATGTAATTATCATCCTTGCTAGACTGTTGAAATCGCCACATATTACCTCTACCCAGGAGTCTGATCATACCTCTAATCCTATTATTCTGATCTTTATGAAGAATGCCACTGGAGGTTTTACTGAGAACAATAAAAAAAACCTGGGAGGATTGAAGCTGAAATGAGTCTAGCTTTTGGATAGCATAAATTTGAAGGTCGGTGTATTGTTTTTCCTTAGTTTACAGAAAGGCCTGCGGGAGGGATTAATGGAAAACATTAATATTCAGAGCAAATGGCAGCAAGCTTGTGAGAGAATTCATTCAAAATAAATGGGATCACTCTGCCCTCTTTGGTGTGTGCTCTACTTAAGAGGTCTTCTAGGATTAGGTCAAGGTTAGCAACCTGCCATTATGGTTATGATATGAAATGTGTTAACAGCAAATCAATGTTTGACTGATGCTATAAATTGGTAGCCTGGACAATCTCAGTATTTAGGTGGCAGGAGAAGTCACCCTTTAGGGCCAAGGGTCAATAGATCACTTCACTCAGGTTCTGATCATACAGTGGCTGGTTTTGCGATTGCTTAGCTGCTTCCCACCTTGTCATAATTTGTTGCTTAAGAGTGTCTGCTTCTTCCGGATATGACACATCAGAGATATACAGACTCCCGTCTCCTCTCAGAGACATATGCTTCAGGGCCAGTGTAATGATTTCTTTACTTAGACATGTTTATTTTTATAGGGAAACACAGAAAGAGACAGAACTTCCACTGAAACTGTGCACCATCCTGAAGCTAAAGAAAGGCATTGCATTTTACCAGTGGTGTTCAGAACAATAATGTAAAATAATTTTGCTCAAGAAGCAGTGTGCCATCATTCCTTTATATGATGATAATCTTCCTTCCTTCCTTCCTTCCTTCCTTCCTTCCTTCCTTCCTTCCTTCCTTCCTTCCTTCCTTCCTTCCTTCCTTCCTTCCTCCCTCCCTCCCTCCCTCCCTCCCTCTTTCATCCAGCCTTGAGATCAAAACAGTGATCAAGTGAGAACCTGGTTCTGTTATAACCCTAACCCTGTTCAATAACTTAGCCATACCTCACTGACACTAAATTTGATTTGTACTAGCCCCAAATAAAATCCAAGTCTTTCTTGTGACAGGTGAAAATTCTACAGTGAATCACCAATGTTTCAGCTGTAATTAGATGAACAGCAGATGCCAAGCAGATTCCTTCAATACTAGTAAGAAAGAGACTTGCTCATTTATAGAATAAAGCATTCAAGATCTGGAATCCAACATATGGCAGATATCCACATGGATATTTAACATTTTGTTAAACAGGGTTTTCATCTGTATGTCTATCTATTCCCTGCCTCCAAATATTAGAAAATTATACCTTTGGTTTTCAGTAAGCACAGACAGAGGACATTCTGAGATAGGAAACACAAAAGGTGGCTTAATGGCATCTAATCCTGGTTTAGGAGACAATTAAGAATCTTAGTCATCTTATTTCTGGATTGGATTTTAAGGTGGTCTTATTTATCTTATTTCTGGATTGAACTTTAATGTTTCCCACCAACTTATGTTTCCAACTCATGATAAGATTCTGAGAGTGTCAGAGAAGACCGCTTTTTTGTTGTTGAAAGTTTAATACTGCTGAACAGTCTTTTAAATCAATTCAACAGTTAGACTTCCATGTTTCCTTTCAACAGATGGTCTTTTCCATTATTTGCCAGAATAGCAGCATGACCAAATGGTTAAAAGTGAAACACCACCCAGTCTCATATTTTATCCCAAAAATGAAAAGGAAGTTTTCCTTTCTTTCTTTCCATCCACCAGTAAAATTGTATATTACAGCTTTCCTGAAATTCCAAGTAATTTTAAAATCAGCCTCTCAGATTAACTGCAAGCACAAATTGATGCAAAATGTAGAAATATACTTTATTTTATAAATGAAACTTTAAAACTAACTATACTTAAATGCATTAAGCGATCTTTGTTTTTAGAAGTAATACTGTATGATTAGAGGTATATTTAACAGAAATCTAAATCTGTTTAAAAAGCAGAATCTCAAGAAGCATTTGTACTATAATTTATTTATTTAATCGCTTTGGGGTCTATGCTGTTTGATTCCAACAAGCACTAAGCGGCGTTCAGAGACAACACCATAGGATTAAAACTAAAACCAAACCATATAACATTGACAGTCACAACCAGAGGCACCATCTTGATTAGAACAATATTTACTTGTCCTTGAATGCTTTATTAAACTGGAGGCTAAAACATACAAGGAACGGTTGCTGGAATTGGGTATGTCTAGTTTAATGAAGAGAAGGACAAGGGGTGACATGATAGCAGTGTTCCAATGTCTCAGGAGTTGCCACAAAGAAGAAGGAGTCAAGCTATTCTCCAAAGTACCTGAAGGCAAGACAAGAAGCATCGGATGGAAACTAATCAAGGAGAGAAGCAACCTAGAACTAAGGAGAAACTTCCTGACAGTTAGAACAATTAATCAGTGGAATAACCTGCCTCCAGAAGCTGTCAGTGCTCCAACACTGGAAGTTTTTAAGAAGAGACTGGACAGCCATTTGTCTGAAATGGTGTAGGGTTTCCTGCCTGAGCAGGGGGTTGGACTAGATGACCTCCAAGGTCCCTTCCATCATCATCATCATCATCATAATCATCATCATCATCACCACCACCACCACCACCACCACCACCACCATCATCATCATCATCATCACCATCATCATCATCATCATCATCATCATCATCATCATCATCATCATCATCATCATCATCATCATCATTATTATTATTATTATTATTATTATTATTATTATTATTATTATTATTATTATTATTATTATTATTATTATTATTATTATTATTATTATTATTATTATTATTATTATTATTATTATTATTAACAGCTATGTTTTTACAACTATGTAAAACAAGCTAAGGAGGAAATGGTCTGAAAGTTCAGGGCAGGTTGTTCCACAAGAGAGGGGCCAGCACTGTGAAGGCTTAATATGGTTCCTGTAGATGATATTCCACTAGTGAAAGGACCCTTAGTAAGCTCTTTACCCCTCATGTTGTTGGATGGGCAGATTCAATCTGGAAAACTTGGTCTTGAAGGTATCTGGGTTTTGAACCTTTTAAAGTGACAACCAGTATCTTGCATTGTATCCAGAAATTAATTGGCAGCCAGTGCAGCTCCCATGGCGATAGTGTTACTTGGGGGAAAACTGGGGCACCAATAATTACTCGGGGCACTGCATACTGAACCAGCTACATTATGCAAGAGGTCCTCAGGAACAGCCTTATGTAGAGCGAGTTGCAATAATTCAGATACAAAGTGACAATGACATGCATGGCTGTGCAGAAAGCTTTCTCTTCCACAAAAATCCACAACAATTGGCATACAAGATTCAACTGGATAAAAGCCTTCCCGCCTACATCCCCCCCCCCCCCGCTGCTCAAGAAGGAGCTATGAATCCAGGAAGACCCCTAAATTTCAAGCCAGCTCTGTCCATGGAAGCACACACTTCTGTTGTCTGTTTTTAATTCTTCTCCTTGCTGGAAACTCTTTGACTGTAAGCTTTTTGAGAATGGATGGCTAAACTAATTGCATCTGAGGTGCAGGTTAGGTAGCAAGTCGTAAAATGAGCCATCCCCAAATCCTGCCTCTTGAATTTAGAGTCATTCCTGTTTATGCTGAAACTTTATTAAAAACAATACAGGGAATACTATATTTGGGCAAAAGGAAGAATTTAAGGTGGACCTTCCCAATAACAAACTGAGGGAGAGAGGAATCTTCCATGTTCATACTATCAGGAATTTAAAATTACCTTCCCATTTTAAAGGTAAATTATTAGAAGACAAGCTACTCTTATTTTCAGGTAAATATAATACCTCAGAAACCAAGGATGTTCCAAGTATATAGTTCATATTGTCCTCCTGAAATTTTACCATAACCTTTTTTTTACTTCAAATTCCTACTAATACAAAACTAGCATTTTACGTGTTCTGAAGGTACAGATGGAGTAATATTCCATATAATTCTGTGTGTAATACAGAGTAAATGTATACATACAAAATAGAACTTCTGTAGATTATGGACTGTTCATCCATAATGTTAATATATATATATATATATATTAGGACAGGTAAAAAAATCTGCTTTTTTACCCTGCTTGACATTCCATCTCCCTGCGATTCCTCAGGCTATTTGGCCACATGGATTTCAGGACCACTGAGGACTTCCATTGATTTGTGGTTTTTGTGCAATTCACATGGCTTTTCTATTCTTACTTCAAAGAGACCTAAGGTGTCTTAGGAATAGACAAATACAGGATGACATGAACTCTGATAATCACAATATAATTCTGCTGCACCATTTGAACTTTTTTTTTCTTATAGAGATTGTTCACTGTGCAACTGCATACCCATAGAGAGAATAATTACACAAGAATTTGCCCACACATAGACAAACAAGATATAGATTTGTGTGCAATATTTGGTAATGTAAAAACTTGGGTAAGGCAACCCAGGATATTTAGTTACCTATAACAAATCCCTATTTAATTTTATAGCTCTAAGCTTGAACAAATCACATTTTCTTTTCCAGCATGTATCTCAGACAAAAATCTCTATTCATATATTTTATCTATGAAAACTGGTCAGCACCTTTACCCTTCAACTGAAGGATCATTGGGGGGGGGGGAAGAGTCTTGCCACTAGGCAGTTTGCAGATTGGCTGGTGAAGTGCCTGACATCAGACTCAGAGTGTTTTGCTTGACTGGCACAAGAAAGTTACTAGTATTCTAACTTCTAATATTTACTTATTTCTACTTTCTATGGAACTATAAGAATCAGAAGAAAATGTTTATTTAACATCTAAGCAGGATGCTAAAACGCATTCTCAGATGCATTCTCAGATCTAGTTTAATGAAGAGAAGGACTAGGGGTGACATGATAGCATGTTCCAATATCTCAGGGACTGCCACAAAGAAGAGGGAGTCAAGCTATTGTCCAAAGTGCCTGAAGGCAGGACAAGAAGCAACGGATGGAAACTAATCAAAGAGAGAAGCAACCTGTAATTAAGGAGAAATTTCCTGACAGTTAGAACAATTAATCAGTGGAATGACTTGCCTCCAGAAGTAGTAGATGTTCCAACACTGGAAGTTTGGAGAATCATTTGTCTGAAAGGTTTCCTGCCTGAGCAGGGGATTGGACTAGAAGACCTCCAAGGTCCCTTCCAACTCTGTTATTCTATTCTATTCTATTCTATCCTATTCTATTCTATTCTATTCTATTCTGTTCTGTTCTGTTCTGTTCTGTTCTGTTCCGTTCCGTTCCGTTCCGTTCCGTTCCATTCCAATCATTCTCTGTGTATTGAAATATGCCTATGTTCTAAGGATCCCACACAAACAAGTAATGAGTAGTTAGCATAGACCAAGATTAGTTTTTCTTGATATTATCTAGGTGTGACAATTGTCTTTCCTCTTGTTTTCCTTCTTTTCTCAAATAAGCTCCTTTCTTTTATTTGTATATCCAGATTTAGAAGATTTCCTCACGTGGTAAAATTTTTATGACTTTCATAAAACTTGCAAATTTTGTATTTTTTGTTTCAGACAGGAAAAAAAAAAATCTTTCTTGCTCTATTTTTTCCTTAGGTCTGGGAGAAAGGGATAAAGGTTCTTTGGCAAAAGGGCCAGAACTCCCCAAACAGGTTAGGAAGTATTGAGCAATACAGCCTAACTGCTGGCTGTCTAACAAAGCAGTATATTTTTACTGGAGAATTTTGGAAAAAGAAATCTGTTAATAAGGTAAAATCATTTCCAGAACCATATTGTACATTAGAGCTAACAGATCTGGGCTGTAAGTGTTCAGAAAACCACAAGCTGCTAGCAAAGAGACAGAAAACTCATAATTTGCTGCTACCATCAAGTAAATAGCAAGGTACATATCATGTTTGAAAAAAAAAAAGTAGTAATAATCTCTATTACAAGCAGTATGCATGCTAATTTATGGGCCAAATTAGCATGTATTTCATCTGATTCTCAAGCTGGCGGAAATGTAAACTACCATAATTAGCAGTGCCCTAACAGCTAAACTCTGATCTGTCTCAATGACAAGGCTCATGACTGATCCTGTCTTCCCAGCATTTCTGTGGAACAATTGAAAGGCAGTGATCAGTGGATTCCTCTGCCATTGTTTCTCTTCCCATCTAGTTTCACCAACCAGCCAGAAAAAAAACCCATCACTAACCCATCTTCTTTACACATGGTGGGAGAGTTTGAGCAGGTGCCTGAGGTAGAATTTTTAGCTATCTTTCAATTTGCCTGACTAACCAGTTGCATGTGTGGGTAGGTTGCCACACAACTTGCCACCCAGGCTGTTTCTCAACATAAGTCCACCAGTTTTCTTGAAGATTGGGAAACTAGTCTAGCTGATAGATAAGTGGGGCAGAGGAAGGGTGTGAGATAAAATGGGAGGGAACTTGCAAGGCACAAGAAACCTCCCTCCTTGATGCATCATCCCTTCTGCTTCATCTGATAGCCTTCCACTGCCCCATCAATTTATTAGCCTGTTTCTGGATGCAGCTTTTCCATTGACCCAGAAGACTGAGAGATCCATGATCAGAAATGGCCCAAATGACAGGTCACAGGAAGAAGAGGGGCTGTGAGGGATACTGAGGACACTCCCTTCCACCTTGCTTCACTTGGTTGCGCTTGCGATTTGTTATTCCAGCTGAAAGGAGAAACAGAAAAAAAAACTCTTGTCGAGTAGCACTACTCTCAAAAATCGATGGCCAAAAGTGGCTAAAGGGAGCCAGGGTATTTGCATCCACAAGGTATCATCACCCACATTGTCATTGAAGCATTGTAGAATGTTTGTGTGGCAAGATCTGTGTTGGGAAAAGGGGGAAATGTTACTGACACAAACCCCAAATAGCTAAAGTTGAACGTAAGTGGATAAGGAGATGAAATAAAGGATGCATGATGAGGATATGTTTTGGAAAATAGCTTAATAGAGTGTCTTCATGCTATGCTGAATAGAATGTAAGGATGAACATTATGGTGTGCAGGTCAAGAGGTATGGCAAATACAACTCTGTCCTTCAACAGAACCAGTGACATAGGAGGAAAGATAGGGTTGAGACTTGTCATCCCTATGTTCTATCCTCAATTTCTGATATCTGATAGGTTTGTCTCACTAAGACCATGGAGATATAACATGGCTGACCCAGTCATCCTTTCCTTGCATAAATACCATCTATCTTTTGATTCCACACCATCACAGGAACACTGTTATCATGTCACTCCCTAGTCCTTCTTTTCACTAGACTAGACAAACCCAATTCCTGCAACCATTCTTCATATGTTTTACCATCTTTATTGTTCTTCTGTGCACTCTTTCCAGAGTCTCAACATCTTTTTTATATTGTGATGACTGAAACTGGATGCAGTATTCCAAGTGTGGCCTTACCAAGGCATTGTAAAGTGGTATTAACACTTCACGTGATCTTGATTCTATCCCTCTGTTAATGCAGCCTAGCACTGTGTTGGCTTTTTTGACAGCTGTAGCACATGGATGGCTCATATTTAAGTGATTGTCTACTAGGACTCCAAGATCTCTCTCACAGTTACTACTATTGAGCACGTTTCACCTTGCTCTGAGTACCTCTTGTGTGAAACATTTAAATAAAAAAAAACATTAAAAAGATGCTGAAAGCAAAGCAAAAAAGCTACTCATAAATTACAGGTTAGTCCTTGACTTATCACTACAAATGAGTCCAAAATTTCTGTTTCTAAGTGAGACAATTAACCAAAGATAAGGATAAGAGATAAAGTTAACCAAAAAAATTGGCTAAACCTGAAACAAACTCAGGAACAGTTTAGCTAAACCTCAATTATTTTGAGTCACAGTGGGTTAGTTTACTGGGGTAGGGTATTCACACTACACTCTCCCCCCAACTTACTTAGCAAGTTGTATGAACTGGGCCACTGTCTTTTAAGAGAGTTGCCCCAATAAGTGTTAACATTAAAACTTTCAAATGCCTAGAAATCATTTTACAAGGAATGGGATAGGAAGTGCTTAAAACTAGATGTAAAGAACATGCCACATAATTTGAATCATGTCACATTCTAGGGCAATTGTTTACTTAATTGCCCCAGGCTTTTCTTTTAATAAGCTAAATGCATCCAACACCAAGTGTGCTTTGCTTTAAAAAAGCAGCATGCATAACTGAATCATAAAAGCTTTAGATTTTTATAGAGCTCTAGTTTTGTGCTGCTTAAGAGAAAAACCACAGAAACCTAGAAATCTTTCAAAACTGTTTCATTGCTAGAAATGCTAACCCTGTGTTGGATGCAGATAATCCACTGGAGCACATCATGATGGTAAGCTCTGTAAAAAATAACTCTAAGTCCAAAGTTCAGAGCAGATGTCAGGCTTTGAAGATCTTTTCAAACACAAGTGAATGGTTCAATTCAATCTCACACTAATAAGAAAACTAAATAACAAACACAAGTCGGTCCCAAACTGATATGAGGTGGGGGAAGGCAAGGAGAATTCCAGGTCTTTACATTTCCACCTTTAAAAGCACTGGGCACTGAGCACCTACAAGCTTTTTGTTTGTTTGTTTGGACTTGGCAAAAGGAGTAATGGAATACTAACTGAAAACAAAGAAAGACATGATCGATTGATCACCAATGTGCTGGAAATAAAAAGATCTTTTCTCTCCATGATCAAGAGATCTAAATTTAATTTCAGAAAGAAGACATTTGAATGTTCCTGTAGACTTTCAGGAGGATAAACATGATTTTGAAAATGCAGAAGGGTTCCTGAAAAACCACTGAGCTTAAAATATACGAAGTAATCAAATAAGGGTATCACACTGAAACATATTATCTCTTAAAACAAAATATATGGTCATCTATCAGATATACCAAGCTAAAAGGCTGCTTTTTGGTGGAAAAGAACAAATGCCGGCAGTGTTTATCTTTGGGGAAATGACAGATACTTTGTCTCTTATCAAACAATGTTGATTTTTCACTTCATCAAAAATTCTGCCTTCCTTTTGAAAAATTCTGGCTGGGTATTTGTATAATGAGTTCACTTAATGCCCCTTTCTGTGTACAAAGCAGCCTGCCTGGCAGAAAAGTTTCATTCCGCTTCATAGAAATTCCTTTAGGCAAATCAGTTTGTCTCATTCCCCTTTCCCAGGTACATTGACTAACAATTTTCATCTGAGCAAGACCAGATCTTTTCACTCATGTCACCCTCTAATGAGATGCCAAAGGCTTTTACCTAATGCCGGGCTGTCCTAGGTCTCACCAATTCTGTTCAGGCTCCCCCAGAATCTCATTGCATGATGTTAAAGTGCTACTATGTGGTTTTGAGAAAGGCAGAGCTATTAAGAAAGAATGTTTGATGTTATTTCAGAAAGTTTCTAGTTAAAATTTGAAAAAAATATCTATTCCCGTTAGCTGGAGCAGGTATAGACAAAGCAAAAAGAGGCGTATCAATCACAAGAGTTTGTGTGTGGTATGTGTGTGTGTGTGTTGAGATGTGTTTGAATATTAGTCGCTCGGGTTGGTAATTGGGCTGTCGGTTTGATCTCTGAGCTTGGTGATTTGGCTGCAAATGTTTCATCTCCATTCGGGGGGGACGTCTTCAGTGCGCATTGAATTGTGCTCGTCTGTCAGAGCACTGGCCTTTAAATACCTTTTTGTGTGATGTAAATTAGTGTGGGTGTTATTTGTCTGGGTGTTTCTGAGTCATGGTCTGGTTTTGGGTTGTTTGATTGGCTGGTTGTTGTTGCTGGCCCATAGTCTTTGGTGTTTAACTATCATCTGTGTGATGCAAATGGTGATTGTTCATTTGGTTGCCACTGAGTCATGGTCTGGTTTTGGATTGTTTGGTTGGCTATCTGTCATTGTCGAGACATTTGTGTGTGTGTGTGTGTGTGTGTGTGTGTGTGCGCACCTTCCTATCAGTGTCCACTCCTGGACAAATGATTGCAGTTTTCATGGCAAGATTTTCAGAAGTTTTTTGGCCTTGCCTTCCTCCTCAAGGCTGAGAGAAAGTGTCCAGCCCAAGGTTACAAGCTAGCTTTGTGGCTCAGCCAGGACTAGAACTCATAGCCCCCTGGTTTCTAGCCAGATGCCTTCACCTCTGCACCAAAACTGGCTCATGAGTATACATGGCGTGGAATGAAAAGAAGATTAAGAGAGAGTTTATTTCTGATGAAACTTTTTGACACATAATTTCTAATGCACTTGCTATCCAAGATTCATTTGTCATGCTTGTAACTCAAGAGTAAGAAATTGGGAGCCTTTCTCAAGTTAACTAAATTCAGGAGTTTAAAAAAAAAATCAAGTAAACTGAAGCATTAAAATCCAACACCTCCCCCCTCATAATTATCATTATAACAAATTGCATTTTTTTTTCTTTTTTTTTGTTACAGCACTTTTTATGTATTCTTTTTTTTCTTTTTGATAATGTATGGATCATGTTTTGCTCTTTTTTTCTTGTTATTAATTAAAAAAGCAGTAAAAATAACATAGAGAAAAAGCATCAAGATAGTGTATTATTTCTTTTTTCAGTTTCATAAGCAGATAAGGCTGAAAGTAGAATATAAATGCTTATTTTGACAGGACTGTGGTTCTCAGCAAAGTCCCAGAAGCCATATATCACATACTGATCAGGACCGAATATCATGGTTCCGATAAATGAGACCAGAAAAAATAAGAACTCTGAGACAATTGCTTTCCTCAAAGAACACTTTTAATGGCTACATAATATCAGCACGAACAAAGGTGAATCCAAGATTGAAAGTTACCCCCCCCCAAAAGGTTACAAACTCTCCACCCATTGATGTGTCATAAATCACAATCCCCAATTAACATCTTTGGCGGGCTTCCTAACAGTAGCTCCAGCCCGCCAAAAACTTTAACTGCTTGACCTTGGTTCCCACAAGAAAGTTATTGTTTTGACTAATCTATAAGAATGCAGTCTCCCCCCTCCCATAGCTGTGGCAGCTGAAAAACGAAGAATCATAACTGTATTCAGAGTGTTTGAAGGTCTGACACCCAACCTCAATAGCCACCCTCTTGATCGGGGTGGGCAACTATGGCCCTTGCACAACTTGTAGACTTCAACTCCCAGAATTCCTGAGCCAGCCATGCTGAGAATTGAAGTCCATAGGTTGTAAAGGGGCCCACCACTGCTCTTGACTATTTCATAGCTGCAATTTCTTCCTTATTCTCCAAAGATGCCCATAGATTAGAAGGAAGTCTTTTACTTCATTCAAAGATGCCCATAGACTAGGAGAATCTAGGATAGCACTGAATTCTTGTTGCCTGACAACAAGACAGCCAGCACTTCCCCAAGTTAAATGATGGCATTTATAAATTCTCCTGTAATAAAGCAACACCTCAAAGGACATTTTTCTTTTCTTTTCTTTTCTGGGGAAACTCTGCAGAGGAAAGGCCAGTTTGCAGCTGGGAGGAGAAGGAAACAATTTCTAAACCAGCTCCGTGGGAAGTCCCAGATGGCATCAGCTTGCCCAAACTTGAAGAGGACAAAAGAACTAGATGGGGTAGATGCCGCCTGAAGTTGATGAAAGCTGGGGGGAAAATGTAACTGGAATGCGTTCTCCTTTGACTCAGTGGCAGCTGTTCTTCAAATGTAAATCCCTCAAGTCTGCGTCTGCCTGCAAAGGCCTCCTCTGCCTCTTCCCCTCCCGGAGTGAGAGAAATGGAGCAGCAGCCCTTTAACTGCAGCAAGAGATGGGGTGGACAAGCTTCGGGAACCTTGTCTAGTCTCATAGAAGATGGCATTTCAACAGCTACAATTTGCATGACAAATGCAGCAGGTGAAACCCTCTTCCCCACAACCCAAACTGCAGGATCTCTGTCCTCTTTTGCATTTAGCTGCTCTACTCCAATGTAACTTTCCTAAGAATCAGTATAATGAACAAGGAAACTACGCACCCCCGAGCAATGATTATTTCTTGATTAATAAAATCAGAATAAGAGATAAAATGCATCCATTTCCATCTGGCTTTACAAGACTTTAGCTTTCTCAAAATCCTATGGTGTAGCCCCAACCTTTGATTCATTCTGTTTAAAGAGGTTTCATTGAAAACTGGTATTTGTTCCTCTTCCACAAACCCTATTAGTATATGCTAATAGTACCTGCAGTTTTGCTGCATCTATATTAAGGTCAATTAAGGTAAAACAACTACATGCCCATTCTAATTAGAAGTCAACAAGGGTACACCAAGAACATTCTTACTAGATATCCCCCCTTTAGTGGGAGGAATCAAATATCCTAATCCAATGTCCATTCTTCAAGCAACTGTGTGGTAATAGCTGGTAATATCTGCTGGACCTTCTGCTTGTTTCCTACAAGTTTTTCAATCGCTCCAGCATGACATTTCCAAAATCAGAATCCCAGTACTTCTTAGTAACTCTATCTGTCAGGCCAGGTTAAGAATGGAATGCTCTTTATTGTTGTAAGATAAAAATAACAGAATCTGGAAAGTATGTCCAATTTCTCTTTATTTCATCTTATTCTTATACTAAGGGAAATCAGGGTGGTTCGCTTTGATGACTTTCTCATTCTTTCCTCTTTCTCAGAACTGTCTAATCTGGCATTTCTCAACCTTGGCAACCTTTGCATGCTGGCTGGGGAATTCTGGGAGTTGAGGTCCACGCATACTAATATTGTCAAGGCTGAGAAACAGTAGTCTGATCTCTTCTGCCAGTTCTCTTTTACCGGTTTGTTCCTTACTTCCTCAATATTAGTTCTGTTCCTTTACAAAAAAAAAGTGGGTGTTTTTTTTTGCTGATATTAAAGGACCCAGTGCTATGTAAATTTAAGACTGCCTTTTCATTAGCAGGAAACTGAAAATCATTCAGAATTCTCTTTGCAATTGGTCAAGTCCCAACCTGAAGGTTATACAGTATGGAGAACAACTGTATGGTTACACAACTACATCATAATGTATTTGTAATACATTATTTTTTATTAACCAGTAACTTCTCCAAAACAAAGATACTTTTATCTTTGCATGTCAGTTTCTATTATTTCAGAATTGCAAAATTAACATCTCAAGCAGTGGGGGAAAATATTTATTTATTCCTTTAGTGAGAAATGTTACATAATCATGATGTATTTATATTTGCCATATATGTTTTGCAAGTAATCCGGCAGAACATTTAGAAATCCATTTCTAACCACTCTCAACAAGTGTACTTAGCTTGGAGAAAAGGAATGTTGGTCAGATTTTAAGATGAACACTTTATCTGAACATCATCTTTACCTGCTATTACACAAAGCCCTAAATATGTATGTATCAAAATAATGTCTACTTTGGCCAGATGATCTATTTGTATATTTGTATTATATTATCTATCTATATTTGTAGATAAGAGCTGTGGTGGCGCAGTGGTGAGAATATAGTATTGCAGGCTAACTCTGCCAACTGCCAGCAGTTCGATCCTGACCAGCTCAAGGTTGACTCAGCCTTCCACCCTTCCGAAGTTGGTAAAATGAGGACCCAGATTGTTGGGGGCAATTATGCTGATTCTATAAACTGCTTAGAGAGGGTTGTAAAGCGCTATGAAGCGGTATATAAGTCTAAGTGCTATTGCTATTTATTCTAACTACATTAATGAGTCTTCCACTCCTTCTATCAATGCCTTAATTGGACATGCTGGTTGGGAATTATCTGGGAATGCTGGGAATTATGTATTCCACAGGATACAAAGATGGAGACAGTACCAGAAAGAAATGTAGGGAAGATTCCTTACTTCTTGATCTCACCACTTATGGGCAATATATGAAAACTATACCATCATCCATCTTTCACGCACCCTGATATTTGACATTAATTCCATCTTAATTAAACCAGGGGCAGCGAAACCTTACTTTGAGATTTGGATGACAATGTAACTAAATGTGCAAGATGGCCAGGGACATTATCAATGGCAAGCCAAATCTTGAGCAGACTTTCTATCTATCTGCAGTACTTTTTCACCTTTGGAACAAATCAAAACAACAAGTTGTCCAAAAGCGCTATTGTGATCCAGACCTTTCATCTGGAACAACTAGGCATAGGAAGGGCAGCATTAGGAAGCAGGAGTTTGCAACCTATCATCTCTTAATGTATGAGCCATCAGCAAAAGTTTATGCCTACTCCTTGTGATCTTAAAACCTGGTATTGCCTTCTCTGGAAATGTATGTTCTGTTTCACATTTTCTTTCAGAACAACTTGTCTTGCTGTCTTGCTGAAATGAAAGATTTGCTGTGCCAGTGTCATCAGTGGAGTTTTTCTTAACACCACAGGATAAATGTCTGTTGTAGTATCAGCAGTAGCAATCTCACCACTCAGTTCCTCATTATTATAATCAAAACACTACCTAAGTCTACTAAACCATTACTAGCCACAAAGTCTGCGTTACGATCACCGCAATTTTTCTTGACATCTTTGAAATAACTTCTAGCCTGAACACATATCACCGCTAAGCTAAGTGACATGATCTGATTTTCCAGCCATAATGTTAGTAACAATTTTTTTTTTATCTCACAGACAGCACATGATGACTATTTTATTATCGCAGTTGATCTTAAAGGTGCCAAAGCTTTCATATCCTTTTTTTTATGCAGTCACTGTCCACCAAAAATATATTCACTATTGAAGTAATGAGTTGTGGTTCCTAAGTGATGGAAAACAAACTTTGTTCTCTTTTGAACTGCTTTATTTATTTATTTATTTATTTAAAAAATTCTTCTCTAAAGCCATCACTTTATGCTTATGAGCCGGTCATGCACTTTTGATAGTACTTGATTGCAATGGAGTTACAAGTGAAACCACACAGAAAATTATGAGATAAAGTAGCAGGAATGCGTGGCTGAGAGAGGAAAGCATCTGCACAACAGACTACTTCGCCTTAGACATGTCATGCAAAATTTATACACACTGAAAATTTTAGACATACTTTGGAAATATTGACATAAAGCTGAATTAATAGAAAACATCTAACATAACCTATCATCCTTTTTTTTCTCTCCTTGCCATTGGGGGGTGGGAGGGGGACAAATATGGTCTGTAAATGCTCGAATGAAATAAGGAAAGAGTCTGTAACAAAGGCAAATAAATTGTTCATGAATGTTCCCAAATATCCCCTTCTGTTGGGTAATAATTTAGAACTATATCTTTCGTGTTCATTTCCAGCTCCATTGCTTGAGTGGCAGCCAAAGCTCCTTTTAGTTATCTGCAATAATGGGGGATTCCCCAAGGAGGCATGAATCCACCTGACTGCTCAATTAGCTAATTAATTGCAATTTAATATGGGCATCTTCAGAAGATCCCAGACCAAGTTGCCCCTAATGAAAAGGTACATAATTTATATGGCATGTTTAGAATGATCAGGTTTTCCCCTGAGTTCCTACATTAACACTAGATTCTCTTTCCCTTGTATGTGGAGTGAGGGGATTTTTTTTTACTCTAGATTGGTGGCTGGAAAGAGTAATAGAATAACAGAATAACAGAATTGGAAGGGACCTTGGAGGTCTTCTAGTCCAACCCCCTGCTCAAGCAAATATTAATATTTCAGACTAATGGCTGTGCAATCTCTTCTTAAAAACCTTCAGTGATAGAGACCCACAGCTTCTGAAGGCAAGCTGTGCCACTGGTTAATTGTTCTATCAGGAAATTTCTCCTTAGTTCTAGGTTGCTTCTCTCCTTGATTAGTTTCCATCCATTTCTTCTTGTCCTGACTTCTGGTGCTTTGGAGATTAGCTTGACCACCTCTTTTTTGTGGCAGCCCCTCAAATATTCTGATGCATCGTGATTTATTTTAATTTGTTTTTACTGTCTCCTGTTGGTTAGCTGGAGGGACCGCTCACTGGCTTATGATCCAAGGCCAGCAAAGATAAAGGCCAGGTATGTTGTGTATTTTTCTCCACCTTTATTCCAAGAGCTCATAGTGGCTTATATGGGCCCATTTCTTCATTTGATCTCACAATAGTTACCCTGGAGGAAGAATGGAAATAATGACTGGCCCAGAGTCAAAGCATGGACTTGAACTTGAGTCTCCCCACTCCTAAGCCAGCATTTTAACTATTGTACCACTGAAGTTTGAACAAACTTGGAGGATTGGGAGAATAGCACTCAGTAGAAACAGCTTCAGCATAGAAATGCTCTTAGTAGCATTTCTGTAGCAAAATACAAGCTTTTCTTGTATGGCAATACACATCCAACCCCATTTTTGAAAAGCAGAACTTTGTTTGAAATGATATACAATTCAACCTGTCATTTAATTAGTTGGCTATTCACTAATCATTTAAAAGGGAGGCATTTTATTTCAAATGAAAACAATGTCAAATCAGCTGAGTTGATATCTCCCTCACCTTCTCTTAATACACTTTAATTGTGTCTGCTCTTCATTCACTGTGACGTGATTAAAGCTTCCTCTCCGTTAAGATTTCCTGAGGATCACCAAGCAAAGTCTGGCAGACAGACATGATGAGGCAAATGAAGAAATACAAGCCTGACTCATTAAAACCCATATTTCTTGCAGGCTACCAACCTGCTTGCTGGTGGGTCAAAGTGGAGAGCAAATGAGGAAAACCATAGGCTGCTTTCTAAAGACTCTTTGCTTATCCGAACGGTGCTCCCAGCTGTGGTTCCTTAGGAATGGCATTTACATTAATATAAAGCAAAGGTGCCATACATTATATTAATTTGATTTATAACTCCCCCATTCTCAGAGATTGGACAGCTATTTGTCTGGAATGGTACAGAGTCTCCTGCTTGAGCAGAGGGTTGAACTAAAGGTCCCTTCCGACTCTTATTTTGTACTCTGTAACCTGAAGACAACAGACTGTCTAACCCTCTAAGACAGGGGTGTCAAACTCGCAACGTCACGTGATGTGTCGCGACGTATCGCAACTTTTTCTCCATTGCCGGCAATGGGGTGGGCGCGGTTTTCGCATGTCGCATTCGACCCGTGGGCCGGCAGTTTGACACCCCTGCCCTAAAAGCACCATAGGCCATGCAGCAAAACAAATGGCAGACTGTTGTAGAAGAAGCATAGATTTGGTCACTTTGAGCTTTTCTAGGCATATTCCATTTGTTTTTGATTTTTTAAAATATATTTTTATTGGAAAATAATTTTATACAGAACTTAAAACTACCAAAATGTGGTAAACAAAATAGAAAAAAAAAGAAAAGAAAAAGTGAGAAACGGAGAAACAGATAGTTAAAGCTACTTCCAGTCTTCTTTGCAGCAATTATTAGGATAATTACTAGCATTTCCACCTTTTCAGATTACATATCTTGGTTCCCTTCTTCCCATAAGCAACCCTTTTCAATCAATAAACCCTGAAATTATCAATTCAGTTTTGCCTATTTTCAGGCAAAATAGTCCATAAAGGGTTTCCAGTCTTTTATAAAAGCACTTATTGTTCCTTTCCTAATCAGACAAGTCAATTTAACCACTTCAGCAAGTTCTACCAGCTTTCCAGTCCACTCCCCCATTGTGGGTATTTCTGTATTTTTCTATCACTGTGAGTAAAATAACCTTGTTGTAGTTATCATTTATAAAACCAGTCATCCAATGAGTCTTTTCTGATTGTCCATAATTCCTAGTAAACAAAGCTCTGTTTTCAATTGAATATTAAATCTTAAAATTCATTGCATTATTATATTTGTGTCCTTTACTTTTTTTCTTTTTTACATGTCCACCGTGGGCAGGGTCTATGACAACTTGCCACAGCCAGCTCTCCAACTTGCTATGGCCAACTCGCTGTGGACAACTTGCCATGGGACAACTTGCCGTGGAACAAGAGTTACACTAATATCGAAGAAATAGCGGAAAAGAATCATTAAAAAAAGGATGCCAAAGGAGGGACAAAATGAAATCTGTATGACAAAAATTAAAATATTTTTTTAACTATTTTAAATAATTAAACTGAATTGTTGAATTCAGCAGCAAGTTGTTCTGAAGTGAGTTGTCCATGGTGAGTTGGCCGGTGGGGAATTGGCTGTGGTGACTTGGCTGTGGTGAGTTCTCCCATTCCACGATGGGCATGTGCCATTCTTCAAGAAATACCCTTTAACATAAAAAAAGTTAGATGATCTAGTTAAATTTATCTCTACAAAGCTTATTCCCTGTTGTTTTTGAATCTTGTGACTCTCTTTCACTCAGCCCTGATCTAGGACACAGGATAGAACTTAATGCCTATTTCACATAAGAAAGGTTCCAGATTTAAATACAGATAGTCCTCAATTTACATAGTAATGGATCCATATATGGAGTCCAGTTGCTGAGCTCCAGACCATGGCAGAGGGCCAACCATTGTAACTTTGAATACAGGTCATAAGGACCCTCCAGATAGGTCTGTTGGAACTTTGAATGGTCACTAAGAGACTGGTCTTAAATTGAAGACTGCCATGTCTAAATAGAATGGGAAAAAGACTGTCTGAAATGTTGGAGAACTATTGCCAGTCAAGGTGAAATGATTTGCCAGCATGACAGTGTCCTATGTTCCTTTCTAGGTTTTGCTGCATCTAAAACAATGACTGCAGTTTTATTAAGTGTTGCTTAATAGAAAGGCCTTAGATGACAAGATGGTGGCAGAGTTGGGGTTTCTCTCTCTTTTCTGACATCCAGTGTTTATCTGGAGTTTTGCAGCATCAAAGACAGCCAATGTGCTGTAGTGATCAAGGTTTCAGGCTAGAAACCAGGAGAGTGTGAGTTCTAGTTCTTGCCTTAGGCCAGCTGAGTGACTTTGGACCAGCCATTCTCTCTCAGCCTTAGGAACAAGGCAATGGCAAGCCACTTCTAAATAAAGTTAAACAAATTGTCAAAGACTTAGTAAAATTCTGTTGCAATGACCTAATTCCTAACTCAGAGGAGTGATGTTCTGAGGCCAGAACTGTGCACATCTATTGATATGGGGAAATAAGACGTGGAACTCCCCCAGTTACTTGTCCCAATTTTGCTGAACCAATAGTGAATCAGACCAAAGGGATCTTCTAAGATCACTGTCTTGCAGTCCCTCTAGGTGGCAGCCACTCCAAACAGAAATTTATAGGTGAAATTCATAATCCCAACACGCTTGTAATTACAAAAGTATAGCATTACTTTTGAATAGGCAATCTAGTGCCCAGAGTTTGGGGTGTTTTAGCCCAAACCAGCATAAGATTCCTAGAACTGACTGACAGGAATAATCTCCTCTCCCAACCTGACATTTTTCAGGTCACACAAATACTTCACTCCAAGAACCGGTAGCTGGAGGTCAGGACTACACTGGGAGTCCTGCACTACACAACACAATGACCATAAATCACCCACATTTTAGCTTAATGTGTTGCGCATAGTTCAGTTTGTAAACTATGGTTCAGTTAATCATAGGTAACTATTTGTTCAAATACAACTATACTGTTTTTTTCCCTAAATGTCAGGCATGGTAATGATTGAAAAAGTTAACAGGGGTCCCCAACCTTTCTGGGTTGGCGGCCCAGTGGGAAAGGGAGGGGCAGGCACCTTTATGTGCGGAAGCACACACATGCAAATATGGCTGCGTGCGCATGCGCGTGAACGGGGCCGCGAGCATGTGTGCTCCGCAAATGGGGCTGCTAGCGCCAGCACGAGGCTCACAGCGAGGCTAGTGCCGGTGTAAGGGGGTGAACGCACACACATGCATGTGCACACTGGCCAGCACTCACACGGCCCGGTGGCCAAGAGGTCACAGTGGGCTGCAGCCCATAGATTGGGGACCTTTAAAAGGTTTAAAAGACAAGCAGAGACAGACCTTTTATTCTTGTAGAGTGGGGTTCTGCTACTATGAACTGAATGTTGAACAAAAAGCAGTATTTGTTTATTTTGGAAATTTGTTTTTTTTTAATTATAATTATACCCATAGAGTCTAAGAAATGGTTTAGCATGGTATCTTATCGCTTAGGGACTATCCACCAAATGCATTTCTTTTTAAAGCATTATGTTGGAAGAAGCATGAAAGTTCTAAAAAGGGATTTAATCTCTCATTGGCTGTTTTATGCCACACAATTGAATGAGTGAAGGATGCATATTGTCCTAGCAAGATATGTACAAATCCCAATCATTAAGCCTTTAAAATATTCCATATGCAGGTCAAGAGACAGCTGGATAGCTGGATTTGCAGCAAAAGATTTCTATCGTGAAGATAAGTCCTTTTATATTTCACATGAATGGTAAATCCTACAAATTTCACACAGCCTGCCTCTCTATCGAAAGGATCCAATGCTTTCTAATTTGGCCTGTTAATGATTTTCAGTTACTTATTGTTTTAATTTCTTGATGTGGGCTTTTACTGTTGGTCTTTTGGTTTTCACATTTTTATTGTTTGTTCTTTTACCGAAAACTTTTATGTAGCACCCCAGAGGCTGATTAGACAAAAAGATGATTTAAAATATTAATTACAAAACATTCAGTAATTAATGAGCAAAACTAACAACAATACTATGGTAGGATTCCCCCACCCTACCAAGGGTAAATTTGCTTTCTCTAATGTTTGAATAAAGCATGCACATATCAGCCACAGTGTTATATAATTACACCGGATGCAGTTTATGCAGATGGCTGCAATGTTTCAGCTTAGAGCATAGAGTATTTTCATCTGTTTATTCCATGGCATCAGATTTAGCACATCAAGACAAAGGCAGTCCGTTTCCCATAAGGGAGATGGCCAGGCTTCCAGCACCTAGATAGTGCAGCCAATTTCAAAACAAGAACCCTTAAAAGCAGCAGCTACAAAGACAATACTTAAATCATGGTAAGTAGCAGCAAGGAACAGACTCCTCCAGAGTTCAAATGAGAGACCAGAGCAGCTTTCTAAAAGGCCTTAATGCTCTAAAATGGTTTTGATCTTGACTGAAAGCACATTGCAATCTGAACGAACTACAAAGGCAGAAGAACATAGCCTGTCTCAGAAATTGAATTTATTAAAACCAGCTTCAGCGATTTAGCGACAAGTATCTTTTTTTTTTTTTTTTTTTGGCAATCTCCCATTTGAGAAATAAAAGGAATTGGGCACATTACTAGTTTCACACCAGCTGAAATGAGATGAGAAGGAAGGTTCTCTGGAAGAGAACAAAAGTTACAGGAACTTAAAGTAGGCCACTCATTCAGTAAATCCAAAACCTTTTGCAGTAATCACGGGCATGTTAATCACAGGTATCACTTGACTTACAACCATTTGTTTAACAACTGTTTGAAGTTATGTCAGTGAAAAAAGTGACGATCAGTCCTTGCAATTACAACTATCATGAGGTCATACTCAGAGTCGGCACATATTGAATTCTCTATTCAATTTGTAAATAACAAAAGAAAGGCTGAATATTGTATTTTTCCTGAATTTCTCCAGGAAATAAATCTTCCCTTGAGACAGAACTGATGGGTGAAGAGTTCGGGATGCTGCCAATGAGGTTTTACAATGAAAGAAGGGCACTCTCTCTCACACACACCTCTTGACTCTTAACTAAATAAGTACAAGAATATTTCCCCTGAAATTCTGCATACTGCTATTCTCTTCTCCTTCTAAAAAACTAGTAAAACCAATGCTCTTTCAGCAGATTCAACAAGAACAGGTTGAAAAAGAAATGGTCAAGAAAATATTTCTGCCCACCTCTGCCCTTTTCTGTTGTTGTCGTTCAGTCACTAAGTCATGTCCAACTTTCCATGATCCCATGGACCATAGCATGCCAGCCCACCCCTGTCCTCCACTGTCTCCCAGAGTTTGCAAAAATTCATGTTCATTGCATTGATGATACTATCTATCCATCTCATCTTCTGCTGTCCTCTTCTCCTTTTGCCTTCAATCTTTCCCAAAATCGGGGCCTTTTCCAATGAATCCTCTCTTCTCATTTAGTGGCCAATATAAAGTTCTCTTAGGCCACGGGTCAGCAACCCGCGGCTCCGGAGCTGCATGTGGCGCTTTGGGCCTTCTCCTGCGGCTCTGGAGCCTCGTCCATTTGCAGAGAGAGAGAGAAAGACAGAGAGGCACTTGCACTTCCCTTCTCTCTCTCTCTCTCTCTCATGTGGACTTGCCCCCTTGTGGGGCTCCTGATTGGCCCTGCGCCTGGGCACCCCACCCCCTGGGAGAAGCGCAGCCAAGAAGTCCCTTTCCCGGGCTGGCCTCGGACGAGGCGCACGTGGCCAGGGAGACGTGCAGGGCAGCCCCGGGATCTCCCCTGGGAGTGGCCCGCTGGAGCTTCTGCTGAGCAGGCCAGCCCTCCCACAAGCTGCAGCCCCAGGAAAGGGGTCTGCCCCATTTAGGGTCAGCATTGCTCTGTCTCCCAACCCCTGAAGGCGCATGGCTCACTTTGAACAGGAACGGTCCCCCGAAGTCCCGTGCTTCCCCTGAAGCTCACCGGGAGATGGGAGGGGAGGCGGTGGCAGCTGCTCTCTCAAGGGACCTCTCGCCAGCCCGGTGGATCTGCTGGGTGACCCCCGCCTGGGAATGGGAGGTAGGCAATGAGCGCTGGATCCCCTGCGGGGGAAGCTTGCTCCATCCTTCCTTTCCTTTTGGGTGCTGTTTCTGAAAAGAGGGGGGTACCCAATTGGAACAGGAGGACCCCTCCCCAGCTCATACCCACACCTGCCGGGGTCCTGTGGCATCCTGGGGAGCCTGGCTCAGAGCTGGGGGGGGAGAGGAATCCGGGCGCTGTAGGAGCCTCAGAGCTGGAGGGAAGAAGGCCCACCTGGAAGGATCGGCCTATGTTGGCCGGGGGGTTCCTCTTCTTGGGGCAGGGGCTCCTGGCAGCCCGGCTCCCCCCATGGCCTGGTGCTGGGCTTCCCCCCCCCCGAGTATCCTGCAGGCTGGTTTGCAGGGGGGAGCTGTGGTGAGGTCTCCAGATGGACAAGACAGGGAATTGGGTCTATGCTGGGTCTTCTGTAAGACCCCAGGGTATCCCAGAAACCAACGGACTTGGAGGCGTCGCGGATGGCCTTTTCAGTCACCATGGACCTCCATTGACTTCCATGGGGATGCTTGGCAATGGCTGATTGAAACCGCTTCAAGGATCGAGCTGCAGGATGGCTTTGAGTGGCAGAGAGAGACACAGAGAGATGCAAACGCATCTCCACAGGAGATGCAGCAAGGGCAGGGGACAAGGAGGAGTCAGCCTATGTCTGTGCACAAGCCCCGAAAGCTTTTTTCCTCTCCCCGATCTTGCCTTTCTTGCTCTCCCTCTGATAGAGGCTTCTGCTGGGTTTACTCAACCTCCCCCCCATTTTATTTTAATCCCACCACCACCTCCCTCTTTCGCAAAGTTGACATTCCGTGGACTCGGACCTCGCTTCGCTCCCGGAGTCACTTGGTGAAGCTTGAAGGAGAGGCCGCCTGCTCCCACCTCCTGCAGAGCAGAACTGCTGCTTCTTCACCCTCCCGAAAGAACCCCAGAGAGCTGGAAGACGTCCTTTCTCCCACTTTCCGCTTCTCATCCTCTCTTTTCCAAGCACCCCTCCCAGAGCGAGCCAGAAGCCTCAACTCCAGCCTCCCGCAGCAGGCTGAGATAGGCGAGCCTGAGCGGCCGTCTGCTGCTGCCTCGGAAGATTTGCCGCAGCAGCTCCTTCTCCCCATCAGCCTCCTCCTCTGCTCCCTCAGAACCTTCACGCCAAAAGGCGGAAAGAAGAAAGTCCCAGAGAGGGAGAGCGTGGGGCAGGGGGAGAGCAGTCTATTCCAAGGGGAGGAGAAGCCAGGATGGGGGGCAGGGCCGATGCATGTCTCGCCTTAGGCTCCACTCTTCAATCAAGCCCCGTTCTGCACGTGCGTGCGTCGCGTTCACGTGTGCACACGAATTTTGCGGCTCCCAGTTTTTTCTTTTGTGAGGGAAATGGGTCCAAGTGGCTCTTTCACTGTTTCAGGTTGCCGACCCCTGTCTTAGGCTAATTAGCCAAAGGTTCAGGACCAGCTTAAACACTTATATGAAGAGGCCCTGGTATGGTTAACCTAACCTTGTTAGTGATCAGAAAGGCTACTGCCAAATCCTACCACATCCAGAAAGGCTCTTGACAGTGTTGAAACTAACTTCATATCCAGCACCAAATTGATCCCATTTTCCAAACTGAAAACAGTGCTCAGCTCAGAGCCGTGGGCTGAGTATTAATTCTGGACCATCTAAGACAGTTACCATCCATCACAGATCAGAGCCAAATGGCTCATTAGTTCCCATTCAGAATCACATTGTCCAGTACAGAAAAATATCTGGTGGAAGTGAAGAACGCAATGTGTGGCAACCACAAGGCATCACCCCAGATTTTAGCAGATAAACCAAATTTAAAAGCAAACACCATTGCGACATTTTGGGCTGAGGCTTTGTTCATGGTTGTATTAATTTTGTATTAACTGAGATAGATGACAGTACTGAAATAGCATAACTAATTGGGCAGTGTGGGTGTAGGTATAAGTGTATGTGCCCCCGCACAATGAATTGCTACTTCATTAAGGAAACATACCACGGTAATTTCTACCCCTGCCTGTTCTGTTTGGAGATATCCCCATTCACTTTAGTGCCTGCATCAGAACAGAGAAATCAGTGTAAGCTAAAAAGAGAGTAGGACGTGGGACCAGCTAGCAAAATGTCCAAGAATCTTAGGAATCCTAGAAAGCAAGCCAGGAAGTGCCAGAAGACATGGTGAAATCTGGAGTGGTAGTTGAATGTGGAGGATTGCTAACACCCACTGTTTCTTGCTTCAGACTAGAGTTTGTGTGATGCATGACAAGCATTTTGATTTTCAACCTGCTATTGTTTTACACCATGTCTGTCAAGTATTATTGAGTCTGTCATTTGTACCTCAATAACTATCTGGTTTGGCCCAGGAACCAAACAGGATAGGTACAGACGTTGACGGATAGTTAGGTCTGCGGGAAAAACAATCACAACCAGCTTGCCTTCCATTGAGGATCTATATACTGCATGAACCAGAAAGAGGGCTGAGAAAATATCTACAGACCTCTCACATCCTGGACATCATCTATTTCAATTTCTCCCCTCAGGATGCCGCTATAGAGCATTGCATGCCAAAAAAACTAGACATAAAGACAGCCCCTCCCCCCCAATATGCCATTATTCCACTGAACACATAATTCCCCCAGCACAATCTCATTTCTCATCCTTTCTCAACATCTCATCTTTCCTACTATCTTCTCCTATTGGTTTCTTATGATTTATCAATTGTTGTTTGTACCTTGTGATTAATGATTGTAACTATGATTATGACCTATGACCTATTACCTACTGTTTATATGTACACTGTGAGCTTATGCATCAGAGACAAATTCCTTGTGTGTCTGATCACACTTGGTCAATAAAGGTTTCTATTCTATTCTGTTCTACTCTACTCTGCTCTGCTCTATTACACAAGATTACACAACTACATTCAGTTCTCCAGATTTTGGAAAGGAGGTTATAAAGCCATCTGGGAAAAGGAAACATACCACTTGTGAAACATGCACCTGGGATTTCACAGTATCCCATGCTGAGATTGATGATGTACAGGGATTTATAGGTATGCTCAATCATAACACCAGTGCAGAAAGCCAAATGAGTTTAAATCCTTTTGAGTGTTGACAAGCTCTTGGCCCAATCCATATAATTCAGGGAAGGATAAAGCAGCATACACAAAATTATTCAAAAAAATATGCTATAATGGTATTTGCCAGTATTTCTGTAATCTTGGAACAGTTAGCTCTCACTCATTATTTGGATATGTATTTGTTTTTTGTTTTTGTTTTTGTTAAGACTGGGCTCAGGGGAAGACCACTTTCACAGTGGCAAGTGTTGCTTTAGTCTCAGTTACTTGTCATTTGCTCTGTTGGATTTATAATAATAATAATAAAGTTGGAAGGGACCTTGGAGGTCATCGAGTCCAACCCCCTGCTCAGGCAGGAAACCCTATACCATTTCAGACAAATGGCTGTCCAGTCTCTTCTTAAAAACTTCCAGTGTTGGAGCACTCACCGCTTCTGGAGGCAGGTTGTTCCACTGGTTAATTGTTCTAACTGTCAGGAAGTTTCTCCTCAGTTCCAGGTTGCTTCTTTCCTTGACTAGTTTCCATCCATTACTTCTTGTCCTGCCCTCAGGCGCCTTGGAGAATAGCTTGACTCCCTCTTCTTTGTGGCAACCCCTGAGATATTGGAATACTGCTATCATGTCACCCCTAGTCCTTCTTTTCATTAAACTAGACATACCCAATTCCAGCAAACGTTCCTGATATGCTTTAGCCTCCAGTCCCCTAATCATCTTTGTTGCCCTTCTCTGCACTCTTTCTAGAGTCTCAACATCTTTTTTACATCGTGGTGACCAAAACTGGATGCAGTATTCCAAGTTATCCCTTTAGGACTTGAGAGGCACAATGTAGGCTGAGCAGTGAGGCAGGGAAGCACAAATAAATACATTGATGTTCACTGACTAAGATGGTACATTGAATAAATCCTATCATATCCGTACAGTATTTGTGATCACAACATATTGGAAAATAACCAGCAATGGAATGCAAGAATAGCACCTGGAGGAAGACTCAGCTTGGTGCAGTGACATTCTGTAGAGGACCTATTCTGTGTAGAGGACAAGTGATGGTTACATTTTTGTTAGATTTATATCCTGCCTTTCCTCTATATATTAAATATATTTGGGTGGTGACTGATTGATGTTTATTAATTCAGCTCAGTTCAGTTCAAATATTTATTTTGATCATTACAGGCACAAAATCATATTATAATTACAACATTTGCAGTCAATTCCAGTATGAACTATCTGGCCTGTAATTAATGGACAAATAGCACAAAGCTTTAAAATTATGATGCTACTAAGAATAGTATGTTAAAAATTATAATTAAGGTTTCATAAAGTACAATATACTTCATTATATGGTATGATATAAATGTTAACACATAAAAACTACAGAAGAATAACTAAAGATTAGAATTATTAATACAAAACATGAAATCCTATATCTTATTTGAATGGTGAGGAAATTTTCTTTTTGGAGACCATCTTCAGAGGTTTATGACGTTTAATATTGGGACAGACCCCTAAAAATCAGAAAGTGAAGCTGTTTCAATTGTAGGCTGAAACTAGAAAGCTGGAAAACAGCCCAAAAGAATGCAGCAACAAACCACATCATCCCTAACACAGTCATTAGGAGTTGTGCATGACTTGAGGGCATCTTTACCTTTTGATTTAAGCACACGGTGGCAGCAACCTGAATCTGCAGGGAGTGTTTTTACCACCTGTTTTCCTCTGGAACTCTCTAGAAACATATTAAGACAGCTGGCAGAGCTCACATCTGGCATCACCCTTACTGCTGACTTTTTCCTGGGTTTGGTACTAGGAGTGCCTCCTGGGCTTCATTAAAGTCTTGCTAGCTTCCATAATGTGATGGGTGAATTCCCCTGCAACTAAATCTACACTAGAGGTTTAAGGTAGCCCCTGCAAGCTGCCTGTTTCAAGCACTGCATGGACCTCAGGTCATCCCTCATAACTTTTTCAGCATTTTTGTAGACTGCTGAGCTTTCCCATCTATGGACTCCTGAGACACTTTATAGGAAGCAGGAGGAACTAAAGAGAGGTAAAATATAAATCAAGTCTAATGCATATATAGGCACACAGGAGTATATCAACACAACCAAGCACTGGGCATACATATGACAGAACAGAGGTTCCTGTAAAGATGGGCAGCCAGATAAATTGGAAGGAAGGAAGGAAGGAAGGAAGGAAGGAAGGAAGGAAGGAAGGAAGGAAGGGAGGAGGGAGGGAGGGAGGGAGGGAGGGAGGGGGAGGAAGGAAGGAAGGAAGGAAGGAAGGAAGGAAGGATGTTTAGATACTTTTTGTGGAAATTTTGGAAGGAGGTTAAGAAGGAAAATGTTGCCTAAAAATGTTCAGCATGCTCAGTTTGGAGTTTCTGACATATATCGCACTGAAGCTATCTTCTTTTAATAAATCCATCTACTCCAGTCCTGTTAATACTGGGGGTCCTGCAAGGTTTGAGGCAGGCAAACCTATCTAGAAATGATCCTATCTAGAAATGCCAGACCCTGGAAATTTACATGGAACTGTGGCTCTTTTTGTATGTATGTCCATGCAATAGTTTGAACAGGCTTTCAAAAGCCTCTGCTAAGAGCATTTGAGTCAATCATCAATGTGTGTGTGTCTGTCTGTCTGTATGTGTGAGAGAAGAGAAGAGAAGAGAAGAGAAGAGAAGAGAAGAGAAGAGAAGAGAAGAGAAGAGAAGAGAAGAGAAGAGAAGAGAGGAGAGGAGAGGAGGAGGGGAGGATACATTATTAAAGGAATGAAGATAATAGTTAAGGAAACATATCTTATATTCCCCATGTTTCTCTCCCTTTCCCCTGAATTGGACTCTTTTTCTCCATATTGCATCTGCTTAAATGGCCCCTTTAATTACTATAATTCTATAGTTCAACATATGAATATTTTGCATTGCATTTAAGATACAATGACTTCTGATTCTTACATAATATTTTCATATGCACACCTATATTCGTATCTCTGTACAATTTATCACAGAGTTTTTAGAGCAGATATGTGCAATTTCCTTTTCTTGTTTTTTTAAAAAATTCATTCACGTCAGGAATGGTTGTGATACTGAAGTTACCTTTGAAACAGGAAAAAGAGAAAATGTTTGTACATGTTAAATGCAAATCCATGAGGAGATTGGTTATTTAAGACAATGAGATAATGAAACATACAAGAAGCCACTTTTCTCTTGAGAAATAGGGAAATGCATAACCTGCAGATTATTAATAAAAGGTTCTGGCATTTGCAAACTTACCTAATTTATTAGAGAAAGGTGTCCTGTTGCAGGTCTGATTTTTATAGATGAAGGGACTCCAAAGAGTTTAAAAGTCAAATACATAGAGCAAGTTAATGACTCCTCACATAATCATGTTCTATCTACATGATAAAATGCCAAGACTTTGTTTTTATGTTAGTCCCTTATGCTTCTTAAATGATAGATTCCAAGTGTAACAGGTTCAGATTATATATGTGTGTCAGTGAGCAGATCTTGCTTGGAGAAATTCCTTAGGCTCTACACTCCAAACAAATCATCCACATGACTCCTAGTATATAGCTAACAGTTTGAGGTTAGGTTCACAACATTGCTCTAAGCCAATGGTTCTCAACCACAGACCCTCTTTAAATACCTTTTGTGGCCATGGACCACCAAGACTTAACTCAAGATTTAAATCATAACATTTCTTCAAGCCTTCATGGACCCCCTCTGATGACATCGTGGACTCCCCTTCCCCCCCCCTGAGATCTGCAGACCACAGGTTGAGAACCACTGATCTAAGGCATACCATCGTTCATTTCATTCTAGCTTAAAGCATTGTGTGAGCCCAGGTTTCATGATTTGTAAATTATGGGAAAACAATACCTCTTATATTGGTTGGTTGGTTGGTTGCTTATGTGCCATCAAGCTGGTGTGTGTTAGGAATTGCTTAGATTTCTCCATGTTGCTCTGTCCCCAGAGTCTTCCAATGATGCACTTATAGCCACTGTAATTGGATCCATCAACCATGGTACTGCTCATCCTCTTCTTCTCTTTCCTTCCGCTTTTTCCAGTGTTATGAAGTTCTAAAGGAAGCTGGGTCTTTGCATAATATGCCCCAAGTGTAATAATTTGAATCTGGTTATTTGTGCCTTGTGAGAATTCTGGGTTGATTTGTTCAATGATCCATTTGTTTGTTTTCTTAGTTATCCATGGTATTCTCAGGAGTATTCTCCAATACCCAAGATCAAAAATATCAATATTCTTTCTAGCCTACCTCTTTAAAGCCCAAGCTTCACTTCTAAACAGAGAAAACCATTGCCCACACAATTCTGATCTTTGTAGGTTTGGCTAGATCCCAGTATCTGGATATCTTTTCCAAGGCTTTCACTGCTATTCTACCAAGGGATCATCTATAGAGTAGCAATATTTCTTGTATGCTGATTCCTTTAGACTTGACAGCTGATTCTAAAAGGCAGTAATATTGCATTAATATCTTCAGTATCAGTTCTAAGACTGGTTGCTATACTTGTCATAAATTTGGATTCTTTCTATTTAATACTAGCCCTGTTTTTCCCCCACTGTACTCCTTGACTTCCATTACTAGAGCTTGCATATCATTTGCATGTTCAGCTGTCAGAATAATGTCATCAGCATAGCACAGGTTATTGATGTTTCTTGCTCCAGTTTCAAAATCACACTAATTTTCTTCCAGTCCAGCTTCCATCAATATATATTGCACATATAAGTTGAATAAACAAGGAGAAAATATGTAGCCTCCTTTACTGACCTGGACCTAGTTTTTGCCATGCTCTGTCAGTACTGTGGCTTCCTGACCTGTGGATAGATTTTGCATGAGGACAATGAGATATTCCCTGATTTCCCATTGTTAAACACATTCTACAATGTGACAAGGTCAGCATAATCAAAGGCCTTTCTTAATGAAGCAGATATTAACTTCTTTAGGATATTCTTCGGCTTTCTATTATGCATCAGCAATAATGTTTTTTGTTCCTTGGCATTTCTAAAGCCAGCTTCAATTTCTGCCATCTCGCTTTCCATATAGAGTTCTTTTCTGTGCTGGATGATCTTAAGCATTATTTTGCTAGTTGATGAAATTAAGATTATTGTATAGGTAGTCCTTCATTGACAACCATTCATTTAATGACAATTTGAAGTTATAATGACCTTGGAAAAATAGCTTGTCATCTGTCCTCTAAGTCAGGGCTTTTCAACCTTTTCACCGACTGTACCACTTTTAGGATATGGTAATATTCGAGTACTACCTAGCAAGGTGTCAAAAACTTGATGACCAAAAAAAAACCACCTGTTCAAAGTTGCATTTGCACTGAAATGACTTACGAACATTTTTCACACTTATGACCATTGAGGCATGCCCAGGATCATGTGATTTATATTTGGATGCTTGGCAACTGATTCATATTTATGATGGTCACAGTGTCCCAGGGTCATGTGATCCCCTTTTGCAACCTTTTGACAAGCAAAGTCAATGGCAGGGCTGCTGGTGGCTAAGTGCTAAGATGGGACTTCCCTCCCTCCCTCCCTCCTTCCCTGCCTCCCTTTTTCTCATGCCCACCTCCTTCTGAAGGAAGAATTTAACCCCCCCCATATTTTCTCTCTTTCATATATTCATCAAACAAGGAAAAGCCTCTAGAGACAGAAAAGAAAAGCTGCTGAATGAACTAGCTTAAAAAGGCACATTCCCCTTTAAGAATTAGCTACTGGCTAGAAAGGAAAGTTAAGGAGCGCACCAGCACTAAAGGAAGAAAAAAAATGTAAATAAGTACTGGCTGCGGGCTAAGGCAGCCTCCCCAAATGGCTCCATTCATAAGTAAAGGAATGCTACAGGCAAAATCCATTCAGGAGAAAAATACTTCAAAATCCCTTGCAGCAAAACTTACAGCTAACAATAGCAGAGCAATAGAAGCTAACACAAGATATGAGCCATCAGCCAAGTAGAAATTGCCAAACACTCCTTAAGAACACAAAGCCCACATTGCACAAATCCCAGAACTTCAAAGTCACAAAAGCACATAAGAATCCTTACACTCTCCATCTCCCTCCCTCCTTCTGTCTCACCTCCAGCTGATGCTACCTTTCTTCATTCCTCATGGAGGACAACCCCTCCCCTGCTGCATTTCTTGCCTGTTTGTTGCTGCCAGAACAGGTGGCTGCCACAGCAGTTGTAGATCGGCTCATGGCCGGCCGGCCTGCTTGATGATCTCTCCTCTCCTCTCTCCCCACCCTCCTCCTTCCCCTTCGGTGCAGCTAGAGCTGACTCCACCTCCTCCCAAGGCTGCCTTTCTCTCTCTCTCTCCCTCTCCCACCCAAACTGCCTCCTTTAATAGCCTCTCCTGTCTCTGCCCCCCTCCTCCTCCTTTCTCATGGGGGAGGGTGAGCAGAAGTGAGCCTGGGACCTTTGCCTCGCCCAGCCACTCTGCAGATCCAGAGGATTCTCTCACTGTAAGTCCTTGCCTGCGCTGGCTCTTTCCCTTCCCCACTACACTTGGCTAGGCAGGGCTGCGTACCACCTGCCACTTGTTAATGTACCACAAGTGGTACGTGTACCACAGGTTGAAAAGCCCTGCTCTAAGTTACAAACGTTGCACCATCCCCATGGTCATGTGATCTCAATTTGGGCACTTGGCAACCAGTTCACAATTACAATAGTTGCAGCTACTTGCGGTCATACAGTTGAAATATGGGACCTTCCCAGCCAGCTTCTGAGAAGCAAAGTCAATTGGGAAAACCAGATTCACTTAATAACCACATGTTTCACTTAATGATTGCAGTGAAAATGATTATAAAATCAGCCTAGTCACGTTATCTAATTTAATAACTTTATGTCTTAGCAACTGAAATTTCAGTCATATATCAAGGACTATCTGTATGATAGTTCGCATAATCTGTTAAGTCTCCTTTCTTTCATAATTGCAGAGAGATTGACTTCTTCCAATCTGTAGGCCACTGGGTCATTTTCCAGATTTGCTGGCATAGCTTAGTTAGAATCTTTACTGATTCTTCTGTTATATGCCTTATTTCTTTAACTGTCCCATCAATTCATGTTGATCATCAATTCCACTTTGGCGATGAAGTGGAGTGCTGATCTAACTTCAAATTCTAGGACAAGATGTTCCATCTCTGTTTCAATCTTCAAAGTCTTTACAGATGCTGCTGCTTCTTTTCCTTTTTTTGGCAATTTCCACCATTTGCTCTGACATCCATTTTGCTTTGTTCTCTTTCTGGCTCTTTGTCAGTCTCTTAATTGCTTATATTTATCTTAATTTCTTTGATTTCATTCCACAGTTCGTCTGACTCCTGATCAATGAGGCTCAGGACTTCAAAATGAGTCATTATGTTCTCCTTAAAAATTGTGAATATATGATCAATATCACATTGTAAACACCGATTGGCTTTCTTCTGTTTATGTTAACTTGGAGTTTGCAAAATGAGTGGGTGATGATCTGTTCCACAGCTAAATACTGGTCACATCTTTGCTGTTATAATTGAGCCCTTCTATCTCCTTCTATTAATAATATAGTCAATTTAATTTCAGTATATTCCATCAGGTGTTGTTTATGTATATAGGTATTGTTTGGTTATTAAAGCAATGAAGACATAGTTAAATTAGCAGAAATTGATATAACATTCTCCAGCTTCATTTTGGTTTCTTAGGCTATTTTCAGCTATACTTTCCTTCTTAATATTTTCAAATGTATAGTCTCCTACCACAAGCACTGCATTTATATCAATTTCAGACTAAAGGCTGTAAAACTCATCAACTTCTTCTGCATGATTGGTTGGAGCAGAAATGTGGATAATTATATTAAAGGGTTGTCCGCAAAGCCTAATTGATATTATTTCATCACTGATTGCATTGAAGCCAAGTACTGTTCTCGCTTTACCCTTCATAACTATGAAAACAACACTGTTCAATATGATCACTTTCTGTCTGAAAGTAACAATCTTAGCTCATCTCAATTAGCTGATGCATAAGTTGTTAATGTACAGGTTGCATCTTTCATTATGTTGAACTTCCTCATGTCCACACTTTTTACATTCTATGTTCCCACTGTAATTCTGTATTTGCAGCTTCAGATGTTCTTTTCCTGCACGGCAACATCACCAACTAGAGTCCCAAAGGCTTTATTCTAATCATGACATAAACACCATTACTACTCCAAAATATCCTTAGCTTTTCCTTATTGAGCCCATCTGATCTGAGCAGTTCATCATCCAGCACTACATCATTAGTCACTTTATATTCTCTGTCCATGTGGTTTTCTTAGTAAAATATGGGACTGTTTTCTCCCTGTGCAATATGAACAGATGCCTTTGCCATTGTCGCTAACATGATTTTCTGCCCTCACCATCGCTCCTACCTAATAGAGGTACCTACTTACTTTAGCCAGACAGCTGGAATGGCCTTTATACCATGGGTGACCCTACCGGCAATATATACTTTTGGCATAAACTACTAGCATTCTTCACTCATCCTTCCCAGGAATACCCCTACCCCACCATGAGACAGCACAGTAGAACTTGGGGGGGGGGATATGTCTTAAATATTTAATATTATTTCTGTCATGGGCCAGAACTCTGACTTTAAAGAAGAAGCTCCAGAAGAACCTGTGGAATGTCACCCTCAGGAGATACAAATCCAAGGATCACCTGAGACTGACCAAACACAGGCATCATGACCTCTGGACTAGCTGACAACTTTGATGTGGGTCTCAGAACTTTGGACTGGATTTAGACTATTCTTCTGCATGGTCCTGTTAAAAGCAAAACTCAGGGAAGTTTTTTTTCAGGCTGTGTCAGTTACATTCCTTGTCTACTGTTACCTCCTCAACCTTGATTAACCTGCTAATTTCTATAGCAAATATGTGGGTGAGTGTATCATTGAAATCAGAAGCAGGAAATTTTTATTCAGAGGTATATGTGTATAAATATAAAGTTTACTAAATTTAAATTGTCACATATAGTAACATTCTTGGCACATTCAGTAATTAGAATGTGGGATTCTTTTGCTGATTAGCAGCTGCTGAACTATGATCCAAGTCACATACAGGAGAAACAGCAGAGTGCATCCATGAACACCAACAAGCAGTCAAAAGATACAAAAATTCTTTAATCTCATAACATAGAGACAGACTCAACCTTAGTTTCAAATGAAAAACTGTGAGTATCCAAGCTAAATTAAAAAATGCTAGGCAATTCTTGGAAGTCTGACATGCAGACAAATTAGCCACCAATAGACACATAGTGATAAAACACATTTACACAGCAGTCAAAAGAGAGAATAAAAATGCTAAAAAGGATACAGAAAAATTAAAATCTATCCTTTCCATCTAGCCCATACCCATATAAGCAAGTATTAACACCAGAGAAACAATCAAACAGAAAACTCTAATCAAGGAGAAAACTACAACCCTATCAACACTGACTGGGCAAGCTATTATATATATATATATACAGAGAACAAACATCATACTCACTAGCATTGTTGATGTTACCTACATGGGTAATCAAACGTCTACAAGCAATGAACCAACCTCAGAGAGAATGAAGGACTCCACAGTTCAACCCTGAGCTATATATATTCCATTTTATTGGTTTTTTTTTAATACAATTTGTTATTGTCTAAAGGGGAAAAATACTCAATGCGCACTGCCATGCAGGGCTTATTAGCCACACATTTCCAGTAAGAGAAGAGTTGCAATTACAGTAAGAAGGTTTTCATCCTAAACATATAAAACCTCCACTTCTTTTTTCTTTAGAACCTGCTATTTTCAATCACAGACCCAAACAAAGCATCTAATTATTAGAACCATGTTGTTTCTTTGCCGTGAGATTTATTTTTCCACTAGGCTGGAAGTGATTGAGTCATTTATTTTATTTCATTTTATTTTATTTTTTTTAAATAATGTCTGACACAGTAGATTCCTTGTTCTATTATCCGGCAAGCCAGACTTCTAAACAATTCAAACATAAAACCAAATGATGCCGGAATAGTCTTCCCCACCCTCAAGGGCTTTGAACAAGGGCTAACCTGACAATAAAAGCTAGCGTAGCATTGTGTTCTAATTAGATGCTAATAAATCAATCTATTCATGAGTGTTGCTGGATATTTTGAGTGTCTGTATTCAAAAAGAACCTTTGTAATGAATCAGTATGGTAATTTCCACCATCCTACAGGGCACAAGAGACTATTCTTCCCTATTTCAGCATATCCAGAACGGTTGCTTTCTTTATGTCAAGCTGTCACATGCGTATACTTCTAAATAAATAAAATTCCAGGATATAACTGATGAATTCAGGCAAGTTTTGAGAGCTCTCATCTACAGCAGCAGACTCAACTTTTCTTGACCTTGTTTACCAAGTAGTTGTCAAGGAAACAGGGGCAGCCTATTTTATAAAGCCTTTTGTCCTCTGTCTGACAATGTCGGCTTCTACGAAGGGTTTTTAAATCAGAAATTCTGAACGGCCCAGCAAGGGTCAAGTTGCATGATTCAAGAGGTACAGTCTAGCCCAGCCCAATCTGGCACATCTGGCCATGTTGCATCAATAATCCAACAATGTCAGGGATGCCCCAAATGATTGCTTGGAATGCTGGCCTAATTAGTCTGGAGCTGTTGATAGTAGGTTACACATCCCCGTTGGAATGTTTTAGTTCCAGAATGCCTACACAATACAGCTGCTCCTGGTCTGTTTCGAACAATGTCATGAATGAATACATGACTTTTAATAATAATAATAATAATGCAACCATTATTGATTACAACAGATTTGTTGTAATTCAGAACCAGGTGCCCCCATTCAGTTGTTATTTCAGGTTGCTTTTTTTCTAACAGCAAAAAAAAAAAAAAAAGACCAGTTCTTGCAAGTATATCAGTGTGATTTTGCTGGAACATAGCCATGGTTGTGGGGCTATTCCTAACTGCACAGATGTGTAAATGTACACTGAAAAATATATTAGAAAAACAAAATGATCCTGTTTTTCCTGCCCTCCCACTAATCCCAGTTTGATTCCAGACTTGAAATCAAAGGGAAAGGAAAGGTGAAGGGATGACATAGTCTTAGGCGAATGGCCCTACTTTTTCAGATGTTTCAGAATGCAAGAAATGGATCCACAAACTCCATCTGCCCTTCTTTCAAAAGTGAATTCAAGGCAAAATGAAAGTTCATAGCATGTGTGGCAAGGCAGGGAAGAAAGAGACTTTGCAGCAAGTAGGTTCCAGCTCTGACTAACATCCCTTCAGGACCATCAGGTCTAAAATGCCAACATGATTATACATATTCTGTACTGGAAGTTGCTATTCTCTGCCAATGCATCTTACAACATCTATCAGTCCCAAGAAGGGACTATCAAGCATGCCAACACTGCATTTTATTTATGTAGTTGTCTGTTAAATTTGCATTTTGTGCAAGCTAACCTTGGCTGATCTCAAACAGCTGAAGAGATTTGCATCTGTTAGTGCTTGGAAAGGAGATTATAGGAAGTCCCATGACTGAAAGTTAGCCTTGTAAGTCAATGAACATCCTGAAAGAAGACAATTGCAAACTATTTCTATATTGCTGCTCTAAACATTATATAAATGTATCCCTATGGTCCCCAGGTGTGAAGTTCCACCTGAAAGAGACTTTCCACCCAGAAACTCAAGACAATGTATACTGCATTCTTTACTCCTATGCTTTCATCAAGGCAACAGATGTATTTTGGGCAGAGAAATAGTCATTCATTGAGAATCCTTGGCTGAGAAGAAGCTTAATCTTGTAATTTCCTAAAGGTCTAAATGTTACTGGACTTAGGAACATTGAAAGATCATGCATCAAATGAGTAAAGAAGGTTTAGAAGAAAAGGGCAACCAATTCAATCATTTAATGTAAATTATATAATAAATTGTTTATGGAACCTGATTTTCAGTACATGTATGTGTGCATGTATGTGGCTACACAAGAGCCAATCTAGTCAAGGTACCAGGATAGAAACCAGAAAATTGTGAATTCTGCAATAGTGGTGAATATCTGTAGCTTGGGTGTAGGATGAGTGGTGAACCCACTCTTTCTCCGAGCTTGTGGGTTGGTTTTCAACCATTTCATTACCAGGCTAGATAACATCTTCAGCAGAGTTTAGGCAATGTCACTGTTCTTCTGTTTATAAAAGCTTCATGTGGTCAGTAGATCTTGTGATGGGTCAGGCATAAGTCATCAGTGAGATTCTTGTGATGGGTCTTGTGATGGGGAGATTATCTCAGATGAGGGTCATTGGGAGGTGAAGTGCTGGTGGGAGGGGATCTTGCATGGGTTGGTTGAGGATTGGTGCTGTCTCCGGTTGGTCGTGTGGTTGATTTGGATTCTGAGGGGTTCGTAGGCTGGTTGCAGGTCAACACGTCTGTTGATGGAATTGCTTGTGGAGTGCCAGGCTTTGATGAACTCATGAGTGTGGCGGGTGGTAGCGTGGTCGATGATTTTTGTGTTGTTCCAATCGAACTGGTGCTGTTTGGTGTTGGTGTGGGTAGAGATTAAGGATTTGGGATTGTGGCATTTGACTGCCAGCTGGTGTTCGTGGATTCTGGTTTTTAATTGACGTGATGCTTGTCCCAACTGTGAGTTTTAGTTTAGATTTAGGTGTGAGAGTTGGACCAGTCACTCTCTCTCAGCCCATCACATAGAGTTGTTATTGTGGGGCAATAGGATGAGGAAGGAGTATTAGGTGTGCTTGCCACACACATATATGTACATTAAAACCTGGTCATGGGAAAGAATATGATTGACCATGAGAACAGAAAGGTGGAATGATACAACAACAGCAACAGAGAAATGTCCAATGGGAGAAGTGTAAGCCTGATGTCTCCCCTGAATATCTTGTAAGCTGTTGGCAGTCTTGCTTTTCTTACACAGGTGCAAAGCCCATCCAGCACAAGCACAGGACAGGAGCAGCTTAACGATGCAATGCAGACATGCCCAAAGAGAGCTACAATAGCTAAAGTAACAAGACAAATGTGTCCCTAGACTAAGTTTAATGACTCAGCCCTTTTGTAGACAACTGGAGTCCATCCTCTCATTTCAGAACAATGTGTTATTAGTTATTTTATACCCACCCACTTACTAAAAATTCAGTGGCATCAAAATATGAGCAGGCAGCTGAGCTGCTGCAACCACTAGACTCATTAGTGGCATTATTTAATGTTTGCTCACACAGCAGATTTCTCGCAGCAGACTGTGCACATGGGGCAAAGCCACCAGGGTGATGACTTGTTGGGATTAGAAAGTGCTTCCTAACCTTCTGTTCTCACATTGGTTTAAGATGCAACAAAGGGATCTTGAAAGAGACATGTCATTTGGATCATATAAATGTGCAGCTATTTAAATCTCTTTGTAACTGCATGCTAAAATGTTTATTTCTTCCCTAAGTTCAGTTCTTACACTTTTCTTTTCCTATTTTTCTTTTTAAAAAAGGAAAAGAAACCTTAAGAAATGTTTTCCCTTTCCTTAAATACATGATTTAGAAATCAAGCTCCCTTTCCTGAGCACATTTGCCGAAAACTGACTATGCAAAACCTGAACTAATCCTAAAACAAAAATGGAGGGATTGATTACTTTACATCACAGTAACAACAAAAGAACTAGAAGGAAAACAGTCCCCAAAGTTGAATTCCCTGGGCCCTAGGCAATGATTTGGGTTTTGGTTACATGGTTACTACGTAAGTATAATAACCATGTAAAAAACATTCTTAATGGATTCTCCAGCTTTTGGAATCATTCTAACAGATCAAATATATATTTTAGAGGGCATAACTAAATGTTTACAGTATTAGATAGGGAAGAGCAAAAATCCCTAAAGGCTAAAGGAGTCCAGGTTTACATTCTCTCATACTACTGGAATGAGAGCCAGTAGTAGTATCAGTAGTAGAAGGGGAGGGGGATCTTAATGCACACACAACTGAGTTTAAATCCCATTTAAACAAGCTGACATTGGGCCACTCGGACTCTTTCCTTCTCATTTACTTCTCAAGAACGAGCTTGATACTGTGCTACTCAGTGGCGTACCCAGGTGACAAAAGCCATACAGGTGTTCTTCAACGTACAACTAAAAATTTATGCTGCTAAGTGAGAAATTTGTTAAGTGAGTTTTGCCCCATTTTACAACTTTTCTTGACACATTTATTAAGTGAATCATTGCAGCTGTTAAATTGGTAACATGCTTGTTAAATGAAACTGGCTTCCCCATTGACTTTGCTTGTTGGAAGGTCTCAAAAGGGATCACATGACCCCTGGAACACTGCAACCGCAACCGCAACATTGCAAATATGAGTCAGTTGTCAAGCATCAAAATGTAAATCACATTACCATGGAGACGCTGCAATGGTCATAAGTGTGAAAAATAGTCATAAGTCACTATTTTCAGTGATGTTGTAACTACAAATAGTCGCTAAATCAACTGTTATAAGTCAAAGATTACCTATACTGCAACACTGTATTGCAAGCTTTTCCATTTGGGGTCTGTCATGGAGAAAATGAATGCAGAGAAGGGATGGGGATTGCACTACAATGCGTGACACTGCTTGGATCTCTCTGATTGCTGCTGAAGATGTTGCTGTGCCATTTCACCAGGCCAGTGAAAAGCTGGCAGGACAAAAATGCACTCCCTGGTGGTAGGGAAATGTTTGATTTTAAGGAAGGCTGCAACTCAGCCCCACTCAGTAAAAATGCAGCTCTTGGTATCTGTTAAGCAGCCTTCTCCAATCTTTCTGGATCCCAGAATTCCCCAGCCAACATGGCTATAGTTAAGGACACTGGGAGGTGAAGTTCACACACTCTCACTAGAGAAAAGGCAACTGCTTTTGCCTCAAGCATGGGCAGAAAATACAGGTAATATGTACATTTGGAAACCATCTTGTCTCCTTATGATTTCTAGGTACCTACTAGTTTTTCAGGAAGAGTCAAGTTTCTTCTCTGTTGTTATCCTGCACTTTGAAAGGAACAAACCATCTATTTATTTCTATGAACTCTTTTAATTGAATTCTTTGTATGACAACAGAGCAGACCTAAAGATTAATGACTCAATTTTAGAGACAAGGGAAAATGCAAACGGGAATTGATTACATTAATTGTTTCTTTGAGAACCAATCTCGTTCAGCAATATCCAGAGTGCGTTCTGTGTTAGAACATCCACAGTGATCTGGTCCACTTACTCAATGTGCTTTAAGCTTTGGCACTTTGGTATTATATTAGATTTACTTTTCAAGCAATTTTCAAGTCCCTGGTTGACAATAATTGTACGGAGATTGTGACAGAGAAAATGATAAATGGGTAGGGTTTCTGGAGTGAAAACTTTGATTATTATTAGTCCTCTAAGGAGAAAGAGATGGAGCATGAAATGGAAGATGAGAATGACCTATCACATCAGCCTTAAACTTAAAGCAACACATCTGTTTCTTAACTTCCAAACATCTCCTGAAAGTACCCAGCCGTCTAAATGTTTCTCTTTAACAAGATAGAAGCCATCAGCTTAGTGGGAAAGAGAGAGTTACTTCCTGCTTTCCATCTCAGATTTCACTTACAGTATTTTTTTTTACATGTTATCTGTGTTTCAGAATTCAGTATAACATGCATTGGATGTCTTTGCGGTCTCCTCCTTTTCTTCTGAGTTTTGATTCATCACATTTCATTCTACTCCAAAGACTGCTGGACCAGAGCATCTAAATCAGCCATATGCGGTTCCTAAAAACTCCAGTTCCTGGAGACAGCCCCTCCAGAGATCTCTAGAAATGGCTAGAAATTGTAATTTTTAATATGACACAAGGGAATAAAAACTTAAGATATAACTTTATAGTCATCATGTTAACTATGTCCAGCTTTAATTCCTTATAGTAAATGTCAATGAAGTGCTATCACATTTAAGCTTTTGTCTTACCCCTCCCACAATATTTTGCACTGCAGCTGCTGGTATGTCTCTCCAAGACCAGATGTGGCCCTTGGCTTGGAAGAAGGAAACTTCCTTTCTAAGCAAGCCTGTCTAGATTCTGAAATCTTTCTGGGAGACTTTTTGCCACAGGTCACCCCTTATGGCAGGCAGCTGTCATGCTTCTGCTTATGGGTTAAGCTGGAAGAGAACTTTGGCCCTAGACTACTTGAAAATCACAAGATTGCATAGTCAGTTGTGACATTTCTTCAATGGAAATCGTTCCTTAGGATGGATCACCTGGTACCAACCTTCTTGCTTTTTTTGATCCAATCTAATCTTCTGTTTCTGCCTGGCATGTAATAGAAATGTAAGATTTTATATAAAAGTAATATTTCTGTGTGAAATGTCTACTTCTATATTTGTACTTGCTATGCTGATTATTGATGGATTTTAGCATGATGATTGTAATATTGATTGCAACAGCGGCAACATTTCCCTTCTCTTGTCTCACAACACTTTCTATGTGGGAAAGACAAACTATTATTCTTTTACTATCCTGTTACTTTCCTATCTTTTCCTACTCTGACACCTTTTCTCATCTCATTTCCGTCCAGTTCTATTCAATATTTTCACTTTCCTCCCTTTCCAATGCAGCTTCTTTTCTCCTGTTTCTGATAGAACAAGGTATGTATGTATGTATGTATGTATGTATGTATGTATGTATGCATGTGTGTATGTGTTCAAGAGAATATTATTTTTATAGCATTATGGGATTGCTTCAAAAATATGTGCCTCCTTTTACAGGCAATTTAAATCAATAGCTATTAATTCAATTAATACTGATTCAACATTATTATGAGCCTTCTTAGTGGAGGCCCCCCTCAACTTTGGAACAACTTATTTCCCAGAGCTAAGGCTGGTTCCACCATTGTTAGTATTTTGGAGGACTATTAACATCTTGCTATTCTGTAGGACCTTTGGAGATGCTTGTTGCTGAGGTGAATGCAGAATGCTGGTTCTTGGTTCTTATTTGGCTACTGTTTTAATACCATTTACTGCATTTTAATCTTGTTTCTGTAGTTGGAAACTGTTAGCCCCTCAGACTCTCATGAAGTGGTGTATATGATCAAGAAGCCAAGTAAATAAACAACTAAACTTTTTTTGGCCCTGACCCTCTTCTCTTCTCTTCTTTTTCTGGGGGTGGGGGGAATGTATACACACACACACACACACACAAAGAATTTTATTGGGGTGGCGGAGCTGACAAAGGGAAAACAGGGCATTAAATTTTCTTTTGTGTTTCTGTTTCTCCCCCCCCCCCCCCCCCCTGTATCAGATATTATAAGATAGATTTCAGGGTTGTCTTCCTTTCAGTCTTGTACCTCTTGGGATTCTGTGAAGTATTAATCCCTTGCAGCCCAACATCCTTCCAATCCCTCTCCGAAGCTGGACTGCCATTACTTGAGCAGATGAAATGTGTTTTAGAACTCAATAGTATCACACTTGCTTAAACGACTTGTCTCTGAGGTTTTACTTGATTGCCCAAGTGTAACATAATGCAACTATTAGCAAGGGATGAGTTTTCTAGCTGCCATGTTCTACCTGAGTAAGTAAATACATTCTCCTGTTAATGCAGTATCAGTCTCCCCTCCCCCCAAAGCTGGCTTTCTCCTCCCTATCTGTCTCTAAGGGTTAGGAGCATTGTTCTGTTCAGTAATATAGCTTCATGTTTGAAAATTTATGACCCAGAAAAGATAGATAGATAGATAGATAGATAGATAGATAGATAGATAGATAGATAGATAGATAGATAGATAGATAGATAGATAGATTGATAGATTGATAGATTGATTGATTGATTGATTGATTGATTGATTGATTGATTGATTGATTGATTGATTGATAGATAGATAGATAGATAGATAGATAGATAGATAGATAGATAGATAGATAGATAGATAACCTTTATTGTCATTTTTATATTGTGGGCACAATGGCACACATCAAAAATGAAATTTAGTTGCCCGCTCTCGAAGTGAAACAGATACATGACACACACCTAAACATACTATGTACAACATATATATAGACCCACATCCCTACATATACATAGCAAATACTGTAAATATTAAATACTGTCCATCTTGAATATATAACGCAAGGAGGAAGTTTGAGAGTTCGCAAGGTTAATGCTGTATGGAATGAAACTATGGCTGAATCTGGATGTTGTGCTACGGATACCACGAAGCCTCCTCCCAGAAGATAACAAGGAACACAGGTCATGAAGAGGATGTGTAGTGTCCCAGATAATCTTACGGACCCTGCTCAAGCAACACTTCTGTGCTATGTCCTGGATGGGAGGGAGGGAACTGCCAATGATCTTTTCAGCCATTCTCACCACTCTCTGCACCGCCTTCCTGTCTGAAGCAGTGATGCCTCCAAACCAGACTGTGATGCTGTATGACAGGATGCTCTTGATTGTCCCCCTGTAGAAAGTGGTCAGGACAGGGGAAGGAAGATGTGCTTTTCTCATGCAGCGCAGAAAATGCAGGCGCTGCTGGGCCCACTTCACCAGTTTCTCACTGTTGAGCGACCAAGTCAGCCTACTCGTTAGCTGCACACCCAGGAATTTGATGCTGGTAACCATCTCCACAGGTGAATCATTAATGCACAGAGAAGTGTGGCTGTGCCTGCCTTTTCTGAAATCAACAATGATCTCTTTGGTTTTTCCTGTATTTAAAACTAGGCTGTTTTCCTTACACCAGTTCACCATGGGAATCTTGTAGGGAAAGGCCAATGAGTCATTGTAAGTTCTGAAGAGAAAAGGCCAAGGACATATTTTCCCTGGAACAATAATTAAGTAGGCTTTGATCCTATCAGATGATCAGATACACAATGATATGGCTTCGGAAAGGAACATGACAATACTGCCTTGGTGCTGTAACTTAACTTTACATCCACGACTACACCATACAAGCTTTATGTGCTTCCAGCAGTTTTTTCCCTCCCATTTTTGTTGTGTATCTTCTTTCTTCTCTCATGTGAAAGACTAAAATACCTGGTGAAGGCATAAAAAATATTTCTTTTTTTCTGACAACTAATTTTGTAAGAAGGAATGTTCAATCATCATACGATCCTCAGTGTGTAGCTTTAAAAGATTTAGCCTGGCTGTTGCCTTATCTCTTCAGTGATAGTCCTGAAAATTGAAAAAGTATAGGGGGTGATAGCCATCCAGATGCTGCTAAATTTCAGTATTCAGAGACCTATCTATATGAAATAATAGAAAATACTTGTAGCTCAGGCTTTAGATTTTGGCAGTGGTTTGCTCTCCAAGCTTGTTTCAATATAGTTTCTGAATGTTTCGTTACCAAACTAGGTAACATCATCAGCAGGATTTTCTTGTCCTATTCTCCTTAGCTTATAAATGTTTTGTGTGCCAGTGTGGTCAGCTGGTGGTGCAATTGATTGTTTGTTTGGAGCTATATTTAAATTCTGAGCATCTGATTGGTTCTCTTGTTTATTGGCAGTTTGAATGGTTTGGTTTCTTACATATCCATATGCTGGATCTAGATAAGAATATGTAAGAAACCATATGAATGTGTAAGAAATCAGACCATTCGAATTGCCAATCAACAAGAGAACCAATCAGCTGCTCAGAATTTAAATGTGGCCAATAAGAAAACACAAATCATACAAAAAGAAAATCTAGGAACTAGCTTGAACAGATAGCACTCATTGAAGCAAGCACACAAGACCATGTTAGATCATTCACTTGTCAAGTCAAATTCATCCTGAAGGATAAAACTGAAAATCTGTATACTCCCCTTTTTTAGAATTGGCTGGAAATCATTCTCAGATTCCCCTAAATGGCATATATCACAGCCAGCTGTACCTCCAATAAGCCAGTTTTCTTCAACCTAGCTCTCCAGGTGTGCTGAGATTATGATTTCTAGATTGTTCAGCCAATGGGCAGATGATAATCCCCATCCATTTGATAGTAGCAGACTGGAGAAGAGCAACCCTGTAGCTTTCCATCTCCCCCCCCCTCTCCTTTTCACCGGAGTCCTCTGCAGATAGAATTCTATTGGCAGAGAGACCTGGATGCCTTGGAAAGAAATAATGAGCTACGTAAGAAAAACCCATTCAGTATAGGCAGACATTTCAAGTTAACCTTCTTGAAGCAAGCCACACATTTTAGGTGGAGCAAAAATTGCTCTAGGTAAACTAATGAACCCTCTGACTTCCCACACTCAAGTCACAAAAGGATTGCATGATGTCAAGATAGTCTGAAATATTGCTCCCAGATGGACAACATGCAGAAATATATTAGTGTTTTTCCAGTGAAGTGTACCTACTGCTGTTCTTGCAACAATAGTAGCTAAACCACCTATTTCCCCAAAGCCAATAAATTTTACAAGTAGATGGTTTTTTATCATGATGGGAAAAACAGTGGTCCTATGAGATATGTAATTCTATCATTATTTGGAAAAGACTCAACAACAGAATTGCTAACTGCAACTTTTTCCCTTTAGCTTTCCTTTTGGCAATTTCCCTTTAGCTTAATTCCAGATATACTTTAAGTAACAAGAAATACATTGAGTGTGGGGGGGAAATTATTCTTTTTTCCATCTCCAAGGAATATTCTTATTTAATTAAAAAGATTGGATTTCCATTCTTCTGCTTTTTGTCCCAGGCAGAGACAACTGCAGTGGTTTAGATCAGATGTTGTATCCCTCAACTTTGGTCATTCTGGCTAAGGTTGTGAAGAGTTCAGCAACAACTGGAGGGCCATAAGTCTCCCTGTGCCTGGATTAAATAGTAACTCACTTCAATTACTAGTCAGCTGCTAATTAACTTCAAACACCTTTTGCACTTTCCTTGTAAATCTATAGTAATTTCAATATGATAATGCTTACTTTCCCCCCCCTAAAGTAAGAGTATAGTTAGTACAGCCCTTTCATCTTGTTTGCTGGCTTCCCTCTAATATAATACTGGGAATTATGGTAAAAACTATATTCTTATAGTATTCCAAAATAGGAGATTGAAAAGTCTGTCATGATATTCTTATTGGTCACTATGTGCTCTGAATCAACCTTCCAGCTGGATGGAAGTAAGGAAATATAAAGGATTATTAAGATTCCTTGCTAAGGAATGGCATATTTCTAAATGAATTTCTTAGCTTGAGCCCTCTAGGATACCAACTGAGACTTCATCTCTTAACCAACTAACTTTTGGCATGAGAACATCAACCGTTTCCAGCTGTTTAATGGAGGTAATCTGCTTTAATTAATCTATGAGGAAATGTTAAATATGCAGACTATAATGACCCAGTTGGAGGCTAACCAAATAGTTGGTACCAGCCCCTTGTGCTTGTAATGAATGATGTGGGACTGTTTATATCACCAAGCAATAAAAGTGATGATCTCAGTTTTATAGCTCGTTAGAAAAGCAACACATCCAGACATCTATTAGGGCCTGAAATGGGCTATACTTCTACAAAGCACCAACCCTTTTACCTCTATTGAAGACATCACAAAAGAAAAATCTTTTGGCATTTACACAAGTCAGCATGATTGCAGGAGTCATCGAGTTACACAAATGTGTTGCATGCAGATGATGAACATTATTAGAACCATTATTACAATCATTGTCCAAGTTGAGCACTATGTCTAATTATGAGCCCTTTGACAGTAAATTTCAAGGAAGACAAATAGCTTCTTAAAGAACAGAATGGATGAATCAGTATACCAATTATAAAGTAAGGCCACAAAGTCATGATCCATCAAAATCAGCCCAATCTGATTGTTACGGGTTGGGAAGAAGAATTAGAGAGAGGCTGTAGTATGTGAACTGAGCAGAATATGAATTGGCTTCAGCACACATGTGAATTGATTCCAGAATTTGGGGTTTCTGTGGCATCTTTTAGACATCAAATCTTAGTTCCTTCTAAGAACCACAGTATAGGTAGTCCTTGATTTGCAACAGTTCATTTAGTGACCACCAAAGTTACAACATCACTGAAAAAAGTGACATGACCATTTTTCACATTTATGACTGTTGTAGCATCCCCATGGTCACATGATTTACATTGAGATGCTTAGCAACTGACTCACATTTATGATGGTTACAGTGTGCTGGAGTCATGTGATCCCTTTTGTGACCTTCTGACAAGCAAAGTTAATGTAGAAGCCAAATTCACTTAACAACCGTGTTACTAATTTAACAACTGCAGTGATTCACTTAACAAATGGGGCAAGAAAAGTCATAAAATGGAGCAAAACTCACTTAATAAAATTCTCACTTAACAACATAATTTTTGGGCTCAATTGTGGTTGTAAGTTGAGGACTACCTGTATTCAGCAACATTCCCACATGCCTGATCAGCAGAAGGTCTGAGGCTCAACTTCTAGGCTCCCTAGATAAGGCTAGGAAAGGCACTGAGATCCAGAACAGCCACTTTCAATAAATGAAGCCAGTTATGAGAAGACATCTTTTGAAATGTAACCATTTTGTTGCTTTTCCATATTGTATAAAGTGGGATAGGTTGCAATGGGATATTCCACACTGTGAAATTATCCCATCATGACTTTTTTTTTTTTACTTTGTTATGGAAACAAAGGGAAGATCCTGTTGACGATAAAAGCCTAGCTTTTATTAATTACACTACATTTTCAGAGCCTACTGACTGGCAATGCATATGCCCATCAGTTTGATGGGCTCTCTGGGAAAAACTACTGCTGACCTGTAAAATGCATCTCTTTGTGTGCAAAACGTTTTTTTGCCACTGGAGTATCAAGTCACATCACATGGCATCTTCCTGGTGCTTCATTTCGCTTTCCTTCTGTAGCGCATATGCAGACACGTGAAGCAATAACTGGGCAAGCTCCCTTCCCCAACCTGGTGCCCTGCAATGCAGCACTGGGCTAATACCATTCCCATTGTATGGCACCCCTTGTGGCACAGCACAGTACACAACTTGGACACCTGCCTGCAGTGTCCCTGTCTCTGTGAACATCTCTGTTACTGTGAATGTTGTTTTCAGGTTTTCTGTTTGTATTCAAAGAGCAGAGTGATCGGCTTCCTTAAATGCCTTCTATTTTTGCTTTGTGCAGCCAGGAAGAAAAAATGTACTCAAATCTCTCACTTCAATCATAGACCTTTTCAGGATGGGTACGAGTCAGTGACAGCACTATGAAATTGTGGCAAGCAAATGCAGCTGGTGGGTCCAGCATCCATGGCAAAAGAGGAATGGGTTTCCTAGTCGTACCTCCTGGGGAGGGTCATCATTATGCTGCTGCCTCCTTTGGCAAGGCAAAAAGGAGAGCAGGGACTGACCCACAAGCTAATTCCCAGCATAGAGGTACCTCCAGCCATAAGCTGCAATCCAGTGAACTTCCAGTGGCAGGTTTCATACAATGAACATTGATAAAAGAAGCCATGGTTGTGATTTTGAAATTGTGTTTCAAGCACAATTGCATCAGGCTTCTCTTGACAATGCTGAAGGCAGCTGCCAGTCTAAATTCAAAGATGTAAATTCCCAATAAGTAGTAAAAGAAAGAAAGACAGAGAGAAAGAAAATCCCAATGAAAGCATTGTAAAAGAATTCCAGCTAATATCAAGGGCATATTCTATTTCAAATAAAATCCAGATGCGTCTTTTCTGCAACAGGGGTGTATCAGTCCTTAAAATTTTTCTCTTTGGGGCAGAAGAAATGAGTTTCCACCTCTGCTTTGCTGTTGGAATAGACGAATCTGGTTTCAGGCTGTTTGCTTCAGATGTTGTCAGAACTAACTCTCCCCCTTAGCTTTGATGGTTGTGAGCCAATGGCTTATAATTAATTCAATGAGCCATTTGAGTTTCACTGTGGCAGAGGAGGAAATATGAATAAACTCCTCCTCCTTTGGGATGTCCTCTTTTTCTGAAGCTGTAATATGGGATTCTTTACTAAAGAAAGCTACACAGTACCAAGATTGTCTGTTTCTGCTAGTATAATGTTAAATTCATTTGCTGTTCTTTAGTTCAGCTCAGTTGGATGTCCTCCGGTTGTCTGTTACTACTTTCTCATTATTAATCATATTTATGTGTTACCTTTTTTCTTGAAGGATCCCAGGATGGTGCCCTACTTGTGAAAAGTATAGCAATTCTCTAGAATTTTAAAATGAGCAATTAAAAAGAAGACCAATGCATCTCCCAGTCCTTGTAGTTCTACAGTCTGGAAGGACAGACTGAGCATAAAGTGGTTCAGATAACAGTGTCAAATCTACAGCATTTTTTTTTCAGAACTTTAATAACTGCTTATAACAGAATAACATAGTTGGAAGGGACCCTGGAGCTCTTCTAGTCCAACCCCCTGGTCAAACCCTATACCATTTTAGAAAAAAAATGTCCAATCTTTATAAGGGGAATCTTTCTAAATTAGAATAGCTGGCAAGGAAATTTGACAGCAATTGTCCTTGCTAAGTAATATTCAAGGAAAAATAGTTTTATTAAACATTTAATTACATAGTTACATCTCAATTTAAGTCCGCTCGTGGAATTCATTCTTAGTAAGCATTTTGCCTTTGCAGCAAATGGAAAGCCCCCAAAATCCCTCAAGCAGATATGTGTGTCCTTTTGGTATTGTTGTCCTACCAATTATTAGGCTTAAGCCTGGCACATTTAATTTTCTCCGAAGGGATTATTTTGCTTGAAAAGATTAGACAACTAAAACAGCAAGAGTAGAAATTGCTGTGTTAATTGAGATTCTTTTGGCAAAGAAAACATGGCATTGAGAGTTTCAGTGCATTCTTCCCAGCTGTTTCTTTCTGTGATGTCAAGCCTTATGATCTGTCTGTTACCTTACACATTGCCAAGGTGAGCAGGAATAATAAACTATGAAAACCCAAGCTACCACATGGTAGCTTTTTTGCACGTGTGACCTCACACTTTCAAGTGCTCAGCAAGAATAAGCTAAGGACTGCTTTCAAAGTCTTAATTCTATTTCAGAGTGTTTGACGTGAAGTCTTAGAGGACAATAAGGGTTTTTTATTTTATTTTAAAGGGAATAGTCCACAAAACTGTGCTTGATAAACTGTTTGATTTCAGATTCATACAGGCTCTGCTGATGCTTTTTCAAAATCAGCGGGGGATTTGGGCTGCATATCAACAATGTAGATTTCAGCTCTGCAGCATTTCTAATTTTGTTTCCTGACTAAGTCTTCACTCTACCTATAGAGGCTGCTAGAAGAATTAATTATTCCTGTTTTATGAAGGAACACATGGGCTTACTTTTATCCAGGCACACCCCCAATAACTAAATAAATGGTCACCATGGCATCCTTATCCAGCATAGCCTCCGACACATTTCCATTCATTGGTAATTGTAAAAACTGCCAAGTTTCATAATACAGTTTCATACGTTTAGTCTGCAATATATAATTTCCCTATTATTAGTAAATATTATTGAACTCAAAGGGGTTTTCTTTTCCAAGTGGACACAAATAGGATTGCAATGTTCATCTTCCTTTGGAACCAACTGAGTGTTTAATTAATTAAGTACACAGAGGATATGTACTGTTTTTGTGTGTGATTTTTTTAAAAACACATAATTTAAAATTAAATCATTTATTCATTACCCTGTCTCAGAATAGAGGTCCAATTTTTTTGATATTGCAGAAAACATTTAGTTTACTTAAAATGTTTGCTGTTGAAGGAAAATTTGTTCTAATATATTCATTTTAGTAACATACAAGAAGCAACATAGCCTCAAAAATAATAATAATCAAGTTTTGCTCTGGTACTGCTCTGAGATTCAATTCTTAGCCCCCAGAGATCAGTGCACTACAGCTGATTCATCTCCCAATTACAGCAACTAAAGCCTGCAGCTCCAACACTAACAAAACAAATGCATTTTTAAAAAGCTGCCTGCAAACTCTGTAATATGGCAACCTTCTGCCTACTACGCAACACCTTCAACAGGAAACATTTATTGAGCTCAGCCATTTTACATTTTAGGGGAAGGGAGGGGGACATGCCACACTTCATCTAATGAGCTGCTCTGGGAAACTTGCAGGGGTGAGAAGCTTGTAATCAGAAAAAAAAAATCTATATCGGTAGGTTGACTACCAGTTTTTATTGCAATCAAAATTCATGAGCCATGTCTTCTATTGCAACTCAGCCAATGAGACTTCCTCTTGAGACTACAACATGGGGTCATAGATGTATTGTTATTAAATATATATATTGCCTTTAAATTCAGCGGTAGCTAGGTGAACATTCAAGGGCAATGTGCTGAGACTTGGAGTTAGCTACAGCCAGTGCTTAGCTAGCATCTTTTTTTTTTTTTGACTCATACAAATCTATTGACAATTAGATTGCCAGGAAAGAGGCTATTTCCTACCATCCATTCTAATTCTGTTTTTGAAACTTCTCTCTGCCATAACAGAGCTGAGGGAGCCTTAATAACGGCAAAGCCTGGTATTCTTCCCCCAACATTGTCTTTGTTTGGATGTTTGTTGAAAATATGAGGTATCTAATTGTCAACATGAAATTACTGCTCAATTTTAAATTCATGATTAGAAATCCCCAAATGCCAGGTTTTAATGTTATATAGCTGCATAATGTTATGGGTGGGGTAGGAAGACTTTTAAACCTCATTCAAATAGAGTTGACAGTTGTCTATTTTTAGAGCTCTGCATTTTCAGACACAGTGCACTTCTGCTCAAGTGATATAAAAAATGCATATAAAACTCTCATTTGGGTTCAAAACATGATCAGAAAGGAGTATTTTAAGATCAAATGCACACCTTGTTGTAAAAATAAGATGCCAAAATGCATATCGTAAGAAGCTAAAATGGTTATGTCTTTAGGTCTTTCAGATGTTGCATTACATTTGTAAACATGGAATGTAACTATAGAGGTTTTTTGTTGTTGTTGTTGTTTTAAAAAAGGAAAAGGCTGGGAATAACCAAGTTGCTTTCATTCCTTCAAGATAGTTGAGACTGTATTTCAGAAAGAAAGCAGAACATTAAATACACTGCCTCTCTGTCACTATCTCACATAGAGTCCCTGTTAAGCAGTTTTTAACAGTTCATGATAAAGAAACTCTTGGTGATATTTATTAATGCTGGAAAAGAAGTGCTGGAATATTATTTATAGCTTCATGATATCTGATGGAAATTCTCAGATGTTGCAGTGCACAGAGACATATTATGTACATAAACACAGGGCAGATATTAATCTATTAAGATGAAACATACACATTATATATGTAGCCTAGACCTCCTCCATCTGCATCCTCCATATTCATTAGTATGCAACTCTCAGTTGTCACAGCTGCCTTTTGTCTTTGCTGACAAGCAATTGTGAGATTGTAGTTCAGCCAATATGGAGACTGCCACTTGGGGAAAACTACCCTAGAGAAATATCTGTTGCATTTGATCTTTTTGTTCATTGTACCAAATTATAAATCTCAAAACCAGTCTGAAATATTACTGTACATTACCATTGAAGGATCACTAAAGGACCAGCCCAATCTTTCAGGAGGATTGCAGCCCCTTCCACAAGAAATTGAAGGGCACTCACCTGGACAGATAAGCTATTCACTAATTGTATGTTTGTCTTGCCTGGATATATGGATCTTCAGTTAATTAGACCTCAAGTAGTCCATTACGATAGCCAGGCATTGATTAAGTCTTTCCATCAACTCAGATCTGATGAAAAGACATCGTACTGATAACACTTTACTCTAAATCTTTGAATGATTTTACCCAGTTGATAATTGTAGTGGATAGCAGAGAGATGCAGTAGCATTTGGTAAAGACTTTGGGAGTCTGGGCAAAAAGATTTTGCCAAGGGAACAGTAAAATAAGAGATAGCATAGCCCACAAGTGGATTATGGGTGGAGAAGAGGCTGAGAAGAGATCCCTCCAGTTTCTTGGGGTTGTACTAGAGACAGAATGGGTGGGAGTATTATATTTTCAGGCTTGTAAAATTCTATAAATGTAGCTTTACTTTACTGTCCACAGGAGTGCAAAACTTCTTTTCCTTTCTCTTTATTTTTACATTTTTTAAATCCTTCAGTTGTAAGATAAGAACCTAAATTATCACTTTTTCCTTGCTATAAATTTTCTGTGGAGGTATAAATGAGCACTAGAATGAAAGAACAATAGTTCCCTTTTGGCTTTGGTTATGGTAACATCAGAGCAAGAATAATATCATATGGTGAGGGGGGGAGGAAGAAACTGCTTTAATGTCAAATAAAATATTGTGGGAAAGGGGTATAAAGGCATCCATGTCTGCAAACATCTGGGAAAGAAAAAGAAAGATAGAGAGAATAGTAAGAGCAAATGCTGGTAGACCAGTTCACACATGAGCCAGTCAGCAAGGCTTGCCTTCCCAATGCAGATGAGAAGACAAGGAGTAGATGATTGACCAATAAAGCCTTACAGGGATCCTAGTCCAGACTGAGCACTAACCCAGACCTGTTGCCAACCCACTACAGTTAAGACTGCAATTGGTTTAAGAATCACCAGGAGCAGGATAGGAAATAATTAGCTATCTTAGGCTGCAATGTGCAATTGCCTCAGTGCCCAAACCAGCCTAAATCCTGACTGAAAATGAATCTAGAAAAAAACATTATTTTCCAGAACAGTTGCATCTGATTTCCCATTGTTCACTTGAGCACCATGTCCAGGAATGGGAAGTTTGCCCATGCCTATCATTATTCAAATATTCTACATCCAATGATTTCCCCCCCTCCCATCTTTATAAGAAGAGCGGTGTCATTATTGTAGGAGAAGGAGCGGCAGAACCTGGGGGCAGAGTTAAAAGAGGAATCAGCGTAGAATCTCTATGTAGCTACAAATGAACTAAGTCCAATCTCCCTTGAATTCCATTGGCCCTTATCTAATGCCACTGAACAATTGAGAAGATTCCTGTGCATAGACATGATTAGCAACAAATTGGTTTAATTGGACCTTTACATGTGGACCTGATCATTCATGCCTGACATTATGGTATCTTTGTGGGTTCTCATACAAATGAATTTAATGTATAAATCCTGGACCCAACAACTTGGTAAAAGCTGTAAAGGCCAACAAATAGAATTAGGCTGGATTCTACTAAACTCCATATTCATCTTGTCAAACCTTAAAATGAGAAGACAGCCAAACAGATCTGATCAGAAAGTGCCCTGGACATTGCATCATATGTTACGGTGAGCAATTAGGAATTCTGTATGTATGTATTACTTCTGAAAAGTAATGAAAATATATTATTATTATTATTATTTTTTTTAACAAAATAATTTTTATTGAATACAAAAAAAAAGATTAAAAAACATTGAACATAGTGTATCATCTTTGACATACATCTTTGTCTAAACATTCCTTATTATACACATACTTTATACATTTCAGATATTCTTCCTCTATTTACATCCCTTCTAATGACCTTCCTTCTTTTTTTCCTTCCATTTGTAAAATTTATTCCAGCTTAAATAGTATTCTGTTTCCTCCTGATTTTTTAATTCTTTCGTCATCTTATCCAATTCTGCGCAATACAAAATTTTCCTTATTAACGCATCTCCACTAGGCACTTCATTTGTTTTCCAGTTTTGGGCAAACAAAATTCTTGCCGCCGTTATTACATGAATAATTAAGTATATATCATCTTTGTTTATATTTTTTTCTAATATGCCAAGTAGTAGCATCTCTGGTTTATATTGAGTTTTTTGACCCGGCATTTCTGTTATCCAATTCCAAACCCTCTGCCAATAAACCTGTACCTCTTTGCAAGCCCACCAAACATGGAAAAAAGTACCTTTTTCCCTTTTACACTTCCAACAAAGTGGTGAGTAGCCACTATACATTTTTGCGAGCCTGGCCGGTGGCAGGTGCCATCTAAAGAGCATCTTATAGAGATTTTCCTTGTAATTTGATGCCAATGTAATTTTGCAATTATGTTCCCAGATTTGCTGCCATTGGTCCATGTTTATAGCGTGCCCCAAATCTATTGCCCAGGTAACCATTGTTCCTTTAACTTGTTCTTCAAATAATTTATATTCTAACATATATTTATATATTTTTTTGATTTGTTTTTTCTCCGGGCCTAATAATATTTTATCAAGCCCCGTATCTTGTCTATTAATTCCCCATTCTTTCTTGTCTTTCACGTATCTTGCTTGTATCTGAAGGTAAGACCACCATTCCAAAGCAATCCCCTGTTGTCTCAACTCTTGCCTTTGCTTTAGATATCCTTCCTCTGACAGGATATCTTTGTATATGATAACCTTATCTTGCCAATAAAGGTTGGGGTATATAACTGCTTCTAATGGTGAGAACCAGCCTGGGAGTTTTGTATAGTGTTGGCATTTAACTATATTCCAGCTTTTTATTAGTTCTTGCCGGACTTTATGCCTCAGGAAATATTGATGGTTCCTACTTTTATCTGTCCATAGGTGGGCATGCCAGCCCTGCTGGAGATCGTGCCCCTCTAATAGTAAACATCTTTTATTTTCCAATGTTATCCAATCCCTGATCCACGTCAGGGCCGCCGCTTGGTAGTATAGCTCCCAATCCGGGAAGCCTAATCCCCCTCTTTCTTTAGCATCCTGTAGAGACTTTTGCTTTATCCTCGCCTTCCTTCCTTGCCATACAAAATCTAAAGTTAACTTATTCAACTCTTTAAAGAATTTTTTATCTAATTGGATTGGAATATTTTGGAATAGAAAGATCATTTTGGGTAAAATATTCATTTTCACCGCTGAGATTCTTCCTAGAAATGAAAGATGTAGATTTCTCCAGCGGTCTAGGTCAACTTTTATACGTTTAACTAATTTTCCATAGTTATCCTCTCTAATTGATGAGCAACGTGCTGACATAACAATGCCCAAATATTTTATTTTAGTAACTACTTGTATTCCTAATTTTTCCCCAAGATTTCCTTTTTGCGTGTTAGTCATATTTTTTGCTATGATCTTTGTTTTATTTCTATTTATTTTCAAGCCTGCCACCTCTCCATATTCCTCCAATAGTTCAAAAAGCTTCTGACCTGATTGCACGGGATCTTCCAAAATAAATACTAAATCATCGGCATATGCTTGGAGTTTATATTTTTCCTTTTTAATCTCAAGCCCTTTATTTTGCTCTTCTTGCCTTACAGTCCTGGCTAAAATCTCCAATGTATATATAAACAATAATGGCGAGAGAGGACACCCTTGTCTTGTACCTTTCTGAATATTGAATTTATTGGTGGCCTCACCGTTTATTATAATCTGGGCATTCTGTTCGGAATATATTGCAGCTATAACATTTAAAAAATTTCTCCAACATCCATTAATTTCAGTTGTTGGATCAGAAATAGCCAATTAACATTATCAAATGCCTTCTGTGCGTCCAAAAATAAGAGTGCCATTTGGCAATCGCTATGTGATTCGTAGTATTCCAATATGTCTAAAATTGTCCTTATATTCCGCTTAGTCTGCCTATTTGGGAGGAAGCCATTTTGGTCACTATGTATGAAGTCAATTAAATAATTTTTAAATCTCTCTGCCATTATTGCTGCGAAGATCTTATAATCGACGTTTAGTAGGGAGATAGGCCTATAATTTTGTATCTGTGTTCTCTCTACATCTTCTTTTGGTATTAATACTATATTTGCCTCTAACCAGGATTTAGGTATTTTTGCCTCAGTTAAAACATCATTGAAAACTTCTAATAGGTGTTCATTAAGTACATTTTGGTGTTCTTTATATAATTCCGCTGGTATTCCATCTGGGCCGGCCGCTTTATTAATTTTTTGTTTACTTATAGCCGTAGTTATTTCAATCATACTTATTTCCTCATTTAACATTATTTTTTTTCCCTCTGGTATCTTCGGTGTATCTGTCTTTTCCAAATAGTCTATTATCTTTTCTACACTTTGTCCCTCACTCCTCTTATATAAATTTTCATAATATCTTTGAGCAATTCCCCTTTTAATTATCTCATCATGTTGAATCTCTCCCTCCTCATCTTGCAAATTAACAATCTGTTGCTTCTCTTTCTGCCTTCTCAGTTTATACGCCAACCATCTTCCAGGTTTATTCGCGTGTTCAAAATTATTTTGCTTGGCAGCCTTAAGTTGCTGTGCTAACTTTTCCGAGTCTTCTAGACAAAGTTTGTGTTTAATTAATTCCATTTTACTTTTCAAACTTTTATTATTTAGGTCACCCTGATATTGTGTTTCAGCCTGCTTATATTCTTCTTCCAGTCTTATCCTGTGTTGTTTTTTTTCCTTATTTCTCTTGGCCATATATGAGATTGCAACTCCCCTCATGTATGCTTTAGCTGTATCCCAAGTATTCTGCAAAGATGTATCCCCATTCTTATTCGTTTGAAAGAAAAAGTGCATTTCTTTCTCCATCTTTTCCTTAAACTCTTTTTCTCTAATAATCACTCTTTGAAGAGTCCATCTTGGCCGGCTCCGTTGCCCTTTCCATCAACAACTTATAGGATTATGGTCCGCCCAAAGACTAGGTTCTATATTAATTCCTTGAATTTCCGAATCTAATTTTTTTGAAAGCCATAACATATCAATCCTGGTCCACGAGTTATGTCTATTAGAGTAATATGTATATTCCCTTTTGTCTATATTTCTTTCCCTCCAAGCATCTTGCAAATTAAGGTCTGTGCACATCTCAAAAAAAGTTCTGGGAAGTATTTTTTTGTTTCCTTTCCTTGCCCATTACTTTTATGGTCTTTTGTTCTATCTACTATGGCATTGAAATCTCCAATCATACAAAACCCATCTCCCTCTAAGTCGCTAAGCTTGCTGTGTAGATCCTTAAAAAAAGATACTTGGGCTCCGTTTGGTGCGTAAACTACAACAATTATTATATTTTTTTTGTTTAGATTAGCCTCCACTATCAAGATCCTTCCCTCTTTGTCCTTATAAATTTGTTTGGAAGCTATCTCCTGTCTAATATACAATGCAATTCCTCTTTTTTTTTTTTCTCATCTAGTGAGATGTATAGTCTTCCTAATTTAGGTTGCTCTAATAGATACTTTTGATCATTTTTTATATGAACCTCTTGTAATGTAATGACATCCGCATTTAATTTAATAAGTTTACTAAAAACTTTCCGCCGTTTTACTGGTGAATTCAAACCCCTAATATTCGTTGACCATATCCTATACTCCTCTCCCATTAACTTGTTTCTGTCGTGCCTTAGTGCTTTGAGTAATCCTTATTTCCTTCAACTCCTCAAGGCTTCTCCCCTGTTGTCCTACTCCATCTTGTCCTCCTCCCCCTTTTACTTCCTCTATACCCTGATCTGTCCTCTTTTATCCATCATTCGTTCACCTTCTCCTTTTTCAACCATCGCATTTCCTTCTCCATGATCTCCCAGCTCTTCCTCTGAGATACAGTATTGTCTATAAAAGTCTTCAGCTTTCTCCAACGTATCCAACCTGAATCTCTTCTCCTGCCAAGTCACGATAATCCCCTCTGGTGTTAACCATCTGAAGTTCACATTACTTTGGTGCAATCTGGACGTCAAAAATTGATAGTTCTTCCGTAGGTCTCTCATTCTTTTAGTATTTGTTTTAGCACTATAATTTGTTTCCCTCTGTACTCCAGCTGTTCATCACGTGTCTTGTATAATATTTCATCTCTAATTGTCTTTTTTATAAATTTCACGTGAACTTCTCTAGGCAAATTATATCTTCTCCCATAATTTGTCTGCACCCTATATGTCTCGTCCATTGCAGCAATCATCTTCTCTTTATTTGTCCCAAGAGCTCCCATCAGTAGGTCTGCCATCTTATCCTGAAGGTCTTCCCCTCTCTCCTCAATGACGTTTTGGAATCTGAGATAATAAGCTGCCTTTTCCGCTTCCATTAGCATCACCACTGTCACTAATTCTTTGTTAGCCAAAGTTAGATTTTTATTTATCTCTTCAACCTTCTTCTCCTCATTATCCATTCTTTGTTCTACTTCCAATAGTTTCTGTTCATTTTTTACGATTTGCTGTTGGAAGGCCTCAAATCTTCCATCCATTGCCTGAATCTTTTCTTTCATTTCTCCTGTATCATTCCTTACCCCTTCTAACTCCTTCTTGATTTCCTCATGATTCTTAAACATGGCTTCCTGCATTGCCTGCATCATTACCTGAAGGTCTTTAAATGAGTTAGAACGCTCCTTTTGAAGCATATCATCTAACAATTTCTGACTCATGGGGCTAGAGCTTTGTATTGTATTTTTTTTTCCCCGCCAATCTTAGTCAGATTTGGATTACTTGCCATTTTTTGTAAACTTTTCCACAACTTACTGTTCCTCTAAAATAACCACTTTTCACTTCCCTCTTTTTTTCCTTCCACTTTTTGTCACTATCGTGGTCTGTAAATACAACTCTGTCAGTATATTTCACGTTCTAGTACCACAGTGCCAGATGTTAGTTTTAAGCTTCCCCAATTTTTGTTCTAACTTGTAAAGTTATAGTTTAATAGTCCAATATTCCCTTCAGTCTCTCTTAAGTTTCCCTTCTCTTGGCAATCTTCTTTCAGAAACTGCCAATTATTGTCCCAATCCAGTTCCTTCTGTCAATCACTGTTCCTTCCCAGAGAAGCCACCTTTCATCAGCCGCTCCGCTCCAAGGTCAAAATCAAAAACCAAAAAGTCAAAACTCTCAAACAGATCTTTGGCAACAGTTAAGATAAAAAAAAAGTCACTGTCCCTTTAAGAAAAACTCTGAGTCTCGAAAACTTGCCTCCTGGCGTCCTCCTAATGGGGCCTTTTCCGGCCTCACTTCTTATCACTTTCACTCGCCGCCAGCTCACCGCTACTCCAACATTCTTTTTGCCAGGCTTTTGTTTCTTTGCAACCCCTTTAATTGCGTCTTCCAAGTCTACTCACAAAGGTTTCAGGAAAAAAACACTCAAGTCAGATCTGATACACTGTCGTTCCGCTGTTTCTTCGCTAGCTCCGTCCAGCTGTCATGTCATTCAGCGGCCATTACTGGTCACCTTCTTCCCGGTCCGCTCGGTTCTGGGTTTCACCCACTTCCCGACGTCAGTCGCCACCAACGACAGAGCAGCAGGTCGCCCACACCTTCTGCCGCCCCTACGAGGCTTCTCTCGGCTCAAAAAGAGCCCCACGAGCCTGGGATAAGCGATTGGAGATGCTGGAGAGATCGTTCGCACCTCCGCTCACTCTGACAGCTGGCTCCGCCCCCCCTACATGATGAAAATATATTATTGAATTGATCTCACTGTAAGATCAATTCAATAAAATATTATTTTTATTAGTTTTTACATTATGGACATTCCAGAGAATATTTTTTTAAAAAAAGGTTGATCGGTAAGCTTATTATACTGGAGGTATAAAATGAATGAGTGGTCAAGTGCTTAGAGAAGTGAAGATCAGCAAATCTCAAACCCATCTTACAGAATATGTAATGGCATTCTTTTGTAGCTCTAGTGGATTTATGTAGTCTGTAGGCACAATTACTTAGCTAGCAGTCTAGGAGCTATTATGACTGATAAAATTACTGTTTCAGAACCTCTTCAGACGCAACCTCATGCCATCCATTCTAGAGACTATTGGAGCATGGATCCATAAACCCCTGATAATGATCCAGCTAATAAAGTAGCTTAATATGTCTAAAGGTTCTTTGTAGTTACAGAAGAGTATATGCCATGCAAAGAGGGATGCACTCATCCAGGTTAATAAATCACACATTATTAATAAGTTCATCCTTGACTGACTCTCAGTTTATTAGTCCTCCTCTAGTGTGTTACTCTGCATAGATGCCAATTTAATATTTCTCTGTCTCGCTTGAATTAGATAAAAGGAATAATACCGCTGAATGTCATCTTTATACTGATGCCCCTTCAGTCTTCCAAACTTAATGACGTTACTCGATGTTTTTGTGTCATTGAGCAAAAAAGCATAGAGGACAAAACAGAATCCTCTGAAAACCAAGAGTAAAAATGCTCAGGAGATGAGCAATGGCTCTCTGTCCCAATTGCTGGAACTCATCCTTCAGTAGAGGTCTCTCTGTCCCAAGGCCAGAGATAGCAAAGGGTCCTACCCCCTTAGTTTCCTCTTGACAATTTAAAGATGTCAAAAGCATGATTGTGAAATAAAAGTCTTCTCAGCTGTTGATCTCAGTGTATTTAATCAAGACATAATAGCTCCAAGGGTGCTGTTTTCTCAGTTTCTGACATGTTATTATCACAGACAAATTAGTGTCTGAAAGGAAAGGCATGCCAGATTCATAATGCTCTCCCAACTCACCTAAGCCCTCCAATTACCAACCTTCTATTTTTGGATCTCTGATGGAGAGATTGCCCTCCTTTGGCCTACTTAAAGAATTCCTGCTGGCAAGAGAAGTGGAAAAAATGAACAGATCCCTCCCCCCACCCCTCCCCTAGGCACTGCATTTTTACAGAGGCCTCCATTTCTAACCGCAAAACTCATCTTGAGCGCTGCCAGCCAGGACTGTGGCTAGCAGGAGGAACAAGTGGGTGAAAGCATTCACTTGCTTATTCTGAAGATTTGCACCCCACCTGCTATCTGCAGATCTCAGCTACTATCCATCAAATACAGAAAATGAAAGAATGAAGTCATTTCTAAGAAGGCTAGCCCTTGGCTCAATCTCACGGTCCAATAAAAATTGCTCTGGAGGCAGGTAGAGTTGAAAAACAGAATATGAAAGAGAGATGGTGGAAAGAGAACTGAATGCTCAGTCTGGAATAAACGAATGAAAGAATGACCAGCATTCAGAAGCAGGACAACTATTTTGATAATGAAGAATATACAAAGAGAAGTGCCACTTGTATTGCTGCTACCAAACCATTTGTTAGATAAGTGTTTCTCAATCCTGACAACTTGACGATATGTGGACTTCAACTCCCAGAATTCCCCAGCCAGCATGCTAGCTAGGGAATTCTGGGAATTGAAGTCCATATATCTTCAAGTTGCCAACGTTGAAAAACACTGCTTTAAATGGTCTTGGAGTAGGTGACCAAAGTTAGATGATAAACAAGAATGCTTCTCTCTTTATATATTTGAAGCTAATCTGGGAAAACACGCTAATGACTTGTGCAACCCAGAATCTCTTCCAGGAACATACTGCAGCCCACAGGATCTGCTCTGGGCACTCTGGAAGCGGCAGTGTCATGTAAGAGATCCATTTAAAGAAGGAGCTTTTAACAAGGAGGAGCTGAAAGGCTTCCTTTTGCTGCACATGTGAAGTGAGCTGATCCACTGGAAGAGTTCCCATCGAGAAACCTTCAGCCAGAAAATATTGTGTGGTGCAGCTCTAGCACAATGTTAAAGTGTCAGAAGCAGTTCAGTCCAGGCTGTAATCCAAGCAAGCATAAGTGCCAGTGGTCTCAGAGACTGGTACATCTCACCTTCTGAATGCTTGCTTAGAGCAAGCCCTTATCCTCTTCTGACCCAAGATCAGAGAGAGGTGGAGTGGTGGAGAGTACAAGAGACAGAAATGGGGTGGCACACAGAAACGAAAGGAGTGACATCTTTGGCATCTTTCAAAAACCTTTCCTTAGCAGAAAAACAAAACAAAACAATCTTCACACTGGTCTAATGAATGTTGGCAACTTACTGGAGGAGAGAGTCTTCTATTATGTGACCACACCCTCATATATTGATCGCTTGTCATACTTGGAAAAACAAAAAACAAACATAGCTTTTTAATCCTGACAACATGGGCTTAAAGCTGAAGGGCTGCATTTAAAATGTGACCCGGAGTGTGATGGCATTTTCACCCATTGTACCACTTTTAGGATATGGCAACATCCGAGTACCACCAGTCGCCTAGCAAGGTGTCAAAAACTTGACCAAAAAAAAAAGGGGGGGAAAGTGATAAAGTACAGGTAGTCCTCAACTTACAACAGTTCGTTTAGTGACTGTTCAAAGTTACAATGGCACTGAAAAAAGTGCCCCCCAAGCCACAGCCGAGCAAGACACCTGCCTGCCCACCCAGCGGCGCTCTTCCTCCTGTCCAAGGTTTTCATTGTTGTGAGCATTTCTGTTGAGGATTGGCAGTGGGGGTGGGGTGGGGGGTGTTTGGTTTTTATTCCCCCCGTCTGCTGGGTGGTTGCAGCAGGTTTTGGTCACTTCACATGACCCTGGGACACTGTGACCATCATAAATATGAATCAGTTGCCAAGCATCTCAATGTAAATCATAAGACCCTAGAGATG